>OZ024904.1:13483574-14230454 GCA_964017125.1 Flabesymbios commensalis
CCTTACCTAAAATGCACATTTATATATAAGCAGTGGGGCCTTGTTGTAATTTTTAGTTTTAAGTGAAATATCTTGTCAACAAAAATTGTGTCAACAAAAATTACCACTTTTTATTCACATGATAAGGGTCGGACTAGATGATACGAGGGAGGTTTTGATGCCATGAGACAATGTTGGATTAATACTGGGCCGTCGTCGCAGTCGTTTACCCAACATTAAAACATCATTCACTGCATTGGATTGAAATGTATGTCAAACAAAATTGTGTCTGTTTGTTATGTGTACTTTGTACAGTTTCTTACACTGTCCCCGTGTGAGGCCGACACACACTTATAACAGTTTGATAGTTTCTGAGAGAAAAATGTTCGCCTTCCACATTTTGAAATATAACGTTTGCTCCGCAGGTTAAGCTCATAGCCTCCTCCACCCCGTAAAGGTGTGGGCCGTAGATTCCAAAAAACAATCTTTTCAACATGGCGGTGATTGAGGCGATCTCTAGCCCAAGGTCCGAGAAAATTCCCAGGACTTTTAACCCTTATAGCGCGGGGACCGACTTTAGTCGTCAGAATCTGACGTCTGTGGACGTCAGATTCTGACGTCTAAAATCAGTCCCCACACTGTAAGAATAAAAATATTTCTAATGACCGTAGACCTATAACATAGGTATTCAAATGAATCAGAAAGAGCTGACTAAGACAGTTATGATGATTTCAAATTGAAAAAAACCCTTTGGCCTCCAAGGTTTTAATTAAAAAATTCAGCGCTTTAAGGGTTAATAATGTTGTGACAAACGAGCTCACCATCTGATGTAGTACGTGAAATGTTTCTGAATCTAATAAATATTTTATCGACCTGATTAACATGATTATTCGAAGCCTGGCCTTATATTATGACCACGTTTTTGTGGAGTCGCAATCTGCGGCTGAAATCTTCACTTTCAAGCTCTTTTTCAGCTACGTTGGGACTACCGCACCCCTACGTATCATCTGGTCAGCCAGAAGGAAAAATCAACCCATCTTTATAAATTCATAAGATGACTCTGTCAATAGAAGCAGAATGTCAGTATTGACCACAAGGTCAATACACCTGTTCTAAACCCTTACAGCGAAATAATTTAATATACATAGGCCTACCATAGATACCATAGGGTTCGTCAATTTGAAATCATCATAAATGGCTTATTTAGCCATTTCCGCGTCATTTTAATACCTATTTCATAGGTCTACTACCATTATAACTATTTAATTCTTTCAGTGGGGGGGGGGTCTACTTTTAAGGTCAGATACTGACGTCTAAAGTTGAACCCCACACAGAAAGGTAAATAAATATATTATATAAATATAATCTTTTCGCGGAATTCAGATGTAAGTTTTCAAGTCTATTTGCGTTTCTATCAATCACATAATTCCCATATCCACGCCATGCAGATGCATACTGGACAGTAGAGGTGGATCTTTGGATTTGTTCATAACTTCCCCCTCTTTATGTTGCCATCCTAGTTTTACTTTTCTCAGCAGTTTTGAGTCTGCCAACACTATGACTCCTGGTTGACCTTTCATTTTTGCCAGACAGTGCTGCCTCAGTACGATGCCCGTGGACGCTGCTAGGAATATGACCATTAGGAGGACTAGGGCCGCCTGTAGTCTACCTGCACATTCCGCCAAGTCAAAACCTGAAATAGCAACAATCATATAAAACAGTATCAGAATGAATGAATAATTGAATGAATGAATGAATGAATGAATGAATGAATGAATGAATGAATGAATGAATGAATGAATGAATGAATGAATGAATGAATGAACTAACGACCCAACAACCATACAAAAAAATTAGGGAAGATGAATAAAAGAATGAATGAATGAATAAACGAATGAATGTATGAATACATGAACAAATGAATGATGAATACATGAACAAATGAATGAATAAATGAATAAATGAATAAATGAATGAATGAATGAACAATCGAACAAACAGAAAAACAAATGAACGAAGACGGAATGAACTAAAGAATGAATGAATGAGAAAATGAATGAATAAATAAATGTAAAAACGAACGAATGAATGAATGAATGAATGAATAAATGGATGAATAAATGAATGAATGAAAGAATGAATGAATGAATGAATGAATAAATGAATGAATGAATGAATGAATGAATGAATGAATGAATGAATGAATGAATGAATGAATGAATGAATGAATGAATGAATGAATGAATGAATGAATGAATGAATGAATGAATGAGGCTTTATGCATAAAGGCTCAACTTGTCCAGGAGAACATCAGGAAAAAATGATTGAATGAATGAATAAATGAATAAATGAATGAATGAATGAATGAATGAATGAATGAATGAATGAATGAATGAATGAATGAATGAATGAATGAATGGGGTTTCAAGATGCTTTTGTGCACATAGACATGATATGTACAGTCTACACTTCACAGTTGTACATCTCGGTTACTCAGGCTCTGCATAATTCTGTGAAACTCAAAGACCTCGACCTCCTTTGTTTTCACCGAGCTGGCTAATACAATGAAGTATGTGGGAGGGTTCTTATATAACCTTGTTTTCACCGAGTGACGTCACTGCGTTTCACAGAATGAAGTATGGTAGAGGGGGTGTTATATACCCTTGTTTTCAGCAAGTGATGTCACTGCGTTTCACAGAATACTGATTCTTTACGAGTCGGTGGGGAAGAAACATTTCGTTTTCAATTATTTGTTTGCTTTGAGCAAGCGTACCATAGAACATCATTATGGTATCATTATGTGCGTAGCTGTAGATGTAGACACTGTAGAAGAATGAATAAATGAATGAATGAATGAATGAATGAATGAATGAATGAATGAATGAATGAATGAATGAATGAATGAATGAATGAATGAATGAATGAATGAATGAATGAATGAATGAGGCTTTAGGCCACCTAACTTAGGCACATAAACTTGTCCGTGAGAGCATCATGAGACGGTGAAACTATGCTACCTCGTGGTCACTGAGACTCTGTACAATAATGATTCTTTATGAGTTGGTGCCAGATGGGGAAGAAACATTTTGTTTTTAATTATTTGTCTACTTTTAGCTATCGTACCATAGAACATAATGGTATCATTATGTGTATAGTTGTAGATGTAGACACTGTAGAAGTAAGGCGCCCCCAAGTTCACAGGGTTGTCCCTCTGGATCATATAGTCTGCCTCCTGGTCTGGATCACTGAAGTGATGAAGACTCTGACGACCTGGTAACAACACACATTAAAGGTGATCTATCACCCCTTATATGGTATGAATAATTATGTCCTTATATGGGGTGATTGGCTATCATGTGACCCTCTCAGAGGGTCACATGCTAGCCAATCACCCCATATAAGGAAACACTTGTGCCCCATCTTGTGGCAACTTTGATTTATTTGTCATAAAATTATTCATATTATATAAGGGGTGCTAGATCACACATTAACCCTTACAACGCTGACATATGTTTGTATAAACCACAGAAACCAAAGGGGTTGTTCAATTTGAAATCATCATAAATGTCTTAGTCAGCTCATTACGATTCATTTGAATACCTATGTTATGGGTCTAAGGACATTACTGTCATTAGAAATTGTTTATTCTTTATTTGTTAATTGTGTATTCGACAAATTTTGTGGGCATATAAAGTTTTAAAATTAGAACATTTGACATGTATTAAATTGCAAATTATGATGCTCCTCTATAAACCGATTAATTCCAATCAGTTTTAATGTCAAAATTCCACTACATGTCAAATGGTCTAACTGAGGAAATGAGGGTTGTTGCCATAAGTCTTGCAAAGAGGGCTAGCTAATTGTTTGAAAATTGATTTAAAATTGACCGAGAAATCAGCGAGAAACATGCAGCCTAATGTAACTTCTACTAAAGCACCTTTTATATCCAAGATGACGATATGATCCGAGCTTATAATAATATGCTTAATCTTCACATATTTTATGCAATATAAGTGACATACGAACGTTACAATATTATATAGATATTTTAAATCGGATAAATAATAAGAACACTCACTTTGTTGGACAAAGAAGTTCGCCATATATTGTGAAAGTTTAACAGCTGAGAGTGTGTGATTTATAAATTCGTCTGTCTCCCAAAAAAAGTTGTTTTTCTCCGGATGCCACTGAACCCCATAGAACGGGTAGTCAAACGCTGAAATATAATGCATATTATAAAGGTTTATGGTTATTTTGTACTGGTGCGTATAGACTGATTATAAGTGAGTGTGACAATGAAATATTCAAAGACACAATTTAATTTAGGATATTTTGGTTTTCCCCAGGTGGCACTTATTATTGTCGTAATAAGTTTTATTTTATACTTGAGTTTGTCTATAAATATTTAAAAAACATATTTTACAGGGTTGTATGAATCAGTGGACATAATTTTAGCAATTAAAATATAACAAATGATACAGTTAGTGTGATATAATTATATGCTACAAATTTTGAGCGATGAATCTTTAGAATCTGTCTATGACCTACCTTCGATGGACGAGACAAACGTGAGACCATCAAGATCATCGTTAATTGAGATCAGTCTATAAAATGAGTTCAGTATTTTGTGGTCTTGAAATGTCTGCAAAAAAACAACGAATGATTGAAAATAAGGATTAATAAATGAACAAACAAACGAATAAACGAATAAATGAATGAATGAATAAATGAACAAACACACGAATAAATGAATAAATAAATGAATATATGAATGAATGAATGAACGAATGAATGAATGAACGAATGAATGATAATAATAAATGAATGAATGAATGAATGAATGAATGAATGAATGAATGAATGAATGAATGAATGAATGAATGAATGAATGAATGAATGAATGAATGAATGAATGGATGAATGAATGAATGAAAAAATGAATGAATGAAAAATGAATGAATGAATGAATGAGCAAATGAATGTATGAACAATTGAATGAATGAATGAATGAATAAATAGAGTAATAGATAAATGAATGAATAAATTTATGAATGGAGTAATAGACGAGTGAATTGATGAGTGAATGAATGAACGAGTCAATCAATATACAATTGAATGAATGGATGAATGAATGAATGAATGAATGAATGAATGAATGAATGAATGAATGAATGAATGAATGAATGAATAGATTAATTCACTCATTCATTAATTTATTAATGTATTAGTATAGATCCGATATAACTAATTTGTTTATTCTAATAACTACTCTACTCACATCTTTCCTGATACATTTTTGGTGATGGTTATATGTCAAGGAGGATTTCTGGAGCTCATGCATCAAGTCCACATCCATATCTCTGAATAGTCTCGTCTGTTTAGAATCTGTCAAATTTAAGTCAATAAAATTATCAATGCTAAAATCATTAAATTTGTTAATTTTTTTATAATAACCTTGTGTTTCCTGGCTTAAATCGGAAATATCTCCTAGTCAAATAATTAAACGTACGTCCCACGTTGTTTAGGACGTTTTGTCATTAGTTTGTTGAACATGTAAGCGTCAAGTGAGCAGAGCGTTAAATCAACGTCACTCACCGACGTCTTAAATGACGTTGATGTTTCAAATGGGGCGATATACTGATACCTCCGACCCAAACAAAAGTATTACCGATAATGTTGGGGGGTGCACATTTGTCCTGGAAATTATGGATTCTTCCCACTTTACTGTTTACCCCCATTTTTTTGGCATCACTATTCACTTTGTAAAAGGGAAAAGTGATATAAATATAGATAAAGATAGATATAAAAATTTTGGTTAGTTTGTTACACTATTTAGAACTGCAATCCTCGATGCTCGCCCCCTAAGAACAGGCACTGCGCCGTTCGTTCGATTCGTTTTTTAAGTCATGTCCCCCCTCACATTGGCGTGGCGTAGCCTACTGTCAAAGCTGGGTGTCCTCGGTTGAATATAAATCACACTAAAACGCCAGTTTTGACTCACAAACGTTATGTCTAGCTGCAAAAGATTACTAATATATTAGACAATATAACGTCGATACACTGGTTTCAACCTTAACTAGACGAGGCCGCTATTAACGTGATCGCCTGGTCACATTGCGAAGGGAGAAAAAAAGAATATTTCTCTTAAAACCCCACGCAGGATCAGCGGGGTTCGAACATGGGACGCATGCATGACTGGCAATGCGCCACTTCCGCTTCTGTCCGTTTATATTCAGGAACGTACATTTATAAATTATTGTATCAGCTGTACCCTCTCATATTTTATTGCCACACTATGTTTTCTAAATATATAGAACGCCAAACATATTGAAACTGTTGGCATCTAATAACCATATGAAATATTTCTCCGTTGTTATATACAATCTGAAATAATTGATAGTGTCAGTGCCCATTGACTTACCCGTGACAAAGTTAAGGGGCAGTGACAGATTTTCGCCCTTGCAATCCACAAGTAAATCTTCGCCCGCGGTCATGTTCGTCAGCTGTTCAAAACCAAGACACGTTCCCCAAATAGGGAAAATATCTCCCTTGTCATTGGCCTGTGTGACGAAAACAATGTGATTAGTCGAACATCGGTTAAATGTTCATGCTGTCATCGCATGTTAAAATTTAAAGCGACACAATCAGGCTAAAATCATTAAAAAATCGGTAATTTTATTTTGGCTTTTTAATATGACCATATGATGTAAACATGTCCATAGACTAGAACTGCAACAGTTTTTAATTTTTGTGTTGCGCATTTACCAGCTAAGCAAGATATTAAGACGAAATTCCCGATTTCTTATTTCGGACATGCATGTCCAAAATAAGAAATGTGTGAATTTCGTCTCTATATTGGGTATGTATAGTCATTTAGATGGTGGATTTGACTTGTTAAACCCGGTTTAATTCCGTCTATAGAACTATCAAACCTTGATAGCCAAATCGTATATGGCCCGGGCCGCCGTTGAATAACCAGATTGGACTATAGAAGCCGCGCCTCCTGGGAGTAACATCCTGTAAGAGATACAGGTGAATATGGTCAGACACACATTAATCAATGTGAAAGATATCTTGTCAATTCTCATCCAATTTTCATGAAATTTTAAAAGCAAAACTTTCCAGTAATAAAATTTAGTCTCTATAAAATGTAGTAAATGTCACCCCTCTATAAATCCATTAACTTCGTCTCAGAATTAACAATTTCATTACATATCAAATGGTCTAACTTCCGAAATACCTACTAAAACTTCATAAAAATAGTGTGAATAATTTCATGAAAATTGGTTGAGAATTGACTGCGAAATCAACCTGGTTAACGTGAATCTGACTATAGTTCATTTAAAATGTAACAAAAATGAATGGTTAAAGTCGTTTCTCTTAAAGTCGTTCCCTTTAAATACATCTGTAGTAGAATGTTATTTCAAAATACACATTAACCCTTTCAAGCCCGAGTTTATCATGTCATCTCCATCAACTACAAGCCGCGAATTGCTGTCGCAATTCTCGACTTGTAGTGGATGAAGATGATTTGAAGTGGGTGAAAAATTCAAGAAAATTACCATGTATTGGTAAACCAGTTTCTTGGAAATTTTCGTTCTAAAACCCTTGGTTGTAGGAAAATTAGGTCTGTTTTCAGGGATGTAAAATGATGCTTTAATGCATCGTGAGGGCTTAAAGGGTTAAAGCTATACATTAAAGCTAGCTATACATTTGCATAAAATGTTTGGATTACTATTACACCTGAAGCTATAGTGGGGCATAATTATCATAATGTTGGGAGCTAGATGGGTTGTGAAGAACATTATACTTACAAAGTTTTACATCTAAAAAATAGATAAACATGAATAATATTTTGAATACATTTCTTTCAGGAATGATTTAATTTTTATTCTGTCACTCTTTTTTTATTTTTAATCATATACTCCAATACAGCATCATTCACAATGAAAGTCTTTTTTGTAGTATATTTTAGATCAGCACCACTCACAATAAATAAATCTGTCTTGTGCATAGGCGTGTAAATCCATAAAGAACATCGCTAAATGATGGCCAATAAAAGGTGTACAAAATGACAACTAGAAAAAAATCAGTCAGCTGAAAATATCGCCATTCAAAAATAGGATACGTCATTTTAATTTAGAGTATGTGTAACACACCTATGTGTACATAATTTAAATTCTATTTTATGACAAATAAGTCTGTAATAACTGTTCTTTATGTCAATAAAATATCGGTCTGTATGTCTGTATAAATTACAGATGATGATTATCAAGCTCCCAACATTATGACATTATATCTTCAAGTGTAATATTAAATAAAAAATGTTACTATAATGCATAGTTAAAGTACCGGTAGATGATTATTTTTCTAGACATATTTTCCATTTTGTGGATATAATTTTACAGCTTCCTGGGAATGCTACTTACCCATTTATTCGGTCAAACATGAACTGGTAGTAGTTGTCATCTTTATCATCCCTGAAACAAAAATATGTCAAATAAGACTTGTAAACCTTAGTTTTTACAACAAATATATTGACTATGTGTGTATGAGTGAATGAATGAATGAATAAATGAATGAATGAATGAATGAATGAATGAATGGATGAATGAATGAATGAATGAATGAATGAATGAATGAATGAATGAATGAATGAATGAATAAATGAATGAATGAATGAATGAATGAATGAATGAATGAATGAATGAATGAATGAATGAATGAATGAATGAATGAATGAATGAATGAATGAATGAATGAATGAATGAATGAATGAATGAATGGCAGAGTAAGCTATTTCTTCATCCAATTTGGAACAAATTGCAACAGAATTTTTTCTTCACAAAGCACTCCCTTAAAGTCCCCAGGACACCATAAAAAAAATCCCAAAATATCGGTTGATGGGGAACAGGTCAAATGGGCATAAATTTAAGATGGCCGCCAAATATCTATACGCAATCATATGAGGTATTTGGGTGATTTTAAGTTCTAGACTAGGGTTTTGGGACACAAGGATATCAATAAACAATAATAAAATTTGCTATGATAAATATTTATTCAATTTTTTTCAAAATGACTGCCAAATATCTATACGTCATTCCTCCAGAATATAATTAACAAGCAACGATTTATACATTATCTCGGTGACAAACTTGAGCGTGCCGGTGTTGCATCGGCAAAAACCAAAGGAACTGTTATTATTGGAGATGACACCGATTTAGTAGTACTCCTATTATACCATGCTCAAATCAACGTACATCACCTGTTTCTCTCATCAGAGTCTAAGCAGGGCTCATCTAAGAATAAAATATGGTGCATAAAACAGTCTAAAGAGCCGCTTGGTATTTATGGGTGCAATAACATTATTTTCATCCACGCAATATTGGGATGTGACACTACATCCCGTCTATATGGATTGGGAAAGGGCTTGGCACTTTAAAAGTTTAAAAGTCATGTTTTATTTTGTCAGCAAGCAGAGGCATTCAACAGTTCTTTGCCAATGGCAAAGAATGACATTGTTGTGGCAGGAGAAAAGGCAATGGTGTGCTTATATGGTGGTGCTAGTGATGAAGGACTAAATACATTACGATTGTGAAAAAGTGGCTAATAGTACATCATACGTTCCTCAAGGAGGTGCACATGTCAAAAGTAAGGTCTGCCTTGACCAGGATGACCATCGTGAATGGCAGTGCTAGATGCATTAAACATTTTAGAAGTTCCCTGAAAAGGACATATGTTGTTAAATGTTGCTATTTAGTGGTAATTTAATACAAATACGAAAATATTCATCCACACATTTGTTAATGTTGTTTATTGGTATCATTGTGTCTAAAAAACCTAGTCTGCAACTTAAGATCACTCGAATAGCTCATCTGAAAGCAAAAATATGATTGCGCATAGATATTTGGCGGCAATCTTTGATTTATGCTAATTTGACATATTTTCCCCCAACAGATCTTTTGGGACTTTTTTTCTGGAGACCTTAAGGAAATGCTTTGTGTAAATGATATTCTGTTGCCATTTGTTCCAAAAAAAATCTAGTTTGCCTTCCTATGCAATACACAGAAGTGATACATAACTAACGCTAGATGCTCCCTTGGTGTTGTTTGAAAGCTGGTCTAACGTATCCAAAGTTGAAACATCATTAGGTGAACATCTGTTGGAAAGTTGGGTGTATCTAATCATGGAGTGAATGGATGTACTGTGTGACACCAAAATGATTCACCATGCACATGATCGTCATGATCATGATGATATAGTAAACAAGCAGACATCCCTGCAATCATCATACGTTACCCAACGTTAGATTAGGGTTGGGACAACGTCGAATACGGTGGAGCAACATTAATGTAATATTTGGTTAACGTACAGTATTTACTGAGATACGATTTGGTAACAGTGCGGTGTGGAGGTTGGGCCAACGTATCAAGCGTTGGATCAATATCGGGACAACACTGGTTCACATGAGTTGTGTATTTAGTCATGTGATACATCCAGTGACATTGTAATTATGATCAATAGGCCTACAATGTAGAAGATAAATACAATGTTGTACCGGTCCAATTGTATGATTAGCTCTTTGAATACTGTATTAGGCTCTGTATAATACCTCAGAAGTTGCCAACTTCACATTAATGAAAAAAACGATATTTGATGTACAAATGAGACCTATTATATATCACTCTTGCTCCATTTTTTCATAGCCGAGTCAGCACGTATGGTCAATTTTGGTCAATAGCTTTGCTGTGAAAACTAGGTTGAATCATAGAACTATACTGTGCCGTATAATTATATGATCAAAATAAGGTTGTTTTATTGTTGGGCAGCGTCAGCGTCTGTTGAACAAGTATGTCTGTTATGCAATAAAGTAAAAAAATGTTACTGGGATTTTAGAGGTTTTTCAGGTATGAGCGTATGCCTTTGTTTTAATTCAATCCAACACAAGACATTGAACCAACCAATGTAGATAAATATTCGCCCCTTCGATATGAAGCACTTTGTAAAGTGACAGACACACCCTTTCATATCCAAGGGGACGTATTGTCCCGCCGTATGAGACGTCGGCCCAACATCAACCCCTTCAAGCCTGAATTTACCATTATCATCTCCGTCCACTGCAAGCCGCGAATTGACTTCACAATTCTCGACTTGCAGTGGATGAAGATGACTTGAAATGTGTGACAAATGAAAAAAGATACTGATATAATTAAAACAGTTACCTGAACGAAATTTGTTGTTCTAAACCCCCTAGGTTAAAAGAAATTAAATCATTCTGTAGAATGATACTTTGCTGCATCAAAAGGGTTTAACCCTTACAGCGCGAGTATCGAATTTAGACATCAGAATATGACGTCAATAGACGTCAGATTCCGACGTCTTAAGTCGATTTCCGCAGTGTAAGAATAAAAATATATTTATAACGGTCGTAGACCCATAACATAGGTATTCAAATGAATCGGAAAAGCTAACTAAGACATTATGATGATTTCAAAGTGAAAAAACACACATTTTAGTCTCTATAATTTATACAAAAATATTTCATCGCTTGAAGGGCTAACCCAACATTGTGTAGATGGCTCGTATTTGCTGGGATAATACTAGCTAGAGTCCGGAATGCACTGTGATGCCAGCTATATATAGATACCATAATCATGATTCATACTCCAGTGCACCAAGCTATTCATACGATATATAATTACATACGTAGTTATGATATATTGACATGAAACATCAGCAGTACATTATAATTAGCCTTTCACGTTCTGGGCAGAATATGTACAGCATAAAGCACGAGATAAACTCAACCAGAAACATTCAATTTAAATTACGATGGTATATTACTAATATTGTAGAACGGACGAAAATATGGCTATTTCTCTATAAGTCTAGCAGCTATATCGATTGGAAAACACCCATTATTCAGTCGAATAAAACCGTATATCATTATTTTGTATAGTGATGAATGTAGGCTATTATATTTGCTGGCCACAATCACGTAATTATCCAGGTTAATTAATTCTGGTTTATACTTCACAAGTGGCTTTATGTCAACACGTACGGTAATAACTTACATCCCTTTAATTAACCCTTTAAGCCCTCACGATGCATTAAAGCATCATTTTACATCCCTGACAACAGTCGTTATTTTCCTACAACGAAGCGTTTTAGAACGATTATTTCTATGAAACTGGTATATCAATACATCCCAACTTTCTTTAATTTTTAAACCACATAATATCATCTTCATTGCCTACAAGTCGAGAATTGCGACAGCAATACACCTTTCCCAATAGCAACACGCCACACACTAAAGTGACTAAAAGCTGAACTATTTAGTTGGTAGTCCTGTCACACTTCTATTACAACACGCCACCCAGTGATTAAAACTAAACTATTTAGTTGGGAGTCCTGCGTATGCGCAAAATCGTGCGAACAGTGTATTCGCGGCCTGTAGTGGATGAAGATGACTATGGCAAATTCAGGCTTGAAAGGGATAATTTAATTATTCTCGCATACTTACTCAAGTGGCACAACTCTAGCACCAGCCTGCTCTAGGTAGGTTACATATGGATTTTGAATGTATGTATCGCCCAGATCCTCTGTTACACCAGAAGTTTTCTGTGCAACAATTCCTAAAATTAGATTCACAATACATTCCTTACTTCAAAGTACAAAATAAATTGCAAAATGTTACTTTAACATGGATTTTGTCGCAACTTATGATTATATTGTTTATATATTTGTAGTGACGTAGACAGAAAAAAAACAGCAATTAATGTTTTTCGCGCCTACCACGATTCTAATGAGCAATATTAAGAAATACTTGATATGAGAAATCTGTATATTTTTTAGCAACTTTAAGTCGCGTATCGCGTGGGCGAATTCTTGGATCAAGTGGGTAGATGTTGAACAGATAAAACTTTAATTTTCAGGTCTATTACAACGCGATTCACATTGTCGGTTGTGATTGATCAAAAATATGCATTTAGATAATTTGGCGCTTTGAATAAAGTTTCAAATATTTGTTCTGATTGACAAATGTATTAATTTGTAATGATAATGATGATAAATCCGGTAATAATACTCACCAATGATAGGTCTGAGGTTCAGAGACGCAGTCTTTGTATGACACTGAGCCAATACCAGCAGTAATAACGTCCAGGTAAACATTGTCTCAGAAGATTATCTCTATTATTTTTGCTGATTAGGAATTATAAGATTGATCGATACAGATCTACAAAGACAAAAAGTAGCGTCACGAGTAACTTATAAATACACCGCCTATGCAGTGTACACGCATATACAAAATAGCAAATTAATAAAATGGAAAAGTATGTCTATTCATTAGGAGCCAAATCTAAAGATCGATGCTCCAAGACTTTTTACAATTTCGGATGAAACCCTATCCCCCTTGAAAACGGAATTAAGGAACACTTAATGCGCAGGGGTTTGTTCGCACACATCAAATGCACACATTTCCAAATGCTCAAACAATTTAAGTTCGCGTCAAAATTGATCTATTTTATAGGCTTCCATTTATAATTTGTATTTTTTTTGTTATCTCTCACTACATGCTGTGCAGTTGATCAGGGGGCGTAGCCTACACCTGTCTACCGGGGGCTGGATACCCGATCTGCTGATAATGTCGTGGACCACATAGGCCTATCGAAGCAATGAAGTTTCAGACGATCGATTTGGATTTTAATCTGAGGCGTGGAACTCGTGCTTTAAAGAGTAAGAAGAATACTCGTCTACTACAATAAACGTGTTGGGCCGACGTCGTAGACGGTGGGCCAACAATAAAACAACATTGGAACAATGTATTGTGATTACCCTGACTCGTATCACAACAAACAAGACAAGTTAACCCGATTTTGGAATAATGTCAGGTCATCCCCTTAAACCAACATCACCATTGGATCGAAGTCTCGGGTCGTATCAGTCATCGTGTGTTTTGTTCAAATTGCTGTCACACTTGTATTATAACTGAACTCACCAATTATCGCTTCTCGTTCGCTCAGGTGGTTTCCACCAATATACAAATCCAGTGACCCAGTCTTAAAATACCAGTACTTATAATCCGGTTAAACAATGCGTATTATCATAATATATAATTGATGTTAAATTGACGTATATTACAAGTCTCTATCGGGCTGAGTAATACACGGTGATGACTCACTCCCTCTGCTATTATACCGATGGTGTTGATTTCTGTAATGGCTGTCACGTGGGAATGACAGCTGTTTGTTTATAGGGTGTATCTATAATCTGAAATTGAACGCGTTACAGCGCTTACGGATTTTTTTTTTTGCCACATCTTCCACCAAGATTGGCAACGTAAAATAGATGAAGTTTAGATTATTAATACATTTTATGTCCTAGACATTGGCCTAGATTTTTTTGTTTTATTTTTTAGGCTCACATTAATAACATAATACATCTCGTTCACAGGGGAAAGCGTCATGTAAACTTTGATCTCTCTATCACAATGTTTATATACAGTTGCAGTCAATATGGATAATAGGCCCCTATAGCAGACATAATTATTACATCATTACCATTGTATCCAGTTGTTTGGTTTAAACATAGG
Source organism: Flabesymbios commensalis (assembly GCA_964017125.1). Classification (NCBI taxonomy): domain Eukaryota; kingdom Metazoa; phylum Annelida; class Polychaeta; order Terebellida; family Flabelligeridae; genus Flabesymbios; species Flabesymbios commensalis. The sequence goes on from OZ024904.1 coordinate 13,498,147, forward strand.
GCCTACTGTCATTTTCACGCGGCTAAACTTAGCCGCACCTGGTGTAGGCCTACTTGGGTCGGGGCCTTACGATATCAGGGTCGGTGGTTCGATCCTCGGGCTGGGTAGTTTCAACACTGTTACAATGGCGCCCAATGTCGGTTCTCTTGGCCAATAATTATGATAATGCCCTAGCTAATTTTTCACTCTATGTCGTTGAGTATGTAGCTAAGTGTGTGTTAGTCCAAGTACAGTGGCTGAAACAGGTTTCAGCCACAGATTTACCGCGCACAAAATCGTGGGACATTTCTTTGGACTGTCATATCGGAAAATATCGGGGAGTAATCAGGTCAAAAATAGTTTTTTTTTAGATTCAGTAACATTTCAGTTCCATGCCCGCATGCTCAGCTCAGAGGTCCTACAGTCATTAAAAAGTTATGGACATTTTTCGGACCTTGGGGTCGGGATCGCTCTCAGTCACCGCCATGTGGGATTTTTTGGGTAAAGCAAATAGGGCCTACATCCATCCACGGCCTCGGAGGGGACGACACGGCAAAGTGTGTGTGTGACTGACTGGAGTGATTAACACTAGAGCTAATTATTTGGCCACACTGGTTGTGGGTCTCGCTATGTCAGGGTTGGTAGTTCTATCCCCGGGCTGCATGGGGAGCCCGATCAACACCGTTAATTTAATATAAACCAAGAAACAAAAGGGTTATATTCATTATGAAACCAAAATTTCTTAATTAGCTCTTTCCGCTTCAATTGAACCATATTCGAACCATATTTTATGGTTCTACGGCCATTATAAAAATTAAATTATTTCAGTGCGGGGGTCGACCTTGGCGATTAGAATCTGACGTCTGTAGACGTCAGATTCTGACGTCGATCAACACGATGAATGATTATACACCAAGCTGTTTTTTCTCAATTATCTTTATTTGTGAATGGCAGCCTCAATACCCATCCGAAGATGAATAATAATGACCTGATTTAATCAAAATTGTGATCTAAAATAAATGCTCCGAATGCACCCTGGTACATATTTTGCTCGATTTTATATGTATTCAAATTATGGTGTTACAAAAAGATCTGATTTTAATTTCCAGGTGCAATCCGTTTTGATGTATTATAAGCTATGATATGGAGATTTATGCCAATTCAAATGCATAAGTCAACTAGCTGGGTGGAGCTGAATAATATAGTTGTTATACCAAACCAAAATTCATAAGTGAATCGCTACATTGGGAGACATAAAACACAAGTGACATCCCATTTCTACTCATTCCTATTCTAATCTATTTTATTCATATCGTGATATCTCTAAGATTTGTCGAGTCCCCCACACAAATTTATCATTGTTTCCTCACGATTACTTTATTATTGTGACTGTGCAAGACAGAAGACCTTTTGCGTACGATCACATATCACGTTGAAGCCATCACACAAAGACTATGTAGGAGGTCTGTCACACGTCATTGTAACATCAGTAAAGATACATAATTCAGCGCGTCATTTCTAATATTTGCTTTCGCTACTAGGATTACATGGAGATTGATTTCAGTGTCAAAAAAATGCAAAAAACTCCACAAAAGTGACTCATGTTACTAGCTTTATTTTAATTTTTATTTAAAAAAAAATTCAAATCGACATAATAGTAAATATTCACATGTGTATTACATTACAATTTCGCTATTGCCATTACAAGTATAACGCATATAATGCATACAGCGACTGATCTTCAGTTATGCATGTGATTGGTCGAGATCTGGGGCAGTTGCTTTGTGAATGCTGGACCTGTTTCATGCTGGTTATGTGGCTGTTTTTTTAAAGTGTGCCCAAGGCGTGTGATCAATCAGAAAGTCCATCTCAGACGAAAAGTTTTCATCGTTAAATTGGCGTAGCAGGTCCTCAGCACGTTCATCTAGTAGACTGTCTATTTCCAATGCTCTTTTCACATCGGTCAGATTAGACAAGTCAACAAAGTTACCAGAAATTGCCAGTGATTGTTCCAGGTTATCAACCCGATGGGGACAGCCTGCTGGCACAAACAACACCTCTCCTGTTAAAAATAGAAAATTATCATTTTAGCACACAGGTTGGATAAAGGACATATTTTGGATTAAATTCAACAAGTATAAAATGGATGCTGTCTGTGACGTCATTGTGATATACCCCCGACCCACTATTGCATTCTAGGACCCATGTGTCCCCACTATAATGAACAGTAGACTTATTTTTCACACATTACAACTTAAATTGATTTATACAACTCCAATAACTGTAAAAACTAAAATGAATAAAATTATTGCAGAAAAATGTATTCACCAGGTTCCAGTATACATTGCATCGGCTTCGCTGATGACAGTAATGGGTGTTTGTCAAGATCAGGGTTATCTAGATCCACGTCAAAAGTTGGATCCATCGAGTGGTGGTAGAGAGGATAGAGCAATGAAGAGTCTTCTTTGCGAAAAAAGGTCCAGCTAAAACCAATTGTTTGGTATTAGATCAACGTTTACCTTCTCCCTATAATTATTTAACATTTATCATTTATTAATTAATAATTATTAAATTAATATCCCTATTTAATGTGCAGTATTATTTTGCATTTTCAATTATAACTATCGATAGCTGTATTGACATCACAGTGATACATTTATTTTAATTCTCATTTTGGTCAATGAGGATGTGAATTGCAAGTTTAGATCTAACCCGTTAATCAGAAACAGACCGTTTTCGGCCTTGAAATAAAGCCATCCAAAAATTAGAGCCAAACGCATCCACGTGGAGTTCACTGCTAAGTCCTTTGGGTGATATGAACATGCTGGGCCAACTATCGTGATATAGACTTCCTTCATGAGTGCGCTGTAGAAAATCTCCTGCAGAATAACACCATAAAATGTATTTAAATTGACAGAGACAAGTGAAATGTATACGGTATTGAGAAAACCTCTGTTTCTAGTTTGCTACATTACTTAAACTGGTTTTCATATTTTAATACACATGCTGTAAAACGGAAATAATTAAAGTGATATACCTGCGAAATATTTTGGTATTGTTAGTTGTTGAGCTAGCTTTGGTGAGTATAACGGCAAACTCCAGTCAAAAAGGTATGTCTTATCTGAGATGGGTAATGTGTCCTGTTCCGACAGGCTCGCTATGTGATCTTTCACAGTTACTGTATCGGCATCCTCTAGCTGAGCCCACTCCACCGAGCCAGGAACACGACGCTTCACATTAAGTACACAATCACCTACACAAGTAACACTATATTCAAAATACCCTAATTAAAATTGTGCATGCTCATTGAAAACTAGTCTTGATGATACATTCCGTAGTGTATTTCACCCAGCATTCCACACACAGCCATAAATTGTCTATTAAACAGTGCAGATATGCATACAGGTGTGTTATAATATAGTTTAATAATAGATCAGTTCGCTTTAAGTTGCACATACCTGCCATCTCCAAAATATGTTTTAAATTCCAGGGTGATGATGTGAGCTTATTCGTCAGTCCCGTTATTATCACAGGCGTTTTCTTTTGTGAATATTCAGAGTAGAATTCCGACACGCTTAATGTGTCAGCCAATCTTCTTTCCACCTGTTAAGTGTTACTTGAAAACTATCACAAAGTTACAGTTTGGCTATGTACCAACTTAATCCAGACAATATTTAGGTATTGATTTACGCAAAAATCACAATATCTATGGTTTACATAATTCTAAATCAATATATTGCAACAATTTTTTTTAAGATTGGCATCAAAAGGGTAAGATTAATCTATACCAGAAAGATACACTATACCTTCTCTGATTTAGGAAGATTCAGATGTTGTGATTCTTGGGATTCCATCAATTGTAAATTTATATTTTGTTCGCGTAACACATGTCTTTGTTTCCTGATACGATGTAAAAGCCACTTATGTTCTGCATCTAAAACAATGACCAGCGCTTACATGTGTGCTAGTTTTAATATTAGATATAAATTATAAGTTCTTGTGAAAAATATGTCTTCATATTAACCCTTTATCAGGTACTTATTTTTCATTTTCAATCACCTTGAGATATGGATTGCGCATTTCCGTCTTAAGATCATAGAATGTTACCCAATTCTTGATTTATGTAAATAGCTTCTTTATATTGATGGATTCTCTCGTTTTCCCTTGAATTAATGCCACTCAAAAAACGCATTCGGAGCATGTGTGCGACATGGGCGCTTGAATATAGTTAAACCAGTACACGTACATACCATACTTCAATTCCAGTGATTTAGTTAAATGCTCTTCAGCGTTGGATAAATCTCTTGTGAGTTCGTAATGGGATCCTAGAGCAGCATGTAGCTGTGCACACTCGGGCTCCTTCTGAAGAATCTCTCGCAGACGGGATATTTCTAGTTGCAAAAAACGTTGCCCTTCTTCGCTTCTAAAACACCAGTATATAGGGAATATAACTCGCAGGAAATGTTTTAAATTATGGGCATGGCATGATAATGTTCATTTCACAGGGAATAATGTGGTGTTGATGTGCTTGATATGTGCATGTGACCAGAAAGTGTGATTATAACCGTTGCCATGGGACTAACTATTTGACCAAAAATGTAGCACTCGAGCCTCTCTCAATTTGGATTCATATGCAGATTCAGTAAAATTCAAAATTAATGTAGCAAAGGATGTCATTAACAACTAGTCTTGAATAAGAATAAAAAAACAATATTTTAACCGAACATAAAATTACTTTAATTTCAAATGTACATACTACTAAGCTAACCATTATAACTGAAACGTGATATATAGGGGCCTATCAGATATGAACTTAGATTTCTCTGTGACCTATGTTTTGTTGCATTTTAATATCCCACTCACTTTGCAATATCCTTGAGCTGAGTGTTGGGATTTTTGCTTTCACTCTCTAGTTGCATGTTTGACTGCATGTTAGACTTTGTCTTTCGCCACCTATGTGCTAGACTTATATTAGCCATTTGATAATGACATGATTTATAATTTGTATTCATAGAAGAATGACACATATTTTCACTCGTTGCAGAAAATAATTTGGTGTTAGCTCCCTTGAACTTTTTATGAAGATGACATAGGTCTGAATCGTCATCTTCAATAACATCTGCATCTGAATTGACAGAACTGGTTTGCACATCGTCTGGTGGTGGCCACTCATTAAGGTATTCAATCCCTGACATATTTCAAAACTTGTTTCCCTTGTTCCGGTTATCTGAAAAAGAGAAGATTGCTGAAATTTTTAATAATATTCATATTATACTTGGGCTGTTCACTTTTCCAGAAACAATGTTCTAGATGATTAAACCATAGTTGAAAATGATTACGGTTTATTACTGATCTGTTCTTATCGCTGTATTAGAAAAGAAAGATGGGGTACAGGACGTTGCTAAAAAGTAGGCCTACTAGTACCTTGCTTGGTCAATTGCCATCGTCTAAGCGAAGCTAGCATAAGGTCTTGTCACTCTGAATTACTCTTATACAAATTATGTTTTAATGCAGCTGTGATCCCGCCCCTCGTAAATAAAAGTAATGGAAATATAATTGTGTGAACATTTACAACATTGTGAAAGTTCTTACACACAAACATAACTAATCTAAAAATGATAAATACACAAAAATAATTATAAATACAACAGAGAGATGTCATTGCGCTAACAGGAGGGAAGATAAGTCACTAATATGGTTTTCAAAAGGATCGTATTTTAGCTATATCAGATAGTTATTGCTGACGGTTTGCCTCAATCGCCCACTATCATACACCGAGCACTGTGTATGTTGTCCCCACACTAGACACCGACAGCACATGTACGTCTCAAACTGCCAACAACTCACCACACACTGGAATTTAAGGCCGTGAATGATATCATGAATGATAACAGGCTGTCTGTCTGCCCCCCCCCCCTTCCCCACTCTACGAGATGTTGGGCGTTCAGTAAAATTAAAGCGAGGCTGTCGGCACGAACTGTTAGACGAGATAGCAGTGCATGAACGGACATCACACTTTGCAATGTAGAGAGTGTGTACACCACTGTCGATGCGACTTCACAATTGGTGTGATTTTATTAATGGAAACTACTTCATCCTATATTTCAACCCATCCGAGTTAACTCACTTTTTATCGCTCATTTCATCACGTTGGCCTGTCTTCTAGAACTAGGACGGATTTATTGAAATCATTGTTATGCCTCAATCGTTGATAAGACATATCTTTGAAATAGTATTCTATTTAAAAATTTATGATACCTGAAAACTTGTTTTTTAATAAATTCCGCTGTGACAGATATGTTTACAAAGCAGTGTTTCCTATTTGGGGTCCCACTAAACATAAGATGACTCCGGGAAGTTACGCTTTTTCTGATGATCGGGGGGGGGGGGCGGACTTACCTACCGGTACCCTGTACATAATTATGTGAAGGAGTCTGTCAAAACTCATCAAAACCATGATGTTTTTTCTTGTATTTTTATATTCCTGCAAATCTGAACGTAAATTGACATGCGAAGTTTATGTGAATGGCTCTGGAATTGCCAATATACCCTATAGTTTCATAAATTAGTGATTGAACTGAGTGAGAGCACTAGCCATTAGTGTATGCCTAAATTAGTCTCCCTCATCACTAGCCAAGAAGCCTGGGGCCTACTTAGCCAGGTATGCATAACTCGAATAAGGTTGTGGCAATTTCTATATATTCATATAGGTCTATGTCATTCCCATTGGAATTCATTCCGTGCAGTCATGCTCCGTTCACCACAGCTAAATATTATAATACAACATAAAGTATTTCATATTCTGTAGATAACTAGGCTATATATACTATGCTTGTCAGTTCAACCTCATAAGCAAAACCTTTGAATCACCGCTCCATAAATGGCTAATTGAGAATAATAAAGATGAATATATTCAAATTCTTATCGGAAATCCCACATGACGCCTAGCTGACGTTCGATGACAAGTGCTTGTCAGATCAACCTTATTTGCCAATACCTGGCTACAGACCTCCAGATAACTGCCTACGGGAGTTGCGTTATATATAGCCTACATCTAATTTGCAGAAATATACAGTGATAAAATATTTTGAGGGTAGCCTACAAGTCCATTCTACGCACAGGTGTTTGGATTTATATATTCACACAATTATTTTGTTGTGCAACACTGCCATGTTTGTGGCTCATGATGTTATACTTGGTCCTCCAAACTTTTGTCACGTCATGCCTGCTAGGTCGTCTATTTTGTCACTGCATGGTAGTTCTCATCTGATTCACTGGGCTCGTATTTTCATAAAAAAACATATAAGAACTTCCAAAAGTAAATATTTTATTGCCGAAAAAATGTGAGTTGTTTACATTTGAAGCAGGCCTACTGTGATTATTTAAAAAAAAAAATAGAGGATATCAATGTAGACTTTATATGCCTACTCGTAATAAAATGGATTTCAGCATCTATACCAAACAAATGGGGTGTAAATGCTCAATTAACTCAATAAGATTAGAAAGTTCTTTGGAGCACTGCATAATAGAATTTGCCGGCCTTGTCAGGCCATGTGTGGCACCACTCGCATGAACTGTGATTAAGTATACAATGAAGGTATGAAAGCGATACATCATAGCACACAGACACATGTTCCACTCTTTATCCGTCACAGCTCAGCTACGCAAATCGAATCTCAAGAATGAAAATCTGTCTGTCAATTAAGGTCAATAAAACGCTTCACAATGTCAAACAGTGTTATTAATCACCTATATGTTTATTTCAACATATTATTGTGGTAAAATGTATTATAAATACGGCTGTTTATTGATAAATGGTCTATTTTAAATTCAGATTAAAATGTGTGGTATCGCTTTCATACCTTGTAAATTGTATACTCAATTACAGTTCATGTGATGAGACTGGCGCCACCTGTAGTCAGGCAAAACGGTGTAGACCAGTGTACGCGCATGCACAGGATAATGAGTTTTAGAGATGTGCATGCCGATGATATAGAAAAAGCTGTTTGTTCACAGTTGATGGCTAAGGACCAAAATGATAGACCTACATTAGACACAGTCGTAATATAAGTCAGAAGTTATATTGTGGAAAATGTGAGAATATCGCAAACAACCCGACTGACTAGCTTTTATTGTTACCTTTTAGCTAGCTGAAGCTATGGAGATTTGCTCAGGAAATCAAACAATTAAAAAGTGTCTATTTCCGATAAATAAAAGTATTTTTCGTTATTTCAAGCTAGAAATTACGTTAGATAACTTTTGTTAGGTAAGACATATGGACAGCACACAACGGTCTGAAGCTGGCCAGATTAAAATTTAATAAGAGATCTGGATAATTAATTTATTCCAAGTCAGGGTTCCTGTACACAGTCCTCTATCAAATTCCAAGATATTTATGTTTTCTATGAATGACAAATAGTGCAACCTGCATACCGGACTCTGTACAAACCGGAATCTTTTTTATACCGTAATAATTATTTGATCCCGAATTAACTACACTTAAAACAATACTAATTAACCCTCGCCAAACCGGAACCTGTCTACTCCGAATACCGGACTCATTATTTTCCCCAAATTCATAAGTTATATTGTATTTAACCTGTTCAAACCGGAATCGATTTTTTTTTTTTAATTAAAAAAAAATCGCATGTGGTGCAATAAGGGTTAAACAGCGGGCGGCAAGGTGACGTAACATCATGCTTATTATGCAATTGAAAAGGTGCGAAGTTAGTGTTGATAACACTTTTTTCGAATGGCAGTCAGAGCAAACACGGGACAATCACCCAATTCTGTTTCAATGTTGGGCCAGCGTCGAATACGATTGACCAGCATTGAACCAGCAATGGGCTGCCACGCTGGCTCAACATTGAACCAGTATTGGGTGGGTAGGCCTACATTGTGTGTACCAGGTACATCGTATAGACGCGTACACGGACTTATCAGCGATGGTGGTGGAAGGAATAGGCCTACACAATGAAGAAATACTTGTGTCCTTGGCTCTTTCAATAAATATATCCTGGACATTTAGGATTCTGGGCCATGAGGAAAACCAATACAGCTATGTTTACAAAATATTAGGCCAATTTTTTGTCTAAAGCACTCAAACTGACTAAAGCTGGGCATCGGAGTTCAGGAACTCCTTTTCTAGTTTCAATTATATTCAGTTAATTACCAGTATCATCTTCAGTATCTGTGAAACAATGGATATTCGCCGATCTGCCATTTGGCTGTGTGCAAGTGGCCCATGGATGAAATCATGACATTAGATATTGGCTGCATTTGTTGGGAAATCTCCCAATCATTAAAAAATATGGCGAGATAAATTTGAAGCAAATGTATGACATTCAAAGTCAATTTACCAATTTCAAGGACTTTCCATGATGACTCTCAAATTCCATTATTTTCCAAGCATTGAAAAGGTAATTCTAAATTCCATGACTTTCATGCACGCTCGCTAACTGGTAAATGCACAACCCAAAATTGAAAGGACTTTCACAATTCTAGTCTATGGACATTTTAAAAACCTAAAGAACATATCAAGGAGCCAGAATAAAAATGATGATTTTGGCCTGATTGTGTCACTTTTATCAGCTACAACCACTAAAAATATGCCGCCTATAAAGCTGTCGCAGCTTAAACAGAAAAACAGTAAAATGCCATATAAATTATGGTACAAATTTATTTCATAGGGCAAAAATTTGTACACCACTTCAGTTCACACTCACACATGCACACATAAACATACACAATATATGTATATAATATGTATATATATAAGCTGTTGTAAGACATGTATCTACATAATGGACATTTTTGCAGTACAACAGATTGTAACATATATACAAGTCCTTTTTTTCACAAGAAATGTACAATACAAGAATTAATTAGCCTAAAACTGGTCGAAATAATTGTTTAAGAAAACACCCAAAGCACAAGTGCATACATCACAACAGTACGTCCAAGTAACTTCTGCATAACATTGCATGAACAATATTGATGAAGTGGATACATATTATGTTATACTTGAATTTACAAGGCTGTGTACCTTGTTCATTGTAAATTATAGCTAATTACAATGCTCATAAATTCCAACATATTTTTTCAAAATACAATGATTGCCTATATAAACGATTTAGATTAAAAAAATCCAAGGCAATTCACCTCAAAATCTACGAGTGGCGAAATAACATCCAACGTCATCTTTTTCTATACTCTATTGTTTCAAATAATTCCAAGAACAGGAAATGATGCCAAGGAGCCATCGCTGTTCAGCTAGAAGCAACGTTTGAAACTAACACGGCTATATTTTACAATGTGACAGGACTATTTTTTCTTCAGCACTACTGTCCAGCTAACGGGACAAAAAAAGGATTTGAACAAGTTTTATGCGGGATGCAATATTGAGCACCTACAAAAAATTTACAATGTTAATCATTTACTTCATATTGTATCCATTTCTTTATTATGATTATTTATTATACTCTATTTCACATGAAGTTTTAAACCAAAGAAATGTCACCAATGTTGATAAAATAGATGTTCAGTTAATCAAATAGCTCAATTAAGAAGATGTTGTTTACTTTTCATAGTACACTGTAATAGTTTTCCTGTTTACTTTTCATAGTACACTGTAATAGTTTTCCTTGTTTGTAGCTGTAATTGTAACATCAAATTTCTCCAAATATTTCTACGAAAAATAGAAGCTGATTTGCAGCATATTAAATATATAGTCATTATAAATATTTTAATTCTCACAGTGCAAAGATCAACTTTAGACGTCAGAATCTGACGTCTGTAGATTGTCAAGATTCTGACATCTAAATTAGGGTTACCAATGACTTCTTGTAATAAATATAGCACTTTTTGTGTAGACAGAAGAAATAAAAATATGGGACAATTGCTAACAGGACTCAATTCAATTGCAATAGATCACAAGAGCTTCATGATTTAGAAACTCTCATTGTTAATGCAGATGCTAGCTGCATTTATTTGCTCATTTTAGTGCTTCAAAGGAGTTAATATAAATAATAATGCAAAAAAAATATTGACATGTTATGCCATTTCACAGGTCAAAATATTCACACTTGAAATGTGAGCCGTCAGCAACAGAACTGAAATGGTAGAACATTTATCTTCTAATACAAGTGCTAGTGTTAATAATAGAAAAAAAAAACACTAACTTATTCACAGAACATTACTATGATTGTAAGGAGCAGGAAAATATTAACACATTAAGATATGAACAGACTAAAACTGAATAAAATAACAAGTATGATATAGACGAAGATCAATAGTAAACAATATAGCGTTTTCGTAAAAAGATAATAATCTATGTCTGCCACACAGAAACACTTCCAAGCATTGTGAACGGAACATTATCAATTGCTGAAATACCTGTATTTATATTTTCAAATCTTTACCCACTAAACCACATTGTAATTTAAACCCACTCGAAGTTGTGTCTAGCTACCGCAAGCCACAACTTCAAGTGGGGAAAATAACAATTTTTTTAATTCGAGACCTAACATTTCCAAATCGTGGATGTTTAAACACTCATTTTATTCCAAATAACTGTGATTTACCCTGATAATAAAACAGATTAAATGTTATTATATTCTTGCTTTCAGCGGGTTGGGGTAAAACACCCTGGTCACATTTATGCCAACAAGGCATATTCTAAACAAAATTCATCGAATCAACAAACTGTATACTCCATCACTATAATTAACCCTTAACCCTCAAAGCGCTGAATTTTTTGTATAAACCGTGGATAGCAAAGTGGGTTTTTTCAATTTAAAATCATCCTAAATGTCTTAGTTAGGTCTTTCTGATTCATTTGAATACCTATGTCATGGGTCTACGGTTACTATTAACATTTTCACTCTTTACAGTGCCGGGGGACCGATTTTAGTCGTCAGAATCTGATGTCTACAGACGATAGATTATGACGACTCAAGTCGATCCCCGCACTGTAAGGGTTAAGTTTTCAACTTTAACCCTTCACCCACTAAGCATGAATTATAGTCGTTTTTCATCTGTTTTATCATTATATAATATAGGTGGGGAAAATTGGGAAGACACCCACAAAGAACGGTTCAATTTGACAAAACAGAAATGGCTTGTTCATAATACCTTCTGTCAAGAGTGAAGGCCTATAATTGGGTTCAAAATATCAACCCTTTTCAATACAGGGACAAGACTTTTGATGTCTGATTTTAGCCTCAAAACATCGTCCCAAAACTATGTGAAAAAAATATAAATGTATAAAGTTTTCCAAAATAATCTGGTTTTCCTCATACATATTATTTAAAACTAAAACATGATATTTTAATAGACATTACTTAACCTTCCATATCAAAACAATGAATATTAATATACACCAGATAATGTGCTTGGCTGTATACCCTAGAACCCCCCGAAAGTGCATTTACGAGATACAATTGTTGTTAGATTACTTTGAAGATTATAAAAATTGTTGAATTTCCCATTAATGTTGGAATCTATATTCCACAGATGGCAATACATATTTTTTTGATAATTTGAGACTGCAATTGAATTAGCATTTCTTAGTGTCTCACTTTTCAACAACTATTCAATACAATTTTATAATTACATTAGAATTGGGCAATTAACAAAATTAGTTATCCTTCATTCACAGTTGGCTGGGAAGTACTCGTAGCTTGTTGTGTATTCCAACTACCGTAGCTACATAAACATACCAATTAGCATGGGTTAGGAGAATCTATCCCATCAAATGATTAGGACTGCCATTTTGTGGTGTCATAAAAAAGAAAAGAGCTACAATGAATAAAAAAAAAATATAACTACAGCATGTAACTACAGCACTGTTAATATAATTCAGTCTTATCATGAGAGAATAGCAGTAACAATAATGATAGCAATCTCTGATGAATACACCATGCTGTAATACTACTTATGGGCCAATACCCAGCAAACAAGGACGCTGCCGCCAATGCTGACTTGACTTTGGCCCAACATCAAAATAACATTGGCTCAATCCTCTGGTTTTGCTGGGTGTTCTCAATCGATTGACTGAGGTCTTAACCGCCAAACTATTAATTGGAATTTTCATACAATTGAAGTTATGTCTCGCTGACGCTATCCACTACTTCAAGCGGGTAAAAGTCATTCAGATTTGACAAAATAGAGGTCAACGATTTTGTAAAATCTTATTGTTTGATGGCACATTTTATCTTTAACGTTTTCAGAAGCTGGCATTTAATGTGCTAATAAAAAATGAACAAACAAACATAATCGGGATCGGTAATCATTGGCTTGAGATCTAGGCCAATAAATCGCTTTGAAAATGTTGGCTCTGATGTGCTAAATACATAGACCTTTACAGTGAGTAACAAATACATTATTCATAGAACAGAACCAACGTCTCATGATTATAAGCGCTATGTGGTCTATGTTGAAAATATTGGAGAGGAAAATAATGTAATCCCTAAAAATCCCCTTGAAGTTAGAAAGTGTTAAACTTTCACAAAGTGCCAGTTTAGTACCTTCTAAGTCCAAGGGGACGATATGGTTATTTTATAGACAAACAGATGTTCTATGCATTTTTCATAATTTGCAGCTTCAGAACTTGTGTCAGAAATTCAACTAGAAACGTATATTTCAATTATAATATAATACTACTAAACAGTTCAGAATTAATCTGGTCTAGTAAATTCTCGACAGTCATTATAGTAAGGAATTTTAATTTCAAACTGTAAATGCAGTTTTCTTAAAATTAATTTAAGCTGGAAACTGCGATAGCAAATGCTGGCTTCAAAGAAATATCTAGAGTAATGCAGCATTAAAAGAGTTAAGATTCATGTCTATAACAATATAAAAACAGTTGGAACAGCTTCAAATGCACGAGTTAACGATTTAAAACAATATTTGCAACACAATATAAATACTCCAAATACTGATTCTGACAAGACTGAACAGAGCCTGAAGTTATGTTAGTCTCACATTTAAATTATAAAAAGCTGGATCAAATAAGAATCATTTGTAATCTCACATGATAGTTCAATTTATTGGGGTCATAATGACCATAATTTCCATTATTATCGAGGCTCTGTATTACTGGTTTGAATACTTTGACAGCATTGCAGATATTATAATCACTGAGATCATCAATTCAGGTTAGAAGTGTGTTTTCAATATAATATACTGTACACTGGTGAAATCCATTTGCCTGATGATTGGAATGATATTTTCCCCCTTTGTGCATTAAGAACAAGAACTATTATACTAACCCTTAAAATGCTGAGAACCAAAGGGTTTTATCAATTTAAAATCATAAATATCTTAGGTATTTGGAATGGAACGGAAAGAGCCAACTATGGTATGGGTCTACAACCATTATAAAATCTTTTAATTCTTCCAGCGCGGGGATCGTCTTCAAAATCTGAATCTGACATCTATATTCTGATGTCTAAAGACTGTCCCGCGTTACTTCATATTTTTTTTAAATCACAATGAAAAATACGTTCCACAACCAATAGAAAGATAATTAGTCCAGCCAAAAGATTGAACTTCTGCTTAGGAGTTATATAAAAGAAATTCGTGTACATTATATTAATTTAGTTATTTTTTTTACAAAAACCTTGTGCTGAGGCTAGTTATATTGGTGTCACGGTCACATTGTAAAAGCCATTAGAAAAATATTCAGGTGAAATCTTCTACAGCCTGTCATCCATAAAAATAATGAGATTTAACTTTGCTTTATTTGCTACATTGCGAAAGTGATGATGAGAACTAATTTCATGTCTTTTAAAAAAAATTGCCAAATGAAAAAAATTATCTTCTCCTTTGAAAATAATGAGAGCAAACATTGTTCAATGGAAACATATTTTTGTGATATTTTAACAAAAAATCCATTTATTAAGTCACTGTCCTATAGTTACGGTACAATAAGAATATGACTATGACCTACACCCAGATAGAAAATTTTTGATTGAGCGGGTAAGGTATGTTACAGAACATCATATGAAGGCTCTTGTGAGAAAGTAGCCCGAGTAAAAAACTAAATGTTTACAAATGCTACATGTATAAAACTTACAATTCATGTGAAATGAAGTACACAAATTTATCCAGCATTTAAAAAGTTAAGTCTCCACAAAGGAATACTATCGGATCAAGTCGGACGTGAAAATAAAAAATTTCCAGAAGCATTCTCAATGAAAATATCAATACAAAATTAATTTGATACCCTGGTATCAAAAAATAAATTTTAAATACAAAAGAGCTAGTGAAAAATTAAGTGGTGAATTGTTTGTATTTACCAGATAAAATAAATAATTGTTCTTTTTGTAATCAAACAATAAATTTCATTAGAAATTATTTTGCTTTATAACACCAAGTAGTTATTCACAATATTTCAACTTTCTATAGTAAAGGAAATGCCATTTCTTTTCAACAATAAACATTAGGCAATAGCACTAGAATTGCAACAAAAAATATTTTAAACATGGTTGACTTGGTCTCCCAAGTAAAATCAGATAACTTTATCCTGAATTCTCATGTTCGAGACACAGTAAAGTAGTTGTGTCACACATAGCTCTGCACTTGTCATGAAATACCAGAACATAGGCTAGCATGTGTAGTGAATCTAGAAAACATCTCTCCATGCACGTGCCTCTCTGTTATCACATCATCAGGATACATTTTTCGGAATACATTTTTTCCTTGCCTGCTTTAACTCTCAAAGCGCCAAAATATCTGTGTATAAACCATAGAGACCAGAGAGTTTTTTTTCAATCTGAAATAATTATAAATGTCTTAGTTAGCTCTTTCCGCTTCATGTCATGGGTCTACAGCCAATATAATTGATTATTTTTTCCAGTGCAGGTATCAACTTTAGACAATTAGAATCTGACGTCAAGACGGTAAATTCTGACATCTAAAGTCGCTCCCCGCACTATTAGCCCTTACAGCGCGGGGATCGACTATAGTCGTCAGAATCACTACTAAAGTCGATCCCCGCACTTTAAGAGTAAAAATATTCCTAATGAGCGTAGACCCATAACATAGGTATTCAAATGAATCAGGAAGAGCTAACTAAGACATTTTTGATGATTTAAAATTGAAAAAAGTTCTTTAGTTGCGATGTTTTTTACAAAATAATTCAGCGCGTTCAGGCTTAAAAATACGAAGAACAATTTAGCAGCAGCAGGCCATATTCGATACTAAATTACTGAGTAGGTAGTAAAAGATTAAATGAGTTAAAGTTGACCTTGTGGCTAAAAAGGCGCTTTTTCAGTAATCTAGGCCAAGTTCTTCACCTAAAATCATCATGATTAGAGAGAGAATGCCAGATGATAGAAAACGCTATGAACACAATCAACAGTACCATGCAGTGTGACAGTTCCGTAAAATCGTTTCATTATGATCTTATTATAAGATAGCTCTCTACCATATTTCTCAGGCATTCTTCAAGTTTCTCCAGTAATGTTCAATTCTAATCACTCCGATGCAAATCAACAGTAGACAACGTCACTATGGAAATCCATAGGAAAGCTGTAACTTCAAATCAGTGCATATTTTTAACGATTTAAAAATACCAGTGTTCTTCTAACCATATTCCACAATGTGAGACACATTCTAATAGTGATGTTCATCAACATGAACAGTTTCACAAACCAATGTTTTGTGTGCTCATTGAACTGTGATAATACAAAATGGTATGATGTATATGATGTATAGGACAAGTGTATAAAATACTGGGCATTTCGAGAACAAGTCCTCTTCAAACACTTAGATGCCTGTTAAAATATTCCAGTCCGAGACCTAAATTATAATTAGAGGCTGACTGAAGATCTTAACCATGAGAATAAACAATTTAACCCTTGTGCTGCTGGAAGTTGTGTCTCGCAAATGCGACCCACAAACTTCATGTGGGTGAAAATTACTCATTTGTCTTATTTGATACCAAACATTTGCAAAGCGTTATGTTTAGACACACATTTGGTTCCCAATAACTGATTCAAACGGCTAATAAAAGGGATTAAAAATGACTATAGTCATGTTTAGTGGTGAGGGAGTCAATAAAGTAATTCAATCTTGGAGATGTGTACTTTCCATAAAGGTAAACATTTTTCATCATTTGAAGCTGAAAACTAGCAATTGCAGCTTGGAATGAATAAAAAATATTACAAAATTATTCAGCATGACAAAATAAGGACTAAAACGCATATTCATGGCAGAATTAATTAGCATTCACCCAAGCAGGATAGAAAAAACGCAACTACACTTAATATTTTTTCTATAGCTTTGCATCATAATATTCTATTATGGTGATAATACTATATATTTCTTTCACTTTTTTGCCGCAACATTTCATAAAATAGTTTCTCTCATCAAGAAGTAAGCTATTAGGCAAGTTCTAATCTATTTTGGAATATTTGATTTTATTGTGTACAATTCCAAATAAATTGGGTTGACATAACTGTCTGGATATAGACTGAAGGCGAGACACAAAACACTACAGTTAAAAAAATAAGGACTCTTCAGCTTTAATTTTATATATGACAAAAGGTGATTTCAGAAGGTCATTCATTGACGTAGAGCTGAGAACGGTGACATGAATTCACAGCCCATAAAAAAAAACATAAAAAGTGAATGAACCTTTCAATAAAAATAGATTATTCAATTATAAAACATACTATCAAGCCAAATAATACACACCTTTAATAATGATGCAGTTGGGCAATATGTGATAAAAATTAATTCAGATATTTTTTCGTAAATAACCCGGAAATGAAGCTGGTAAGTCCATTCTTCAATTTGACAAAAATACCAACAACAAATTAAACTAAAAATATGCCGCTGTCCCCTGATTTATTAGGAGCTCTTAACCCTTTCAAGCCTGAATTTACCATTGTCATCTTCATCCACTACAAGCCGCAATTCTCGACTTGTAGTGGATGAAGAAGATGACTTGAACTGGGTGGCAAAAGAACAAGATATGTTATTATTTTAAAAATTCCATGAAAATTTCCGTTCAAAAACGGGAAATTAAGTCATTCTTCATCAAAATGATGCTTTAATGCATCGTGATGGCTTAAAGGGTTAACCATTGTATCGCTAGGACTGTATAATAAACCTCTTCAATGTACTTTTAAAGATTCTAAGTTATCAAATAATTCAATTTCGGAAGACATATCATTCAAAGTTGGAAATAATGTTAATAATTCCAGCATCAAATGAAATGTCTTAGTTAGCTTTTTCCGCCTCATTTGATACTCATGTTATGGGTCTACGACCATTTAAAATATATCAATTCTTTCAGTGCGTGGACCGTCTGTGGACGTCAGATTTTGACATATAAAGACGGTACTCGTGTTGAAAGGGCTAATTTTGCTACAATTCAAATTTGTAATGTTAAAACCCCTAAAAAAACATAGAACAGTCTTCATTATTATTTTTTTTATAAATAGCTAGGTACTGGACATACACAATACCTACTTGATTGCCTATGATGAATAATGAATACATGCATATGTCTATACTGTTGACTCGACGTGAGAGTATGCGAGACAGGCTTATAGAAGTGAATTATGTATATATAACAACGGTGTCACATTTGTTGGTAATGATTAGCTATGAATGCTATGAGGGTGACTGATGATGTCTGCAGCTAGCAAGCTTTCATGAAGAGGGAATCACTTTGTGTGCGAGCAGGGACTGTGGCAGCAAGGATACATTCCTCACTACATTCATACAGACCCGCAGTTGTGACAACCATATTTGATACAGTACAGAAGATGGCTTGGACTAGCACTGCAGTATCAGTGTTTATGTAGCACATATTTCATTGTCTGAAGTGGGGCATGTGATACAAGTCTAGCACCACCCTACATGGCAATGGTCATTCCACCTACAGACATATGGACTGTCTGAATGAATGAGCATCTGACTGCACGATGTTCACTATCACAGTTCTGAATCTACAACAAGAGTCCTATTGTCCAAGATCAGGTAAGTGATATCTCCTATTCTCTGTATATCTCTAGTCTTTTTTCGATATGAATATTTCTAAGGAGAATACCTTGTGTAGAAGGGATAGAACTAATCCGCGAGACTGACGTAGCACCTCAGGAATGACCTATACCATAGACGACGTGTATGGTTCCGTTTTCTTTTTGTCAGGCTTGTTGTGTCGACTAGAGCTGCTGGTGACTTGCCGTGTTCGAGAGCGAGTAACCATGCCACCCGCCACCGCTTCACCTTGCCTCCCTGCGCTGTACATTCTCGAGTCATGTGTACGACCCTGTGTAACTCCTTGTGCTGGTACTGGTACAGGAATGCGAGCTGTTAAACAGATGACAAATTTACAGATAAACATGGCTTTCAGTGGGATACATAGTACCCAGCATTGACCCAACATTAGGCCACATTGGCTCATTGCCTCTTGATTGCTGGGTAGTAGTACACAGTTTTACAAAGGCAGCTTTTACTGTTGCTCCTCAAAAGTTCTCAGAAACTAAATTAAGAAAAGACATTCATGAGATAAATTTTTGAGCAGCATCTGAGTAATTATAGATTGGGAGTTTGCTAAAAAAGCTCTATTTTTTCCTTTTTTAGAGCTAAAAAATTACCAGCATTCCAGCTAGGAATTTTTGAGAGCATGGCACAAATCTGATTCGAGGGCACTTTATGAGCAAATTCGGGTATCATGAGGGCAAGTTTCCAGTTTAATATTTTATCATAAAAACAGAAATATATAATACTTGATAATGAATATAACTGATATAACTGAATATAAATATATAATAAAATTATATTTTCAATTGTTACTTCATAATTAACTAAGCACATTTTCACCTGAGCAATTTTAATCTACCATATGTTTTAGGGGCGTTTTGAAAAAGTTATGCTTAAACATAAGTTACCCCTTAACCTGCCCTTGTCTTTTTTAATCTGTTTTATTAGCAGGTTGACAGCAGGTGAATCAGTTATTGGGAACAAATTGAGTGCTTAAACAAACAAGATTTACAAATGTTTGGTCTCGAATTAAAGAAATAGGGTAATTTTCACCCACTCGAAGTTATGGGTCGCGGTAGCGAGACAGAACTTCAAGTGGGTGAAAATTCAAATTGTTTAATTGAGTGTTTTAAGAGTTAAAGTACTTGCTCTTGAAAACTAAGTGCACCCTATAATTATTTCAATCTGACACCTCTGTCATCAACTGTCAGTTCTTTATAAATGTCAGCATTTTAATAATCCATGTTCAACCTCAGGTTTTAAATTGTGTCTACAGGAAGAAACTAGGCATTCATGCCACATTGTGACAATACCCCCCCCCCCCCAAGTTAAAAACCCACTCATGCTTAGCCCTATTATTGACACCCATCTAAATTCTAAACAGATCCTTGCAGATAAACAGAGAAGAATCAATGATGCTAAAGAGGGAGACAGTATTTCACAAATGGTGGGAGAGTAGTGATATTGTGTTAGTTGTTGAACGACTCCCGTGTTTTGAACAAATCTTTAATCTCATTTTTATAACGATGAACAAGCCTCGCGTCATCGTAGGGTGAGGGCATAGATGTGGACGTGACTGCTGGTGATAGCTTTGACAATGCAATCAAGCAGTACAAGGAGTGATAGCTGGCTGTTGGGTCATGGCATTAGTAAGAAAACCAGGACACTGTACATCTTTGAGGGCATGGCGGTACGTTTTAAGGGCATGGGGACACGTTTTGAGGACATGGCTCCAGGGTTTGGGGGTGTTAGGGCATGGCGCAGTGCTATGCAAAAAGTGCCTAGCTGGAACACTGATGAAGAAGAAAGGAAGAGGTTGCATTTAAAAGTGCTCTTTAAAATAAAGTGTGCCGATCATATAAAAATGTAAAAGGGACAAATGTCTCTGATAATCTCATATGATGTTTGTGTAATCGATATGAGATTTTTTAATATTAAAGCCAAATACATATTTGTCTCTTTCACAGGAACACACCAGAAGATCGCTAGAAGCGAACCCTGGACTTGTGCTTGACAGGAAAAGCTTGTGGCCTGTGCTCACAGTTTGGCGCATAGTCCATGGGTTGAGAGGTTGGCACTCCCATCGCCTGATCGGGTCGTATTCTGGCAGTACTGGGTACGGCACGAGCTGTAGAACTTTGCAGTCTGCCTTCTGCCCTACGTTCTGCTTCATCAGCTGTGGTTCGACCTCCTCCCTAAGAAAAAAAGCAAATATATTTATATTAATGTTTTAAGTCAAACAAATATCAAGTGAATTTAAAAAAATATTGAACCTCCCCCGGCTGAATGCTTTGTTTTTATTTTTGGTTTATTTGAAGTTGGAATTGCTTACCTAATTTCCAGCTTGAAATGTAGAAAAATATTTATATTTATGAAAAGAAGATCTCCAATATTGAATTATTGGATTAACTAACCGTCTACCAAAAACTATTTTATCAAATTTATATAAATAATATAATATATAATATAATGGGGATATTTCCATTGATCAATCTGAAACAGGCTTGAAACGGTATATATATACGGGCCTAGAAGAAAAAGGGTTAAAAAACATTAAGTCCACTTTGGTAAGTGCTCTGACATTCAGCTTACAAAGTGGACTTCAGTTGTGAAAGGTTTAACCCTTTCATGGTCATAATGTTTAATACTGACTGCATAATCAGGTCATTAATTAAAGAAATCAGGTCAGTGCCCAGGTCCTAATTATTGGAGGAAATTTAATAATTTGGAGGTTTCTGAATATTATTTGACTTTCTGAGAGTTTGGTTAAAGATATCGACATGAAACTTCACACAGGTAATCACCAAAGATAGGAGGACAAAATTTGCTTGAATTTGCATAAATTATGCATATTGCATAAATTATGCAAATGAGGCACATTATGTTATTGGTAATATTGGGAAAAAATTATGTTTCTGGGGGTATAATTAGCTATATATCATGTATATATGTTAAAATAAAACATAGATGGTCAAAAATGGGGAGACCAATTAAATGTGCTTTTAAATTATGCATATTCCATAAATTATGCAAATGAGCAGTTATATAACACTACAATGATATCTAATTAATATGTTGATCTTCCAAATTTTGGGGTAATCCTTTATCTTATTCAAGCTTTAGGGCTATGGTATGGATGGATATATTGACATGAAACTAAACACAGGTAATCACCAAAGATAGGCGGAATAATAATGAATAAATTATGGATATCGCATAAATTATGCAAATAAGGCACATTATGAAATCTGTAGTATTGGAAGAAATTTTGATAAATTTAGGTTTGTAAGGGTATAATTGGCTGACATCATGTATAATCATGTTAAAATCAAACATAGGCCATGATGCTCAAACATAAAGAGCTAAGAAATGTGCAATTATTTAAATATGCAAATGCAATAAATTATGCAAATGAGCAGTTATATACCCCTACTGGCCCTAGGCCTACAGTTATATTTTGATTTTCAAAATTTTAGGGTAGGCCTACCCCTACCGGTGTCCCCATATCGCATGCAATTTTAAGTAGTCTATGGAGATAATATTGACATTTAGACCCTAGGCATAATAGCCGAAGATATATGCAGAAAAATAATTAATGTAATAATTAATCTTCATCCGAATCGATGTCAGTGACAGGGTCGGACTCGCGTCACTACTGCACTGGGCCTATCATCAAGATCGCTGTCAGTTTCGCGGACCTTTGCGATCCGCCGCGGCCCCCCATTATCGCTCGCCGAATGACGCTCCAGTACACTAAAGCCTTTAATTTCCAATGAATCGGATGCCGAATCCATTTCATATAGGCCAAACGAACAAAAAAACAAGACAAGCAGACGAAAACAGCGACTAGACTATAGCAGACGACAACAACCTGACAACTATCAAACAAGCGAGCGCGACTCTTGTGACGGCAAATCGGCAAACATGTTGAATCTCCGCAAAAGACAGTTGAATATGTGGGCTCCAAAATAATACCTGCGCATCTATTAAATCCCCCTTTTTTGTATAATAAAGAAAAATGATGTAGCTATGTGTTCTTACACTTTGTTTTGGAATAAGAAAAAGATTAATGGCAAAATTAATCGAATGAAATCGAAGCCTGAGATAATCGCAAAATCTGATTTTTTCGGGGTCTTTGACTTTGTGAAGTTTGTCAATATAGTCTACCTTTTATAACAAAAATGATATAATATATCAGAAATACAAAAATAAATTATGATTAGTCTATAGATCTACGTTTTATTTCTATAATTGAAATATTTCGCAAAAAGACGACGTCATACAATTTTTTCACTTTAAAGCAGCGTCCATTGCTTCCGCATCGCACTCAGTTTGTCACAAGAAGTCAACAAAAAAAAATCCACAACGGAATAACGTCAAAATAGGGTAAAAATCGGTGAAAAAGTGCAATTTTATGAAAAAACTAACGGGGCAAGGTGTCTATATTAAACATAAAGTTTAATCTGTATGTAAAAGACGCGTCGATTGCTCAATAACAGCAATGACGTTTAGCAGTGTTTAGCGGGCGGTTTCGGCCGATCTGACCGGGAGTCATGCACGGGCGGATTCGGCCGGTATGACCGCGAGGCCTTAGCGGGCGGATTCGGCCGATTTGGCCACGAAAGGGTTAAAGCAGTCAGTTTACCAATCATATTTAATTTATGTCAATTTGCACTTACAAACTTCAGCATGTTCCAGTCAAACACATAGTCGTAAGTAAAGCCTTGGCGGTGGAATAAATTGCGGAATAGCTGACGTAGGTAGGAGTAATCAGGTTTATCATCAAACCTGAGGGAGCGACAGAAGTTCAAGTATGTGGCAAACTCAGCTGTAAAATACAAACATGTATTTCAAAATGTATGACGACGCAAATTTTACAGAACAATGTTTGTATTACTATACACCCAGATGACAATAATGGTGAAATAATTAATTACTTGCGTATGTTGTTAAGCTGTGCTCTTTATAGGTATCAACCCTTACACAGCTGCATAAAATTTGCAGCATGTGTGGTTTCCCACTAAGTAATATCTGGCACACTGATATTAAAAGCAATTATATTACCAAATCAGTCAGTTAGCTATCTTTAAGGCGCAAATAGAAAGACACCACAAAACAAAAGTAAAAAAAAAAAATCATTTTTTTAAGACTTTACTGCCACAGCAGTCTGCGCTTAGTTTATTTTGGGTGACTATAGTCGCCCATAGCAGTGTAAGGGTTAATATCACAATTATAGCCAGTGTTTGTAATGAGTCTGGACAAAAATCGGACTAAAGCGATGAGGACCGGCAGCCCTCGCCAAAGAATTTTTAAAACCACAAATGATTTTTGGGCAATTCAAAAGCTATTTTCAGGTCAAGTCTATTACTGTATTGCAAAATTACCAAGTATAGTTTTGACCACAAAAATAGCCAGTGTTTGTGACGAGTCTGGACAAAAATCGGACTGAAGCGATGAGGACCGGCAGCCCTCGCCAAAGAATTTTTAAAACCACAAATGATTTTTGGGCCATTCAAAAGCTATTTTCAGGTCAAGTCTATTACTGTATTGCAAAATTACCAGGTATAGTTTTGACCACATCTATTGTGCTAGACGAGTAGCCATTTGGGTGTAATAATATTATCGCCCATATTTCAGACAGAAAATTGGAAGAAATCATACTTTATCTGACAAAATCAAAAATCTTAAATCCAACAAAAGTTACATTCACTGTATAGCTGACGTCTCCACTTACATAGCACTATGTATCGTATTCTTTGTCATATAAACCTATTTAAACAGTATCTATGATCATTTACTACAGGTCTGCGAAGTGTTCATTTCCCAGAGTTGTAACAAAATCAAGTGGAATTCAATTGGCAGGAAAGTTTGATTGTTAATTTGTATCATAGAATAATAATTATTTTACATTCATATTGAGGATTGAGAAGAAACAGATTACATCATGATAGTACAGCTATCAGAATATATACATAACCCTTACACCGCTGAAATATGTTTGTTCAAACCATGAAGACCAAAGGGTTTTTTGAAATCATCATAAATGTCTTAAGTCAGTTCTTCCCGGTTCATTTGAATACCTACGTTATGGGTCTACGACAATTATAAAAAAATCGGTGCGGGGATCATCTTTATACGTCAGAATCTGACGTCTGTAGACGTCAGATTGTGACGTATAAAGACAGTCCTTGCGCTGAAAGGGTTGAAGTGCAGAATAGTTCAATTGTCTGGATACCTATGTCAATCAGACATAGGCCGCAGTCAGAAATACAAAAGTTGGTTGTGTGTAATGTATAGTTCAGACATGTCAAAACACACATCTGTGACTAAAAAATGCATACTTGGATACAGGGTGGATTTTGCAGGAAAATGTACCTCTCAACAGTTGAGGAAGAGATTTTGATGTGGTCTTGGTAGTTGGTACCTTTGTAGTTTCTAAATAATTTTTCATATCTTGTTGTGTTTGTCACACACAGTCACAAGATTTTCAATAGTTACTCATCACAAAACATTGATTTAATTACACACTGCCTAAATTAGTTCAAGTGATACAATGCCTGTTAATTTAGTAACAAATATAATATAAGTGGCACAGACTGAGAATTTCCATAGTAGCTACACTAAAAAAAAGTGTGAATTTCTTACATGGAAATCCTTTACAAAGTTCCTCAATGGGTGTCGACATTTTCTTTTCACTAATGCGTTCATATTTTTGTCTTTTGGTGGCAGCTTTGAGACCTTGCCATGGAAGACTGCCACGCAGAAAATACATAAACACATAACCTAAGGACTCCATGTCATCTCGTCGACTTTGTTCTGTAAAAATAAAATATAAAAAATTTAAAAATATGCAAGCATTTAAGTGGTTAAACTGTACGGGTCCATCTAAATGTACATCCTCGTTAACTTAACACATCTCACAAGAGACAAGGTGATGCCCCACAATAATGTTGCGAGTCATATAAAAATATGCAGTGTACATTTACCTGATACAAATAGTGAAAAGAGGTTGAATGGTAATCAAATTAGTACTGTAACCCTTAAACCTCCAACCGCCAAATTATTAAATTTGAATTTTCACCCACTTGAAGATGTGTCCCGCTGATGCGGTCCACAACTTCAAGTGAGTGAAAATTATTCAGATTTGACAAAATGGAGGTCAACTCTTTCCAAATCTTCACAATTTATCTTTAACATATTTAAAATGTGGTACTTAATAAAACATGAAAACTCGAATATATGCGGCACCGGCGGTTAAAGGGTTAAAGCACCATCAAGTTTAATATAAAATTTCAATTCTTACCTGCGTAAAATTATTTCTCGCTACTGCGCGCCACAACTTCAGGTGGGTGAAAATTACATGGATGTAGACAACATTGACTCAAAACATATTGAAATTTAACAAATTTAACCCTTACACCACTAAGCACAACTATATAGCCCTTCTAATTGTTTTTCAACCATTTAATTGTATAAAATCACAGTTATTGGGAATTAAAAGAGCACTTAAACAGCTAGATATGCAAATGTTTTGTCTCAAGTTGAACCACTAAGGGTACCATACTTGAAGTCGTGGATGAAAATTTAAAAAATTTTATCTAGTGCTTCGAGGGTTAATTAAGTCACAGGCCTTTGTGTAAGAAAATAGAAGAAAATAGAACTCCTTAATTTAACTAGGAGAAGTGTGATTCACACCTTCTGTTTAAATTACTTGCAATGGACAGCAGCATACATGAAGTTATCGCGCCCACAAGAAAATGTTAATGCCGATGGTGACAGATTCAATTGCAATAGTTAGGTATGGTA
This sequence comes from Flabesymbios commensalis, assembly GCA_964017125.1. Taxonomy (NCBI): domain Eukaryota; kingdom Metazoa; phylum Annelida; class Polychaeta; order Terebellida; family Flabelligeridae; genus Flabesymbios; species Flabesymbios commensalis. Next base: position 13,524,931 of record OZ024904.1, read on the forward strand.
CCGAAGATATAAAAAATATGCAGCTCACCTATGCCCAAATGAGTGTTTATGCTGGCATATCTTGCTGTTCCTGTGAGATTCTTGTTTTCCCGATATGGGATATGCTGGTGTGTTCGAGGATCTCTGTATTTTTTGGCAAGGCCGAAGTCTATTATGTACACAAGGTTACCTTTTTTGCCAAGTCCCATGAGAAAATTATCAGGTTTCACATCCCTATGAATGAAGTTTTTTGAATGAATATACTCTATCCTGCTGATCTGAAACAGATTGAATTACAATAAATATCTTAAGGATACTAACGATACTAAAATACATGGGGTGGCACGGCACCACAAGGGTTGACTGATGACAGACACGTGTACATGCTCTGTGATATGCTAATGAGTAGTAGTCAGGTCCCATTTTTCAAAAAAAGGCCTCCTTAAAGTTAGTAAGGCATTTTTTAGTAGAATTTGTCATGGAGTTGTTTTTACACAATTCGGATATGCTGATTCCAAATCTGCCCCATGCCAAGCTAAATTTTGTGTTTTTCCCTTTCAAAATGGAAAAACCAGATGGCCGCCAAAATAGCTGATAATGTCACGATTATCATGATTCTGCATCATGTCTGGGTGCACATAGGACACACTTGACTTTTGAGTTCAAAATAACCCTTTTGTTTCGAGGAATTTTATTTTCAAAGACTAGGGGTTAGCGAATTTTTATTTTGAGTGCACCTAATATTTGAGTTTCGGGTGCATGCACTTAAAAAGCGCTAGTGCACTAAAATTATTAATTTAAATTTCAAACAAAAATGTTCCTGATAAGCCAGATTCATAGACTATAGGCCTAATTATAATTTGGTCATATGCCTACTATGTCGACCTCTAGTCTATATTAGCCTATAATATAAGACATGACCAGAGATTCCATAGACAGAATTATATCTAGTGTTCATGGAAACGTGTGTTGGCACAGTGATTGCTATTCAAGTTTCACAAGTAAGACTCATATAGACAGGCTTAAAATGATACATACAGAACCATGCACATCCCAGAATACCTCAATTGAAACTAAAAAATTAAGACGCACTGAACAGCACATACACTGGGACAAGTGCATGTTCTGTCAGGAGCGGTGCAATGACCAGCTGCACTCTGTACAGTCATTCAATACCAGTAAAAAGATTATTGACGATACACGGTATGATCATAAACTCAGTGTGGCTTTTGCTGGAATCTGTGACCTCATTACATCAGAAGGAAAGTATCATTTAAAGTGTTATGCTAACTTTCCGAGGGACACAACTGAAGTGAGAGATACTGCCATGAAAAATAATTTGGCGATGGCCTGGTTATGTACACAGTTGAAAGAAAGTGCGTCAAAAGGTCATGTTCTAGAGCTAGAGGAAGTGTGGAAGTATTATAAATAACTTTGTACAAAAACAGACGAAACAGTGCCAAAATCGTTTATCAGCAGAATAGCAACTTTCAAAGACAAAGTAGAAAGTCTTGTTAAAAATGTGTATGGATTTCATACTTTATCCAAAAGTGAGGACCGGGAGAAAGGTATTGTTCTATTACCAATAGAATTCTCTCACATTCCAATAGCAACTCTCTTGTCCCATGAAGATGAAGAGTGTGTAATTCCTGTCTACAAGGCGGGAGATGATATATTCTTATCATTGATACATGTAGCTTTAAAACTTAGATCAGATATACTCTCTCATCCTCCATACAAAGGACTTAAAGTCACCAAGAAGGCTGCCATGTCATGTATACCGGAAAGTTTATACATGTTCTTGAAAGTGATGTATGGTGGACAATGTGTGCTTTGGGGTGACGAAGAAGAAGGCAATCAGGATGAAAACGATGACGAAATAACCACAGGTGTCACAAGTGACAGAATAATATCGGTGGCTCAAGATTTTGTTTATGAAACAAGTAATGGCAAAATGTGGACACCAAAGCATGTGGGTCTAGGTAGTACACTACACCAGTCAACAAGATCTAAGCACCTTGTCCAGCTATACCATAACGCAGGACATACCATTAGCTATAAAAACGTGCTACAAGTTGACACAGCATTAGCTGAATTCACTACCCAATCTTTAAATTCAATTAATGGAGCCATTGTTCCAGAAAATCTGGTTTCTGACAGATTTGTTCATTTCTCCACCGATAATATTGACATCTTAGATGCTAGCCTTGATGGGAAAAACACCTTCCAAGCTACCCAACTTGCTGCATGGCAGCGTGGGCCATCATCAGAGACTAAAACATTAGAAACTTTACTACCATCTCAAAAGACCCTGATTGTGCCTGATGTGCTAACTGCCACCATTCCACCGGATAAATATGTCAGCTCACCAGAACCAAAATTTGAAAATGATGTACATCTTGATTGGTTCTTGAATTCGGAAGAACAAAATCCACATAAACTGTTGGCAGAAGCCAAGGACTTCGCGTTTAATATCAAGAGACAATCAGATGATCCTAAACGTAGCTGGAGCCATTATAACCAAGAAAATAGTTTGCATGATCCCCTCACAACTACTATCGGCTACATGCCTCTAATTTTTGAGTCCTGCACATGAGTATGAGACCCTGAATACTGTCATAGTCAGATGCAAGCACATTGCGGAAATTCTTGGCCAAGAACATGTTGTGCTTACAGCTGATGAAGCCCTGTTCTCCAGACTGATGGAACTTAAGTGGTCCCAAGATTATTCATTTCTCATTCCAAAATTTGGAGGCTTAAACATTTCTATGAACTTTATGAAGGCACTTGGCAAACACTTTGAAGCAACAGGCCTACTAGAACTTTGGACTGAGAGCGGATTGCTAGGCCAAAAAACGGCTGAGCGAGTACTTGCTGGAAAAGACTATGAAAAAGGAATGAGAGCCCATAAAATGACATTCCAAGCATTGTGGAAAGTACTCCTACCCCAGCTGATGGTTTATCTAGATCGGAACAATATAGAGCTAAAACATAAAATCATAGAAGCTGAACGTGAAAATGACGACTTAGGCCTTGTTACAGTTCTTACAAAAACTGAATTTCATGAAACTCTAAAAAGCTTTTGTGCACACAAAGGATCTAATGCAAACTATGGTTTGTGGTTCAGCTACCTTGACATGGTAAGCATTCTACTGATGTTCACCCGGGCAAACAGAGATGGTCTGTGGGATCTCCATTTGTGCGCCTTTACAATGATGCTACCCTACTTTCATCACAATGGCAATACAAATTATGCAAAGTGGGGCTGCATCTATCTTGCAAAAATGAAGATGCTACCTGATAAAGTACTCAAAGAATTTAGGAATGGAGATTTTGTCGTCAAGGTGGGACATGGCAAATTTAACCAGGTTGATCCAGATCAAAGCCTAGAGTGGCTAAACGGTACCGGGAAAAAGGTTGAGGCATAGTGGGGATTACCAAAAGTGTGACTGCCTTGAGTAGATGGACACTTTCATTTAAACTCAGATCTGAAATTGCAAAAGATACGAAGGAGATGTTTGGCAATGATATAAATCCTACAACTTTACACAAGGAGACTAACAAATCCAGGAGAAAACAAGATACCAGCTCTGAAAACAAAGTACTTCAAAAACTTATTGACTTTGGTGTGTTTTCTAATGATATGAGTGATCAACTGAGAAACATAGCAACACATGATCAAGCAACTGAGGAAATATCTGAATCACTCTTAAACGCAGCCAAAAATGGTCAGGAGCTAGCTAAAAAATTTGTGCAGGAACGCTTACTCAATCATGATGATGGGCAAGACCACAAGAAGTTTACTGACCCAATGAAGAGAGACAAACCAGCAACATTTGCAAGGCTTTATTTTGTTAACAAAGCAGATAAACAAAATGTCACATTAAAAGCCGATAGATCAGTTCTGCAAAGACTTATTATCTCATATGAACTCTGTAAAAAGGTTATTTGCACTGAGAATTATGATGTCCCACATGGATATACCTTATTAATTGATGGGCAGGCACTTGTCATGGCCTCAGGAAACCCACAAAGTCACATGTCAACGACATTCAGAGAATTTGCCAAAGTCTTTGTGAAAGCGGTGTTTCAGTATGGCCGCCATTTTGAGCGTATTGCTGTTTTATTTGACAGATATGATACACTCTCAATAAAAGAAGGTACTAGGGCAAGGAGGAAAAAAGGCAAAGCTATCCGTAGGGTCATTTCAACCCCAGATGTGCCATTACCACATGATTGGCAAGGATTTCTTTGTGATCCCAAAAACAAGGCAGATTTGTCCAACCTTCTGTCTCAAGGAATAATCAGAAATGCTCACGAAGAGAAATGTGTGATAACAGCTGGCGGTTTAACTGAAGCCACTAATATTTTAAGCAACAAGCCTGAGTTTGATGTGCAAACACTGAGATCCACGCACGAGGAAGCAGATACGAGATTAATTTTACATTGTGCACACACTCAATCACACACAATTGTTGTATGGTGTAGAGATACAGATGCACTCATCTACAATGAATAAAACAATCTGCATGAAAGCAGGGACAAGTAAAAAACCCAAATTCATTCCTGTGAATGACGTCATCAATGCATGTGATTTACACCCGGAAACAACACTTGCTTTGTTGCCATTCCATGCAATTACAGGGTCGGACACTACATCTTACTTAGCCGGACATAGCAAAAAAACCGGACTGGTGGTGTTTCTGGACATAAAACTCATTTCAAATCTCGGACAAGATCCACTGCTGTCAACAGAAACAATTGATAGCTGTGAAAAATTCATTTGCAAATTATACAAAGTACCCGAAGCAACCACAACCGATGAAGCAAGATGTGTCCTGTTCAAGAAAGCCCTTAAACCCGAACTTTTGCCAGCAACTTCTGATGCTGCCAAACTTCATATAAAAAGAGCTCATATCCAGTCAATGATCTGGCTAAAGGCCTTACAGCCCCAGCCCATAATCCCTTCTGTATTGGAATATGGATGGAAGGTTTCAGGTGAGCACTTGGTAGCAGAGCTCAGTACATTACCACCAGTCCCTACAGCCTGTGAGCACATAGTGAGCTGTAATTGTGCATCCAAATGTGCCACGCGTAGATGTAGCTGTCGCAAGTCAAATATGACATGCACAGGCTGCTGCAAATGTCAAGGAGATTGTTTTAATGTCAAATAAATTTCTAAATATATGTACCAATACGTTTTTTCTATTGCCATTTATTAACAAAAATACAAATACTTTAACAAAAGCTGAACATTTTCTCATAATTTTCTTATTTATATTTGTAGACATTTTCCAAGAATGATCAGTGTCGATCTCTTGATAATTGATGCGCCTATAACCTGGCAGTCATAAATGATACGTCAAAGGCCTGTATTATAAAAACGAATAATAAATCAAGTCATTACATTATGTGTGTGTTGTCTCTTTTGTCTTTTTTCCATATTACCTTTTCCGAAATCTACCTTGAAAGAGTTCCCGATCAAAACTTTGGTGCGACTACCTCATGTATTACGATAATTGTGCTAATTAAATTTAAGTGCCTATGTTTAATAATGGTAGCTATATGACCTTTGGAAACATCATTACTGAATTCCCTGACTCTAAAAATGTTACTTTAGACACCAAAATGATGTTTTTATGCTCATTGTAAGCCAAACCGTGATGTAAATTTGTGACATTTTTACTAATTTTGGCGGCCATTTTGTTTTTGATTTTTGGGTAGGAAAAAGACAAAATTGAGCTTGGCATGGGGCAGATTCGGAATCGGCGCATCCAAATTGTGTAAAAACTACTCCATGCCAAATTCTACTAAAAAATGCCTTACAAAGTCAGAAATTTCAAAAATGGGCCCTGACTATAGGGCTTTATTTCATTAGTCATCGTGGCTTATGATCGGCCATTAATTGAACTCAACATGTTTTTACCTATTGTATCATACAATGTCTGCATATTTTAAGTACTATTTAAAACGTCAGATTTTACTAAATTAGCAAAATTAGCTATAGACAATATATGTTATGTCCCGGACAACGTAGATCAGCGGCGGGAGCAGAAGGACACGAGCTACACAGCAGCATGGGTTATCTAAGGTCAAAACAGGATTTGTTGGCCAAATTTACGCCGGGCTATACTCCGGAACGGGTAATACATCAGGAGATATGGTACTAAGAACTACTGAATTGAATGTTTTTCATTTTAATATATTATTTATAAGTGTCCTAGGTACAGATGTGCCACATGGGATAACATATTGATGTCCCATGATTTACAAAGAAGTGACACATCATTTTGCTTTAATTATTTTTATACCGGAAAGCGAGTGAAAACAATGAAAGTGTGCATTTGTATTTGCTTTTCAGCACAAGCACAATTATCAATTACATTAGACAACAATCCAGAAAGATAGGAGAAATCGAAACAAAATACTTTTAACAATCATTTGAGTGTAACATATTTTTTAATACAAACTTTATTGACAACTGGTACTAACCATTTGATCTGCTAATAACAGCACAGTCTTCAAACTGAATTTTCTTGAGCAGAAATTGAATAGGTCTTCTAAACTTGGTCCAAGCAGCTCCATCACCATCACATTGTAATCACCTTCAGCACCACACCATTTGATGATAGGAATTCCAACTGAAAGTGGGCATAACATTTTTTTTTTAAATATGAGCTTTCAACCACTCATTCTTTTTGGAAAGCAAACCTGTAACAGTTTTGTTTGAAATAAGGCCTTTCCGGCTGTCCAAGATAAGGTAAAGAATTTGTGGCAGACAATCTATATCTGCCAGGAGGTTGTCCGGGGTGGACAACCAACAATTTTAAATTCAGTGACTGTCAGAGTTGACAATTTAAAAGTTTAAAATGCCAACCTTCTGCTGCACTAGGTAAATAAAGTGACCTGCAAGGTGTGGGAACACGCTGGGGAATAGCTACATATTATTTACGGACGTGAAATTCTGGCGACTACCTGAGATTTTGCCCCGATTTTTTCGGATCTTTAGTTGTCCGCTATTTCTTTACAGCACAAATTGCATACAATTTTCGCCATGTACCAGTATACCGATAAGACAAATCATGATTTCTATAATCAAATAATTATCTCCAAAATTGAGATAAATAAATAACATACTGATCTGCTATAACACACCATGATTGACATAATAACATGCATATACCAGCTCAATTTGGAAAATCAAACAAAATATTTTATAAAATGTCTTTAAGTAAAGACATTCGGTCTACAGGGTCTCCCCCTGGAATGTTTGAGGGGGGGTCCAAAAGGAGGGATCTGGGAGTTCCAAGGAAAAAAATTTTAAGAGTTTTAAATTTGAGTGCTCAAAATGGCCTATTTTAACTGAAATGACAGCAAAATATGGAATATATTTTTATTTTCTTAGCCAACAAGGGGGAGATATTCCCCCCCCCCCCCTGTGGTGCTGAGTGGGGGGGTGGTGCGGGTCATTTTAAAACATTTCTGAGCAATAACAGTACTGTTATTGATCAAAAATGTTTTTAATTGACCGACACATGATACATTGACCCAATGCTGTTTTAATATTGACCCAATATTTTGTCAATGTGTTGCTTTTTTGCCAGGGTTGCTGCACATGCTCTATGTTCAGATTAATAGAAGAGTCTGTCTGCACATTTATTTACAGTGACAATGTGATGACACAACAAGAGCAGTGTTCAATGTGAATTATTCAACTTATTATATCTAGGCTATGTTCAGATCAGAAGGGTAAACTGATAAATGTGTGAATCTGGAATATAATGATATAGTACATGTGTGCTGCTGCGACCTCGGCATCAGTTAAACTCTGCTATTTGGCAGCATTGAAATGTTATGTTTCCACTATCAGCCAGCTCAGTTACATCAGGGCTCGACACTAACGGTTCCCCGGTTGCCTGGGGCAACTGATTTTAGGTGGGGGCAAGTAAAAAATTACAGACACTGGCCCCCTGGGCAATAGCTTCAATTTGCAGCATTTTAAATTTCACCGACTGTCACAATGTCCAACGCATGTCAGTGGCGAGTCGGGCAAGTGATAAATTAGGGGGGCAAGTACCCCAAAAATTGTCTTGCGCTTCGAGCAATAAGGTCCAATCAGTTAGTGTCTAGCCCTGGTCACATGTAAGATTATTTTGAAATGTATGTTTCCACTATCAGCAAGCCCTGTTACATGTAAGATTATATTTCATAAAGTTTAATTTAGTGTTTAATGGGCTACAATTTAGTTAAACGGTCTCATAGACTCATACAGAACTTACCAAAAAATAAGGTGTTCGCCTATCAAATTTAATAAAACAAGTAGTAGTGGGCGAACATGATTTAATTTGGCAGTGTTGCCGTTGCCCACCCGCCACGTTTCAAAATGCGATGATGTACAGGAAATAATTTGTTTGAAAATTATTGAATAGCAATTTTATCTTCCGATTTGTAACTTGCTAGACATCCTTATCATTGATGCATAGATATTTTGCTAATCAATTACATATGTATTAGCAAATGGGCAGAATTGCATAGCATTTTGCTATGCGATACTAAACAATTTTTTCCCTGATAGAAATTGAAAATTACTAGAAAGAAATTGTAATGCCTGTTAGCCCCAGTAGCAAAAAACAGCCGTCCGCTGGAAAAAGCTTCACAACAGTGTGATTGTATTCACAATCACTGTTCACAAGGACTGATTATAAAAACACCATTTTTTATAACAATTATCAACCCTTCTGGTTCTAGTCCTGCCATTTCCCCTCATGCGATCATGGATGTGTTTACGCGTTACTTACAAAGAGCTGACCAATAACTGGTCCTGTTTCAAGGGCGACCAACAATGTTGCATCCCAGCAAATACGACAGTTAAACTAATGCTGGTAATATATCGTCTGAGATTATGACCAAATACTTATATTAAGCCAACATTGGTTTAACACATCTGTGTATGCTGGGATGTGTCATAATGCAGCAAACACAAAGCTTTGCCCAATGTTGGCCCACAGTAATAGACGGTTGACTGGAGTCTAACCCGGGTTTGTTGGGTAAGCATGCCAGCCGCACTTTTTACCATACCATTGCGTTTTCAATGAGCCAAAGTCAAACAGATTAATTAGTCTATTCAGTCATAAACATTATATCCCAAACAAGGTTGAGGGTGTAGTCCAGCAATTACTGTAAATATTGTATCTGTCTCACAATAAGAATGCACCAAGTACATCTAGGATATTATCATATTAAACCTGTGGTCCACTGCTGAAGCGGCATACACTGACACAAGGCACAAAATAAGGGGTTCTGGGCATCTTACACAACCCATTTTGCCGCCGGACAAACCAATATCATTCTTAGGGTTTCCATCAGACAACCATTCAAAAATAAAAAAATTAACCAAAGTATGTGTCCCGGCGTCCCGTGCCCACTGTGACAGATAGCAGTCTTATATTTGAATTTTTTATTATATATCACACTAAAAGATAGTGTACAATTGACCCTGAAGTTACCAGAAGTTTTGACCCTGAAGTTACCAGAAGTTTTCTACCCCTGACTTGTAGATTTGACTTGCGGACGCTAACCTTTCCTATACAGGGAAAGTTTGTCATCCGTAGGTCGCCCCCCTCCTATCCCCTTGTTTACCATCATTTCATTCTATCAATTTCAGGAGTAGACATCTTTTTTTAATTCACTTCAGGTGCTAGTTTCTTCAAGACTTCGCTTCAATTTTAAGGGAAATGCAGAATGTAAACAATAAAGTGTTTTTCGTGATATTTTTCCTGTTCAATATCATGTGAACCAACCACCAGCGCTTCTCTGTGAACCGCTGTCGGTTCTTTGTCCATTGTTTTTTACATATATATATGGCAATATAACACGCAAACAAGCTGTACCCTGAAGAGTTGTCTATAAAACGAAACCTGTCGGCATCAAGACTCTAACCTAACTAGATGTTTTTTTCCAGCTGCATCTGCCACGGGTTCCATGGGCTCATTTTTTGGTCGTATTTTACTAGTTTGGCACAGGTTTGCTGCCAACTACAGCCCAGTATCACAACAGTGATCCCCCTCAAATTTACGTCTTTGTTTTGCATGTTACATCCAGACTGATCTACAGGTGTACCGTACCAGATTTGGCTCTAGGTGACAGATTTTTTGGGTTAGTACTAGTAGTCTGGTGGGCTACTGCCTACTTACTCCACAAAGTTAATTTGTAAGCCAGATAAAAACTCACCTCCTCCTTGCATCATTTTGTAGATCTTGCTCTCGATATGGAGTTGCGGGTGTTTGGTTTTCACACATTCCAGTTTGATAGCAACCTCTTCTGCATTGGTAATGTCCGTACCTGATGAAGCAAGGAAATCAGTGACTAAAATTAAAACAATTTCAGACAGGACTGGTAGCCTACCACTACCAGTACCAATATTCGGCAATAACTGAATAAGCCTTATGGGCGATATCAATATTTGAGGGCTCAACACAATCATTTGAAAATACTTGCACAGTAGCGTGATAACAAAATAGAATAGTGCGTACTGCCAAGTAACACCACAGATACATCGAGCACATCGAAAAAAGTACATTTAAATCTAAACTTTTTTTAATTATCCAGTGTTTCTGATCTGTCGTCATGTCGTCAGAATTGACAAGAAGCTTCCCCCTCTGACGAAAAAACATTCCATTCTGACGACAATGATATATATCTAGACAAATTTTATTGAAAAATGTGTTGTTTTAAAGCTTAAAATGTACCTTTAGATATCACTATAAGCCTTCTATGAAACAAAAAATTCCCAGTGGAGCATGCCCCCGTACCCCCCTAGAGTTGTGATGTGATCCCCTTTGGTGGCCGTTCAACGGAACCCGCGACTGCATGCTGACTCCAACACCAGGATTGGAGTCAGAATCTTCATATTGTCTGACTCCAACTTTTTTCATAGCCAGAAACACTGTTGTTATCATCATGAAATGAATGAGAAATCAGAAAATTTGCAAACATGTCTGAACCTTAAAATCTTACCTAAATAAATATCGCCAAAAGATCCACTTCCAATCTTCCTACCAAGGCGGTATTTATTTCCCACTCTTAACTCCATTCTGCCTTAGTCAATGGAACCTAGCCCTTGATAAAAATAAGACATAATGTGAAAATATTAAATGACAAACAAGATGTCAAATTTTGACAGCCACTAATTTTTCTCAGAACAGGAAGAGCAACTGATGATAAAACAGACATAGTAAACATACCTAGGAAACATATATATTCATCTTACAACACAGAAGATATGAAGGTGTTTGAAAGTATCATTTCAGGTCAATTTGACAGCGGATGAATGAGGATTTAAGTGATATTTCACAGATTTTAGACGATGTCTTTAACTGCTTTCTGCAGCCATTATTTACTTTTCTTTAGCGGTTGCCGACGCCCATGCGCAGGCGCGAAGTTGATTTCCGTTGCTAATATCCCGTATGTTCCTAGAAACAGACAGCCTCGGGCTGCGCCTTACAATGCAAAAAATAAGCACCCGACAATCAATTTGTCATAAAGCCCACTTATTGTGTGTTAAATTTTAAAAATGTGTAAATAAATCTATTATTCATACATGGATTGATCGAATGTAGCTACTATAGGGGTCTACTCTTCGAAATTAATTTACAAAATCTCGTTCAGCCGTCAACGTCTCACCACACATAATATCCCTCGCATAGACTTACATGTATTATGACCCATACGCTTCGCCTCCCAGCATTCTTTAAGTGAAAAAATCTATACAAACCTATATATTTTTTTAATCATCAGAACGTACTCTATCAATATAAAAAATAAAAAAAGTGCTTAAACATAGGGCTTTTTTTTATTTTCACTTGCAAATGTAAGGTCCTAGTAGATCTACCTTCCCCGAGCGTTGCCAAAACACGGCAACTATCGAATGCAGCATATGCCTTGTTACTACCAGCGTAGGAATTAGATTAGATTAGATTAGATTAGATTTATTCAGTAACCATTGACATAGGACAAAAACATGATCAATAGTGCAAATACATAAAAATCATGGGTCGCCAATCATGGTCACCAGGGAATAAAACACCGAAAAGTTTCCGGGTGAGAATTCTTATTTCCACGGCGGTCCCTTGATAGTGATCCATGATGGCGATGGCAAGAAATAATTTAGTCAATATAAATAAATATAAATAATTGGTCTAACTGACCACACCAGAAATTGAAATATCACAGTAATTTGATAACAAGTCTACTCTTGCGGAGAGAAAACCACGCCAGAGAACAGAGAAAGGCTTACAACATGCAAATACAATTGGAAGCCCATCCCACGTCCCCCTGCAGTAGGCCTACACCTCCGCTAGAGTAGAATAAATACCTATATAAATATAGAAAATATGTTATAATATAATAACGGTTACTATGCTAATTTTAGACTTATACTAGTCTAAAATCATTTAAAATACTGAATATAAATAAAGTGAAAAGCTAGTAGTAAATATATACTCCATCTTCATGTCTTTGTAACTCTGTCCACATGTGTTTTCTGACAGCATGTTTAAAAGTTAAAAAGTTTTCTTGCATTCTGAGATGTACAGGTAGATGATTCCACATTTTACTGGCTGAGTAACGAAAAGACTTGGCACCCGCAGACTTTACATGTGGTAGGACCAGGGATTGCACACTTGTTCTAGTGTATCTGTCATGTTCTTGACTGACCATGAAAAATGAATCTCGTAAATATTTTGGGGCTGTTCCATGAATTATTCTAAACATGTTGTTAAGTTTAATTTGTTTAACGCGTTCCGAAACAGGTATCCAATTGATAATTTTGAATTCATTGAAACCAATATGCGTCCTTGGGGAGCAGTTCAGGACAAATCTGATAGTTTTATTTTGAAGAATTTGAAGTTTTTGTTGGTAAATTTTCTGAAGACCACTAAACCATGCGGAGCATGCATAATCAAAATGACATTGAATTAGAGCTGATGCCAAAAGTTTCCTTGAATTTGTGTTTAAAAATTTTGCATGTCTCCATAAGAATTTGAGTCGTGAGTTGCCTTTCTTAAGAATATTTTCCGCAATATAATTACCATCTAGAGACTGGTCCAGATCTACTCCCAAATATCTCACACTCTTTGTAGAGGCTACCATGGTCTCACCACATGTAACATTCATTTCAGAAAAAATACCAAGTCTTTTCTTTGTACCAAAAAGTATTGATTCTGTCTTCCCTAAATGGATGGATAGTCTATTATCGACCAACCATCCATTCAGAGAAGAAAGTTCATTGCCAAGTTGTTGCTCAATTTTGTTGACATCCTTGCCAGAAACTAAAAGGGCTGAGTCGTCAGCATAAAGAATAAGTTGACATGAGACAGCAGCCTCCATGTCATTAATATATAATAAAAATAGCAATGGCCCCAGAATGGATCCCTGCGGTACTCCGCAAGGAACCACTCTGGGGTCAGAAAAAATACCATTAATTTCAGTTTTTTGATTCCTGCCTTTCAAGTATGATTCAAACCATTTAATGGCCAGAGGATCAAAACCCAGAGCCTTCAATTTTTGAAGCAAGATATCATGATCGACTGTATCAAATGCTTTTTGCAAGTCGATCATGACCATGCCAGTATAAAAACCTCTGTCCATTTGAAAGCGAATCTGATCTGTCAGGTGTGTCAGACAAGTGTCAGTTGAAAAAGAGCTCCTGAAACCAGATTGAAAAGAATAAAATAAATTTTTTGATTTCATATATGATTCAATTTGATTGTATGTAACCCTTTCTAAAATTTTAGAGACAATGGTAAGAATGGACACTGGACGATAGTTCCCAGGGTCAGTTTTAGATTTCTTTTTGTAAAGGGGTATAACCCTCGCCGTTTTCATTTCATCCGGAACACAGCCTAAACGTAAAGATAAATTTATAATGTGTGAAAGAGGTGAAGAAATTACTCTCTCACCATCTTTTAGAAACCTTGCTGACAAACCATCAAGACCGGTCGCTTTGCGAATGGACAGATTCCCTATAAGTTTTGAAATTACATCTTCACTTACCGGGGAAAAAATGAAAGCATTAGACTTTACACCTTTATTCTGGTAATAATTGTCAATAAAAGAGCCTCCAAAACCACCTGAAATATCAGGCAGTTTAGAAACCAGGTTTTCGGCAATAGTGGTGAAAAAATTGTTAAAAGTATTCGCCACTGTTTTTTTATCAAAAGAAATTTCGTTTTCTATTTCTAAGCCAATGTTCGATGATCCTTTTGTTGTTTTAGAAATACCTAAATTTTTAAAGGCCTTCCAAAGATCAGTGGAAGAATTTTTGCATTCCTCAATTTTATCATTAAAATACGTGCGCTTCGCTGATTTTATTAATCGCTGTAATTTATTTCTTAAAAGACAAAAAGTTTTAAAATTTTCTGCAGTTCTTTGTTTCTTAAAATTGTACAATGACTTATCTCTCTCCCTTATACCTTCTAGGATTTCATTGCACATCCATGGCTCTGTACATTGTTTGAGACGAATTTCTTTGATAGGGGCTATACTGTCAACCACAGACATAAAAAGACCTTTAAAATTATCCCAAGCTTGATTAACATTATCACAAGTAATAACATTATTCCAGTTTAATTTAGCTAATTCTTGAATTAATTTTTCAGGCGAGTAGTTTTTCAGAGATCTTATTTGCACAGTATTATGAGCAATAAATTTGTTTTTTGATGCCTTTCTAGTACAGTATGTTAAAAAATGGTCACTCAGGCCACAGTGAATAACTCCAGACTGTGTGATTCTTTCCTTATCGGAAACAATCACAAGATCCAGAGCAGACTCTGTGACCGGAGTGACCCTAGTAGGCTCATTTATGAGTTGAGACCAATTGCATAGGTACATGAGATGATTCAATGACTTATACAATGTTGTTGATGGTCTGAGAACGTCAGTATTGAAATCTCCAAGGACAATAGTTTCTAGGTCAAGAAATCGCTCTTTATCTAAACATGAATTTTCAAAGAGTGTATAAAAATTATTTGCGGTCGGTGGTCTATAGCAAGCTCCAATCAAAATAGGTCTAGAGTGAGGTAGCAATAGTTCCGCCCATATCATTTCAACATCTGGATGGGATATATCTGATCTAGGATTAAATGCCAAATCAGATCTGATGTATAAACACACTCCTCCACCGTCCCGTTGTCTATCTCTCCTGATTACAACATAACCTGCAATATTGATTTCGTTATCTAGAACTGAGCAGTCAAGCCATGTCTCTGTTACGGCTATAACTGCAGCCCGAGACTGCTGGGCAATAATTTTTAGTTCATCAATTTTAGACAATAAACTTCTGACATTTAGATGTAAACAATGCAGACCCTTTTTTTCAAAACATTCGAACTTGTACAGAGGCATTTTTGACGGTAGGTGTTCTCTCCAGCCATCGTTGGTAGTGGCTGGTTTCGTACCACTATTTTTTCGTACCACTATATTTAAATCCTATATTTCCCGATTTCATTGTTTTTGAAGCAAGAAATGGTCACTCAATCTAGATGAATTGGTATAAAAATGATATAAATGTAACATTTAACCCCAAACCTGCTATAAATCGCCCCATTTAAAGAAAAAAGATCGTAACTCTCTCACATTAATCTTTTAAAAGATATGCGCGTATGGGTTTGTGTGGTGAGACCTCAACGTATTCCAGGACAACAGAAACTTGGGATTGAGGCCTGCCCATTAGGCCATAGGCTTACATATTATTTGTATAAGGAAGAGTATTTCTAAATGAATCACATATCTTCAAATTCAAAACCGCTGTAATTAACTTCAGTGGTTGAAATTGGGTAAAGCATGCTTTGGAATTGTAAATAACCTATGTGTGTTTTGTTTAAATGCAAGTCCAAGTAATTCTACTTGTGGGTCTTTTTATCAAACAATGTAGGCCTACATTTGCCTAAAATAGGCATACAGGTCAAATTTTTAAGCTGTCTAAAATACTAAATGTTGTTAATTATTCACTAGAGGAGACTTTGTACAATATTAAACAGTAAATTATACCAACCTATCTCAAAAAATAGTCATTTTTATAAACATTTGAAAATAAGCAACATTTTCAGCATGATGTGCCTAATTATTACTATTTATGTTTATTGGTGGTCTGGTAGAATAAAAGTACAAGAAACAAGTAGGCCTACATAAATAATGTTTCAATAAATAGTTCAGGCTAGTATGCAAAAACTGAGCCTAGGATGATCTTTAATGCCATATAGTTAATTAAACACCAGTGTTTAATTAATTATCACTAAAACAATCCTTTTCTACTAAAAACTATTTTTTAGGAAGTAAAATACTCAGTAGATTTCATCTTTGACTATTTATTCAAATTTTAAGTTTAGCACAGAGATAGTCTAGGGTAAAAAACTTGAAGAGCCTACAGATATAGGCCTATCAATAGGCCTATAATTAAATTATACAGAGAAGCAGAATATAAGTTGAAGCAACAGACTGAAAAAACTAGTGTAAAAATTGGTGTATTGTTGATAACAAATAAAGAAAAGTGTATTTCAGTGTGGTAAAATAAAACAACAAATAATTTTGAAATATATATAGGGCCTAGTTCGATGTCACGTTTTGACTAGAATAACAGGGGTGGTAATGTGAGAGTTGTAAAATCACAGCTAAAACATAGAGCTACAATTCTCCAAAACCTCTTTTGTATGCACATTGCAGATATACTGAATCATGTTTTCAAAATTAACATGTTATATTATTGTAAAATTAACGTCAATATAAAAAAATACAAAACCCTCCCATTTCCTGAATAACAAACACAATTTTAATTAACATTGCTTCAACTATTGCACCAAACACACAAAAATACATTAATAGGCGCACCACTAGTGAAATTAGGCACATCATGCAGTCTCAAAATTAACCCTTGAAGCACAAATATAGAATTACAAAAAGCCATTATTAAAACTTTAATGTATACATCAGCTAAACACAAGAATAAACAAAACTTGACCTCAAATAGTCCTTTTTTTGCGTATTTGGAATATTTGTGATAAATACAAATTTACATCAAAATGACCTGAAAAATACCTCTTTTTTTCTGTTTATTTTAGATTCTCTTCATTTTCTCGGAATGCTGTTTTTTGAATTCTTCTGCTTCTATATCAACATGATCAATGCAATCTCTCTATCCCTCCATTCTCGCTGTGATTAAGTTTGAACGTAGTCGTCCAAACTTGTTGTAATCCTAAAGCAACTTTATTGTTCTTATTATTATTCTACGGCCGATTTGGCACGCTATTTCTCACTTAGTTTACAAGTAATCGACTTCAAGCCTTGGCACAATGATCCTCAGGTATCGAAGTTAGTTGCTATAGCTTTTTTCTGCGATCCTGACAGTAAAACTGGATCTAATCTGGATTTCATAGATCCACTATATGGATCAACCATTGCAGATTTTTGCCATGCTATTTCTCACTCAGTTTACACGTAATCGACTTCAAATCTTGGCACAATGATACTTAGGTATTGCGGTTAGTTGCAATAGCTTTTTTTATTGATCCTGACAGTGGATCTGGATTTATTCGGGATTTCGTAAATCCCCTATGTGGACCAAAGTCAGTGCAATGATGTACATGCCGGTTGATAGCCCATGGAGAGCAGTCATTCACAATGCTATTGGTCCAGTTGTGGCCAACCCATAGGTGCGAAATGTTGGAGTACCAATACTTGACAAAACAATTGTTCCCCACTATAGTTTTTATTCACCACCGCCATGGATTTTTGTCAAAAAGGGGAATATGAGACTGATATTAATCCCCAGGTCTACAGCTTTCTTGTAATTTTTAATATAGACACAATTCTGGAAATATTGATCTTTGAGCCACCACAGAGCCCGGATTTTCAGAATTTAATAGCACCACAGTCTCCGGAATTTCTTCATGGCTAAACATAATTTTTATTCACCACTGCCACGGATTTTTGTGAAAAAGGGGAATAAGAGACTGCTATTAATCCCCGGGTCTACAGCTTTCTTGTATTTTTAATATAGAGACAATGCGATTGTCATTTAAATTGTCTTTTGTATTTATGTATTAGGCCCAGCTACAATACATGCCAGAAAATGCCCCACCACCACGGATTTCAGTTTGCTGAGTATAGCCTACCACCACCCACCTCGGAAATAATTACTGACAAAATACCACACCCACCGGAAAAGTGTCAATTGAAACCCAACACCCCCTCCGGAAAAAAAACGATTGCCTCCCATGGGGCCCGTAGCCAGGATTTTTGTTGGAACAGCCCTAATCCGTCATCTCCCCAACCTGTAATTCACACGTGAACCACACTGTATATAACCGCCAGGCCCGGTCCATAATTAGATGGGTGACCGCCTGGGGCTATTGTCGTTGGGCTCAGAGAACCACATAAATCCAATGGCTCGCCTCACTGACCTACAGTTGGACGTAAAAGAACCTCAATGGACGTAGGCGCAGTTTCCATCCGGCCAGACGCCAGAAAATCTGTTAGCCTGTTGAGCTTGAGCAAAGGGTTATCATTGTTGGGCGTGTGGCAGGACAGCGGACGCAACCGTCGCCTCAGGCTCAATCTTATTTGTTGGGATCTTGCCCGGTCAGCAAGTATAATGGTTCGTGATATCAATCCAGTTAAAACAAATGATTTCTTCTATTTATTCTTAATTCATGTCATGATCATGCAGGCATTGTCAAATAATGTGGCTGGGTTGCAGATGGCGAGCTCTCACGTCTGTCCTCTATGCGAGTCGAGATCAGAATGGCAGAGTGCAGTGGATTGGATTTACAAGTGGCGTGGGGCAGCCGGAAGGACTAATTCGTCAATCAGTGATTCCGTCTGGCTCGAGTTCGTCCGCGATTAATCTGTAATTGAGGTCTCCACAAGCCTTCCAAACTAGGAAGTTGTGCTCAGTATACAGACAAACAAACAAACAAACAAACTGATCATGATGCACTCTCTAAACCACTGTAAATAAACTTCTGCACTGCACTGAAAATGTCAGTTTATTTTCTCACGGGGTCACGTGTGATCATAATGCCATTAGGCGAAGATCAATACAACTTCATAAAGTCAAAGTAATTGAGCCTGCAATCTGCATTAAAGGGACTGGCCCAGGCTAAAATCGTAAAAAAATCGGTGATTTTATTTTGGCTTCTTAATATGACCATATGATGTAAACATGTCCATAGACTAGAAATGCAAAAGTTTTAAAAATTTTGGGCTGCGCATTCACCAGTTAGACTAGATATAGAGACGAAATTCCTGATTTGTAATTATTGACAACCATGTCAAAAATAAGAAATACGGGAATTTTGTCTCTATATCTAGTCTAACTGGTGAATGCGCAGCCCAAAAATTAAAAAAACGTTTGCAGTTCTAGTCTATGGACATGTTTACATCATATGGTCTTATTTAGAAGCCAAAATAAAATCACCGATTTTTTTATGATTTTAGCCTGGGCCAGTCCCTTTAATTAGTGCATACACAACTGGCAGCGGCCTCTAGTGTAATATGGGAAACCATCTTTCACAAACTGCTTTCTGGCTGACTGTCAGCTGATATGATTGATTGATTTACCTGCTAGTTATAAAACGAAATTGGTTAAAAAGTATAATTTTCATTTAGTCCTTAGGATAACAGTTTTGATGTTTCCTGTTAAAAAGCTAAATAATACACCCCTCAGCTTGCGTGCGACTTGAAATACCCAGTAGATATAGGCTTAGTGTAAAATTATAATTCTTTACGTTAACAATTATATTATCGCCCAACAATCATGATCCATGCCCATGGCATACATATGGAAAATGACAAGAATTTATAATTGGGAACTATAATGTGAGGGTGTGCTCCTCTTTCTAGGGAGAGAGTTGAGCTCCTGTATTAACACAGTGTTGCCCGTCAATAAGCTGAAAAGCTGATTGAGTTTAATTAAATCAAATCAAATCAACCAGATCTATTATAGGTCGTACGCCCAATATCGCGAACCACGTTTTTTGCCATTTGAAAAATATTTGGTGACTAAATTCAATTTTTTTCAACTCCATTCAACTTGCCAATTTATACGGCGCCTATTTCTGCCGTTTTTTCGGCAAGAAATACTTTACATCTTTTGATCCTTTCTTTGTCATGTATGATGACAGGTGCAAGTCATTCATCATTAGAGCGGTGGGCGATATTAGGTGAAATTCGGGTAAATCGGTATACATAACAAAGAAAGGATTTCCCAGGTTAAAATAATTTTCAACCAAAAATTATACCTGGAGATCGCCGGAAATGTTACTGAGTTGAATAGAATTTAAAAAAAAAATTTCAGCCAGTAAATATTTTTAAAATAGCAAAAACCGTGGTTCGCGATATTGGGCGTACGACCTATAGTGTTACTACTACTAGAACTAGTTATCACTACTACTACTAGCCAACAAGCCTATCACTACGAGCCAACAAGGCCCTGGCCTATCGATAATACTATAGTATAGACTCTATAGTATCTGAGTATAGACTATAGACTATAGTATAGTATATACTATAGGAGTATAGTAGACTACTCATTATAAATGTAAATTATGTTTCTTTTGTCAGTTTCGACAAATTTTGTACACAAGTCTACAGGCACAGTACACTGGAACATAATTTCAGAATAAGTATACATTTTTAATTTTACATGTTGATGCAGTTGTGAATAAAGTTCATTGTGACACTGACCCAAGTTATACCACAGTTAATCAGTGTTTCTGATCTGTCGTCATGTCGTCAGAATTGACGACAAGCTTCCCCCTCTGATGAAAAAACATTCTATTGTGACAACAATGATATAGATCTAGACAAATTTTATTGAAAAATGTGTTGTTTTAAATCTTAAAATGTACCTTTAGATATCACTAGAAGACGCCTGAAGCCTTCTATGAAACAAAAAATTCCCAGTGGAGCATGCCCCCGGACCCTCCTAGAGTTGTGATCCCCTTTGGTGGCCGTCCACCTGAGTCCGCTCCTGCGTGCTGACTCCAACACCAGGTTTGGAGTCAGAATCTCAGGCATTAAAATAAGAAAAAATCTTTATCGGACAACAGGGCTGGTAAACTTTATGTTTTATCCGACCTGTGTTTTTTTTACCGGACCGCAAAATTTCTTGCCTTGATGTCATCGCAAAGTAGGCGGCCCAGTCATACCGGTTAATAATTTCTATCTATAGCCTATGATTTTCTTTATTGTGTGTGTGGTATTAGGCCTAACCCAGCCACAGCAGGAGCCAGGACACATGTATACATGACCTGCCAGCGGTAACCTCAGCATGACTGAGACTGAATGTTTTAGCCACGGATTGCACCCATACAGAAACGTAAGACTTCCTTTGGACGCTCATATCTAACACTTGGCCACGATTCATCACGTTGATGATTAATTTACCACTATCAGCAACATTTTACTTACTTCTACACATGTATGTTTTTTCGGCACGCTGTTAAAATAATGTGAGCATTAATTATGGGACCTTGGGTTGGAGATCGCTGTCAGTCACAGCCATGTTGAAAACATTGATTTCCCCAGAAAAAAACTAATATAGCAATCCACGGCCCACACCTTTACGGTATGTTGCTATCCATGGCACATAGCGGCGGCAGTGTGTTAGCGTATTTGGCCTATATACTGTAACTACCACCATGATCTCAGGATAGGCCTATATTGTCTCTCTGTCCCACGCTACGGCATGGCTCATTTCAATCAAGCACAATTATTAATATAAGTTTATCTCAAATGTGTTTCAAATGTGATGTGATAGGGACATATTATTTCCTGCTTAATAACGATTATAAAATAATAAAATGATTCAATAATAGTTTACCGGACCGTCGGGCATGTAGCAGGCTTAGTTTCTCCGACCTGAACAGTTTTTACCAGGCACGGACGGACGGTCGGACGCTTATTTTAATGCCTGGAATCTTCATATTGTCTGACTCCAACTTTTTTCATAGCCAGAAACACTGTTAATTCTAGGCTATTATATAGACTTGATGCACAGAAGGAAGAGAGGAAAAGAAGGAGAGAAAGACAAAGAAGAGGAGGTGAAGAAGGAGGCGGAAGAGAAAGACAAGTTGGAGAAAAGGAAGTTGGAGAAAAGGGGGAGGAGGAAAAGGAGAATGAAGTAGGGCGAAAAGTAAGAAGAAAAAAGATGAGGAGGACAAGGAAGAGTAGTAGGAGGAGAAAGATGAAGAGCAGAGAAGTGGAGAAGAAGAAGGAGAAGGTAGAGGAGAAGCTTGAAGAGAAAAATAGAGGAGACAAAAAAGGTAGAGGAGGAGGACAGAATCAGGGGAAGGAAGAGGAGAAAGGAAAGGAGGCTGAGAAGGATAAAGTGGAGGAAGAGGAGGAGGAAGAGAAAAAAGGAGGTGAAGGAGAAAAGGACGAGAAGAAGACAGGGAAAAAAGAAAATGTGGAGTAGGTGGTGAAGTATGAGAATCTCATACTCCACCTCCTACTCCACATTTTCAGAAAAGGAGGAGGAAAAAAAGAGGAGAAAGAGGATAATGAGAAGAAGGATGATGAGGAGCAGATGTGGAAGAAGGAAAACAAATAGGAGAACAAGGTTCCCGCGGGAGATTAAAAGTCATTAAATTAAAAAATGGGACCTAAAGTCATTAAAAAGTCAATAAATTTGATTGCTAGTCATTATAAGTAGTTAAATATGAGGAAATCAGCGATTATATGGACTCTATGTAGGCCTACGATCACCAGCCAGCCTGTCCCAACAAATACACTATTATCGCAAGGTGCATGCAGTATGTTTCCAGGTCTTAACAGATTTTTTTGCGTTTAAAATTCGATAAAAAAGGTATATATAAGTATTAATTATTTTTTTTGTCATAAAAAAGTCATTAACATGATTAAATTACAAGTGAAAAAGTCATTAAAAGTAATTCTTTTTAAGAAGAGTATACCCACAGGGACTTTGGAGAAGGAGGTGGTGCAGCAGGAGGAGGAGGATAAGGTGAAAAAGAGAAGTAAGAAGAAGAAGAGAAGGGAGTGTAGAAGGAAAATGAAGAAGATAAGGAGGAAAGAAGGAGTAATTAAAAGAGGAGATAAATGTAAGATGGAAAAGGAGGAGAAGGAGGAGAAAGACTATTTAAAGGAGGAGAAGAAAGAGGGGATCCTCTTCATCCTCTGCGTCTTCCCCTCTCTCCCGTTTCTCCTCTTCGTCTTCCTCCTCTTCCTGTTACTCCTCCTTCTTTTCATTTTCCTCCTCCTTTTTTCTTTCTCCCTTTTCCCCTTTTCTTTGTCTTCCTCCTATTTCTACTTTTACCCTGTCCCTTCTTCTCCTCTTATTCTTAGCTTTTATGCTCCTCCTTCGTGCCCTCCTTCTCTACCTTGTCTTCCTCCTTCTCCACCTTCCTCCATCTACCCTTCTATTCCTCCTTCTCTTCCTCCTCATACTTGTTGTCCTTTTCTTCATCCTCATTATCCACCTCCTTCTCTTCCTCCTTCTCATTATCAGTGATTTGATCGACAAATAAAACTAATTAAAAACGACAGCAAGATAAGGGTTAAGATAAAATTTTGTGTTGACTTAGCCCGTGGGATTACCACCATTCCTAACACATGTAAAGCAATGTAAAGTATTTCAATTAACGTAAAAGAAAAGGAGGAAGAGCAGTGGCAGATCCAGGAATTGACAGACGGGGGGGGGGGGCGATTCTTGAAAGAATGTATACACAATACAGCTGGCACTTATATGCTCTATAGGGGTCCGAGGGCGTGCACCCCCAGAAAATTTTGCAATCTAGAGCCTTAAATGGCCCATTTGTTTTTGGGTCCTTGACGGGGAGGGGGCGGGGGGGTCGCCGGTTGCACCCACCCTCTGGATCCGCCACTGAAGAGTATATGGACACTAGCAGTATTGAAAAATTGAGCTACTGTCCAGACCTTTTATTTTAATAGCTCAATGCTGAGACATTGGATTGTGGTTTCAGAGTACGATGGTTCAAGACTCGCTGGGTCACAAAGTTAAATTTACCACAAAATTGATCTTTGATAATTACAACAGCCTGCACTGAACTGTTAGCTAACTGATATTCACTGATTTCTCATGATGT
This sequence comes from Flabesymbios commensalis, assembly GCA_964017125.1. Classification (NCBI taxonomy): domain Eukaryota; kingdom Metazoa; phylum Annelida; class Polychaeta; order Terebellida; family Flabelligeridae; genus Flabesymbios; species Flabesymbios commensalis. Next base: position 13,549,029 of record OZ024904.1, read on the forward strand.
ATTTGTTACATTTTATCAACGCAAAGAAGTCATTGCCTAGGCATATAAACTGATCATCATACATTTCAGAAAAATAACAACTTTAATAACAGTAAAGATAGTATTTCTTGAAAAATTGTGTATTAACAAACAAACATTAATATAACAATATATACATGTAGGCGTAGTGTAATATTTTTATTTACAAAAAATATTGATGTAGCTTCTGATCCTTGTCAGACTTGGTACAGAGCCACAGACAGTAGCCCTGGGCCATTTCTATGTTGTCCCGGAAATAGGGCAATAGGGTTTGTAAATCCGTGTCTGATTGGAATTTCCCCCCCAAAATTAAAATTTAATTTTTGAATTTTCACTTTCTCACCAAATAAATGGGGTTTTAGGCATAATCCAAATAAATATCAAAATACTGATGTTTGGGAGATGTTCCAGCATTTTATTTTCTCAAAAGGGGGTCGGGAGACCCCTGACTCCACCTCGGGGTCCACCAATGTTTAATGTAGGCATCAACTACATTTAATATGAATATAAACAAAACGGTAAATGCAAATTGTTACTTTTATACCAGTATTCTCATTGAATTACTAGTACATGTACTAAGCCTAAAATATTTCAACAAAAATGGGAATTTTTTATTGAATTATCAGTGGTTGTGATATTGGCTGGCATTTAAAATCATGATTAAGTAATATTTGTTTTCCGCTCATATTTTGGACTAAAATGATGTTCATACTCTTTTTTCTCACCTGAAATGTGGCTTATGCCTACCCCCCCCCCCCCCTCCTTTTGCACATTCTGGATTCACTATTGTAATAAACATTATATAAATACATCCATTACATAGCCCAATTAATAATATCACTATTTGCCATGCACCTATCCATTTAAATATACTATGTACTATAAATCAAACTATGATACAAACATGGGCATTGTGCTTGTATTTCACAATTTTGCAAGACACATTTTACAAATCATAAAGAATAACAAATGTCAAAACATCAAAGAAGAAATTGACTGCAGTTTCATATTGTTTTACAGGCTGTCATGACGGAAGCAAGAGAGAGGAATGACTTCTGTGTGAATTTTTGGGCAGTGGTCGTGGACAGGGTTGAGGAAGCAATTCAGTCACTGTCCAGTCTCCCGAATCAGCTACAACTGCAGAAAAAGCTGGAAGTTTCCAAGAAGTTTGCCAGTGAACATCCCATGATGACGTTATTTATGCTGGTCACTGTGGCCATGTGCTCAGTCCCTGTTATGTGCTTTATTGCATTCGCTTGTGGGAGCATGTTCCTCAGCTTCACAGCATTCATCGTGGTAGAAGGTGAGTGAAACAGAAATTATGAAAACACCTGTCCTGAATGAATGGGGGTCAAATTGTTCTAATGTAAATTATAAGCATTGTGTATTACTTGATCTTGACTCTTTTACCGCTGATCATGGCAATAATCGTATTTAATACATTTTATTAGCCGACTAAATCACTATTTGGGACCTAAATATAAATATTTGCAAATGTTTGGTCTCAAATTAAACAAATATGAGTAATTTTCATCCACTTGAAGTTGTAGGTCGTGGTAGTGAGACACAACTTCAAGTGGGTGAAAATTTAATTTCTATAACCATGATAACTTAAGGGTTAAATGACCCTTTAAGCCCTCACGATGCGTAAAAGCATCATTTTACATCCCTGAAAAAATACCTAATTCCACTATAACTAACAGTTTTAGAACGAACATTTCCATTAAACAGGTTGACCAATACATGGTAATTTTCATTAATTTTTCACTGACATCAAATCATCTTCATCCACTGCAAGTCGAGAATTGCGACAGCAATTCGCGGCTTGTAGTGGATGAAGATGACAATAGTAAATTCAGGCTTGAAAGGGTTAAAGTACAGTGTATCACAATGTCATACTAGCATCATCAAAAGTTAGGCCTATGTATTTTATTTATTCATTGCATATAAATGTGTATTAGATCGTGGCATATAAATGTACATTAGGTGTATGTCCAGTTTAAAAATGAGAAAAAAACATTTGCTAGGCCTATAGGGCCTACCTGAAATTAGTAAATTATTGGACAATTTTATCTATTTAGCAACTTTAAACAGTGTTACAGATAAGCTGTCAATGTCAATTAAGCATTACCCCTCATTCTTTTAACATAATTAGTACTGATATAAAGCTGTATGCGTGTATACATGGTATAGTAAGCAGCTTCATCAGATTGAAGTCGCTGGCTCACTGTACACAGTAACATGCGCACAGAGTAGAATCCAGGATATTCTTTATGAGTAGAATCAAGGCTATGTAGCTCAGGCTATTTTTTCACTGCCCATAAACTCGATACATGTATTACTTGCTTTGTTAAAGTCCTCACATAGCTAGACGATACCATGCGGTTATTGAACTATATAGAGTACAGTGCTCCCCCGCTGTATTGCCCCCCGGTTATAATGCCAACCTAGCCTTATGCCAAGTGAAGTAGTTAAACGGATTTCCGCCAATGTTAATTACCGCGGTACAATGCCATCCCCGGTAATTGCCATCCGCCAATAGTTTAGAACTCCCAATGTCACTTTTGTCATATGTTTTCCCCCGATCTTATTGCCAACATAATTTATCAGACATCGTGACTGTTAAATAAACACTCTTGGGTGATCAACAATCGCCGCCTCAAGGCCGACTGCGGTTCATTGCACAACAAACACATGGCAGTGGGCACATAGGCGTTCACAAGTTCTGGAAAGCGTGACATAGATAAAACACTGGGTAGGGGGGACCTACTAATTGGGTTATGCAACAGAGCATCAATAGGCTAAGGTACAAACTTGAAAGTGAAATGTTTATATCAGCAAACAAAAGCAGTTAGCCCAACGTTTATTTATTCTTTGGCATTCACATTGATCAACCACTGAACGCACGTCTGACTCTCTCTCTTGTAGCATCCACCCATTATTACCCATTATTACAATGAAATAATAACTCATCGGGTATGAAATCCATTGCTGATACAATGTTGGGCCAGCGTTGAAAAAACTAGTTGAACAACAATATTATTTTATGCAGAGATTTGGGCCCAGTGCAGAAGCCCGATGTAAACTACCACTATCTGACTTGATCTCAAGTTTGACTCATGAGTAATTGGAAGTCAAAACATAACATAGCGCACAATCGAGTAGTTTAACAATGCCATCGGGTTCCATGAGTATGACGCACATTAGCATTTATGAGCTTCTGACATATAACCAGGATAACACTTGATTGTCCCTCCGTGGTGTGAGCGGAATGTCACACCTATTATTACTAAACACTGACTAGCGCCTCTAGTATATTCCTTTGATCGCGGGAATAGGCATAGGGTGTACTATAAAGGCCTACTTATAAATTGAATTAACCCCAATTTAAATGCCAATCATATTTAGTGTCTTTTTCTCGTGCATTGAAAAATCTTATTTTTCGGTATAGTGATCTTAATAAAACAACATTATATAGGGTGGATTGTATTGTTTTGTATTACTATAAACTGAATTCGGAGAGCATTCAATATGTATCAGAATTAATGTTAATCAGCTGTCATATATGCACAGGCCTAAATCACCTCCCTCGCCATAATGCCAACCCGCCATAATGCCAAAAAATGAGTCCCAATGTTGGCATTATATATATAGAGGTAGTACTGTACAGTACACAGACAATTTGGAGTGCTCAAGTTGAGTAATCAGCAGTTCAATTAGATATGGTTAAGCAATGCATGGAAATTATTAAAAAACCAGAGTGTCAATGACAAAGAAGCTTATCCTTAATTAGGGCAAGTTGATTGCAAATTAAAATTTCTGAAATCCATGAGGCAGTTATATGCACATGCACAAGCTCTTTCAAATAAACTAAACAAAATTGAAATCGTAAAAATTGGTGGAGGAGAAGCATTTCTTGTGAATTGTGGACAGGGTGCCGTAGTTGGGTCTTAACTAGGTCATAAGTTAGTTAATAATTGAAATTTATGAAATCCATGAGGAATTTCTATGCACAGGCCCGAGCTCTTTCAAACAAACCAAACAGAATTGAAATCGGATAAGAATTGAGGGAGGAGAAGCATTTCTTGTGAATTGTGGACAGGGTGCCGTAATTGTGTCTTAATTAGGTCATAAGTTAGTTAATAATTAAAATTTATGAAATCCGTGAGGATGTTTAATGCACAGTCCCGAGCTCTTTGACACAAACCAAACAGAATTAAAATCAGATGAGAATTGAGAGAGGAGAAACGGTTCTTGTGAATTGTGGACAGAGTGCCCTAATTGCGTCTTAATAAGGTCATAAGTTAATTAATAATTAAAATTTCTGAAATACATGAGGAAATTTAACATGTTTAATGCACAGGCCCAAGCTCTTTCAAACAAACCAAACAGAATTGAAATCGAAAAACAATTGAGGGAGAAGCATTTCTTGTGAATTGTGGACAGACGACAGACGCAACACGATGGCATAAGCTCATCTTAGGCTTAAAGGCCGGATGAGCTGAAAAGTAATTAAGTACTTCCACAAATGCTCAGGTTATGATAGCTATATATACAGCTTATCGGAAAGTAAACCCTTGTACTTACCTTCTATTATAATCTGAGTCAAGTGACTAGAACACAGGTGCTACAAACACTGAATGAAATTCTCTGAATCAATTTGATTTATTACATCTGAATTAAAACGAGAAGAAATACCTGTGTATTTTATAAGATGATAACCTACCAGTACCAATGCATTTTTGTGTATTTTTTTAGGTTTTCTGCTGACGGTAGGGAGTGTAGTACTGGGTGGTGTCATGTGCTTTGTTGGTTTGTTTGCTCTTCTGCTGAGCAGCCTGCTGGCTACTGCTTGGATCAGCTTTGGACTTTGTTCCCGTCTCCTTCACTCGGCACGTGACCACGTTAATGTGCGATTCCCTCACAAGGAAAAGACCAGCCACACGAACATAGACATGACTCATGATTCCACTCGCTCCTCCACAACACCTACCGAGCTGCTGAAAGATATGTCAACTGAGAAGGACTGATGTGGATTAACTCAGAACCCAGGAAAGCCATCAGTACCGGTGAAAAATGATATATTCCTGGTGAACATGACATGTTGAACCAATACTGGTTTAATGTTGGCCACTGTCTGCGACACTGGACTAACATTAAACCAACATTGGGTCAATTTGTCGTCTTTGCTGGGTTTAACTTGCAGATGGCCAGATGAATCGTGTGATGTCTATCATAAACCGCGGAATCAAATGAGTTGTTAGTGTCAATTAATTGTTGATATATTGGGAGTGCAAAGCACAAATATTGACAATTTCTTATAAAAGATCCACATTAGTGATTATCAATGAATGATAATCAACGCCACACACAATGCTGGGGGACTAAAAACATACCAAATGAGCAGATATTAGTGGAGAAGTGTCTGCCGTCTGGAGCTCTTTGGGGCATATTAACCCTTTCAGCAACTTTCAGCGCGGGGGACATCTTGATATGTCAGATTCTGACGTATGAAGACGTCCACGCGCTGAAAGAATTACAACATTTATAAAGACTAGACCAACAACATAGATAGTCAAGTGAAGTGGAAAAAAGCTAACTAAGACATTTATGATGATTTCAAATTAAAAAAAAACCTTTAGTCTCCATGGTTCACACAAAATATTTCAGCGCTGTAAGGGTTAAGATGCAAGAATAATGTTATTGTAATTAATGTTGATTTGAACAGGATATTTATGACTGTAATTTTTGCACACTAGTAGTTGCCAAGTTATGTTACTCAGTTTATACATGATTTGTCAATTGAGCTGTTTCACCTTCTCCGCAATCGGCAGACGTTCAGCCAATGTTGGGTTAAAATCAAACATCTGCTTATAAAGTTGTCCCAATATAAAACTAACGTTGGCTCAACAACTCCTGCTTGCTGAGAATCATTATCTCAGTTATTTGCATACACTCATGATATAAGTATAATCTGCATTGCACAAAGCTGCATCATTATTAAGCTCTGTTTATTTGCCTTCTGTTGTTATTGATTTCTGTTCATTTTATTGTTGTTCTAAATGACAGATATGGTTAATGTTTCAATTGGATTATCTCATGATGCATATTAGGCCATCCAAGCATTGCGATATCTTAATATTGGATATGTGAATCATATCATTGTGCTTTTCACCTTTTTTTTTTTATGTAAAAAAAGTTGAAAAAATCTGGTATTCCATGAATATCCAGAGAACTAGCATCTCTGTTTATGTTTCACAAATTTGTAAACAATACTTTTTACAGTGTATGAAATACATTTTGTGAGACATAATTCTCAACCCTTTGATCACCTTAATCGTATTTGTTAATTGTATAACCTGCTACGTTATCTTATAAATTTTCACCCACTTGCAGTTGTGTCTCACTACCACGACCAACCACTTCAAGTGGGTGAAAATTAGTCATATTTGTTAGCTCCCGCCGTCACCGTAGGTGAGACGAAGGGAGCTATGGATTCTACCTCCGTTTTTTTTGGCCTCTTCTTTCGCCTATAACTTTGTAAGAAAATAAGCTAGGATAACAATTTTTGGTATGTGGGTTACTTCCAGGTGGCTAATGGACAGGTTAAAATATTTTTTATCTGAATTCAATACGCAAGGTTGCAGAGGAGAAAATGATGATGTGACGGCGTTGGGCCGTTGGGCCGTTGGGCCGTCCGTAAACAATTCGTTTCCGGAGCATATCTCTGAAAGTACTTGTCCGATTGTCTTCAAATTTTACACACAACACCCCTAGGGGGTCTAGTTGTGCCTTTTGGGGTATTTGAACTTTGACCTACTTCTGGTTCAGAACTATGACCTATTTAGACGTTTTGACGCGCACTTCGTTTCCGGAGCAGATCTCGAAAAGTACTGGGCCGATGACAGTCATATTGCACATACATGTTCTCTAAGGTCCCTAGTTGTGCCTTTTCAGGTTTTTGGACCTTGACCTTGAAGTTGACCCAGCACTTTGACCTAATTTATAACATCGGTAAATCCGACTGAAAGATTTTGCGGAATATCATGAAATTCGCTCAAGATAGCTACACCATTACTATAAAACAAATTGTGAGGTTTCAGGAGAGGATGCATCTTGAAAAATTTGAAGTTGATAAAATTCAAAATGGCCACCTATCGGCCATTATTCACCTCGACAGGCCTGATATTGCGGAATATCATGAAAACCGCTCTAGATAGCTACACCATTAATATCAAAGAAATTGTAAGGTTTCAGGAGAGGATGCATCTTGAAAAATTTGAAGTTGATAAAATTCAAAATGGCCGCCTATCAGTCATTATTCACCTCGACAGGCCTGATATTGTGGAATATCATGAAAACCGCTCAAGATATCTACACCATTACTATAAAACAAATTGTAAGGCTTCAGGAGAGGATGCATTTTGAAAAAATTCAACTCGTCCAAGTTCAAAATGGCCGCCAATCGGCCATTATTCACTTTCACATGGCCGTTATTTGGTAAACCGTGCTAGATGGCTAGACCATTACTATAAAACAAAATGTGTGATTTCAGGAGAGGATGCATCTTGAAAAAATTCGACTCGATAAAATTCAAAATGGCCGCTTATCGGCCATTATTCACTTTCACATGGCCGTTATTTGGTCAACCGTGCTAGATGGCTAGACCATTACTGTAAAACGAAATGTGAGATTTCAGATGAGGATGCATCTTGAAAAAAATTGACTTGTTCAAATTTAAAATGGCTGCCTTTTTGGCCATTATTCATTATCACATGGCTGATATTTGGTAAACCTTGCTAGATGGCTAGACCATTACCTGATTACTATAAAACAAAGTGTGAGTTTTCGGGGGAGGATGCACCCTGAAAATTTTTACCTCACGAATTCAAAATGGCCGACAATCAGCATTATTTACCTCGATAGGCCTGATATCAGGTAAACCGTGCTAGATAGCTAGACCATTACTATAAATCAAAATGTGACGTTTCGAGAGAGGATGCCTTTTAAAAACTTTCGACTCAATCGAATTCAAAATGGCCGCCTATCGGCCACTATTTACTTTCACATTGCTGATATTTGGTAAACCGTGTTAGATAGCTGGACCATTACTATAAAACAAAATGTGAGATTACAAGAGAGGATGCATCTTGAAAAAAATTGACTCGATCAAATTCAAAATGGCCGCCTATCGGCCATTATTCACTTTCACATAGCCGGTTTTTGGTAACCGTACTAGATGGCTAGACCATTACTATAAAACAAAATGTGAGATTTCAGGAGAGGATGAATCTTAAAAAATTTTGACTTGATCAAATTCAAAATGGCCTCCTATTGGCCATTATTCACTTTCACATGGGCGATATTTGGTAAACCGTGCTAGATGTCTAGACCATTACTATAGAATGAAATGTGAGATTTCAGCTGAGGATGCATCTTGGAAAATTTTGACTTGATCAAATTCAAAATGGCCGCCTTTAGGCCATTATTCACTTTCACATGGCCGATATTTGGTAAACCGTGCTAGATAGCTAGATGATTACTATAGAATGAAATGTGAGATTTCAGCTGATTATGCATCTTGAAAAATTCTGACTCGATCAAATTCAAAATGGCCCCCTATCGGCCATTATTTACTTTCACATGCCCAATATTTTGCAAACTGTGTTAGATGTTAGTCCATTACTATAAAACAAAATTTGAGGTTTCGGGGGAGGATGCACCCTAAGTTTTTAACTAGTTTATATCGAATTCAAAATGACCGTAAATCAGCTATTAGTTACCTCGATTGGCCTGATATCGGGTAAACCGTGCCAGATAGGTAGACCATTACTGGGATACTGATTAGGATCATTAATTTCAATGGAGGTTTGCAATCTCTGACAGACTGTCTAGTTCTTATCTTACTCTTAGACTGAGCTCCTTAGACCTAGTTGTCTTGCGTCTTGATTTTTGACCTAGCCCAGGACTACATTAAAAACCCTACACAAAATTGCTTAAATCAAATTCTAATTCGTCGCGGGAGCTCCTGGACTTATGTAGTCTTGTTTAATTTGAGACCAAACATTTTCAAATCTTGAATGACGTTTAAACACCTAATTTCTTTCCCAATAGCTGATACGTAGTAGTCATCATCAACGGTGAAAGGGAATCCAGCAAGATTCCACTTTCTCTTTTGGGCAAGTGAACATGATAGAATTCCCCCATTCGAAGCACTTGTCTCAAATTCCCTGACTGAAAACTCATTTTGTTCATGGTGGTTGGGAATCATGACAGTGCTTCAAACTGTTCAAATCCTGTAGTGTACAGTGCTGTCTTTGATAGTACAAACAATAAATAAACATTCAATTAATTTAACAAGGGTTTAAGGCATAGTCCTTTTGTCAGGTTCTTGATTGTGCCATAATTGGCAGAAAACGACATAAAGCAATATTTAATGTACAATTGGAAGGCTATCCGACCTTTTGTATGATTACTGTGGCTTCGAGACTATATCAATTGTTCTTTGCAATGTGTATATAAACTGGTACTGTGATCTTTTTTTTTCAAATTGATAATGTATTCATAGTATTTATTTTTGTTGTATTCTTTGCACCAATCTTAGAATAAGAATGAAGATTATTGTTTATTTTATTAATGTGATCATGTTTTTTTTGTAAGTGATAATAAATGATGTGAATGATAATGAACTAAATTTTATTTGTAGAATGAAACATGTGCTTTCCATAAACTGCGTAAATATACATACATTTTATGATGCCATCTCACACTTTCAATCTCAAATATTCATTTCAGCCACTCCCTATTACTTTAGCATTTTATTATTCAGTCTACAGAGTCAAACTATATATTGTATTAACATTTGACCATTTAATAAGCAGTTTATTGGTGTTTAAATTTAATTATTGGTGGTTACTAATGATTTACCAATAATTTTTTCGGTAAGCAATGTCATAATTAAAGATAGAGTCAGGTTCTAAACTCGCATGCGTGTAAGCCTTCAGTATACAGTACAGTGTGGTTGATGAAGTAACCTGATTATAAGACTGGATACTACTCCAACGAACACTCACCCACGTTGTTTTAATGTTAGGCCAACGTCTGCGACGCTGGCCCAACATTGAACCAACATTGCACAAATGTACAATGTTTGAGAGAAAGTCCCCCTTCCCAGCAAACACAAAACATTTGTATAACATTTATACAACGTCGGCCCAACGTCTTCGACGTTGGTCCAACATTGTACAAAGTCATACAAATGTGTTGTGTTCACAGGGTGTCGGTACACGCATGGGGTCAATCTGTTTCGAAATACCCACAGTAATACAGTCAGTTTGTTTGCAAAGCAAGGCCCAGCTAAGATCCAGGACAAAGGGCTTTGAGATTCGATGGAATTGTTACTCATAGATGTCGCTCAAGTATATATGAACTTGCTGTGATTTGAGAACTTGCTCTTAATGAGGCTTTGGGTATGAAACGCATATTTAGTATTATTATGGAATAGGGCCTTGGCCTACCCACGGGCACTATTGCCTTCTGGGGGACCCTTGTCCCGCGAATTTTGACAACTGTTGACTACACCTTTAATAAGCAAATGGCCAAAATTACATAGCTTTTCTCTAAGCGATACTGAACAATACTAAAATTTCTTGTAGCACTTCGTTATTTATATTTCTGAAAGCTGCCCCTTATGATGAGAATTTTCAATTTTGTCAATTTTAAAAGTTTGAATTATATAAAGCTATATAATCTACTGATCTTAAATAAAAAATAAAAATGTAAAAAAATAATGTTAAGGCACTGAAAAAGACGAAACAATCTCTATTTCCAAGACATATACTGTAATGCAAACAAGTTTGTTACCACAATATAGACGGCAAATACTGACCATATCGGACGGCATGTTCAAAGTAACCACATAGTTACATCAATAGCTGCCGCTCTTAATTGCTGTGGGAACGGGTTGATCAGGGGGGTTCCCCCGCAGCACTGAATGTCTGCTCAACGCTGGGCCGACGGCATCAACATGTTGCCCAATGCTGTAGGAACATTCAAACGTCCTTTAGCAGGTGTTTAGGTATACAAAAAGTTTGTTTGGGTTTCAATCGTATTCATAAATTAGTGGATAAAAAATATTTTTTTAAATCTAAAAATCCCGTAAAAAATAAAATCATGATCTGTGGGATACACTACTTCATTACAAAATAAAAAACGAAAATTGATGTCATCATAAGGGGCAGCTTTAAGCATGCTTATATGTGATTTACATGATCTAAATATTATATTTACATCTTGATTTTTCCGTCAGTTTTGAAACAAACTACATGTGTATTGTCTAATCTAGCTTTTTCCCATTTATAGGACAGCTTCGTTTTGATGATTCAGCTAGCCGCATGTATGGCCTGCTGTCTGTGACTGTGAGCCAACATTGGGGTACACATGTGTGCTGGTTAACCCATACAGCTCGGGGATCGTTTAAGATGTCATATTCTGACGTCTAAAGTGGATCCCCCACTGTAAGCATGGTAAAGGTGAAAGTTTTTCTAACGGCTATTGACCCCATAACAAAGGTATTCAAATAAATCTGAAAGAACTAACATGATACCGACTACGAGCCATGCTTGGTGATAAAAAATTTCCTTGGAAATAATAAATTATTGCTATTTAACAAATTTGCTGCAAATCACTCAAAATATATGAAAGGCATTCAGTGAATATGGCAAAATTTATTATAAAAATAATACAATGAATATACTAGACAGTCAGCCAGTCAAAGACTGCAAACCTCCGCTGAAATTAATGATCATAATGATCTTAGTAGAATTGCATTAATTTATTGTGTGTATATATTACAGTAAAACGTCTACATGATTAATTATGACATCATAGATTCAACCTATTTCATTCATTCATCAATCAGTTATAGATCTAGTAACCATGTACAACAGTTGTGAGACTATGTCGTGAAAAAGTAGTCTTCTATACAGTTACAATGTATCTAGATCAAATGTATTTTAGTACCAACACATATTACAGTATTAAATCATAATGCGGAATAAATCCAAAATTTGATTAATTGTCTCCTGGCCCGAAACACACCTTTGGTGAAAGTTTAATGCAAATCCGCTCATTACTTTTTAAGTAATCAGGGGGACAGACAGATTAACAAACATGACAAAAAACATAACCACCTGGTGGAGGTAATAATCACAGATTCATCATGACTGCCGGGGTATTGATTATATACCCAGAACACACGAAATATTGACCGAGTGTTGGGATACTGTTGGGCCAGGGTCAGAGACAGTGGTCCAACTTTCGAGTCTCATCTTTGCTGGTTATCAATACGAATCATACCATCGCAATTATAGAAGTGTCACTAACATGCTTTCTACCTTTCTACAAATTGGAATCTGATAAAAAATTTACACATTTTTACCATGCATTTATCAAAAAAATTTGTCCATGAAATTAAAAACTTGGATAAACTGTATATCCAACAAAAATAGAATACAGTTTCCAAGAAGTCTAGAGAGGCAATGATTGTCTATAAAATTAAAAATTAGGGTACAACTAAGTGTGAAGTAATATTAAACTGTATATCCAACAAAAATATAATACCAGTTTCCAAGCAGTATAGAATGGCGATGAAACATTACAAAAAACAAGAGCAAGTCTCATAGAATTATAAAGCAACATAGCAAGTTCATCTGAAAAAACACACATATAGTGTGCATGTAAATGTCAGCCATTAATATCTAATAAAGGAGAATGTCATATTCTAGTCTTTCTAGAATAAAATTTTACATCTATTATAGACTATAACAACAGATGAGATGGCCACTTAACAAAAATACAATTTTTAATTGAACCAGTTAATTAATTAAATATATATATACCTGTTAACCGTGCCCTACATCAGCGCACAGTTGGAAAAATATACACAATAGAGAAAAATAACACACAATAAAATAACCTTGTGTTTTGATTCAACTGTTTTGATTCAACTTATTAACCCTTAAAGCACTAAATTATACAATTTATATTTTTACCCACTTGACCTCGCGTGGGTAAACTTTAATTGTGTTTGCACAGTTTATGTCAAAAACATATTCAGATCTAACAGCTTTAATTTCCATTTCTCGATGAAATTTTATTTTTTAAAGGTCAAATAAAAATGGCCATGTTTAATATATATTGATGACTGGCACTTTAAAGGTTAAGTATCTGGATAAACATAGCGATATATACCGTAAGCACTTGAGTATCATAAATAAAACCTTTTATCAAATAACAATGTAAAATTTAAAAAATGTAAATGCTAAATATATTGTTCCAGCTTGTGTGAAGGCCCTTAGTATTATTATATAAACCATAACACATCTTTGTGCCAAAAATTTCTAAGTTGTTTATCCAATAAAATAACATAAACAACTTAGTACATATTCCACATGAAAAAAATACAATTAGACTAGACTAAAAAGCAGCTTTTAATGTGAAATCCTGGGTAGCGCATAATTTATCATATCTATGCAAATCTGGACAATTTACTTCACACAACCTTCTACATTACATACCAGGGCTTAAAGCGTTATAACATAGTGGCCACACTATGCTTCATTAATTGGCCACTACTTGGTGCAGTGCGCTACAATAAAATTGATATCCGCCACCCTTTTACTTGGTAGAATGCACCAAATAGAGCTTAAATTGCGCTTTAATTCAATCCTGGGGGAAACCATGCATAGTACAATGTTACGCTATATAATTTTTATTATATATTTATTATTATACAGCTGCATAGACAACTCTGTAATACATTGAAACGAGGCAAACAAATTAACTACAGTGATGAGAAAATGGTCGTCTTATCGCTGTAATTAGCACCAGATGAGACATATTTGTAATGTGTTATCCCTTGTCCTCCTGGACCTGTGTATATGGTCAAACTAATTTCCAATTCCACTGAAATTGATAAAAAATAGTTAGATGTAAACACTCAGTTATGGTCAGGAAAAAAGTTATATACCACGAATGAATGATAAATGTATGATTTTTTATGTATGTATAATGTTTGATTTTGTCAGTAAATTTTAAAAAATTGTTGTTGACACGACAAAGAGCACTTCACATGCTCATACAATGGCGTGGGACCCTGCACTGTATACGTTGACCAGAGGTGTACGATTAATGTTTTCCGCACCAGGTGGCAGTTGATTACTGCTGGAGATCGGGTCATAGCTGGGTGGCATGGCATTGCCAGTCCTGTCGGTAGTTCTGGGGGCTTGAGATGAGGGAGGAGTGCTGTCCCAGTCACCCTGGTCGGACACGAGAGCTACTTGCTCTGTGTATGTGCGATGCCGGTTCTTCTGGACCCACATGCCGACGCACCATCCTCCTAGCGCCAATGATAAAAGAGCTGCCGCCGCTGCAATAGCGTACCACACTGCAAATCCTCCTTTCTCTGAAAAAATAAATAAATGAACAGTATTAACCCCATTAACTGATTTAATTTTTTCACATAAAAATTAGCCTATTTTTTTCCCAAATGTCTAATCAAACAAATACAAAATGACATTAGTACATTTATAGTTCTTTTGATGTATGTCCCCTTGGATATGAAAAAGGGTGTATCTGCCACTTGAGAAAGTGGCAGATATTCATCACAATTTTATATTATTATATTATAATTTGGAATATCTATAATTTTATCACAATTTTAATAAAAAATCGACATCAGCCTCCACCCTGAATACCATCGTAGACTATGACATGCTGACTGCTGTATAACCTCACTGTTGCCTGGCCTCGACAGGTACAATGTAATCAGCCTCCACATAAATATTGTTGATACCGTTACTCACCATTGCAATTGACTTGTTGGATCACTGGGCTGATCATTTTTTCTGTCAGAGTTTCTACAAAGTTTGCTGCTTCCTTTCCACACAGAGATTCTGTAGCACTTGTCATACATGACAGTAGTTTATCTGTAGCCCTGTAAGCATGTATAAAAAAATAAAACCCCGGCTAACACAAAAACATTGACCCAACGTTTGTTTCACTTTGAGCTGGCGTTGGAGATGTGGACTAAAATTAACCCTTGGTGCGCTGAATTTTGTTTTATCTAGACCAAGAGACCAAAGAGTTTTAGTCAATTTGAAATCAACATTAATGTCTTAGTTAGCTCTTTCCGGTTCATTTCAATAGTCCTATGTTCCAGGTATACGACTATTTTAAATATTTTAATTCTTTCAGGGTGGGGATATATATATATATATATCACCAATATATCGCATCTTAACCCCCTTTTGCATATTATTGCATCACAGACATTGGAATTATTGTCTGAATGTTGGGGCAGTGTCACAGACATTGACCCGGCATTCAGACATCACCTGTTGTGAATTGACAAATAATTAGTGACACTTCACAAAGTCACAGTTGGAACTTGTTAATCAGTATGTTAATCAGTTATCAGTATATGTTTTAAATCTGGTCTACCGTCTACAAACCAGACAAACATGTAGGAGATAAAATCTCACCTGCAGAGTTCATTATTAAGTTTTCTCATATCAGAAGAGCTGTAGTATGCAGTCAACTGGTAAGTGCGCAACTGATCATTGATGTGATTAAATGTGTCCGTTGCAGTCTTGTTACACACTTTGGCCTTCTCTGCCAGCTGTGACTGGGCAAAGCACACCCGGTGCTTCAAATAAACTAAAACAACATTCGATTTTATCAGAAAATAAATTAAACATTTAAAAGTTTTTGAATGATAATTGTTTGGTTACCTGAAGGTGCATCCTTGTTGATTTTATATTTAATCCCTGTTGAAGCGACATTCAAAACTAATAATATTTAACTAACCTTACTTAAACCCTAAAATTCCGAATAATTTAAATAAATAATCAAAGTTGTGTAGCGCTGACATGATTCACAACATTATTCAAGAATTTTGAAATATTGGTGAATAAACTAATATCCATCAAATACAGTATTCAGGGGTGGGCGTGGAAAATTATTCAAAGACTGAAAAGGATTATTCCAAGACTGAAAAGAATATTGCCTACTAGAATTGCCTACTCTTATTTTTTTCAAAAGACGGAAATCCGTCTGTAGATGGAAATTTCCCACCCCTGAGTATTTAAATCACTACAATCTGTAAATAACCAAAGCTATTGAAAGTCAAAGCAAACTTCATTGGGAAGGGAAATAGATGATTGTGACTTGGCCAAATGGCAACAAGATTTTCTAAATAATTGTAAAAGAATAGTATTAGACAAAGTAAGATCCAACAAAATATCTTAATAAATGTTATAATCGCCTATTTAACTGTTCTGCAATTGCTTTAGAAACGAAACTAATTACCTTGGAGGCCAGGGCCACACATGTAGTCTATACTATTGAAAAGACCGTTGTATATAGACTTTGTAGTTTCGTCACATTTCTTGATCAGCCCATCTGTGCAATCCTTCACATTGCGGAAATCACTGAAGAAAATCATAGAGAATGTGACTGTGAAAAATGCAAGACACCTGTGCTGATATAAAACTTTATTGATAAGCCACCGTGCAATCTCAGCAAAAGTGTGACAATTTTTCATTCATTTGAAGGTGACTTTGGTTGCTGATGCAATTGTCAGTTTCAAATGAATGAAAAAAAACTAAATGTAAAAAAACAAGGCCTGTTATTATTTGAAATTGGTGATTTATTCAGATTCACATTTCATGAATTTTAGGCGGTATTGAAAGTTTTAACCCCTAGAACACAGAGATAATCAATTTTAATTTTAAATCACCTGAAGTTGTGTTTCGCTATCGCGATCCACAACTTCAAGTGACTGAAAATAGTTGAATTTGTGAAATTTAGGTCATAAAATAAGCAGATACTGCCTTTGAACTGCAGTATAGTTTGCATCAGTGCTCTAAGGGTTAGATGCTCAGAAGGCTGAACGTGATTTTAGGGTTATCAAACCTGCACATCTCCTCCATTTGATCTGCATTCCGGTTGTAGATAAAAAGTGAAGCTTGGTCTTGTTTGCCCCACTTCTCTATATAGGCGTTAAAGCATGACTGTATTCTTTGGGTGTCACACCATGTCTCAGCATAATGAACATCTCCGAAAACCAACGCTGTTAAACATGTTTTACACAGTAAAAATAATCACATAAATGTACATGTATATTACTTGAATTTAACCCTTGTCGGCCTGGGACAATGAAAAAAAAAAAAAATTTTAGCTTTAATGAGGAATTTTTAAAAATGTCTATGACACTCAGAACTGTAGCAGGGGGTGGGGGTGTCAGAAATTTGGTTAATTTTAGTACATTTCATAAGACTTGCACTTCTAAAACTATTTCTTGATAAAAAGGATAACAAATTTGTCTATATTATCTAATTATATTGATATTTACCAGTAGAATATTGTAAGATTATTAATGTTGATCATATTACTGCAAGGAAGGCATCAAAATTTTAAGTGTTCCGCGAAAATTTGAAGGATTGCTACCTCTGGTATACACATGAATCTAGCAAAACAATGGGTAATATCATGAATACATCAAAAGATATATTTTGGTAAGATAACAAATGAGCTCGAACAAATCTTATCAAAATTTTATTTTAATTATATACAAACATATATGCATGCCCACAATCTTTCATTATTTTTTCTAACGCAATTCCCACCTCAATGTGTATGACAATATTCAGATTTTATTGATTACACAAGTATAATAACTTGAAGAATGTCCTTATAATCATGATAATGATCTATTATAGTATTTTTCATTCTATAAATTAATTGTATTCAAAATATAGCACGTTGTGGATAAATGTGAATGCTCACCATGTTAACCATTACAACACTGAAATATTTTTGTATAAACCATGGAGACCAAAGGGTTTCTTCCAATTTGAAATCATCAAAAATGTCTTAGTTAGCTCTTTCCACTTCACTTAAATACCTATGTTATGGGTCTACGGCCATTATAAATATTTTACTGTTTTAGTGTGGAGATCGACTTGAAGCGTCAGAATCTGATAGATGTAGATAGATGTCAGTTACTGATGTGATGTCTAAAGTCAGTCCCTGTGCTGAGAGGGTTAAAGGTTAGAATTTTTGTGGTTCTGTCCAGGTGAATGAGATTAAGATGATTGCAACGTGAATGCCACATTTTAAAACTTTCAAACTACTCCCCTCAATAGTCAATATATAGTTCTTGTTCAATTTCAAAATTCAAATTTATATTCACTATAGATCAAAGCAAATTCCACTAATATGGAAGTCAATACGTGTGTTAACAAACACAATAATGAACTTACTCTTCCCCAACACAGTACCCCACCCACTCCAACATCTAACCATACATTTGAAATTTAATTAGCAATTCTAGTCTGAAATCGATGAAAAAATTTTGCATTGGAAAAAAAATGTATATGTCAAAATAAGAATAAATGATAATGTGCAGCCCATAAAAAAAATATTTTATACAGTAGGATAATGTGCGATATGATACCAATTAATGTACAGCCTTTAAAGTAATTTCAAATTACCAGGATAGACACTAACTGATTTGATCTTCTGGTCTGAAAGACAAGAACAACTTAGCATTTGCCTGACTTACACAAGACATGCGTAGCACATTGTCAAATTTGAAAGGATGAAAATTGAAGCACTTGGCCACTCTTTTCTTACTCGCCTCCAAAGTTAGTTGCTCCAGGCAACCTGGCAAATGCTTTTGTCGAGTTCTAGTTACAAACTCATGATAAAATGTATAGAACAAATCAGCCGTATCAATTACAAAATGAAAGTAATTGACAGTACGTGAAGCTCAGCATTATAATGGGTTCAAATGCAGGAAAAGAATACATACAGAAGTCAATGTTTAGCCCTTAAAGCGCTTAATTTTTTTGCCTAACCCATGGACACCAAAGGGTTGTTCTAATTTGAAATCATTGTAAATGTCTTACTTAGCTCTTCCCGCTTCATTTGAATACCTATGTTATGGGTCTACGGCATGTTATAAATTTTTTAATTCTTTTAGTGCAGGGACCGACTTCAGACTTTAGAATCTGACGTCTACAGACACCAGATTCTGCTGTCTAAAGTTGAGCCCGGTGCTGTAAGGGTTAATCATTAAGCATGTTAAGTGTCAAATGTTAAGTGTCAAATTCAGTACTGTGTATCTGTCACCATTATGTTATACTTCTCAAGGAAATGCAAAGTAGCTTAACCCTTACAGATTTGATTGGCAAATAAACAGATTAAAACGACTATTGTTGTGATTAGCGGTGTAAATGTTAACCCTTTCACCGCTGTGATCAATTTAGACGTCATGTAGACGTCAGATTCTGACGACTCTAAAGTTGATCCCCACACTGAAGAGTAGTAATAATCATACTGGCCGTAGACCTATAACTTAGGTATTCAAATGAATCGGAAAGAGCTAACTAAGACACTTAATATGATTTCAAATTGAAAAAACCTTTTGGATTTCCATGGTTTATATAAAAAAATCAGCGCTTTTACCCTTTCAAGCCTGAATTCACATCTCATCTCCAACCACTACAAGCCGTGAATTGCTGTCGCAATTCTCGACTTGTAGTGGATGAAGATGATTTGATGTGGGTGAAAAATTTTAAGAAAATCGCCATGTATTGGTAAAAGAGTTTCACGGGAATTTCCATTCTAATAAGTGTGTTTTCAGGGATGTAAAAAGATGCTTTAATGCATCGTGAGGGCTTAAAAGTTAAAATGCTGAATTTTTTTATAAAAACCTTGAAAACCAAAGGGATTTTTTCAATTTAAAATCATCATAACTTTCTTAGTTAGACCTTTCCAATTCATTTGAATACCTCTGTTATGGGTCTACGGCCATTACAAATATTTTTTACTTCCACAGTGCGGGGATAAACTTTAGTCGTCCACAGACGTCAGATTCTGAACACTAAAGTCTATCCCCGCGCTGTAAGGGTTAAGGGTTAAAACACTATAATAATTGGTGGCATTAACCCTTACACTGCTGAGCATGACTATAGTCGTGCTCAGCTTGTTTAATCTGTTTTATTTAAGGTTACATAACATATAATGGAAATAAAATGAATGCTTAAACATCAAGTTTAGCAAATGTTCGGTCTAAAATTAAACAAATATCCATAATTTTCACGCACTTGAAGTTGTGGGTCGCTGTAGCTAGACACAACTGCAAATGGGTGAACATTTAAATGATTTAATTTGGCGCTTTAAGAGTTGACAGGCCGAGCAATGTTGAAAAAAAATATTATACAGACATTGCGAGTAAAAGGTTTTTGTACTATGTGTTTTTAATCGATTCACATACATAGTGACATAATTTTTTGTAAGAAGCTTAGAAGGAGAAGTACATAGTCGTAAATCCACCAAGGTATACTGCAGATCAAAATATGATGCTGGCAAAGGTGAGAAAATAATGAAGAAAAAGCCTTAACCTTCATGTTTACTGCAGTCAGTTTACAATTTTGGACAAAGTTTTGAGAGCACTTGACACATGGGCACTTAATATCTTATAAATATGAAAGAGTTATACCTATTCAATAAGTCCTACTACTGAAGAACTAATAATTTTATTTCACAATGTTAGCAAAAATTAAAGGATCTTCATTGTTTGACTTGTTCAGGTGAGGCAGAATTCTCTCTAATTTTTACAAGTTAATTTGAGTTTCTATAGATGTTCTGTGATGAAAATCAATAAAATACTCAATCAGCTACAGGCTACACACGGGTGATTAATCAGCATGGCCTGCACATTTATAGCCTCAAAATTGTGCTCTGTCATTGGTCTGTCATGATTTAATTAGCACTAATGCACATAGTTTTCAAAGGCGATATATATTTCAAATCTCTACCACAGATATTTGCGTGACTTAAATTTTAAAATATAAAGTAATTTTTAGGAACATGGAACTTGTGAATAGCGGTGGCAAGACACAACTTCACATGGCTGAAAATAGTACTTCAATCAAGTTCAGAGATCCAGGGGTAATTCTGTAACGTGTAGCACTAGGTTACAGTAGTTTATTTTCTGCTACAATATGATGTAGCCAGTGTTCAGCACAGACAAGAAATAGGTGGGGACATTTGTCGCACTACCCTGGAAAAAAGGAGACATTTGACCCGTAAGTGCGTAATTGACGCCCAGTGCTCTGCACAGACAAGAAATAGGTGGGGACATTTGTCTCACTACCCTGGAAAAATTTGACCTCTAAGTGTGTAATTGACGCGATATCGCTGCCTGTGCTGAGCACTGTGTAGCAGCAAATAAAATACTGCAATCGGGTGCACATTTCAGCGTGAAGGCCTTCTTCTTCATATTTTTGTTAAAGTAAATTTCATAATTGATCTTGGACACGTTATGTCGTGTATATATTGCAAGTGGAAAAAAATCATTATGAAACATCAACCACAGGTTAATTTTTTTTTTTTAATAACTTAAATGTTACATTTTCTAAACTTTGTTTTGAATGTTATAATAGAATTTTAATTTGACGAAAATAAATCATTGGACAGCTGTTTAAATTTGTCATGCTTCACAGGATCATCAGCATATTTCAAGTACAACAGTCTTATATTTGTGTGCTTGGCTAGTTTTCCACCAGGGAGACGATGATTGCCTTCATAGTGGCTGCAGATTATATTGGCCCATTCCTCACAGACCACTGCGCTGTCAGATGGCACATAGCAGATCGCGTGTGCCACACCTGCATCAACAGACAACAGCATAACAGGCAAAGATGGGGATAAGTCAACCAGTACTTTGACTACATCTCTGGCCTGCTTATAGTCCAGATTTTCAACAAGTGCTGGGTGAGCGTTAGATAAGTTTACAAGTTGTTTGACAGTGTCCTTAAGGCCAGCTTGACTGGCTTTGTTTTTCTCTGTGTTAGTAAAGCGAGATGCGAATCTCTCGAGTCTAAGATGAACATCCTCTCTGACCAGTCGAGGTAAAGGAGAATCATCAAACAAAGTCTTCTTGATCTCTGATGCTCTCTCAGCCCATTGTGACTGATTGGTATCTTGTTTGATCAAAGTTAACAGCTCATCTAGCTTTTGCTGTAGGCTTATTCCCCCATCATGTATCTCTCTAGCAGGGGGTCCGACTACAGCGATAATGCGCTTGATGCCTTGCGCCATTCCTTGGAGATGTGTGACCACCATCCGATCCAGGTGGGATGTGTTATGGACATGTGTGCCACCACAAAGCTCTAATGAGAGAGCTTGCTGGGAGGTATCCACAGATAAATCAATGGGATATCCTATGCTGACAACAGTCACATTTTTAGGGTAGTCCTCATTTTGTAGCCTACGTAGACCAGGGAGATTCAATGCTTCTGAGATAGGGATATAAGATGAATACACTGGTAAACTGGCACCAATGCTTGCCGTCACATGCTGACAAATCTCAGACAAGTCACTCATACTTACACTAGACTTAGAGCAAGTAAAATCAAAAGCTAACTTATTATCTGTGACAGAAGAGCCTTGCTGTATAACTCCGCCCAGTACTTTTTCCAGTGCACTGTTAAGGATGTGAGTGGCAGTGTGGTGCTTCATACAGCCTATACGGTGGTCTGTATTAATCTGTAAGGTGGCATCTTGTCCTACATGTACAGAATCAGCGGTTACCACTCCAGAATGTAGTACATATCCACCAGCAGATTGTACCTGATCAATTTCTACTTCACCGCCACTATTCAGATG
The DNA here is from genome assembly GCA_964017125.1 of Flabesymbios commensalis. Taxonomy (NCBI): domain Eukaryota; kingdom Metazoa; phylum Annelida; class Polychaeta; order Terebellida; family Flabelligeridae; genus Flabesymbios; species Flabesymbios commensalis. The sequence goes on from OZ024904.1 coordinate 13,571,784, forward strand.
TATTGCTCCTTTATCAGAAACCTGACCACCGGCTTGTGAATAGAAATTAGTCTTATCAAGCAGTAGTCCACAGGAGTCGCCCTGCTTCATTTCCTGCACCCATCTACCATTAGAACGAAGACCAACAACACGGGCAGGGATAGCAAAGAATGTATAATTATCTGTTGTAGAGGTATAGTCATATTTGGCAGTATCATCAGTTGGTTGAACTTGGTGATTATGTAGCCATTTTAGATCCTGTTGATCCAGATAATGACTAAGATCTTTATTTGTCAGCATTCCAGCAGCTTGTGTTTCTTTTTCTTTTTCTATCAGTTCATACAGCTCTTTAGTTTCCACTGCGACACCAGCTTCTGCGGCAAGCTCCATTAAGATGTCGACAGAAATTGCATTCCCATACTTCCCAATATGTATCTCATACATTTGCTGTCCCATGATATGTCTTCGTCCACCGAGCTGGTTGAGAACATTCTGCAGTGCTTTCCTACCAGCAGTTTTTGATGCCAAATATCTTTCTTCCGTCTGCGAAATAACATCAGAAACATGCTGTTGTTTTTTAGAGAGTTCAGGAAAACTACCCCCCATTGTTTCATCAACAACTGGTACAAGGTGAGCCAGCAGACCTGGTGAGGCACCTAGAGTTTCTCCGGCTCTCACAGCTCTGTAGATTACCTGCCTCAATTTGCTACCGAGGTCAACGCGAGAAGGCAGCAGGCCATCAGTTATTGTAGCAGATGCCATCCGGACATGATCAGCCACTAACCTGTATGCTGTGTCAAGACCGCCAGCATCATCTGTACCAAATTTACCTGTATACTGCCTGCATCCACAGAACTGCTGGATAGCTGTAAATATAGGAGTGAACAGATCTGTGTCATAGTTAGACGTTGTGCCTTGTAGCACTGCTGTTAAACGTTCGAGGCCCATTCCTGTGTCCACATGCTGGGCGGGTAATCTAAGTAATGATCCGTCAGAAAGCCGGTCATATTCCATGAAAACCAAGTTCCACAATTCTATCACTTTAGGGTTATCACTATTCACTAATCTAGCACCAGTGCCATCGTCGCCAATGTGGTCATAATGTATCTCAGTACATGGACCACAAGGGCCTGTTTCACCCATTTCCCAGAAATTGTCCCGAGTTCCAAAAGGCAGAATACGGTCATGTGGCACCCTCAGATTTAACCATATATCCCTGCATTCTTCATCTGCAGGTAAGCCAAGTCTGTCACTGCCACCAAAGTAGGTAACATAAAGTCTCTGAGGTGGGAGCTTGTAATGCTCTGTCAGAAGCTCCCATGCCAGATTGCAGGCTTTTTGTTTGAAGTAATCACCGAATGACCAGCTACCCAGCATTTCAAAGAAAGTGTGATGGTAAGAATCGAAGCCAACGTCATCCAGATCATTATGTTTACCACCCACACGAACACAGCGCTGACTGTTTGTAGCCCGCTTTAAATCTGCTAACTCGCTTCCTGGGTCTAAGACTCCCAGAAATACAGATTTGAACTGATTCATGCCAGCATTGACAAAGTAAGTGCCTCCACCTTTCTTAGGTATAACTGATGATGATGGAATATGTTTGTGATTCTGAGATTTGAAGAATTCAACAAAAGTGTTTCTAATCTGAGCTGAACTGACCGTTGTGAGTTTTCTAGATTCCCCATTGAGTGTAGGTGTCCTGAGTAGCAGAAGAGTCTCTTTATTTAAGCGGCTATGCAGAGGTAAATTGCTCGGTAGAAGCTGACTGTGCCTGTGTAGTTCACGCCAACATGTCCATCTCATGGCATTCTTTCCTCCTAAACCAGGACAAAATACCACTTCTAAAATACCAACCAATGCATTTGAAGAGCAAAGCATATTAACAAAGTATGAATTAGTTCATAATTCCACTCCATTATAAATGTGTTGTGATATTTCAGGACATTTTGAACTCATTTGAAACTGACATTAAAAAATTTGCTGACTTAATTGATCATTTCAGATACAATAAGCCTTGACCATGTTGACCTGCTTATTTATATGCCACAAAAAATAATAAGCAATTTTCTAATCTAACTTTCATTTGTCATTTATTAGTAAAAAACACCACTAAAGCTACAAATACAATTGACAGAATCAGCCTATTGCTAGGGAAAATTGTTACAGTGTATAAAGGGACCAGTCCAGCACCTATATTTAGTCATGGTTACAAAATTTAAATGTGTCTGGTGAAATAACAGAACTAGTTGAATTTTATTATTTATCAGTAGAATATTATTACACTAAAGTATTTATACAATAAAAGTTAAAACTCTGTTGATGCATCTGACTATTGACATTGTGTCAAACATGACTGATTCAATGTTGAAGACTTGTCCTTTGACCAGTAACCAGATAAATAACCTTGATATCTATAGTTACAGGCAATAAGGCATATCTTTACCCTTAACTCTTTTGAGACTGCCCTATAGGAAATCGATTACTGGTGAACGATCATTAAATACTTAAAATATTATTAAAAAAATCATTATGAACAGTCTCGAAAGAGTTAAAGTGCTAATCACGTCTATAGACTTTTCATTTGTCATTCTAAGAAAAGAATTGAAGATGAAAAGAGCATTAAATTTGCTAGATTGGCATATATTTTGACTTAAATTGTACATAATATGTGATATGTAACTAAATCTTACCCACTTGAAGTATGGGTTGTGGTGAAGAGGCACATCTTTAGGTTGGTAAAATATAAATTATACACAACATAGCACTTTAAGGGTTAACAAAAACTGTTTTCACCAATGATTATTATTCTCACATCATTGAACTTGTAGATAAATATGGCTGGTACTGCTACTCTATCCACAATTGTACAGGTTAAAGTGAGAAAAATTTCCAAGACCTAAAGATTATTTTACAATAATATGCACCCCCACCCAACATTTTTTCTCATCGGGTTTACACTATCTCAGAAATGTGCAGAAACTAACTTGTTCAGCCGTGAAAGCGTAAGAATTTAATTGTACAAAAACCTGGTAACTTGGTAATATTAAGCACAGTATACATTTTTTAGAGTACACATGCTCTGAGGTTACCAAAATGTGACCTGCCATGTGAAAAGGTACATTCGAGAAGAATTGTTATATTTATTTATGACATCATTCAAATTTTATTGATTTATATAAGTTGAAAATACTACTGAAAAAACAATTTTGACAATATTGTCCTTACTGTAACTACCCCTTCAGTTTCATCCCCTTTGAGATATCAATCATATGACTGTAATTCCCAAATCATGGTGTATGAATATGACAGTGCACAATTTTGAGGCGAGTCCACGTGGCCTACCTTGGTTTTAAAGGTGTGGGACAAGCTGATTATTCACACCAGGACACTTTTTGATTGGGCTAGTACATTTTAAGAATTCCTATGCCCAGTGGGAAAGTAGACATTTTCACAACTATTATATAATCCCGGAATATAGCATATAAAAATCGCAAAATATTTTTAAAAAATTATGGATTATGCCACATTGTCAAGGGCAAGAAAAATTATTATATTTTCTATATTTTACTGTCATTTCAGTTAAAATAGGCCATTTTAAGCACCAAAATTTAAAAACTCTGATTTTTCCCTTCTTCTTTTCCCCCAGACCCCCCACCCCTTTTGCACCCCCCCCCCCCTTAAACATTCCTGGCGGAAACCCTGTTGTCTTTAATAATTTTTTATTCAACAAATAAAACTTGTACTAACCTGCTGAACACAGCAAAGAGACAGCCACAAACTGCATTGTCAATTTTTCAGCTTTAAATGAAGTAGTTTAATCTGAAATAAACAAAACCAGATGCTTACCAGTTGAAATATTTGTGCCATATTTTCTCTGGGTATTTTAAGCAATGTTAAAGAGTTATCAGATTATGGCCATTTGCTAGATATCAAAAAATAATAAAGAAGACTCAATTATTACTCTTTCAGATTAACATAATTACTGATATTTGGGGACAATTTCTCCTCACATAGATGTCGCTTGTGTCTTTCCGGCAAAGATTGATTCAAAATATATCGCCACAAATTGTAGTTGTATTTTACTTAAATTTAGGTCAGATATGTCACATATCAACTCAAGAATCACAGGGAATGTAATTACATGTATTTATTTATAAATAATATGATGTTAGATTGGCCCTAGCTCATCAAAATGGGTGCAGAGTAGCAATTTAAAGTTGGTACCAAAGCCACTTTGATACTCAATTCACGGCTCTTTGGCTCGCTGCACTCTCCCAGTGCCGTAGTTTACTCGGCCATAATGTTACCTGACTATATCAACTATCTCACAAAGTCTCGCCTTGACACCCCACTCCAACCGAGATCACTTGGAGCCTTCAAGGGCAGTTTAGGATAAATAACTGGAATATAAACATACTTTTCTTTTCTAACGTCTGTCCGACGGTGGAGGATGGTCCAAAATGAAAGTTGGCTTTTCTGTATCCGGTCAGTCAATTCTCAAGCGATTTTCATGAAATTTTGTAAACCCTATTTGGCATCGATCCTGAAAATTTCAAAAAAAAAAAATTGGATAGTTCAAAAGTTAGCCCATTTAACATGTAGTAAATTATATATGACGCTCCTCTATAACATGTATTAATTTCATTAATTTTATTCCGGCTTTTTCTCAGAATCCTGTTAGATCTACATGTCAAATGGTCTAACTTTTGAAATACAAATTAGAATTTCGCAAAATTTTCAGGGTTGTTGTCAAATTACTAGGTTATAATGGTTGCAAAATTATTTTGAATTGACTGACTGGATACCAAAAAGCTAACTTTTATTTTGGACCATCTACCACCGTCGGACAGACTATGTTGTAACAATAAAAAATCCTCTTAAGTCTTAGATATGAGGCAAATATGCCATGGTAATGAAGACGTTAGGTAAGTTGGCGAATTGCGATTTAACATCGACCTGGGCACCGTCCGTGGCTGGACAGCTGCTGTACACAATTCAGCACCGGTCTGCAGTCCGTAGACCGGTCAGCGATATCCGACCTCCAAAAAATAGCACGTTGATGATGTGAGCGATAATAAGTGAAACTGGATAACAGTGGGGTCCAATATTGAAACTTCATATTAAAAGTAAGCCTAGACAGTATAAGATAATTAAACAAGTGAAAAACCAAAGCAGATGCACTCAGCAGATGCGTCTTATTATTATTACCACTGTGTACAGGATGTTACTGTTAGCACTTCCAAAACTTGGAAAACAGCCAAGCTGAAGCCCGAATTCTGCAAGATGGATGCGATATCCCTAGCTAGATAATTTTAACGAAACTGCAACGTTATTCTCAGAAACTATGGTACGTCATCACAAGTTAGTAATAACTGCGAGATAGCTACTAGGTGACAACTAGACGGGGCACCTGTCTGGCACTTCGGAGGCGGGACCGGTTGACAATGTTGAGTAGGTGACAACAGCGTCTAGACTGTCTCCTGGATTATCCTTCAATGTACTGATTTTATGTCAGATAATTGGGACATCCCCTTGAAAATTCACGTTATTGCCAAATTTGCGTCATAACATAAAATCTCATTAACAATGTGTATTTTAATATATATTTTTGCGCAAATCATAACAAATTAATACCAGCCTTCTAAACATGCATACATACTCTAGCGATTAGCATTAAAAAATCCCCTCTTGGGAAAGTACCAAAATTCAAGATGGCCGCCAAAATCCAGTTGCGGATAAGCAAAATGGACTAAATAAAAAAAAAATCATTTGCAACGTGTCATTAGTGGACAGAGGACACCAAATAACTCAAAAAAGGAAACAATTTAATTTGTTTTAATGGCACAATATGTCGATAAATGACCCATTTTTTGTTAAAAACTGAAATAAATATTGCAAATTTTATAATTTCTTGCAAATATTTAAGTTGACTATTATTACTATGGCCAGCAAATTAACAGTAGCAAAAGTAGCCGTGAATACCACATGTGGGCGGGGGCCCTAGGGTAGTGGTTAGCACCGCTGCCTTTCACGCTAGATTTCGGGGTTCTGTTTTCTCTCACCAAATTTTAAATGTCTGATCGAAGTATTTTCTTTGGCACAAACAATAATTAAAACAAAATATTACATTAGAATGTATGGGTCTGTGATATATCGCTCATATGATACATGTAAAACACTGAACGCATTGACACAAAAAAAGCTTGATTTCACAGAATACCAATGGGTTTTTTTTCAGTTTACTATCGTAAGTAAATCTCCAACATAGTTAATGTGATGACTGATCGAAAATATCTGAAAAAGCTTTAGGACCTATATAATATAATTAAAATAATATAATCTATCGTAAAGCTAGAATACTGTATAGGCCAATATTTTAAATACCAGTAGTATCCCATTTTCATCATTGTAGTTACATTTTTTTTTACAATTGTAAATTATTGACAAAATAATGGATGCAGAAACAATAATAATTTTCTTATGTATGGAAAATTCACAGCTTATAAGACTAACGTTTACCAAAATATATTTGTGTCGTCAAAAAACAATTGAAAAGGGATCGAACCTCGACCCTGCCATGTTCAGCGGGCATGGGAAAGCTCCTCTTTTACGTCCATGCTTAATTCCCAGAGGGTTATTCATATCACCAATCGTAAATAAACATTCGAAATTATCAGTAAGACTGCTCACAAGAGGGATAGTGACACTAAGGCTATCCTCAGACTGCTTTAAAAAAAATTCATCTGTGTGTCAACATAATCAAGAATAGTGGTTTAAAAATTGTGATCAACCCACTCTATAAACGTGATTCAAGTGCCTACAACTATAATACTGTATAATCAAAGCGCTGGATATTACCACATTTATTCTTCTTTCACTTTCGACAAATAATCCTATCAGATGTGTATTAAACCGGTTCTTGTAAGTTTATCGTATATGATAATGACAAATATGGCAAAAGGCTATACAACTCCCATTTAAATATGTACGTAGAAAAACATATGCATGTCGTACCATTCCCTGCATAAGCCTATGTAGTAGAAAGAACAGCCACCTGTATGAAGAGCTAACCTGCTTGACCACTCCCTTAAATAACACTCTGTATACGAATGACAGTGTCGAGTCCAGGAATTGACAAACGGGGGAGGGGGGGCGCCGACTTTGTACACTAATTTAAACACACCACAGCACCTTGTTAAATGCTCAGCGACATTTAAGGCTTCAAAGGTGCATTTTAGAGCATGTTTCGGCCTAGATGTGGCTTTTTTCGAAACCGTGAACGGGGGGGGGGGATGCATCTGGATCCACCACTGTATGTACCTCCTATGAACAGCCACCAGTTTTGTATGGTAACTTTTCCTGTGCCTCAAGGGTGGCTGTTCATAGCAGGTTCTACTGTATTGTTTTTCAGAACAATCCTTTTTAAAAAGTAGTAATAATGAGCTTAAATGTTTATTGAAATATGAAAAAAGACACAGCATAACATTATAGATTGTCTATATTGTCTGAAATATTTGCATATCTGCTTTAAAAAAATGTATCAAACATCTAGAGTAGTACATCAATGGTGTAAGATACAATATAGGCAGACTTTATCAGGGATAGCAGGAAAAGCGCAGAGCTTCAGATCAAATTTCATCCCTTACGTAGAAGCTTACTTGCAACTAACGGTTGTTATCCCGGTGTGTGAATAGCCTATTATAAATGGTGTTAAATCAATAAGATAAATAAAAATTATTGCTGCTTCAAATCTAATATACTGTTAATAATGGGTATATTTAATTAAATTTAATTTTAAATGGTTTAATGTGTTTGTTGAAGAGATATATACAGTGTAGGCCTACTTCCCTTTTAGCTATTTTGTTTTAAATGTGATGTGTATTATGCATAAGGATCAGGATCCTATTTCACTTCAAATTTGGTAAACATACCCAAGATTTTATCTAAACCTTGTTTAGCCTGTCTCTGCACAGCAGTGACCCGCCAAGCCCGGTTGATTGATAAAAAAATGGTAAGGTCAACATAAATTTAGAAATAATGGAATATTCTGATTCTAACAAAAAATGAAAAATTTATACTATTTTAAACTACATAAAACAAACAATCTCTTTATTCGCACCGAAAAAATACGTTAATTAGCATACTTTGTGCCACCAATGAGATCATGCACATACAAATATGTATGTAATAAACAAGCTCCGTGCATTCTAAGCTGCAATTTGGCGGCCATCTTGAATTTTAACCTATTTAAAAGAAAAACAAATATATTTCGACTCTCCACTTGTTCACACTGACACATATACGTAACCAGCCTACTTTATGCCACTATTGCACATACTATATGCATGTATTTAACAAGTTCTACTCATTCAAAACTGCATTTTGGCGGCCGTCTTTAATTTTAGTACTTTCCCGAACTGGGATTCTTCAGGACTTTTATTATGTTTCTAGGACTATTTTCGGAGTGGATCCTCAGCTTGTTATGAATTTTTTTCCACCCTGTAATGTATTATCAGGCTAATTTTCCTGGACTATACAGTGAATAGAATCGAGTTACAGCCTGTATGTCAGACCATGGTCAAACGTCATATCCCTGTCGTTTCCGTCTAGGAGATCATAAACTTGACCGTTCTGTTTAGCATTTAGGTAATAACTGGCCTCTCTCTCGGTATATTTCGTTCGTACGTGAGAGAGGTCACGTGATGAGACCAGATGGCATGGTCCCGCACACCTTAATATCACAACAATATTATTTTTTGTGTGTTTTTCAGTATTTTTATACACGACAGAATATTTAAATACACATTGATATTGAAATTTTATGTTCTGACACGGATCTGGCAATCAAGTGGATTTTCAAGAGGATGTCCCAAATTTCTGATATAAAACCTGTACATTGAAGTATCAGTGGCATAGCCAGAATGGGCTCGCGTCAACTCGGACCAACAGTGTCGGAATTGGTTCACGGCAGTGTCCCACTTGGTAATGGTAGAATAGTTTCCGAGTTGGCATAGAATCCGACATGTCCAAAACCAACTCGGACCTTCAAAATGATAGTTTAACGCAATAAGATATCAACATATTGTTTATTGGTAATCAGTGAAAATATGAAGTTCTAAAATGTTGTCCACTGGTCATGCTGATTGTGTTGTCTTGTTCTTTTTGATTTTGATAGATAATAAAAAACATAAGAGTATAAAATATTGTCACTGGTCATGCTGGTTGTATTGTCTTGTTCATTTTGATTTTGATAAATAGTATTTATTAATATTACTTTTGGCTTGTCCTAGGAGCAGCCGTATGATTAATAACAGACCCGTGATATACAATGTCAACTTCCTGCTGTCAACTTGGTGTATGGGCATGCAAGCTGTGATTGCCGTCCATATGTATATATATAAAATCTCCTGTGTATTAAGTGTAGGCAACTTGAACAGTTGATAAAACACGATATAAAAGAAAATTAACTACCTGGTAAAACAGTAGATAAAACACCATCTAAAACGTAATTGATTTCAACAGTGGATATAACACCACCTAACCGCAATTAACATCAACAGTAAAATAACAACTCAACAGAATGATGACATGTCCCGCCGACTATAGTGAGGTGTGATATACTGGAAATTACAATTAACCCTCCCCATGCTAAAGACGAGATTTATATCTGTATTTAATATGTGTCTGTATATATTTGTTGTTATTTATTATCTGGTAATAAATTACAATGATAATCACAAAACAAAACATTAGATTGATATAAAATTTAAAAATTAAATTATACATGTTGTCTCTGTTGTCATTTCTCCACTTCTTGTCATTTCATCACTTGTAGCGGGCTGTCCGGCTATGATAGCGCCGACGCTTAACGCTTATCACAGCTTGTAATTTAATCTTGCTGATTTAACTATTATATGTTTAAAAATGGATGGTATATGCTCCACCAAAAAATGAACTAAAAGAAGATACGCCTACTCGGGAGCGCTTCTAAAAGCGGTTGGCCCGTTGTTGAATGTCAATGCATCATATTCGCAAGCAATTTTGTAAATAGATTGAACATATATGAAATATACTGATGAAATGATCTAGATTATAATATCTGTGTTTGACTTTATTTTATGAGTTGTTTATGTAACTAAATGCCTGCCTATATACATAGAGCCTATCAGCTGGGTTCGAGTAGTGTCAGAGTTGGTCATATAATCACGGGGTCCGAGTTGGTATATGGGGTCCGAGTTGGTCTGTCATAGTGTTAGAGTTGGTAGTATTTGAGCTGGTCCAGGGTCCCAGTTGGTATAGGGTCCGGCTACCGCCAGAATATACGTACATGAGTACAACCTGGCTGAATTAAAAAAAAAAATTTAGTGGCTAATATCAGACTATTTGAGGGTTAAAATTAGAGTTCATTCTCTTAACCCTTCAAGCCTTAATCAACCATTGCAATATTCCATTCACTACAAGCCCCGACTTGCTGTCGTAATTATTTACTTGTAGTGTATAAAGAGTATTTGAACAGGGTTATAAATTGAAAAAAAATTGTCATTTATTGTTAAAACGGTTAAAAAAATGGACGTTCTGAAACCCTCAAGTGAGTTAGTTTTCATCGATGCGTTGAGGCATCATCAGGGTTTAAAGCTTTAATTAAATGAATGTTCCTAAAGGTTATTTTCATATGGATTTATGCCGTTGCACGCATGGCTAGTAGGCTTACCAACAGCCTCAGATAAAATGTATAATAAATAACTAATGTTTACAAACAGACGAGAGAAAAACTTAATAGCAAATTGTGTTGCCAAGTACAAGGAAATTGAATATAAATGCGGTCGGAAATACAAAAAAGTGAGTTTTAAGTTTTCCAGTCAGGGAAAAGTCAGAGAACTTGAGTAAAATGCTTCAAATCAGGGGAAGTCATGTTCACTTCCCCAAACGAGAAAGTAGTCGGGACTACTGCTGTTTTTTAAATGACATATTTACTGGATAATAATGATTGGCTGTGGTGGCTTTTTGGTGTGAAAATCACTCCTTTTCTGTTTCTTGCTTGGTGGCTGCGATGAGTTTGACCAATACCATCTACATTAAAGAGTCAAAAGGGAGTGGTGCTAATGTTCACCGCATCATGCAGTTTCGAAAATTCATCAGGGAATAGTCAGAAAAATCAAGGAATTTTGTTTCCATGAAGTACTGGGAACCCTGAAGATGGGGCCTGCATGGGTGGTCAATTAACAGCTCAATAATTATAAAGTTTCCAGGAATTCATCTCAAGTTCTCCTTGAAACAACCAAAAACCAAAAATTCCTAAAAAAATCTTTTTTTTTTGCTGCGCTGGCCTCATATTCATTCATGAGCATATAGTTAACATGCACTTATAAAAACATGACGGTATTTTGTGCGTAAACCCAAAATATTCCAGGCTAGATATCTAGAAGTTGTTTTCTCCTAGTAGTTACTATCCCGCAGTTAAATCTGACCTGTGAAGACGTAGTAGACTATACTCAGCCTGTCCCAAGATAGGGTTTGACATCTACTATAGTAGGCTAGATGGTGCTGTTTTGGGATACACCCAGGCCAAGGAAATAACACTCAAAACTTTATTTTATATAAGATGCTGTTCTGTGGTAGGCCCATAATTGCATTAAAAAACAGTTCATTTGTAATTATGTCAGGCCATTTTATATCAAGATTTTTTCTAAAAAGATTTATTTGAAAAATATTTATTGCCTTTTCTTTGTTTTTGGTCAGTGTCCATAGCTCAGTATTATATACGAATATTAATGACACATATGCGTATAATTATATTGTATATATTCATGGCTTACCCTTTTTTTCTTTTGATATCATTTTCTGTGTCAAGAAGACTGCCAAGTAGTTTGCATTGTTTCCAGTCATCGGTACTTTCTGAAGATATTTTATAGTCTTCTGTTTTAGAATCATTTACTCCTAGATTGGAATTATTTAGTGTGGTGGTAGTTCATTCTTTTGTCATACTTTTTCTTCTTTATTTGATGTAATTGTCAGTGTAATGTCCTTTTATTAGAGTTTTGCTGTTGGATTTGTGGGAACTGGGAAGGTTATATGTGTGATCCGTTTCTATTGATGTTTCGGTTTTCATGATGACATTTTGTCTTGGCTCAGAATAATTATGTTCTTGATATACTGTTGATTGTTTACATCTGAATCATGCTCCGCAAATCCGAATCAGACGCGTTATCATTGTCTGTTTGCCCTTCCAATTGTAGATCCAGCATGCCAGGACACGGGATTTAGGATGGAAAAGCTTGGCCGAAATATAAAGTTATCAATTTTTTTCCGATATGACTCTGAAGATCTGGATTTTTTTAATCTCAAGAGGGATACAATTCCAGAGCTGGGGGGCCACAACCGAAAAAGCCATTTCACCCATCTTAGAACTCACTCTGGGAACAACCAGTTGATCATCATCCGAGCAGCGGAGATTACGGGTTCTGTTTATAGGTTTAAGCAGATTATGTATTACTTTATATGTGAAGTTGCATATTTTGTATTTTATTCTGAATTGTACAGGGATCCAGTGTACGGATTTTAACAAAGGTGTAACACTTTAGAATCGTGGAGAGCGAGTCACAACCCTGGCCAAGCAGTTCTTAATGCTCTGCAGCTTATTTATCCCGCAATTTGGGATGTAGTAGAATTACAGTAGTCTTACTTGCTCGACACAAGTAAAGTTGCTATTGTCTCAGTCACTGCCGCTGTTAAACATCTGCCCAAGCGACGCAAAACGTGTATATGATGATAAAATTATCAGCAGACTTTTGATATATATATATGTTTCTTGAAGTTGAAATCATAGTCAAATTTTACCCCTAGATTTCGTGCCGAATCAGTTGGTATTACATCCTGATCAAGTAATTTTGTAGGGTAATAATTTTTAAATTTGTCTCGTTGTGATTTATTGTCGATTAGTATAAATTCTGTCTTGTCAGGAATCAATTTGAGTTTGCTAGCTATCATCCAGTCGGAAACGTCTTGCAAGCACTGCTGGACCAGCAACAGTGACATATCTGAGTCTGTGTTGGAGAGAGAAAGATAAATATATGTGTCATCAGCGTACAGATGGTGGCAGGTGTTATGCCTACAGATGACACTATCTCTGATGTCGATTCAATATCATTTCTTAATTTGTTTCCGTTTTGAAGGTAATTCTTCTACTTCTACTGTTATCACTACCTCATTTATCAGGTTTGGGAATTATCAATTTTGCAGCTTCATGACAGGCTTCGCAAATTTTGTCAATTTATCTTGTGGTGTTTCACTTTCTTTAATATATTTTTGAAGAAGTTCTTTGGTTTTCTCTTTGTACGCTTTTCCAATGTCATCTTCACAAAGTCTTTCTGATTTGAGTTTAATTTCTGGTTTGTTCTAGTAGATAGGTATGTCCGAAGAAGTCATTTTGGTGGGGGGTTTTCAGAATTTATGTGAATTTGTGATACTTTGCAATAAAAGACATATTTTTCATTGTTGGTTTGTTCTTTTTGCTCACTATTACTGGTAGAAATAAAGCTATCATTGTATAATTAGAAGAGTCATTTGTTTTGAACTTTTATCACCATTTCTGGAGGTTCCCATCATTAGATTTCTTGCAATTACGAAAAATGCTGCCAAATCTCGCCTTTAATTTCATGATAGCTGCAACAAATGCTTGAAGAGGTAAGTGCTATGGCCCATTCTGATAAAAAAAATTATTTTTGTAAGAAAATGCCCTATGAGGAAGTTCTGGAGGACGTCATTAAGACCGTTTGGTCAGAACAATGTGGGAGGATATGCCCAAATTTCTGATTGTTATGTGTTATATTTGCTACTGTTACTGTATTGCGGGGCACTCGTTGGGTACCCTGGTGTATCTAAAAACTAAAACTCTCAAGAGTGGCATCATTTCAGTTGTTTTTATCAGCTGCTTCAAAAAGTTCAAGTGTCTGGGTGATGTTCTGGATTCTTTTACCCCCATAATAGTTTGCAACAGTGATGTGCCATCTTCTGGACCTTTATATAATTTAGCTCACATTTTGATCTAGCACAGCATTTTTCTTGCTCAGTAAAAACTGTGGAATGTGGTCAAATATTTCTTCTAGCATGTCAGCAGTTATGAAAAAAATCTCAGCACAATTTTATTGGACAATTTTGAAATTTATTGAATCTACCTGATTTTATACCACTTTATATGAAACGTTGCTTTCACTAATTTGCGGTTTGTGGATGTTTCATTTCCATTGTAGCTTCTGGCATCTTGAGCTTGTTAAGATGTTTTTTCCTTATCATTATCAATTTCATTTCTATGCGAATTTTTTCTAGGGGAAATATGATTTTTATTTTATGTCCAAGCGGTTCTGTGTGCTATCTTGTGCTTGAAAACAGTATTGAGAAGAATTAGGTCATTTCTGTAACATATTTCAATAAGATGTTGTCCATTTTTACTTCTTTGGTAGTGCGATGCAATGGTAATGTGCGGTTGCTAGCGCCATCTGGTGTGTCTAGTTGCGACAATAAAAATTCTAGCTGACTGTAGAAGTCCATTGAATGATTTTTTAATGGTGGTCTGTTGTCAAAAAATTCTGCATTTTCAATTCTGATCAAAATCAACATAATGGACGAATATTACATGGAGGAAGATAAAATGTAAAGTTATTAGACTAATTTATAATGATACATTACACATGCTATAAAACAGATTCACATTATCATTACGGAGTGTCCTAATCGCAGGGTGAACTGGCCAATGATTTTCGCTGATTTCTCACTCAGTCTCACTCTCACACTCAGTGACGGTCAGTCTCACTCTCAGCAGTGAGTGGGGAGTAAGTGACAGTCTAGACTAGACCCTACATAGGCTACAGTTTATTTCACCGAATCCTGGGAGTAGCCTTTTTTAATTTGCTCGGTCGCTCTTTAAAATTAAAAAAAAAATAATCTTGGATTATTTCTCCTCTTCCCCTAACTTGGGGCTAAGTGGCCTAACATCGGCCAACATCCCTGAAAATTTGGTGGGATTTTGTTTTGTATTTATACTCGCCGTCAAATAAAAAATGATCAACCAGGATCGCATGATTTTCGGCGATTTCTCCGTCAATTTTGACCCGATTTCCTTGAAATTTTGCAGAGCCATTTTCTATCAAAATCCTAACAGGGGTAAAAATTTCGCAAAATTATATTTAATATTCCAAAAGTTAGACCATTTGCCATGTAATAAAATTCTAGAATTAGTTTAATGGGGTTATAGAGGGACGTCGTAATTTCAATTTAGTAAAAAGTGTCATATGGTCACTTTTGAAATACGCTATATAATTTTACGAAATTTTCAGGGCTGTTAGGATTTAAATAGAAAATGGCCTTTGCAAAATTTGAAGAAAATCGGTTCAGAATTGACGGAGAAATCGCCGAAAATCATGCGATCCTGGTTAATTTGACGGCTAGTATAATGTAAGTTAGACTATTTGACATGTAATAGAATTCTTGTTTCACGGTAATGGTGTTAAAAAGAGACGAGCTGTAATTTTGAAAATTTATCACATGCCAAATGGTCTAACTTCGATAATGCACGAGAAAATTTTCAGGGATATTGGGGGAAAATGAAAAAAATGATCTTAAAAAAATTTTGTTAAAAAATTGTAAAAAGCGATCGAGCAAATTGATAAAAAGCCTACTCCCAGGATCTAGTGAAACAGACTTTAACTCAAGTCAATTAATGATCATTTTAATTCCCTCTTATTTGCATTAGAAAAGTTAAGATCATCTTAACTTTTCTAATGCAAATAAGAGAAAGTTAAGATGATCTTAATTTTAAGATTCTTTGACTTTGTGTGGAATTGTGGGACGGGCCCCAGGTCTTTTCGCACCATAGACATTCCGCCCTCACCACCCCCAAGACGTTTCGCCCCCGTCGCCGTCACTACTAAAATTAAAAATTTAAATAGTGATATTATTTTACATGATTAATCTCAACAATTGGTATCGGAAAAAGTCATTTGGTGTTTTTTCGTCTTTTTCCATGATTTATGTGAATTTGTGAGACACTGCAATAAAATACATATTTTTCGCTGTTTGTTTTTTTTTTTTCACTATTATGTGTGGAAATTAAGCCATCATTGTAGAATCAAAAAAGTCATTTGTTTTGAACAGTAATTTTATCACCTTTTCTGGGGGTTCCCATCATTAGATTTCTCGCAATTAAGAAAAAGACTATTTCATAAAAGTTGCAACATATGCTTGAATAGGTAATAAAGTGGAACAGGCATCCTGTGCCTGTGGCCCCTTCTGATAATTTTTTCTACACAGGTGCCACTTTTTAAATTTTTGCTTTTAAATAATAGCAAACTGATGTTGAAACGATTTTGAAAAAAATTTCATATGAAAATTGTTTCGTCATAATTTCAAGGTGATTTCAACGCGATTTCAACCTGATTTCAACATCGTTTCAAGCATGACGCCGATACGACGTTGTAATGATGTTGATTTTTCTTGTTAAAAGGAAGGCGGTAAAACAAATTGGTGTGACGTTGTATTGAGGTTAGCGGACATCGTACCAAGATTTCAACTCCATATCCATGTTGAAACAACGTCACATGCGGAAAATTGTCTGCTGGGTGCCCTATGAGGAAACTGAGGGTATTTTAGTGCACTGCATTGTGTAACAGTGTGGAGACCCATGTTGCATTTATTTTACTTTCAGTTTGTTTCCAAATGGATTTACGATTGCTTTTGGCACATGTCTGATAATTTTTTTTTAAACAGGTGCCATTTTTTTACTTTATGTTAACTGCCCTATGACATGTATAAGAAAGTTCTGGAGGCCATCATTAAGGCCGTTTGGACAGAACAATGTGCTGTGAAGTTTTGTTTCCGCCCCTATGCTTCCTCATAGGGCGCACCGAAAGTAAAAATGGAAGTTTCTTAGCCATAGGGATAAAAATCCATCAAATTTTTTCTTCTTTTCTTCTTGTCAAAAAAAGCTGAAGAGGCAATGCCCAAATTTCTGATTGTTATGTGCATGTGGTATATTTGCTGCTATTAATGTATTGGAGGGCACTCATTGGGTGCCCTGCTGTATCTAAAAACTAAAACTCTCAATGTTATTCATCCCAGTAGTTTTCTTCTGCTGTTTCAAAAAGTTCAAGTGTCTGGGTAATTTTTTTGATTCTGTATCCCTGCTGAAATTTGCAACCATGAAGTCACAATTTTTGGACCTTTTTATAATTTAGCATATATTTTGATCTAGCACAGGATTTTTCTTGCTCAGTGATTTGTCATGTACCTACTGATGAGGACACCACTAATATGCCTAAATTAGAAGGACCACCAACAACTGACATAGATAAAATCAATATTGCAGAATTTGGCATTTACTAAATTATTGAGTAAATTGAATACCGATAATGCACCACTGGGACCTGATGAGCTTTAACATTTAATCCTCAAAATGCTGCCTTGTTTGGAAGATATTTTCTAGCACTCTATTCAGACCCGGAAATTACCCAATGGATCGAGGCTATTGTAGCCCTAGTTTTCAAAAACGGAGATTGGCATACTGTTCCTAACTATAGGCCGATCTCCCTGACATGTGTTTGTGCCAATTGCTCACTATTTGCAAGAGTGTAATGACCCACTTTACAAAAAAACGAAATTTTAACACCTGTGCAAAACGGTTCCCGTGCACAGCACTCCTGCAAAAGCCAATTACTAGTGACAACTGAAGATCTGGTTCAAAATAATAAGGACAAAATTCAAATAGATTTAATTGTTTTAGATTTTAGTAAGGCTTCAGATGTAGTTCCCCACCAACTTTTACTCCACAAACTTGATCATTACAGGATTAGGGGATCTACACATTTCTTTGGATTCGAAATTTTCTCACCACTCAGATACAAAAATTAGTAGTACAGGTAGATGGTAGCTTTTTGTATACTGTACATGTAGGTTCTGGTGTACCACATGATACAGTACTTGGCCCAATCTTATTTCAATGGCATTTTATTAACCTCCCATCCTCGGTCTCATCTGATGTTAGGAGGACTTGACTAAGCTAGAGCACTGGGCAGACATTTGGGGAATGAAATTCAACCGAGTGAAGAGACCCTGGGCTAAAGAGATCGGGTATCAGCTCAAAGGGGTCATACTCAGAAAAGTGCAGTGTTTCATCTAGCCATTTCTAACATGGCGCAGCGCCATGTTGCCTTTTGTGAGCGCCATGTTGCCCTTCATGTGCGCCATGTTACCCTTCATGTGCGCCATGTTGCCCTTCTAATATTCAGACAGTGAAGTGCGACATTGAACTATTGTTACGGCATATTTAATCCACCCAGGCCATTGTCACAGTGGAAAACACCCAGATCACTGATGTCTTGCGCTCACACTTATGACACAATACCTGATAACGGCTTGTGTACATAGTGGTAATAACTGGCGATGTCTGCGTACTTAACTAGTTAACTGATTCTGTTTGTACCCATAATTGAGCCTAAAAAAAAATGTTCTTTGTTTTCGATTTCCGACCGACCCTATCAAAGCATGTGCGACCCAAATTTATTTTATGGATTTCAAAAAAAAAAAAAAAAAATTTTTTTTTTTTTTAGGAAATCCATAAGTTAAGGGATGAGTTACCGGCTGTAGTCAAAGTAACAAAAAAAAACTTTACGAAAAGGAAAGGGGGGGGGGGTCAAAAAGCGAAAAAGCAAAAAATCGTTACGTAATGTACAAATAAGACATGCATGAAAGTGAATTTGGCGCCAAATAAAATAAAAATTATTCTTACCCACCGATTGGTTGAAGTGACAAAAAATAAAATAGAAAATAAAATAAATTTCCTACCTACCCACTGGTTAAGATGACAACAAATCGGAAACAAACATATATTTTTTTTTGGCCTTGTGGAGGGTGGGTGTTGGAAATGCCCAAGTGAGTCAACTGGGTGCCCGGCGGGCATGATAAGGTGCCCCCAATGATCGGTGGCGCCATGCCCTTTCTGAATCCTAGAGGAACCACTGAAGTGTCAAATTCATCTTACTTTTGAGTTGGCATCGGTGAGAAACTGGAATGGGGGATCACATCTCAAAAAGCTAATTCCACACTGGGGTTCTTGAGGAGAAATTTAAAGGGATGTCCTTCAAAATTAAAACAGATTCCATATTTTTCAATGGTTCTGTCACTTTTAGAATAATTTTGCCCTGTACGGGATCCTTACAGGCAAGGTGATATTGATAATTTTAATTAAATTCAAAGAGCTGCTGCACGTTTCGTAACAAACAACTACCAGCATAAATCAATTAGTGTGACAGCTCTATTCAAAGATCTAGGCTGGACTGACCTACAAAGAACTTCAGGCTGACCAGCCTGTACAAAACAGATTATTCACTGTACCTATAAGTGACCTTTTAACCCCAGCAGATGAAAGAACTCGTGGTAGACATAAAAACTCATTCAAACACATTAGAGCTAACACCACGCTGAGACAAAAAATATTTTCTATAAAACTATACCCGATTGGAATCATCTTCCACCAGCTGCTATTGAATCCAGATCAAAAGCAGCTTTTAAGTGCCAACTGCGCGATTAGTCTTTGCCTGATACTCCATCAAGGAGGATTGAAAAGTCATCAATTTAAAGATTACAGATCAATAATCAAAATAATCAGCCTTTAACTTTTTATTTGTCAATATAAGACAACTTATGATATTACATTAAATTATTTATGTTCTGAGTTCAGGTCGACCATCAGATCGATAGCTCAATAAATAAAAGTGGCTGAATTAATGGAATATAAAATCAAATTGTACCATTGCTGAAGTAGGCCCTACTCTGAAGCCTACCAATATATATATATATATGGTGCAAAATGTCTTTCAAAATTATGACTAGTGGGCCAAACGTATTTCTAAAATATGGTTAGGGTGGGTAACATCTTGCTGAAATATGGTTAGAGTGTGAAACCTCTTTCTAAACTATGACCACGAGGGCGAAACGTCTTTTCTATGTATAGGGCGGGAACGAAACCCTTTTCTAAGTGTGAGGTAGGGTCTTGCTAAAAAATGGTGCGAGCTGACTATGGGGTGAAAAGTCTGTGTACCAATTTTCACACTGTGACACTGACTTGTGACTGAGTCAGTGACTGACCAGGTCGGGGCTGACCACAAATTAAAGTATGCACTTTCTTTGAAGTACATACCGGTACTTAGGTTGAGGTATGTCCGTACTTCAATGGAAGTACACCCTGAGCTTCACTCAAAAATGGGTACTCCCATTTGTTATTTTATTACTCCTTTGCAACTTCAGATAACATATGTTATTGGTTGAATGGCTATAAAATTATTCATCAGAGGAACTTCCAATTATTTTCTGTTTACATGAATATAGCCAATACTTTCACAACAGGTGAAAAAATATTCATCCTTCTGTCTTGAAATTGTTTATATTTTGCTAGCTGCCAGAAATAGTTCACTTGAAGGATAACATTTCAATGTACAAAATGTTTTTTATCAAAACTGTTTTTTATGTTTGCAAAATCATAAATATTTAACTTTATATCTGTTACACTGAGGGCATACTTTGATTGAAGTACAGGGTATACTTTAACAGGTTCAGGCCCCCCGTTGATCATAGTTCCCTCCAGTGAGTACTTTAGTCGTCATACGTCCTTCAATCGTAGTACCCTGCTGGAAATATCTGAAGGTCCTAGATACATGTTTATAATAAGTACACTTTCCCCAAAGACTGTCAATACTATCTGGACGCTTTACACGCTTGAAACACTAGTATAATATTATGAGCATGGGGATACAAAATTCTGGTCAATAGCGAAAGGTAAGGTATATTAGGAACATTTTCAATATACATTCTGTAACTTTCTGTGCCATAAATAATAGAATTCAAGATGAATTTGAGTACACCCTCTCTGCAATTTGGATCACATGTGTATTATTTTCATTGGAGTACCATTGGGTACATGTATTTTATTTGACGTACCTTGCTGGGGTACTTTGCTTGTGGTACTTCGTTTAAAGTACTGTGATTTGGTGTGAACATTATCAGCTAAAAAATCATTTTCTAATTAATATTCCATAGATTCCAACCCAAATCATACCCAATATTTTCTTTAAATCTTACACTATTATGTTGACAATGATCAATCTTACCCCCTGAACAAAGTTTCTGCTTCATTGGCAAAAATAAGGCACTACAGTAGAACCTGCTATGAGCAGCCACCCTTAAGACACAAGAAAAGTGGCCTTTCAAGACAGGTGGCTGCTCATAGGAGGTTAATTTGTGTACAAAATGTCATTTTGGGGAATGACTAAGTGGCCTCCCTTAGGAGGTTGGCTGCTCATAAGAGTGGCTGCTCATAGCAGGTTCTACTGTACTACGTGTAGAGTTGTTCTTGGGAATCCAAAGATGTCACTCACATTATAAAGTACAACACTTATGATTGGATGGGTTTATAACCAATGGCAAAGCTTATTACAATCATACTGGAAGCTATTTATATGAAGTGGGGGGTACTTGCATTGACGTACCGAGGTACTACGATCGACGGTCCGCCTTGACCTGTTTAAAGGAAGTGTACACATACTTCAATGGAAGTACAGACCATGAGGCATGCGACTCTATGGAAGAATTTTAATAGCACATTCCTAATTGTCCAGACATAGGGCTGCATTGGTGATTTAATATTTCTCATTATTTCTTTAAGTTGGTAATAGATATTATTTACTTCAAATTGATACATTTTTACCTTTTGTTGCACTCTCATTGGCCATACATGTAGTTACAGTGGCAGCCCCAGGTAGAGTGGAACCTCAACATAGTACACAGGAATTCTGATTGAAAAAAATGTTAATTTTCATTACAGAACACTTGTGAAAATGTGTGAGAATCATGCCTCAACTTAAACTAGTCCTAATACCATTTATTTTTGCTGACATAGTCAACAAAAATAATTTGGACTCGATGAAATTGGGGAAGGCCTCCTCATAACATTCCGTCTGTCATTATTTTCAATTTTATATTCAAAATTGTGCACTGCTCCCCTTCAAACTCTCAAAGTCCAGAAGGCACCAAGCTCCTTTGAATTATTGTCAAGTCACAAATTTGAAACTTCTGAGATTTATAACATTCAGTCTCATCTGTTAGCTCCCTAGGGTATGAACAGCAATGTAACTAGCGTATTTAGTCATAGTATTTTTTGAGTAGAAAGAAATGGCTATGTGGCTGGTTCTTTTGCACTACTCATTGATTTTATTAATACATATTTGCCATCTGGGATAGTTGAGGCCTAAATTGAAAATAAGCTTGTTTCGGATTTCTCTGTTGGGTGGGTATAAATGCTGCCGGTGAAGAACTTTTCTTTAACATTTTTCCCAAACAGATATATCCTGGAAGTCATACCGAACGCACCTCATCATTTTCGGAGAATATTCAGTCAGTGGGTTAACACGCTGTTATTTGATTTGTTCTAAAACACAAATTCTTGGAGCAAGCGATAAAAGAAAAGACTCCCTCCTTCTTGATTTTTTAGCTGCTGTGAAATTCGAAACAAACATATTTTTAAGGCTGGCCTTATCATTCATCCTCGTAGTCTACTGAATGACAATAAATTTTACTGCACACTTTTCAAATCTTGTAAATAATGTACCTTGTAACAAAGACTACTTGCCAGGCTATATTCTATTTTGTAATTTTGTAATATTGAAAGTAGTTGCCATAGGACTAAAAAAAATACACTTGGAAAATTTTATGAAACCTATTGATCATTGTCAGAGTAATCTTTAAAACTCATGGTCATTGTGTTATTGGTAATGTACAGAGCATGTTTAGTACTTGCCTACTATAATTTTTATTATAAAAATGATTTGGTTTTTGCCGCTTTATTTTTAAAATGAAGGGCACAATATGACAAGGTAAGTGTTTTAGAGGATCGAGATTTCATTTTGTATTTTAAAATGTTGATTCGACATGAAATAAATATATAGCATAGAAATTTAACAAAATGTGTGGGTTTTAAAAATAATTGATTTAGAAATAGTCTCACATTGTATCACCCAATTAACGTCAGGAGCATCAACCTCAAACTATAAAACGAACATCATCAGTATATATTTTTGTACCATTTTGTTGTACATTATGTACACTTTTCTTGGAGCTACTAAACATCATCACATCTAGATCGACAGTATACAAAACAACATAGGGGCAACATCTAATATGCTGGCCTTCAAGATCAAAGTTGAATCAAAACAGCACACCTCACTCAGCCCTTTCACCGCCAGACCCAGTTAAAATGTATTTTTTATTTTTTTATTAGCACATTACATATCACATGACATCAATCAGCAAGATTTCAAAATTTGTAGCCTGCATTTGATCAAATCCTCACAATTTGCACTCACTTGAAGTTGTGGATAGCGTCAGCTAGACACAACTTCAAGTGAGTGAAAATTCCAATTAAGTAATTTCGCGGGTAAAGGGGTAATCCTGGTCACTGCAGATGGATCAAATAAAATGATATTTGGAAGGACTTTTCTCATGACCACCTCGTTTAGCTCAGTGCTTTTACAGATTTACTAATTGTCCAAAACTGCTGCTTTCCACAATATAAATTAGCCAAGGCCACTCCGCCCGCGCTGCAGCAAATATTTTTTATTCGGGGCTAAATATAAATGTGTGAAGGAGCCCAGCAAACATGAGATGCTCAGCCAATGGTGCTTTAATGCTGATCAACCGTCTACGACATTGGCCCAGCATTAAAACATCATTTGGTTGCGTGTTTGCTGTGAAGCCTTGGAATAAACTGCTCTATGATGTGAATGCTCTGGGGAATGTGAGATATAACACTCGGTTAGTAGCACATTGTTTATCCCCTAGCAGCACTAATGTCGATTGTAGTAGTGATTCTGTGTTTCCATTTGTACTTGTGTAACTAGTTTTTAGAAGTAAAGAATGTGTTCAATATATGTATTTGGCTAATTGCTAGCCTATAGGATGTGATTTGATTTTACAAATGCGAGCAATTTTCAGTCACATGAAGTTGTGGAACGTGGTAATGATAATCAACTTCATCAAATACTGTTTTCATATGGCTATGTCATCGCAGTGGCGTAACCAGAAAGTGTAAATTTAGGTAGCTCTGAGGGGTACTGTTGGGTAAATTAATATTAATTGCTTTCTGTCCTTTTACATTTTGATCAAGCACACAGAGACCCCCCCCCCCTCCCCTGTAGTCATTTTGCAGCGTGTGAAATATGTTTGTTTGTTTGTTTGTTTGTTTGTTTGTTTGTTTGTTTGTTTGTTTGTTTGTTTGTTTGTTTGTTTGTTTGTTTGTTTGTTTGTCATGTGGCTAGTGCCGGAAGCAGGCTGCATTAATATCCATCGCTCATATCTTGTCACTAGAGAGGTATGCAGGATTATGAAATATAAATTACAAGTTTAAATGGCCAAGGGCCATCTCACTTTTTCAGAGCAAATATCAGCGTTAATCCAACATCCGATCGCTGTCTGATGTTGTTTGGGTGACCGTCTACAATGCTGGCTCAACATTAGTTTACTTTAGCATCAGGTCAAAGTTTCTGTTTGATGGAATGCCGCAGCGCTATGCCACACTGCCACACTGATCTAAAAATTCCGACGGGGGGCCTGGTGCAGTGGTTAAAGCTACCTGCTTGGAAAGTCGTAGACCGTGGGTTCGAACACCACTCTGGCATTCAAATTTCAAAGAAACAAAATGTTTCTTTCCCGCTGACTTGGAAAGATTGAATATTGTGGGGAGCCGCCGTGACCGAGAGGTAGTTTGCTCGGCCTCAGACTGCCAAGGTTTAAATTTCAAATCCTGTGTCTGGAGGGCAGTGTCATCTCACCATCCTCAGGCAGTAGGTTATCCTGTCCCAGTTTCGCCTATATTATGTGCACAAAGGTGGCCTAAAACCTCATTCATTTCATTTCCGACGTCACGCGATCACAAAAAGAGAAACGGCTGATCATTTGGGAGCTCCACAAACCACTCCCCATGGACAGAAGAGGGGCCGGGGGCAAGAGTTACGTCAGGAGATGCTGGTACATGCACGAGACATTGACCCAATGTTGCTGTAGTGTTGGGATGACGTCCTACGCGATGATTACCTACCCTTACTATTGCACACAATTCGACATTTCGTTTTCTCTAAATCTTCATAGCTGTATCGGCCGGGTATAAAAAGCTTGTATCCTTAGCTATCCAAAATGTTCAACATGTTCTAGGAACGTCCCACACCAGAAAGAATATTTTTATTTGTTAAAACTAAATACACAATTATATTTTCAAAAAAAAATATTCCCAATATGTTATTTTACTACCAATGAGATATTAAGATTTGGGTGGGTAGTTTTTATGTACATTCCTGACATGTGTAGTTTTCATCCTGTCCTATCTATTTGCATATATAATACACTGCACCTAGATGATATATAATTCTTAATCTCGGTACCTTCAGCAATTTGAACTAACAATTACATTTATAAAAGTGGTGTAGTCGGTTGGTTTTTGCATATGCTTCGCATTGTTATAGTTTTCCTGTGAGGTGTTCCGGATTAGTGATTTCAAAACGTATTGTTCAACGTAGGCCTATTCTGGGGGGGGGGGGGGGACAAACCCACAGCTACACGATTTCCCAGCAAACAGGAAACGTTAATCCAACAATGCTGGTTTAACCTTCATCTATCGTCTGCGACGCGATCCGTACCTAAACCCTTGCCGCGCGGGGATCGACTTAAGAGGCAAATATTTATAATGGCCGATATGTTTTCAGATGGAGCTAAATAAGCCATTTATGATCACTTCAAATTTATGGGTCAATGTCAAGAAGAGTGAATGTTGTAATATGACCCAACCCCCTCCCCCCACCCCCCACTCTGGATACTCGGGACCATATTCTTACCCAGCAAACACAAAACATGTGTATAACATTTGTACAATGTCGGCCCAACGTCTTCGACGTTGATCCAACATTGTACAAATGTTATACACATGTTTTGTGTTTGCTGGGTACCTCACAAATTTGCCTGCGATCCTTCAGTGAAATGAAATGAATCGGGCTTTAGGCCACCTTTGTGCACATATAGGCTAAACTGGGCCAGGAGAACCTCCTGAGGATGGTGAGATGATTGAGATGACACTGTCCTCCAGACACAGGATTCGAAATTCGAGCCCTGGCGGTCTGAGGCCGAGCACGCTACCTCTCGGTCACGGAGGCTCCCCACAATACTGACTTTCACATGTGGATGGGGAAGAAACATTTTTTTGTTTCTTTAACCGCCGAGACCGGGAACCTAACCCCGAACTCTGGCGTGAAAGGCAGCGGTGCTAACCACTACCCTAGGGCCCCCGCCCGTTTCTTCTGTGGCTGATGCTACATCAACAATGCCACATCGTCAATAAATATCTATCTATCTTTAACCAGTCATGCTGTATAAAATATGTTAACGCTGTTCACCAGGTGGCTCTTTTATCGAGATCCTCCCAGCAAACGAAACAGTCAGTCAATGCTGTCTCAATGTTGGGCCAACGAGACGTTAGGCCAACATTGAGCCAACATTGCATGGAGTCTCGTGTCTGCTGGAATGTTACCATATTCACGATGCTGAGGCGATGCTGGAGGACACGCATTTTTCAGACATTATGTAATTCTGACCATATTGTATCATCACGATCATAGCACAGACTTTCTTGCGAACTAATGTTACAGTATTTTACAAAAAAACAACGTAAATAAAATATCATAGGCCAATAGCCCACCAAACACGAGACGCAGTTCCATTGCCGATTTAATGCTGGTCCACCCCCTGTGACGTTGGCCTAACATTAAACCAACAATGGATTAACATACCATCGTATTTACTGGGAAATAACTGGTGATAACCTTAACGTTGCATTATGTAATGTGTTATTTTTTTCATTTTTTCATCATACTTTGCAATAGGTCTAACATGTCAAAAATTAATTTCATATCGGAGAGCGGCATTTTTTAAATGATACCCTTTGGTGATCTTGGTGACTGAGCACAAAATGATCATGAAATGTAAACCTTATATGAACTTAACAATTATCGATTTAAACGATTTAAATTGAACATTCTTACTTTATCGTACCAGATCTGCGAATAGATACATCGCCTTGCCGACGTATGCTTTGGTGCCTCGTTAGTCCGTTCGTTCATTTTGTTTCCGACATGGCTGCTCTCTAGTTGCCTGGCTGGTTGGGTTGACTGCCTGGCAGGCTAACTAGCTGGTTGCCTAGCTGATTTCTTAATGCTTCAAGATGTAGATGTATCCATGACAGCTTATGTCAAAATATGGCCGATATCATGTATATTCTTGCTCAGGGTAATAACACAAATAATATATATTTCTGGTATTACCAAATCGTTTTAGTCATTATGTTGTTATTATTTGTAATAACTACAGACCAGTGTGAACAGGGGTATGTTATTGCTTTTTGCGATTTCGGCTCTGACTCTTTATATGTCATATAATTATGTCATGAGAAAACTATTGCAAGTATTGCACGGCATGATTGCTCTTTACTATTTTCTATCCATGACCGGAATGTTTATAAGGAAGTATTTAACAATGAATGTTTTAGCCCTTTCAGCGCTGGGGCTGACTAGAGACGTCATAATATGACGTATATTATAGACGTCTCTCAGATTCTGTCGTCTATAGAGTTAGATTCTGACGTCTAAAGTCGATCCCAGCACTGAATGAGTAAAATATTTATAATGGCCGTAGACCCGTAACAAGGTATTCAAATGAAGCGGAAAAAGATAACTGCGAAATTATGATGATTTAAAATTTCAAAAAAACTTTGGTCTCTTGGTTTATCCAAAAATATTTCAGCGTTGCATATAATAAAACGTTATAAAATGTATTATTATGTATCTGTATCTGTTCATTAATTGGTAAACCTCCATGAGGAGTATCACACCGACGTCGTTGATAAACCTCATGTACATGTACATGAACCTTTCACAAAATGACTGACATTTAGATATTGACAGACGTTGTTATATAATTATGTAATTATGGGAAACCAACATAATTGTTTATTGTGAATTATCTTCACTGACAGTTGGTATTTAGTTTGCCTCTCAACTGTACCCAGCAAACGCGAGACATCGGCCAAATGTTGTTTTAATGTTGTGGCAGTGTCTGGCATTTGCTGTGTAGAAAACATAGTGTATTAATATGTTGACATTTTGTGTCGTTTAACTCCCTGAACAATGCTGAAGGCCAGTTTCCACAGTCCATCATTACTCAACTGTAAATCGCGGGCGCGATATTCAGCCCACTTACACAGTCCGCGACAAGTCGCTCTGGTTTAATGTTGGGCCAGCGTCGCCAATGTTTTGATTAGACAAGGTACATTTTATCGCGTGATTTTTCAGTAAAAATCGCTTCTATTTCATTCAATTTAGCTCATCGCGCTATGTGTGTAAATAGCGTCACTAAAATAAGTCATTTCATTACACGATTGTTGGACCACGAACAGTGTGAACTGGCCTTTACAACGCTAAATAATATAATTATCATTTTCACCCACTTCAAGTTACGTATCGCGGACGCGTCAGCGATATACGTAACTTCAATTGGGTGAAATTAACTCCGATTTGTCAAACATTTATCAATAATTTATCAATCATGATATCACAATCATATCACATGCACGATTTCATATTAATGATATTCAATAGGTTCTAAAGCTTATGCTGATTAAAATTATTGACAGCGATAATAGGTGTGCTTCCTATAACTGCGATGCTGGCCCAACATTCAACAGGCAATGGGTGATATATTGTGTTTGCTAATTGCCGTTAAATGTTTAACTGCTATCTATGGTATAGATGCACTATGAAGAACCCTTGAAGTCATTCGATAAGAGTACGGCATAGACCCGACTTCAGGCTTCCTTCTGTCCCGATATTGCCATGATTGCGCAGATAACGTCGTAAAAGCAATATTGACTCACTAAATCATGGGAAACTACCCTAATTATACCAGTATAATACTATTGATTTGGACGTGGCCTTGTGATCTCTATAATTGCCACCGACTTTCATGTTGATTACAGCCTTTCAGTTCTTTTCTCATCATCATGATCATGCTCATAATATAAACAAATCTATCTGGCCAAGCATGTGTCACCTAATTATCAGTTACCGGCAAACATAAGGCATTGAACTGGACCAGGATCCAATGCTGGCCTAATGTTGGGCCACCGTCTTCGACGCTGGCCCAACATCAACCAAACATAGGGCCAATGCCACATTTTTGCTGAGTAAGACGACTAGAAACGAATAGAAATTCACCATGTGTACGTACCGTTGAAGACATAAAATATTTATTACAGCTATTAACGTTGTGATCAGTATACCTACTATAGGTAACAGCAGTCAACACATGATATTTCACTAACAAGTTATAATCTAACCCTAGTGATATCAAAATGACGTTGACCACCCTATAGCTCCTAGGAAGCCCTGTTGACTAATCTGCTTTGGCCTTTGTTATGATACATGATCATACTAAGGATGTGTGCGCCTCTGAGCTCGCTCTCTGATGGTATAGGCGTGATAGAAGTGATTGATTGATTGATTGATTGATTGATTGATTGATTGATTGATTGATTGATTGATTGATTGATTGATTGATTGATTGATTGATTGATTGATTGATTGATTGATTGATTGATTGATTGATCATAAAACGAGATCACAGAACTATACCCTGCAGCAAACACGAGGCGTTGACCTAATTCTGTAATCGACGCTGGGCCAACATTTAGCCAGTATTGGATGAACGTCTCTTGTTTGCTTGGTATCAATTTTTTTCGTCACCAAGATGCCACACTAAAATATTCACATTCTGTCTTTATATTGACATCACTGTGTCAAAATATATTATCATCAATGATATCATAGTGTGACATGAATGTGTGATATCATTGTAACCTCTAACGGGAGGGCTTGTTTCGAAATGATATTTTATCATAAGCTATAGCCGCTAGTATAGCCTATATTAACACTATCATACTGAACACGAGTATTCTTTATTCATTTTCGACTGTACGCCTGCTGTGAGAATCAAAGGAGTAAATTGAAATGAGAGCAATGGCTGGAGGCTGGGGTGGTAACCCTGAAATATTGTTGTATAAACCATGCCATGGAGACCAAATGCTGTTTTTAATTTGAAATCATCATAAATGTCTTACTTAGCTCTTTCCGCTTCATTCGAATACTTATGTTATGTGTCTACGGCCATTATAAATTTTATAATTCTTTCAGTGCGAGGGCAGTTTTTGGACGTCAGAATCTGACGTCTACAGACGTCAGATTCTAACGTCCAAAGACGGTCCTCGCGCTGAAAGGGTTAACATCCAAATAGTCTTAAATATTATACTAGTAATGTGCCCAATGCCTGAATACTATATATGTATGTCATGTGTGTGCGTGCCACACCTGTGACAATGCAATGTGACAGATTAATGGTGTACGTACAGGATCAAGTAGGCTTGTTTATTGTACTGTTTTACCTACACCGTGACACGTTGTCAGCCACAGTACTTCAAACGTCCACTCTATACGCCCTCGCTAGAAACCACTGGTTTAAATAATGGTGGGCCAGCGTCGAAGACATTGGTCCAGCATTAGGCCAACATAGGTTTAACGTATTGCTATATTGCCCAATAAACACCAGCATTTACCCATTTAATTGTTGATTTAATGCTGGTCGAGCGTCATTGCAACATAGTTTTAACGACTTGTGTTTGTTGACCATTAAATACGAAACGTTGACCCGATGCTGTTTTAATGTTGTTCCAGCGTCACAACCTGTGGCTCAACATTAATTCAACATGTGTAGCATAAATTGTTCTGTTGTCTGGGCTCCACCGTAATTGCACTGACAAGTATAGTTTATACTGGTAGTCGTACTGTAAGAATTACACAGGTAGTATTAGCTTGATTGCTTGCTGTTCGGGGCTCATTTGCAGTCCATACGAAATAATTCAGGCTGTATTCTAATCAGCTCAACGGTTACAGTATTTAGCGTGTCTTTTTAGCGATATTTATTTTTCGCTGGGGGTAATCTCTCCCTTGGACGCTAATGGTGCTCGAGTACACCCTTGATTGGAGTGTTTATTATATACGCTACACACCACAGTTTAGTGATGTATGACACCCCATTATCAGGACGTCATACACGGCAGATGTTGGCCCGTCCTGGCTGTACTACAACATGTACTATCTGAATCTATACAGTGTATGTTGCTGAAACCCAGCCCATGTGCTCTGGTCTAATGTAGATATCTGTAGATATCTCTATATATGTCCCGTGGTCGTGATAAGGCAGGGGTGGACTGTGAATATCAGCTATTACCCACGTACAATATGGAGGATTATCTAGCTGATGATTTCAAATTCTCACAGCTACCATGGGAGGATACCATGTAAGTGTTATAGCAATTACATTTAATGTACACTTCTTGCAAAACCCCTTAACTTTCATCCTGCTGTGTAAATTTATTTAAATTTTCAACCACTTGAGGTTGTGTCTCGCTACCGCGATCCACAACCTCAAGTGGTTGCAAATTACTCATACTTGTTTAATCTAAGACTAAACATTTACAAATTTAAATGTGTTAGGAGTCATTTTGGCATTCACAATAAAAGTGAACTAGTCGGCTAATAAAATTTGTTTAAAAACGACTATTGTCGTGTTCAGCAAGCAAAGGGTTCACAATTTACCTAGGTAGGCCTATCCATGCAATATCTATGATTACTTGCATAATATCGCACAATAGTCATTTGCGGGTTCTTTTGATATTTATTCAGGGCTGAGCAGATTATGAGATATCCAAATAATTGTTTTCTAATTGTTGGATTCGTAATTTTCAAGGACAATTAAGGCCAATGTTAAAGTTTATAACTTTAATTTTATTTAGTGTGAAATATTTTGATGTGCACATTAAAATATGTTATTTTACTATATATTATTGTGAAATATTTTTGAGTGCACATTAAAATATATTATTTTATTATTTATTAGTGTGAAATATTTTTGAGTGCACATTAAAATATGTTATTTTTTTATTTATTAGTGTGATATATTTTTGTGTAGGTAGATGTGACACTGGCACGTAAAGGGTTAAAACTTACTTTACGAAATATTTATACCGTTCTGTATTCATTTGAAACTGGAATTAACGGCGCCATATCCAGTTTAAAATGAATTAAAAATACTGTTATTTGATAAACTTGATCAGGAAATAATGATGGATGATAATCATGATAATGTTCTAGACTTAAAATGGTAGTTTTATTTCATAAACGTCTAGTTTAACATATTTTTATAATTGAAACCATCCGTTTATTCCCGTAGCAGTCATGCTCATTACTATCAGGACAACACCATCTTAATTGACTGTAATCAGAAATACATAAGATATGCATTTCTGCTGTAATGCAACGTTTTCATAACATTTAAGTTTTATTGCTGGTCAAGTTTAAATATTATTGGTGTCTATCTATCATTGATCACTTTAGCTTTAGTTGCAAATTTTATCTATGAATATATGACTCAGTTCACATATGTACATCCCATCAAATTAAATCCAATATGAAATCGAAAAGTCAAAGAACCAAGCACATTTATTCTGCCACATACAAAGTTCAACTACACTTTTTATTCGAATAGATCCAGCAATATCAGTTTATTTTAACCCTCGTGTTGCTGGGGTCGTATATATAAGTTATTAAACATGTTTCAGACCAAATGAAATGTCGGGGTATTGAGGTGATTGCTAGTAGTAGTACTAGGAGGGTCACAGGGACAGTTACATGCTTTACAGAATGGTACCGAAGAACTAGTCTACAGCAATCATCCAAGGGAAGCTGCAGCCTCCACTGTCTGACCATGATCTTCGGGCGGCGTACACTGGTTCCTCTGTTTAACAGCGGTTCTAATGCAGCTCCCGTATCAGTGCAGGCACTGCCAGCAGTGCAGGCACTGATGTTGGTCGCGGCAGCCTTGAAACAACCGGAGTAATATAGTGTTAGGCATTATGTGTCTCACGTGGGATGAATGGAGTTACCCTTAGCTATTTACTAAGTACTACCACTCAATGAAATGTCAGTAGAAATGATCATATAGTTTGTGGTAGATGATCAGGTAATCAAATTATTGGAATATGAATGTTTTTCTTTTATTTGACGCTCGTAATTGCGTTACCTAATCCAGCTTTAAATGATTAGAAAATGGAAACGCAGAATTCAACAGGAAATTACATTTACACAGGCTGTGATTTTAGTTCATCATGAGATGATCACATCTCATGATGAATGAAAATTGTAAAAAAAAACACGTGTAATGGGCATTTTCAACGTTTTTATTTATTTCAAGTGATTATATTATTATTGTCAATTATGTGCTTGCGACAATAGTATTAAGTTCTATGCCTACACTGGACATTTCATCCTTTTTTCATTTATCGTGAGGTGGGAAATAAATGAAAAACCCAATTAAATATAAAAACGAAAGCTGGGGGCTTCCACGGTTCAATGTAATTCTATGAAATTGCTCTCATTGTATCATGGATATATGTGTCACTAGGGTTAAACACGTTAAATGGTTAAACTAGTTTCACTACAAAGCATGACATGAATTATCATGACAATGCGGAGCGAACTTCAGAGTAAGCAAATATAATAAGGTATAGTACAGGCTATGGTAAGCAGGTTTGGAAGCAGTATATTATGTACTTTATTCACTCTGTATACTACGGTGTTCACGATCATCCACAAGCTTACTCTCCGGTTTAACCCTAGTCCTGCTAGGTCTGTATATGTACACGTTTTCAAACGAGTTTCAAACAAATACCTATCTAATACGAAACGTTTCAATGTGTAATTTAAATGTGGTGGTTCAACTTTGAAATACCACTGGTTTAACCCTTTCAGTGCGGGGACCGACTTTACAGGCCAGAATCTGACGTCCATAGACTAAAGTCTAAAGTCAATCCCCGCACTGGAAGGGTAAGCCATTTATACTGAACGTACATCCATAACATAGGTATTCAAATGAAGCAGAAAGAGCTGACTAAGACATTTATGATGATTTCAAATTGAAAAACCTCTTTCGTCGCAATGGTAAATATACACAAATATTTCAGCATTGTAAGGGTTAATGTCTCGTGTCAGCTTCAATTTTCACCCACTTGAAGTTGTGGGTCGCGGTAGCGAGACACGACTTCAAGTGGGTGAAAATTTAGATTTTGATCACTGTCACTGAAATACATGGTTTTTGGTAGATGCTCAGTTAATCGAATAAGTGAATTTGGAAGATATCTATTTTTTTGTAAATAGAAATATGTTTTCCCTATTGAAAGCTGGAAATTGCGTTAGAAATTCCAGTTTCAAATGTATGAGAAATATATATCTAAATATTGACTGACCATTCAGCTGGACAAGAGCTGATGTTTACTAAGTCGCTCGAGGGTGCTTGAAAAGCAGCGTAAATTATAGGATCTGTCTATATATACCTTCATATATACTAGCGTATAGACTCTTCATGTATATCACACAGTCCTGTTTAGCCCATGAATTAATTTAACGCCACCACCGAATGGCTAGTGTTGATTGTTTGGGCTGAAATTGTGACTACAAAACTTTAAATTTCACCATGAAATAAGGTAAACGTAAAAAGTTAGGTAGCAAAAACTAGAAAAAAGTTATGGTATGGTAGAATGATATACTGCTGCCATCACTCTTGATGGGCTTAGTTATTAGTATTTTATCCTGTGGAATGGGTAGTTATTCATTTATCGGTTTATGATTATATATCTTCAGACTTTGACCATGGTTATCTTTATGTAATATTCTCATTGTACACTTCCAGAGATATTACATTTGACCATACGTTTCTTCACCATTGCAAACAACCATCTTTACCATAGGGCGTATAAGTATAGACTATATTTCAAGTGAATAAACTAAAATGAATGCGATGTTTGATGGATGGATTCCACATCACGAACGGCGACATTATGCGACTTACAGACGAACTTATTATACACAAGATAAAATGTATGTATTTTGTGTAGGCCCTATAAATTTTTCACGTAGACATTATTTCAAAAGTATATTTAAAAACCCCACCTTTAAACGCATAGACATCAAGCTGACTGTTAAGATTATTATTTAACAATTGCAATGGATCTCAACAAGGTAAATGATCATGACTTTTAAAACCACACCGAGCCATGTGCTTAGCTTTGTTGTTATCAATTATCCCCTTATTCTAACGCAGACATACATGTACACACCAAATAAGGTATCCCAGCAAACACAGCCTTTGAGTCAATGTTGGCTGAATGCTGGTCCACCGTCCACGACGCTGGCCCAATATTCAGCCAGATTTGGCCCAAAGTCTTGTGTTTGATGTGATGTAACAGTCTTTATGATTTTAATGGTGTAGCAAGCTATAATGAATACCTAATGAATAGTTATTATTCTAAAACTACCTTCAATTTTACAAAGCCTATCATATCCTTTGTTCATTTTAAAAGACTTCGTTAAACATGTCATACGTCGTCCTGAATTCACTCTTGCTGTTAGATACCCTGATCATGCTGATGGGGGAGATAAGACTTGCATACAGCTCGCGACGAACAGGAAACTTTAATCATATGCTTAACTGAAGCGATATTGAATAACCAAGCTACTAGTTTTTCATGATACCGAAATTTATGACAATTGAATTATCCGTAGACTGGATAATCTATCGTAATTTCAACATGACACGAAATAACATGATACGAAAAAACATCAATATTTTCACGATCAGTATTCTCATTCTTCATTTAATGGCTTTATTTAACACTGTTGTTCAATTATATTTTAGCTGTGTTTAGTGACCTCATTAGAGTATTGATCTCAGAAACGGATACTTCAACTTGAAGAATGTCATGTTCGCATTATGCGGGGTATATGAAAATGCTGCAATAAGGCTATTATTATCGACTGGAATGGATATTAAAATAGCGTTTTCAGATTCAATAATGGATTGATCAAATTGCCTCATTTGACAACTGCTCCACATAAGTGTGCTATCAGCATGCCAGAATGTGGTGTGGCTGAAATCTCCCGAACGTCCTTGTTTCTGACAGTATTCATGCTATGTATACGTCTGACGTATAAAGACGGTCCCCGCACTGAAAGAATGAAAACATTTTGACCGTAGACCCATATAACATAGGTATTAAAATGAAGCAGAAAGAGTTAACTAAGACATAATTATACAGTGGCCTTAATTATTTAAGTGCAAAGGATATTAACTCACATGTAAATGGACAATAAACTCTTTAACAATCAATTTAATTGTGCAGGTGTGAGATTATTAACTTTCGGTAAATCGACTTTGTCATTCGTTTTACTCGTTCTGTAAGTCATCAAATTTATCAATTATATCTATTAGCTCTATAAAACCGTTAAAATAAATGTTTTTCGAGGCAAATATGTTGGAGATGACTTTTTATTGAGTTAATGAGGGCTGTTATAAAGCTCATTTTAATGCGTACACCTCCTCATATCCGTTGTGTTCTGTGGGGTATGTAAATGGTAGAATATTTTACGGGCGTGCTACCCGTTATTTTTTTCGTAATTGTCTTCATCTTGAGCATGTTATGAACTGCCACCGACATCCCACCAAATTGCTACAGAAATTTTATCTCTGCTAGATGTCTATGGAACGTAGCCCCATTTCATAGAAAATATCAAGCGAAAGCCTTTTTTAATCATTGTTTCTTTAGGTTTTACCATTTGCCTCTTTTCTTATGTTTATTTTATCGCAAATATGCCCTGTGAGTAGTGGGGCTTCAAGGGTTAATATCGGCATAGACAATAAATGAACATGTTTTTGAAAAAAACAAACATTGTATGATATAATACATCAACTGAATAATAGTTTGCAGTACATATCTACCCATGCAGATGTTTAACCAATGTTGGCTTATGTTGGCTCAGCGTCGTAGACGCTGGGCCAACATTAAGCCAACATTGGTTCAACGTCATGTGTTTGTTGGCAACAGCTGCCGCTTGTCGGTGCTCGCTCATCACATGGATATTAACATTAACCCTCATATCCTGACGTCTAAGTCGAAAGAGTAAGAATATTTATAATGACCGTAGACCCATAACGAACACATACAATTTTATGATGGTTTCAAACTGAAAAACCCTTTGGTCTCCATAGTTTATAGAATAATATTTCAGCGTTGTAAGGGTTAACCAAATAACATCCCATATTATGTGGCGCCAGGATAGCTCATTGGTAGCGTGGTTGACTCAGAGCCCGGGGTTCCGAGTTTGAGTCCGGTATATAGTGACGCAAACTGTTCAAATTCATGGGATATTGACAGCGTAAACGTACAATCGATGCTCGCCGCACAAAAAAAACATATAAACAAATAAATAAATAACATGATACATCTATACGGTCAGTAAAAAATTTTTTGTTGAAATTCCCTGGTAGACTAATGTTTAACTGTATAGATGAACAACCTGTCTTCACAGAAGCTCGACTAGAACACAGTATTATACATGTTTTCTATAACATAGTGATAATACAAATCAGTAATCATTTTGTAAGTAGAAATAATTTTGTTACAATCGTTCTGAAATCGCCCGTGGTCTAATTTTGACACATACCCAATGAAATGACGACATTTCACGACACTTCAAACGACGACATTTCAAAAAAACCATTTGTATAACATTTGTGCAATGTTGTGTCAACGCCGGAGACGTTGAGCCGACGGTGTATAAATGGTATACAAATGTTTTGTGTTTGCTGGGTTAAGAATCAGTTGGCTATGGTGGATCAGACAGTTATTGTATCCCTTGTTTTGACTTGTGTTCCCAGCGAGCCTGCAACGTTGATCCAATGTTGTTTTAATGTTGGGCCAGTGTTGCATACGTTCATCCAACATTAAAGCGACGTTGTTTTAACGTCTCGTGTTGGCTTGGTGAGGTATTCGGCGACGATGTATATTATAGTTGTAATAGTGAAACAAGCATGGTTCTCTTTCACTTGCAATTCCAGTGTCAAATAGAAAAAAAAAACATAGTAAATAACATTTACCAACTAACCCTTGTCCTGCTAGACTCGTAAATATACGTTTTTAAACAAGTTTGAAACAAAATGCCTCTGAAATTGAGTAAATCGTTTGCAGTAGATCCTTAGTTAATCAAATAATTCAATTGTTTTTATCATAAATTAAAACATTTTCCCTCCATCCTAAATGATGACTCGGTGGACAACATCTCTGTCGCCATTTGGTCAGTTGAACCCTTTCAAGCCTGAATTTACCATTGTCATCTTCATCCACTACAAGCTGAGAATTGCTGTCGCAATTCTCGACTTGTAGTCGATGAAGATGACTTGAATTGGGTGGCAGATGAACAAAATATATTGTTATTATTTAAAACATTCCATGGAAATTTTCGTTCAAAAACGGGAAATTAAGTCATTCTGCAGAGATGCAAAATGATGCTTTAATGCATCATGAGGTTTTAAGGGGTTAAAGTGGCCGTGCAGGGATGGGATCTCGCGCACCTCTGGCTGAATTAGTAGGATTGTATATTATAACCGAGGTAGGTAAATGGTAATGTCACCCCTATCGTGGTCGTAGGACTGTTTACACTCCCCGACGTCGGTGCGGTGTAAACAGTCCTGACCACGATTCTTCGTTCAAAATTTGCATCGTAATATAAGCAGTCATAAGCTGCTGCATGCAAATATGTACAAATACAAACACGTCAAGAAAATACTAATTGGGGTTAAAAACCAGTGGTCCATCACTTGATCAATGGATCAAGGAAAGATAATGGTGTTTGAAAAAGCTCGTGCATGACCCACTGCGCGTGCAACCAACTCCTCATCAATGTATTAAGACGCCAGCATGCAATTAAACTTTTCAATCCTGAATTTACAATTGTCATCTTCATCCACTACAAGCCGCGAATTGCTGTCGCAATTCTCGACTTGTAGTGCATGAAGATGATTTGATGTGGATTAAAAATTTAAAAAAATTGCTATGTATTGGTAAACCAGTTTCATGGTAATTTTCGTTCTAAAACCCTCAGTTTTAGAAAAATGAAGTCGGTTTTCAGGGATGTAAAATGATGCTTTAATGCATCGTGAGGGCTTAAAGGGTTAATGACGCCAGCATGCATTTAAAAATCTATATTGACTTAAGTCATTGCGTTTACAATACAGTCTGTACATGACACAGCATACCTTTATATTTGTATCGGTAATTTCACTGTAT
This sequence comes from Flabesymbios commensalis, assembly GCA_964017125.1. Taxonomy (NCBI): domain Eukaryota; kingdom Metazoa; phylum Annelida; class Polychaeta; order Terebellida; family Flabelligeridae; genus Flabesymbios; species Flabesymbios commensalis. The sequence continues at coordinate 13,611,133 of OZ024904.1, forward strand.
TTCCCAGAAAACACGAGATGTTGACACAATGTTAAGTTACTGTTGGCCCGACGTCGAAGAAGCTGGGCCAACAATAAATCAGCATTGGGTTAACGTTTTGTGTTTGCTGGGTTAAGACATACACCAGCATACCTTATTGTTTTTACTGTTAATTTCTTTGTTTACAATGTTCACACCACATCCCATTAATTAAGTAGCTGAATTGGTTACTCCGGCCACAGTTTTTTCTAAAATAAACATATCCATTAGCTTCTGTTACTCACTAAGCACGACATATTGAACAAATTCTCAACGTTGGCCAAACGTCGATGTCGCTGCCCCAACATTGAACCATCATTGGTTGAATCTATCGTGCTAACTGGGTATTTACCCCTCATCCACTATAAAGGCTGAAGGGTATAGTAATCTCCAGCGGCGAGCGGGCTGTTGGGCCTTCTTGCACTCTCTTGTAAGCATGATAACTTCATAACGCTTTGACTTAGGCCTTCAATTTTCAACCACATGTGCACTACACTAATCTTTAGGTCAATCTCGATATTCAGTTACTTAGACCTAATTTAAAATTCACCAGGTCACAGACACCGAATTAGCTTGTAGGCGGGATAGTTTCATAACACTTTGACTAAGGGCCTTCATTTTCTACCCACATGTGCACTACACTAATCTTAAGGTAAAGTTCGATATTCAGTGACCTTGCACTAGTTTCAAGGTCACCAGGTCACATAAATCAAATTGGCTACTAAGCACGATAACTTCATAACACATTATTTTAGGGCCTTAATTTTTTAACCAGATGTGCACCACACAAATCTCAAGGTCAAGTTCAATATTCTGTTACCTTGACCTAATTTCAAGGTCACCGGGTCACAGAAACCAAATTAGTTTTGTACCAGTAAGCGCAGTAATTTAATATTGCCTTGACTTAGGGCCCTTATTTTTTAAACTCACATGCACTACACTAATCTTAAGGTCCATTTGGATATTTACTGACTTTGCCCTAATTTTATTTTTAAGCCACATGTGCACTATAAAGCTAATCTTAAGGTCAAGTTAAATACTTGGTGACCTTTTAATCAAAGTCCCGGAAACAGTCAGAAATTTATAATTGCTTATGTTAACCCTTAACAGCGCGGAGACCTACTTTAAACGTCTGTAGACATCGAATTCAGACGTCTAAAGTCGATCCCCGCACTGTATGAGTAAAAATATGTATAATGGTCATAGACCTATGACGTAGGTATTCAAATGAAGCGGGAAGAGCTGACTAAGACATTTATAATGATTTCAAATTGAAAAAACCCTTTGGTCTCCATGATTTATACAAAAATAATTCAGCGCTGTAAGGGTTGATGGACAGAAGGTACAGCTGAGGTACAACTGCAGAGTGTTCTAGATGATATAATGACCCTATATGATTAATTTTTCTTTTACTATGGTGATGAGAGAAGAAGCGCTCATGAGTGGCTTTGAGGAGAAAAGTGTTCTTCACAAATGTGTAATCCTACATATCTTCGGCAATGATCTGGAGCAAACACCTTCCTAAGGAAGACCACTACATGTTTTATTTCTCTGTTTTAGATCAGAAATAATCAAAAATCTAATAAGGGAATGCGTAAAAAATCTAATGAGGGAGTGCGAAAAAAAACCATAGTGGCCTAATGGCCGTTTGGTTGCCATTTCGAATAGAACAACTGCATAAGTTTACGATATTTCTGTTCCTGTTTCTGAATCATGAGTGTAAAACAAAATGTTAAATTTCACACAATAAAACCCACTTACTTCTATTCACATTATTTGTATGTTAACAGGGGGATGACTGTCACCTCAGGAAGTATAGTTCTGAGGAAAGATGGACAGAACCTGATTGGCATCAGTATAGGAGGGGGTGCACCATACTGCCCCTGTCTCTACGTCGTACAGATATTTGACAACACACCTGCCGCTAAGGATGGAACCCTCGCCTCAGGAGATGAAATTGTTGGTGTCAATGGTAGCTCAGTCAAGGGACGTACAAAGGTGGAGGTCGCCAGGATGATACAAGCAGTGAAGGTAGATGTAAGATGGATTTGAAAATTGAAAAACATTGTTACTACTAACTATTCTTATACAAAATAATTTCTTTATGAACAAATATTTATACTTGCACACTTATGTAAGTACCTCACTTATGGCCATCTATTTATTTTAACTCAACTTGTAGCGCAGATATAAGAGGAAGTACTACATGCCTTGACATCATAATGGCTCTTTTAAAAGATGAAGAGGATGAGAATATTTATTGTCAAAAAAAAAAAAAATTACATATAAATGGAAATTAAGCAGACATAGCTGAGGCTGTAGGTCTGTATACATTGTTTTTTATTTGCAGTCTGAGGTGACTATTAATTATAACAAGCTCCATGCAGAGCCGCAGCAGGGAAAATCACTGGATATAAGTAAGTTCTGATATATGTGATGTCATGTTATTTCTACATACCAGTATTTATTTTATGAATAAATTTTAACCCCTAGAACACTGGTGTCATTTACAGTAGACATTCTGTGTTTTTATTAGCACCTGTATAACCCCTGATAACCAGTTGTTAAAAGTAAAATATGCCTCCAATCTTGAAACAGTGATATATATTGGGACCTAAATTTCACAAATCACATAAATTTTCAGTCACTTGAAGTTGTGTATCGCTAGCGAGACACAACTTCAAGTGACTGATAATTTAAATTGAATACCTCAGTGCTCTAAGGGGTAACAATTTCAGCTCAATGCCAATACAAAAAATTTGAAAAACAATTAAATAATGTTATAAAAGTATTAACAGATTCTCTCATGTATAGATTTACAATCATATTTTAAATTTCCATCTATAAATTATTCAAATTCCACTTTAGATTTTTAATCTAAAAGTAAGCGTCTCTACATGTGACAATCGTTTGACACATCGTGCCCAGAAACTTATATATCTATTTCAACTTGAAATTAAGTTTATGAAATTGATGGAATATTTTGTTGTAGATGCTTAGGAAATATAGTGATTCAATTTGGGAGCTAGAAGTCTGTTTTTCATAAATAGAAATATTTTTTCGTCATTTGAATCTGGATATTGTGTTAGCAATCATACCTCCAACGAATGTATCTCAGCTATTAATTTTACTCATGCATTTCTGTGCAGAATTGTTACCCTTTAACCCTGTAGTCATGATACCATGTTTTATTTTTTCAGTTCTGAAGAAAGTTAAGCACAGAGTTGTGGAGGCGATGAGCTCCGGTACAGCGGATGCTTTGGGTCTCAGTCGTGCTATTCTCTGTAATGGTGAGTGGTGATTTATTCATTATTTCAAGTAGAAGGCACGTAGAATGGTTGCCACTCACCTCTCAATTGTAATTTATAGCCCACCTTTTAATTTCAATAAAAAAAGGTGGGCTATTGCATTACTAAAGTTCAGCAGCCTTGGCTTCGGTGTTACCATTTGCTTGTGGGCACGCTAACTTGTGTGCTGTTGTTTTAATATTATAGTAAAAATTTAAATGTTATGTTGTTATATTCACATTCATTCACAAGTGATAACACCTGTGCCTTCAATAACGCAATTTGTGATATTCATGATAACTTGTTATTTCTTTTAAACTATGACTCTTGACTGTTTTGTCTCATTTAAGTTTAGGTCATCAATATGTAATTCCTTTGTTGTGGCCCACTATGCATATAATTTTGTATTGTAATGCTTTTATTTTGGTTTCAGATGGCTTGGTGAAACGACTTCAAGAACTGGAGAAGACAGCGAACATGTATCATGGGTTGATGGTCCACACTAAAAAACTACTCAAAGCTTTCTTTGATCTGTCTCAAAGTCACAAAGGTGATTTGACTTGATCACAACTGTGGCCTGTGCTAATGTGACATTATTACCCATGCATTGTGAAATGTATTGTTCAACTCTTCCAGATTCCTCATTCATTTAACCCTTCCAGTGTTGGGGACCATCTTTTTATAAGTCGGAATCTGACGTCTGTATAAAGACAGTCCTCGTGGTGAAAAAATTGAAATATTTATAATGACCGTAGAACCATAATAACATAGCTATTCAAATAAAGTGGACAGAGCTAACTAAAACATTTATGCTGTTTTCAAATTGACAGAAACCCTTTGGTTTCCCAAAATTTATACAAAAATATTTCAGCACATTAAGGGTTGGTATAAACATATGTAAGGCTTAATTCTTGATTTCATTTAATCATAATACTGTATAACACATTGTTGTTTTTTCAGTGTTTGGTGAGATATTTTCTGCTATTGGTGTGCGGGAGCCCCAACCCAGTGCCAGTGAGGCATTCACACAATTTGGCACAGCCCACCGAGAAATAGAAAGATTTGCCATTAAAATGCTGAAAACATCTAAACCTGTGAGTAGTATCTATCTTTCTTTTGTCTCTTATCTTTCTATAAATCATTTTCTGTGACATGCAATAACTGTGCCACAGTCAGCAGGTCTGCTCTGGGCCATCGGAATTTGCCGACCGAAACCTTTGGAATAGTGCTGAGTGGGCGGTTGAGTTTGATTGCTAACATCATACAGTTAGGACGGGACCTTGGTGCAGTGGTTAAAGGAGCCTGCTTGGAAAGTTGGAGATCGCTGGTTCGAACACCAATCTGGCTGTCAAGTTTCAAAATAACAAAATGTTTATTCCTCGCTCACTCATAAAGATTCAATATTGATGGGAGCCTCCATGACCGAGAGTTAGCGTGCTCGGCCTAAGACCGACAAAGCTGGAATTTGGAATCTTGTGTCTGGAGCGCAGTGTCATCTCGTTCATCTCTCTATCCTCAGGAGGTTCTCCTGGCCCAGTTTAGCCTATATGTGCAGAAAGGTGACCTAAAACCTCATTTATTCATTCAAAACCATACAGTTATGTTTTGCCATTCGTTACAACACTTACTTCACATAATATTTTATGGGACAGGCCTAGTATAGATATTGCATATCTGGTGTCATGTCCCAGCCAATAGTTATCGAATTTACCTATCATTGTACAAGGTACTGTATTCTGCTATCTGGCGAATCATATAAATAAATAAAAAATAAATAAATATGTGGCTTGGATACATAAAAAATGATATACTACTGTATAGTTTATACCATGTATAAAGTTTACTAACTGTATAATTATGATCCTAATTTTTTTCTTCTGACACTATCATGTAGCGTATGTTTGTGCAAAAGGAATCATTCATTTCTCTGACATAGAATTTCTGTCGTCTATTGTCAGCATGTCCTCAAGCTGAAATAATTTCACTATGAATAGAAATGCATTTATCAATGTTTCTGGAAATCTGTAACTTCTTTGACTTATTGTTGCCCACGTTCATTAGATCATAAATTTAAATTGGATAAACTGAAAAAAAATCATAATTTAATTTTATTGTTTTCTTTGTAGATGATCAGTGATCTCAATACATACCTCAACAAAGCAGTGCCTGATACTCGTCTAACCATTAAAAAATACCTGGATGCCAAGTTTGAATATTTGGTAATTTAATCTTCTCAATATATAACGGTGGATAATGAGTTTGATAACCCTTAGAGATCTGAACTATCAAATTTAACCCTTGTTTTTGCTGAATTGTTTGTGAGTATTTTTCGTTCATTTGAAGCTAGAATTGCTAACGCAATTTCCAATTTCAAATAAATGAAAAATAATATTATTTATGAAAAATAGACTTCTCCCAAATTGAAATATTTGATTGACTAAGAATCTACTAACTTTTATTTTATAGAATTTAGTGATATATCTATTTATCTAAAATATCTTTTAAGTCACAATGTACCCCTATGTCACAAATTTCACTTTTAGAATTTAATTGCACAAGTGCTAATAAAAACACAAAAAGACTACTTTACTGAACATTAGTAGCACATGAATCTATTTGCTGTTTATAAAAATACAATGTGGTGGTTAACAGCATGACACTAACAAATTGGACTGAAAGTCTATAAGAACCAAATTACATATTTAAGTAGTTTCCAGATAAAGCGCCTAAATGCTCAGTGGACCGAGCTCAGATTTAAGTAATTTCCAGATATAAGTTGATAAGTGTCATGCAACATGGAACTAAACAGATTTAGAATGTTTTGTTGTAGTCGTACTGTCTGAAGGTGAAGGAGATGGATGACGAAGAATATAGTTACGCAGCGTTACAGGAGCCTCTCTATAGAGTGGAGACTGGCAACTACGAATACAGGTATGTTAACACGAACAAGTACCTTTCTTATTTATATAAAACTTATTTATATAGCATTCAATAGTGATGAAGGATTATTTAACCCTTAAACCCCCGGTACCGATTATGTTTGTTTTTTTAACATTTTTTATTAGCACATTGCCTGTCAGCTTTTAAACATGTTGAAGATAAAATGTGACACCCATCAGCAAGATTTGAAAACAGTTGACCTCCATTTTGTCAAATCTGAATAATTTTCACTCACTTGAATTTGTGGATCACGTCAGCGAGACACAACTTCAAGTGCTTCAAGTGAGTGAAAATTCAAATTAAATAATTTGGGGCTTAAAGGGTTACGAACACATGTACACATGTACACTTGACATACATGATCAAGGCTATGCTTATACTGAATCACAGGAGGTGACAAACAAATGTATGTAAATGCAATGACGACAGGATTTAGCTTTTACCTCCTGAGAAATAAAATGATAAATATAATTATACAGTTTGTGTTATGAAAACGCAATGTAGGTTGAATCTGATAACAGTGTAGCAAATAATTTCAAAATAAAGTGGTACTTGTTTGTCACTTGTCACATCAATTTCCTGTGATGTTGATATTATCTATGATTAGAACACTGAAATTTCATACCTACTGTAACACCTAACATGATTGTGATGGTTGAAACTTACTTGAAGTTGTCGTTATTATTTTGAACTTTAGCAATCTTGATTGCGCTAAATGCAAAGGTAATGGACAGGTTTTCAAATAAAAACTCATTTAGCTACTCTATTTTGAATGATATTAATTTTACTTGGTGACTCGTAATCAATATCTATATTTTTTTACAGATTGGTATTACGATGCCGACAGGATGCCCGCGCTAGATTCGCCAAGATGAGGAGTGATGTTTTGGTCAAAATTGAACTGCTTGATAATAAACATGGTCTGTATTACCATTGATACCTTTAAATAAGTGATAACCAATAACCATAAGTGATCCAAACTAACATTGACAAGGCCATAATATTGACTTGCATATGTCCCCAAGGGTTTAACATTTTTTGTTTAAAAATGAAGATTTGCAAATGTTTGATCTCAAATTAAACAAATATGAGTAATTTTCAACCACTTGAGGTTGTGGATCGCAGTAGCGAGACACAACCTCAAGATAGTGAAAATTACCATTTTTAATGTATCGCCTAAATTAAGGGTTAAAAAGCCTGTATTTATTTGTTTACAGTTCAGGACATAGTGTTCCAGCTTCAGCGTTTAGTGACGGCCATGTCCTCGTATCACAATGACTGTCACGGTGTGCTGAAGGAGGCTGACGTGTTCCCAATAGAGGTGGATCTCTCCAGAAGCACGTTCACATACGATTTAGAGAATCAGTTTAACGATAACGATGATGACGATGAAGAAGAAGGAGAGGATGCTGTAGAAGCCACAGAACCACCTCCACCTGTTGATCTGATCAGCACAGAATAAAAGTCACTTTAGGCATAACGGGTCGTATCTGCCACTCCACGAAGTGACAGATACGATCCTTTAAGGCTGGTATATATACCCGGTCTGACGCTCCTGTTAAAACCCACACTGCCCAGAATTAGACTGAAAGTCTTGTTTATCTGATTAGCACAAGGTTAAAAAAAAAGTTTAAAACCCTTTAATACTGAGGTATATTCTGACGCTCCTGTGAAAGCCAACTCAGTCCGGAATTATACATAGCTACCTTTTGTTAGCAGCAATATTTTAAAATGAATAACAAATATAGACCTTAAGTATTCCCATCTGCCATTTTGTATAGTGGTATATAAATGGAAAGAGTCTTTAAATTACGAAAATGTAATATATCCTTTTTAAGTGAAGTCTTGCAAATAGCAGAAAATAAAGGTTTCTAATTTGTGTGGCCCTCATCCCCAAAAACAAAGTGAGAGTCAGATGATTATTACTGGATCTTTGGATGCCCAGTTACCATGGTAACCTCCGCTAAATCCACCATCACAATAATAATATGTAGTGCATCTCATGAATGCAAATTTCAAAATATTATAGCCATATAATATTATTACAAAATTTGAAACTATGGGAATCAGAAGTTGTAAAAAACTTGCCTACATACTTGCAGTTGCGATTTCCAGTCATTTTTAGCTCATTTCAGGGTAGCCACAGTAGTAACATCATATTTTGTCCTCACATTGGTACTAAAGGCTAATAATGACAAATAAGACCCTTTACTTTTAACCAAGGTGTGGCTGGGAGATAACGTTCAGGGGCGTCACATGTTTACTTCAGATATTACTATTGAATCTCTTTAATTTATTCGTCAGCTACATTTGTTATTGTAGCGGTATATTATTTGCCAAACATTTTTTTTTTTTCATAAACAATTTTGCATAATTTCAAGGCCAGTGGCTAGTAAAATGGACAGCGCAGGCGACCCTGGTCTAAATGACTCTGTTAAAGATTGTTGTTACTGATCATTTCTGATGCTATGGATCATGCTACTAAAATATTTCTGCTCCCATCATTAAGAGTTCAACCTTGTCCTGTCATATACACGGTTTCAAGCAAGTTTAAAAACCGAATGAAATACAGCAGAAATTGATAACTTTGTTTGTGTTACAAGTTCACTTCATCAAACAATTCAATTAGGGAGAATTTGTTTATATAAATATTTGCAGCATTTGAAGTTGGAATTGCAACCTTCAAATGAATGAAATATAGAAACAAAAATATCAGAAGTGCGGTAGAAGAATTGAATGTTGCCAAAAGCAGCCTCCATAAAGCATGATTCACGATTTACCATGTCTGTCGGTTGTTTAAGTAACTCATAACCACAATGGTAATTGTATATCCAGCAAACACAAAATATTTGTATAAAAATTTGTACAACGCCGGCCCAAAGTCTTCGACGTTGGTCCAACATTGTATAAATGCTATACAAATGTATTGTGTTTACTGGGTGTACATGAAAAACAGATAATGATATTTTAAGTCAGAAAAGTAACTTTACCTTTTAGAGCCTGAATTTACATTGTCATCTCACCCACTACAAGCCGCGAATGGCTGGCACAATTTTCGACTTGTGGTGGATGAAGATGATTTGAAGTGGGTGAAAAACTAAAGAAAATTACTATGTATTGGTGAACCAGTTCCATGGAAATTTTTGTTCTAAAACCGTTGGTTACTGGTTTACTGTTTCTAATAGCTAATGAATTCCACAGACAAAAATATCCGATTCCTAACATACGATATTGTAGCAAGAATTTGTAGGAAATTGAATGCAATAGTGTACTTTTTTGTGGGTGCATTATTTTACGCGTCTTACTTGTATATTTGTGTTGTTATGTTTAAATTACAATCTAATATAGTTATTGTATAGATATTTATACATGTGCTTGTTGAAGGGGAGTATGGAGGTAACAAAGGTGTTGCCAAGATTCTAGTCATTTGCGGCATTCCAGATTTGTCGTAGAATAATAACCAGTTAAACCTTGTACTGTGAGGCCCCTTTATATATGATTCCAAGCTTGTTGCAAAGAAAAGAATATGTCATGAAGTTCATAAAATAGGTTGTGGCGGATGATTAGTTAAGGTGCTAAGCACGACTATAGTCGTTTTTTGGCTATTTTTTAGCAGTTAAAATCCTTGTTATCGGAAATAAAATGGGCATTTAAACATAAGGTTTGCAAATGTTGATGTCAAGCTAAACAAATGTGAGTAATTTTGACCCACTTCAAGTTGTGCGTCGCTGTAGCGGCACACAACTTTAAGTGGGTGTAAAATTAAATTATTAAATTAGGCGTTTGAAGGGTTAATCAATTTCATAGATTTGTGAGAGGCCTATTTACTGTAAATATAAATATGTTCTCATTATATGAGCCTGGATTACCCTGATGACATCCTCCACGCAATGTGAGTAGCTTGGCTTAGCCGGGTAAGCCTGGATATTCCGTTAGCCATCCCACGTTTAACCCTTTAACCGCCACATTATTCAATTGTAATTTTCACCCACTTGAAGTTGTGTCTCGCTGACGCGATCCACAACTTCAAGTGAGTGAAAAAATATTCAGATTTCAAATATTCAAAATGGAGGTGAACTCTTTTCGAATGATGCTAATTCATGTCACGTTTTATCTTTAACATGTTTGAAAGGTAGTACCCAATGTGGTAGTCCAAAAAAATGAAAATCACGAATATATTCGATCCCGGCGGTTAAAGAGTTAATTGAAGGGGACAATTCAGCAGCACAAGGGTTAAGATGGTTAAAACACGTATGTTCAATAAATAAAGGTGGAGATTCTCAATGTATGAATTTGTACAGAATATAATATGTTGTATACAACTACACATAACAATTGATGTAATAAATGTTGCAATTTAATTTGACTTGTTGTCTTATCTAAGCGATAACTCAATCTTCTTTTTCAAGTGTTTTAGCTTCATTTTAGAATAGTCTAGACTTGGAAGGGGAACCACTGTACTGTAAGTGTCTGTTCGGGGCATTTTCATCCCCCCCCTTATTTTTTTCAATAAATTCAGTAATTATTTTTATAATATATGTTTCATCAAATATGTCTACAATGCTATGTCTATTAATGCTTTATCATTAAAAACAGGGGCGGACCAAGTGGGTGGGGGGACTAACACCCCATGTTTTGACAAATTGTTGTAAAAAGTTACCTAAATTCAGTAAAATGGTTGAAAATGTGATAAAAGCACCAAATTTCGTACAAAGCCTTAAGCTGCCCAATGGTATACTAATCCATACTGGAAGGAGAACCACCTTGTAGCTGTTGTGTAAAGACTTCGCTAAGGGCATTTTTACCGCCACATTTTTTTCAAAAAAATCGAGTAATTATTAAACAAAAATTATCTTTCACCAGATCATTATACAAATTGATTATTAATGAAATCGGCAGTTATTTGATTCAAAGCAGAGGCGAATCCATTGGGCACCTTTATTGCCAAATTATTATAAAAAGTGCTCTAAACTGGTATGAATAGAAATCATAAATTGTTGGGGCGGCGAATCACCCACAAAATCTGGATTCGCTCTTGCATTTAAAAACAAAATACGACATATTTTAAAAAATCTTGTTTTATTCTGATATATATATTTTTTTATCGGTATTTTACAAGAAAATGCAAGGAATTACCACATTACCTAATATCAAACTTTTACCAATATCTAGAAAACTAACAGTGGGAGATGCAAGAAATTGGTGTCTAGACATGTTTTAATAGTCTTTTAATAGAATGAGCAAGAGCATTTTAAATACTTACTATAGAGCCTATGGTAATGTAGTGAAGTACAGCGCTTCAAAGCATCAGCAGTTGTTGCTCTTGTGCCGTATAGCCACACATGAGAGTCAGATTTTTTTTTATAAAACTGATGTAACTTTCTCATCGCAAATAGAGTGCGCCCAACTCATTATCTTGCTGTATTTTGACAATTCCATTTACACAATAAATATCCAGTATATGAATAAGTACTGGACACTTACGAGAAGAGTTCACCCAATGCTTCTCGTTACATATTGCCTCAGTTATCCCCATGCCTCTTACATTTATAATACATTCACTTGCTCAATAATCACTACTTTAATTATAGTGACAAGGATGCTACAAATACAATAAATATGAGATACTCGATATTAAACTTGCTTTACATCACCATTGGCCTACTGTACTATTATCAGCAATTAGATTCTGGAAGGATATGTGGCTAGTGTCACCAAGCGCTGCAGAAAAAAGGTTTCCTGGAAGACAACGGAGTTCTCTCTTGTACTGGTTCTCTCCTACCAATGAAATGCAGTCATAAAGGGTAACCAAGCGCCACAGAAAAAGGTTTCCTGGAAGACAACGGAGTTCTCTCTTGTACTGGTTCTCTCCTACCAATGAAATGCAGTCATAAAGGGTAGCCAAGCGCCACAGAAAAAGGTTTCCTGGAAGACAACGGAGTTCTCTCTTGTACTGGTTCTCTCCTACCAATGAAATGCAGTCATAAAGGGTAGCCAAGCGCCACAGAAAAAGGTTCCCTGGAAGACAACGGAGTTCTCTCTTGTACTGGTTCTCTCCTACCAATGAAATGCAGTCATAAAGGGTAACCAAGCGCCACAGAAAAAGGTTTCCTGGAAGACAACGAAGTTCTCTCTTGTACCGCTTCTCTCCTACCAATGAAATGCAGTCATAAAGGGTAACCAAGCGCCACAGAAAAAGGTTTCCTGGAAGACAACGGAGTTCTCTCTTGTACTGGTTCTCTCCTACCAATGAAATGCAGTCATAAAGGGTAGCCAAGCGCCACAGAAAAAGGTTCCCTGGAAGACAACGGAGTTCTCTCTTGTACTGGTTCTCTCCTACCAATGAAATGCAGTCATAAAGGGTAACCAAGCGCCACAGAAAAAGGTTTCCTGGAAGACAACGGAGTTCTCTCTTGTACTGGTTCTCTCCTACCAATGAAATGCAGTCATAAAGGGTAGCCAAGCGCCACAGAAAAAGGTTCCCTGGAAGACAACGGAGTTCTCTCTTGTACTGGTTCTCTCCTACCAATGAAATGCAGTCATAAAGGGTAACCAAGCGCCACAGAAAAAGGTTTCCTGGAAGACAACGAAGTTCTCTCTTGTACCGCTTCTCTCCTACCAATGAAATGCAGTCATAAAGGGTAACCAAGCGCCACAGAAAAAGGTTTCCTGGAAGACAACGGAGTTCTCTCTTGTACTGGTTCTCTCCTACCAATGAAATGCAGTCATAAAGGGTAGCCAAGCGCCACAGAAAAAGGTTCCCTGGAAGACAACGGAGTTCTCTCTTGTACTGGTTCTCTCCTACCAATGAAATGCAGTCATAAAGGGTAACCAAGCGCCACAGAAAAAGGTTTCCTGGAAGACAACGGAGTTCTCTCTTGTACCGGAGAAATGAAATGCAGTCATAAAAGTGATAAACGATGTTTCTGTGGAGAGGTAAATACACAAGACAAACCACAAATGCCTGTCACTGACACAATAATATATGTACCGGCAGGCCTATACCATCTCTAAAGGTAATAGAGGAGCTTTGTAATACCCAAAGGCATTATTCTGCACTCGCAAACCTACTGTATTTGATAAATGCCATTTCTGCATATTCATGTGTTCCATTTCCATTTGCCAGTAGCAGGACCCTGACTCTAGCATAAAAAAACACCGAGTATCAGATAGAAGGTCTAGAGAATCATCAATTCTAGACAGAGGGTAAGCAACCTCCAAGGTGACATCATTGAGTTTTCTTAAATCGACAGAAAATCACAGTCCCATCTCTTTTTATTTTCCAAAACAATAAGAAAACGCCATGGTCTAGTGAATGGTTGAACTCTTTTGAGCACATGTTTTACTTACCAGTCCTGTCCTCTCTCACGGCAGTATCTGACAAGGTTGACGTCGAGGAGGGATACTGTAAGTGTACATTTTGTTTTTTCACCACGTCTGTACGACTCAGCTCTTTAGATGCTAGAAATGCATTTACATGCCTGAATTAGTCTAAAATTGCCTTTTTATCAGTCAAAATAGCCCCACAGAATTTAAATGTTAAATTTGCTTCTGAATTACGTTGTTTGTGGCCGCCATCTTGAATTCATGATCAAGAATATGTTTAGGGTCAAAATAAATGTGAGAAATGGAATCCCCATGCCATAATTAGTCAAAATTGACCTTTTGTTTGTCAAAATAGCCATTTTGAAAAACGCTTTTTTTGGTACTTTCCCCCAAAATCGGGAGGAGCATGGGAGCTAATTTTTTAGATAACCATCTAAAGTACATAAACTGAGCTTGCATTAAAATGGTCACGGAATCCAAACAAATGACCCAACTATAGCTAGCCTACATGATGTTTAGGCCCTAGTTCTGTACATAAATCAATTTGACCTAATTAGCCTGTCTGACATGAATGTTGTGGTGGCCAGTGGCCAATGTCTGCTCAGTAGGCCTATAGTGGTGCTAATAAAGTTTTTGCATACGTATATAGCCTACACTTTTTTTCTTCACCATTCGATCTAATCCTGGGATGTAACGAATAACAATTTCGCCCTAAGCCTTGTTTTATGGTCCAGACAAGGTTTTATTGCAGATTGCAGACCCGCTGCATGAATTATCGCCCAAATTCACCCTGCAACATATCTGAGGTCACACTACAATCCCCTTCATCTTATTTTCTGGTAGTTTATCAAATTCATTTCATTAATAATGCATAGAATAATAGAGGAAGACTGGGAGAACTGTGACATCATACCATACTTTGTGTTTTACTGTTATACTTTTTATAAGGGTGTAGGTGCCTATCATGTAGTCTGGGTATATTATTACATAATATTATTGACCATCTCAATGATATGTAATGAGAGCAGATTTTTTTACTTGCCGAATGTTTTTTTTTAAACGTGAAGAACTGGGACACCTCCAAGAGAAGTGGGACAGCTGGTGGGGTAAAGTTTCAAATATCTCCTTACATACAGATGTAAATAGGTATACACAGTTCATGAACACATCTACACAAATGATATCCAGTATAAGAAGAAGTAGGACACTAAGGCTACGTTTCCATGGGTAAGGTTTTTTAGCCGCGCCGGTGGACCCGCACGGGTTCTGTGCGGATACCCGCACGAGTCGTCTGTTTCCATTGATGCGGTTTTGATATAAATCCGCATGTAACACCCGCGCGGATAATAGTAATATCTTCGGTGGTGGACCAGGTGGTGATGATGATTATGATGATGCTGGTGGTGGTGGTGGTATTGGTAGTGATGGTGGACGGTGGTTGTGTAGTAGTGATGGTGATGGTGGTGGTAGTGGTGATTGTGGTGGTTGTTATGATGGTGGTTGTAGTGGTGATAATGGTGTTTGTGATGTTGTTAGTGTGATAGTGGTGGCATTAGTGGTGGTGTGGTAGTGGTGAAGATGGTGTTGGTGGTGGTTGTGTTGGTGATGTTGGAAGTGTGGTAGTGGTGATGGTTGTATTCTTGGTGGTGTGGTAGTGATGATGGTTGTGGTGTGGCAGTGGTGATGGTGGTTGTGTTTGTGGTGTGGTGATGATGGTAATTGTGATGGTGTTGGTGGTGGTTGTGTTGTTGGAGGTGATGGTGATGATGATGGTGGTAGTGTTGTGGTGTTGATGGTGGTGTTGATAGTGGTTGTGTTGGTGGTGGTGGTGGTGGTGATAACAGTGGTGGTAGTGATGATTATGCTGATGATGATTGTGGTGATGGTGGTTGTGTTGGTGGTGATGATGATGGTGGTGGTGCTGACGATCATGGTGGTGATGGTGTTGGTGGTGGTTGTGGTGGTGTTGATTGTGGTGTTGATGGTGATGATGGTGGTAGTGTTGTTGGTGTTGATGGTTGTAGTGCTATTGGTTGTGTTGGTGGTGATGATGACGAAGGTGGTAGTGGTGATGGTAATGGTGGTGATGATGGTGGTGGTGTTGATGGTGGTGTTGATGGTGGTGGGGGTGGTTGTGCTGGTGATGATAGTGTTGGTGGTTGGGATGGTGGTGGTGATGATGGTGGTGGTGGTGGTGATGGTATTTGTGATGGTGGTGGTGTTGGTGGTGGTGATGATAGTGGTGGTGGTGGTGATGGTATTTGTGATGGTGGTGGTGTTGGTGGTGGTGATGATAGTGGTGGTGGTGGTGATGACGATAGTGGTGGTGGTGGTATGATGACATTGATGGTTGGTGATGATGCCTTTGATTATGATGTTGTTGGTGGTGATGATGATGATGGTGGTCGAGGCGCCCTTAACTGGGGCACGTGCAATTCTCTGGCAGTGTGGGTGCACGCCCCTTTATTTCTGCAAAATTTCCCCTAAATTTGCCAAAATATATATTTTTCAACACTGGGCCAGCCCCAGTCTGGACACTATGTCAGAATATCTGCAATAGGCTTGTAGCGAGTTCAGCCACGGTATAGAGGTATAGCGTTAATTTCAAGCCCTTATCACTGGGGTAGGCTATATAAATAGGCCTACCTGTCATTCTTTCTACGTCTAGCTTCTTAGAAATTTTCTGCCACACATTTCTTGTTCCGATTTTGTGTATCTTTTATCGTTTGGTTGTACAAACCGGGGCTCGACCGAGCAAGCTCTATGAGCTCCTCCATCTTTAATGGTTTTAAAGATGGGGTTTTGTTTGCCATAGCTGCAAATTATCAGGTGATTATAAAGTTAGGTTTATCCTTACAAATTTTGCATAACACGCTGCGATACACGGGAAAGTCCATCTGTGTGACGTCATTTTCTGGAATCCCCCATGCGGATTTGAAATGCGGTGCGGAAAAAATCCAACATAGTTGGATTTTCTACCCGCGCATCAAATCACCCGCGCGGGATCCGCGTGAATGGAAATGATACGTGTATTTAATGAAGGCTAAATAAAATGGCGCCCGCGCGGGTGGACCCGCGCGGGTTAAATCTTACCGATGGAAAAAGGCCCTTAATTACGTGGAGAATTGGGACACTCATGGGGAGAAGTGGGACGTTATGTTCTGATTCCCCCATACATGTCAATACGTATAGTCCCAGCTCTCCCCATGCCTACCAGATTTATGACACATTCATTTATCCGGTAATCAATAATTAAAATAGTAAACAACATTTAGCTTATACATACAAGAAGATTAGTAGCAAGGATGCCCCAAACACAGTAAATGTGAGGTACTGTACATATTGGCCCATATTCAACTTGCTTACACATTTACACAAAGGCAGAAATAACAACTTTTTATACTAAAAATCTTAGTTTAGTCACTCTACTATCAAAATTGTCTGCATTTTGATTCTGGAGAGATATGTGGTGAAGGGAACTAAGGGCAGCAGAAAAATGTTTCCTAGAACCTGATTCGCTGTAAACAACGGACGTTATCAGCGGTGTCCCAGTTATCCCTTTTCCCAGTGCTTCCCGTCCTCCCCTAGCATAGATTTAGGCCTTCTTTCTAAAAATACAAAAATGTTAATTTAAGTTTTATCTCTTAGTAGACCTACGATCAAATGGTACATGCTTTTAAATAATTTAAAACTTTTTAATTTTAATTATGTAGCCTAATCATTAAAATTTAAGTTTGATGTGACATCATAGATAATTCGCGTGACTGGTCACATATTTCAATTAAAGTTTCATCCCTTATTCACTCATGAAATTAATTCATATTTCAATCACCAGGTGACTATCAACATGAACAACTTTCTGAAGCATGCCTAGCCCAGCAAGGGTCTTATGTACATAATTATTTATGGGGATGCGGGAAGGTATCCTCTTTTTATTGAATAACAATTATTGGTGCATTCAAATAATAATTTTGCTTGATTTCTTAAAGACTAATATTTCGCAAAAAATTGTGACACATGCACAAAAAACAATTTTATTTATCATTTATTCCTTAAGAATCAGATCAAGTGATCAAAAAGTGGGTCGCACGTGCTGATGATAATTTCAACCTTTGAGGTATGTCATCTGTCTTACAGATAACACAGATAACAACTGATAACCTCTTATCCAGAATATAGGTCAAGCATAGGCCTATGTCTGAGTCAGCAAACGCGAGGGGCTGCGCCAGTGTTGGTTTAATGTTGGGCCACCGTCTGCGACGCTGGCCCAACATTAAACCAGCATCGGACCCATACCTCCTGTTTACTGTGATATTTCTGAGGCAGATACGTTGTAGCACAGACCTATACATTGTAGCCTACATCTTGGAAAAGTCTGTCTCGGGCACTCTGATCTTGACGGCTGAAGCTGACATTGTACTACAGGCAAATAATCAATAAAGTAAACACCTGACCGATCAAAGCTGAAGGTTTGTCTAAACTTAGACATCACCAATTCTCGATAGAGCTAATTAGATGCTGCGTATGCCGACCGTATGCTTTGGTGGATCAACAGTTGATAATTCTATTTTTGTTTTACAATTTTATTAGAACGGAATATTATATAGCAAGGCGAATAAAAATTAAATTCCACCAAAGATTAAAGTTTTTTTTCAATTTTAAATCATCATGAATGTCTTCGTTAGCGCTTTCCGCTTCATTTGAATACCTATATGTTATGGGTCTAAGGTCATTATAAATATGTTGCTCCTTCAGGGCGGCCGGAATCGACTTTAGACGTCAGAATATGACGTCTATAGAAATCAGATTTTGACGCCTATAGTCGATCCGCGCGCTGAAAGGGTTAATTGAATAAAATTGAGATCTGTTATTTAGTGGAAGTCAGATATTTTGCTAAATAATTGACATGATTTAGGGCTATATACTTGCTTTCAAATGGGCTCATCATATTCTAATGACACAATGGGACATTACATTGTTTCAAATTTCTCGTTTATTGCTGTATAAAATATGTTATTAATTATAAATATGCATTTGGGATATACGCCTCAGTCTAATTTGTGATGTAAATAAATTAACTATCACATGTAATATCTATATCCCATTAATAATAACCATAATCAAGCACCAACCTCGAAAAAAACATCAATAAAAAAATAAAGAAAACAAATTGCCTGGCTATAACATACCGTACACGAAACCCCGGTACTTGAAAATGAATGTCGACATGGGCCATAGTGATTCAATAGGCCCTATATGATGTCATTTGTGGATATGATGATTGTTTCAATTTGCCCACATGCCTTAATTAGGATCTACATCAATCGATAGCCGTCCGTGTAGTGTTGAAACGGCATATAATAAGAGACTAAAATATCATTCACACTAGTGAGAAATTTTGTATTCCATTGAATACGTATTTCTTCACCGGACTTAAAATTCACTAAATATACATTTAAGCTAAATGTATAAGTTTTAGCAGCGACTGTACAATTTATAAGTTTTAGAGTTTTGTTGAAACATAGGCCTATACAACAAACCGTTTTAACCGTTAAAAAGTCCAAACTTATCTGATGCGTCAGCACCCATGCAGCTTGTGATTTTTGTTTGTTTTATTGTCAAAATATTAGACCGATGTATTTTCTCTCTACCGCGATACACAACTAAAAAATACAACTAAAAATTACTGACATATCATCCCTTTGGATATGAAAGGATATATCTGCCACTTTACAAAGTGGCAGATGCACCCTTTCATACCAAAAAAGACGATATGTAAAATTTAAAACAAAATATATGCTAACATCGCAAATTTAATGCTCATTACTCTTTAATTATTTATTGTTCTGTTGGACAAATTAAAATATCACGGATATAACCTAGATAAGCACTTTAAAGGTTAATAATAAAAGTTAAAATTAACTGACTGCTGATGTGAGTTTCGACCTTGTGACAATGATTAAGACTCGATTTTGGGCTTATAGTCCCTTCAACCGCTGATGTCGACTACAATGGTATTTCAGTGTTTTTTTCAGCACTTGTGTATCTAGCTTTTGCAAGTGAAATAAATATCTCTAAAAAAATTGTCACGCTGATATTTTTCGTAACTTTAATTTGAAAATTCTAAGTATTTTTTGTCACTTGAAATTGTGGAGCGCGGTAGCGAGAAACAATTTCAAGTGCCAAAAAATTGAATTTGATAGCCTCAGAACTCAATGGGTCAATTATCCTGTATCGTGAGTTATGGGCTTTACACAGGCTATGACTTAGATATAATCAGTGAATAACAATTATATGAATTACAGATAATCGATGAATCTAATTCCATATTGCGCCGTCAGCTGATATTGCTACGGTAAGCTTACGCCTATAAATCAATCTTATCTTATCTTATCTTATATATGGCATAATATTATACATGTAGGCTTAAAATTGCCTTCTGCAAAACCAGTTGATAAATTGCATTAATAATATATTATTCAACTAGGCCTAATTAGTATCTTAGCAATAGAATGTAAGTTAACAATTTGCCTACTATTCGAAATTGGAATAACAGCTCGCAAACACAAGTAAAACTTTGACTCTAGCAATTAAGATGACATAATACAAGAAACAATTTGCCTTATGTAATTTCCACAATTAATTAATTAAATCTAAATGTTCATATACGCTCAATAGTTTAATCTAGGGCCTATAACTAGACGGGTAACCAGTTTGTTATCAATTGTGCTACATAGTTGCCCGCAAGTCATAATTAATATTAGAGCTATATAATTAGGCAGCGGTTCGTGTAGGCGTACATGTGCGTGGGCATACTCTATATGGCCTACCCCGTGATAATATGAGTGTCCCATTTAATTTCGTGACTTTTGTGATTGGACATTTACCGCTAATTATGGGCCTATTTAAGGTCGCTAATTAGTAGGCCTTACATATAGTACCAGGCCTGCTAGTAGGCCCCTACATACTGTATGAAATGGCCTCTCACGCTAACATTACGTGGGACTGATTTCGCCAAATATTATGGACGCTATTGGCATGGGCATATTTTCACTAAAATGTTGGTGGAATGAGTAGTAACAGTTTCAGGATTCAGTGACGGATCTAATACCCTCTCCCCCCTCAAACTACCAAAAAAAATCCATACACTTTCATCAGGCCTGGTGACACAAGGAGGGACAACAATATTGCAGGGGGAAGCATGACCCCCGGACCCCCCTAGATCCGTCAGGTGAAGCGTTTCTTCTTCACTTTCAAAAAACATATCAATGAAAAGCTGGATCTGCCCTTGAGGTATAGGCCCCTATGGTTCAAAGAATAACGTTGCTTTGTTACGAACGCCAATATTTTGTGTTAGCTTTTGACCTCTAACGCCAATGTAAAGATACGCTATGGGGATTTTAGGATTGCCTATATATTACATAAATGGGAATTTTTTGATTGCCTATTGTTGTAGACAAATGTTTGACAAGCGAGACTATAAATAGTCCCACTACAAACTGCACTTTGTTACACATAGTAGCGTTATCTCTGTCAACAAGATACATTGATCCCACGTACGTAGGCCTATACTTCGGTTTAAAACCCTTTCAGCGCGAGAACCGAATTAGACGTCAAAATCTGACGTCTATAGATCACCGCACTGAAATGACAAAACATTTATAATGACCGTGGACCCATAACATCTATATTTATAGGCCTGGGTATTCAAATGAAGCATAAATGAAAGAGAGAACTAAGACATTTAAAGCCTCTGATGATTTCATATTGACAATATTCAACCCTTTGTTTTATCTGTTTTAACCTGTATAAAAATATTTTGAATAGCGCTTTTAAATGATACAGGCAGTGGTCTAATAATATTGAATCGACTTTGATTTAATTGACGTAGGCCTATCTTGTTCTCTCAGTCTGGGATGAATTAATTGACGAGTTATGTTCCCTTGCTGTACAATAAACAGTTATAGACTAGTAATTGATTGCATGCCACTTTTAATAAGTGAAAGATAGGCCTACGACTTATTAAATTCCCAGCCACTACGTGTAGTCACACTTAAGACCTCTAGCAACTTTATTTTCGCAGAGGACGACTTATTAGCGCTTATTTTTGTATCAGCTCTAGAAGGATACAACCTATCTAGCCAGAAAACAAGAGAAATTTACCCGATGTTGGTTTAATGTTTGCTCGACGTCGTAAACAATGGGCCAACATTGAACCAACATTTTGGTCAATGTGTCGTGCTTGCTTGGATATAGCTATATAAACCTACTTTTCAGGCTATAATCAGACAATTAGGGGTTGAGCAATGTTGTCACACATGGAATAATTTTTTGTCTATTAATAATAAAACTAATTAAATACATTGCTGCAAACATTCTTGTTTATTGCAGCAGAATCCATGACGTTTATTTTCGTTGAACGCGTACCTTGGGTGAATTTTGGAGTGGCGGTCATGCCATGGTGCACGTGTACGATCTGACGGTAAACAAAACAACCGGGTCAATTGGGGGTGTGGTCCCCCAAGGACATGAGTCCGCCAATCACAACCACGCGTTAGTGCACACACCTCCAATATTAACATAACCATCTGGCAAGTGAAACATGTTTACATCATATACAATCGTTTCGAAAATAACCCACTAAATTATGTCGTTTTTTATTTCTTCATATGGTTTTTGCTACAATATCGTTTTATCGGCATTATACATAGGCATATCCATTAGACTTGTTTTTATAAAAATAGGTTTCTGGGTCAGAGTGAGCGGCAATGCCACGTGACATTCCAAATCCCCGCGTAGTGAGTTAGGTCTACTTGTTTAAGTAAACTGTTTCTTCACGAAACGAAACTGTTAAATCAAATATAATTTGATTTTATGATATCATTCCATGTGAGAATTAATTAGAAAACATTTTTACTAATTATTGTAAAATAATTAGCGGTTGAGAAACAGAACATTTATTTATTGGAGACCTGTCTATGGTGGGATAATAACTTGACAGCTTGCCAAGTGTTGATGTACGCGCGGTCACCTGAGTTCAGTGGTTGGCTGGAACCAGTTTGCTCTGGCTTGAAGTCAACAAAGTAGCAGTTGACGTCGAGACATTGAATTGATCAGTCGCATTGGAGATTGAAAACTGATTACAGATAACACTCAGGTAGACTAAAACGTTAATTTGCAAAGACTCAAAAGAGAAATATTATTGTATTACTGAGACTGGGTATGAATGAGTCAGCGAGTGTGAGTTAACAGGTTAATTTTTACGGATGCATCTCTGAGACTGAGGTCTTAATCTGAAACCTTTAACGTTAACCAGGCAGAGCCAGAGAGTGAGACTGTCTGTGACTGTGAGACTGAGACAGTGAGAGTGAAAGATGTCCAGTGTTCTCACACTCTTGTGTTGTGGTTTTCACTATGACTATAAGTAGACTAGTCCTATCTTGACTTCACTGTGATACGTAGGTGTCAGCCCATATCGCACTCTGGCTGTAGTGTGGTCCCATACGTGACCCATTGCATTATGGGCAAGCCGATTTCTCAGTCAATTCTCAACCCATTTTCAAGAAATTTTACGCATACTATTTTCAATTCATGTCGTGACTACCCTGAAAGTTTCGCGAAGTTTTGATAAGTATTTAAGAAGTTAGACCATTTGAACATCGAGGATTGCAGTTTAGAAATATTTAAAAAAAAAAAAACCCAACAATTTTATATCTATTTTATCTTTATTTATTTCATTTTTCCCTTATAAAAAGTGAATAGTGAGGCCAAAAAATGGGTAGGCCTAACAAGTGAAGTGGGAAGGATTCATAAATTCCAAGACCCATGTGCACCCTCATATATATAAGACTATAATCATGATAATCATGATAATTATATATCTTGTGTTTTCAGATCTATAGCCGAAGCAAAGTTGAAGAGCTAATGCCTAGAGTGATCTTTGCTACATTGATACAGTACATATATACATTGACACAGCATAGCCTACCTGATCTAAGACACACAGCATAGCCTAACTGACCTAGGACTAGTGAGTAACTGAAGTTTATGCTTTTATCCTTTGAAATTCGGGGATCGACTTTAGTCGTCAGAATCTGACGTCTAAAGTCGAACCCCGCAGTGTAAGAGTAAACATATTTATAAAGGTCGTAGACCCTTAAATAAGTATTCAAATGAAGCGGAAAGAGCTAGCCAAGACATTTAAAATGATTTCCAATTGAAAAAATCCTTTGTTCTCCATGGTTTATACGCTTTAAGGGTTAGCCCTTAAAACGCTGACATTTTTTCTGTATAAACCATGGAGACCAAAGGATTTTTTCAATTTTAAATCATCGTAAATGACTTAGTTAGCTCTTCCTGCTTCATTTGAATACCTATGTTATGGGTCTACGGTTAGTATAAATATTTTTACTCCTACAGTGCAGGCATCGACTTCAGACGTCAGAATGGAGACGTCAGATTCTGACGACTAAAGTCGATCCCCACGCTGTAGGGGTTAAAATCAAGGATAGATGATACATATCACGTTTGTGCTCATTTATACTAAACACTATTAAATTTACTGTTTGTTTGCAGGATTCTCTACAGAATCTCATCTCTGATTCTACACGAAAGAAAAAGTCAATAGAGGAATGAGTGAGTAGATCTGAGTTTAAACTCTTTTCAAGACCATTGTCATCTCCAGTCCAGGTTGCCTTCACATTTGCATGTACACTGGTATACAGAATTATATATGCTATAAATGTGTGTACCCCATTTTAGGAAATAAGAAATACTCTGCAATCTTAGTAGTATACATTGTATTATGATTATTGAGACAGTAGAACTTGTAAAAACAATATAAAGAGATTATTTTATATTAAATATTAACCCTCTCAACACCCACCTATTATCTTCATTGAGTTATGAACTGTTTGATTTCCTCATGTCCCATTTCAAGTTGATTGTAATGTCCTGGTTTTATGAAAGGCGTCATTAGTCAGATTTTCGATCAGGCGGCAGGGAAAAAGATGAAATAAAAACACAACATGATACTTTTTTTTTGTATTTTGTCAATATTCTGGCCAGACTGCAGGATTAAAAATTTTTAAAAGTTGAAAAAAATATTCCCTATTTGTTTGTGCTCCGCCTTCTATGCCAAGGAGGTGGGCTAGGCTGATGTAAAAATGCTGGAAGATTGAATAAGAATAAATCTCACAAACCCCATAAAAATATGGTTTTCTACCACCCTCCCCCTGATCTCATCATGTAACACAGTAACAGGCTGAGCCACTCTTTGATTGGTCAGGGGTAGAATACTAGCATTGGTCCAAAATATGTATGTATAAAATAATAATGATTTTAGTGGTAAATTATTGCAATTTTTCTTTTTAAGCTCTGGTGTTAAGTCCAGTTGTGCCAACAAGCCACCATCTCCTCCAGGAGAGTTGGGTGTGGGATAGCATAGATAAATCTCCGCAAGTTCTTCTCTCATCCAGTCATCGGGCCGCTTATTTCCATACAGATCCTGTTCTGGAAAGTACAGGAACAGCAGGTAATTAATGCAGGTTTTTTTTATTGATTGATTTTGTTTTGCTTCAATGCTCTGTATTGCAAATGCAGGTGGCTTCAAGAAACACAAATTCAACCTACTCTCTTTATGTTTATATTTATGATCCTACACAGAATCATATATAATCAAATGGAATGGTAGATCGATTGAAAAAAAAAACGCTACCTATAACACAACATATTTTAAATTATCAAGTTCTTATTGGGGCTCTGTACTAATGTAAGGAATAAGGGAATGATTCCACTCTTTAGCCTCACATCTTTGTTAGAAATGAGACTCCATTATTAACAGATTATATTGGCACACTTATTTTTCAGGTAGATTATAAATAACTTATTCATATGTACATATGACAGCAGATTTTTCTGTTGATTACACTAGTTAGTCATAACCCATAAAACATATATTTAACATTTCTTAACCCTGTAATCCCCACAACAACAGTAAATATTTGTTGTGTATACATTAATAAATAACTAATATATACAGATTATATAATATGGTTCTAAGGTACCTCAATTGAGTTGATGTTTAGTTGTAGCCAAAATATAAAATCAGATTTATTTATTATCATCTGGATGACTTGTAGCGATTGCTCAAAATTGTGTCTATTTGAGAAGCCACCTGCATCTAATGTACCCTCAGCACCCCCTGCCAATGTTATGGAGGGTCTGTATCCTATGTACAAATCTTCCTACCAGATTCTTATGTGTTTCCACAGATCAGTGTCTGCAAAGTGAAGTTGTTTATCCTCTTGGGTAGTCTGGGGAGGAATCGGAGGTTCTAGGTAGAATGTATAACGTAAGTTTGTCCTGTCTACCCCGCTACTCTGCTATCCTGCTGGGTGGCTGGTGGGTGACCTTTCAACCACATTTTACAACCGTCCCATATCGTGTACATCATCTCTCACACTCACATAGCGGCTGCTGGCATTCTGACAGGATGGAGACAACATGAGAAAGAGAGAGAGATAGAAGTCAGGTGGCTATTTTTCTACAAAATTCCTTGCAACAAGGATTTTGTTGTGTTACTTCATCTTCAGATTTTGCACAGTGACATTCATGTGGCTGTAAATACATGGCTAATGCTCTTTGTTAATATTTAGTTTATCCTGCCATGTGACATGTGTACAACAGTACATTTCTGCTGTTAAAAAGAATTTTGTGTGTTTTTATACTAAGCATCAAGGCATCTTTTGAATGCATATAATTTTGCTGGAAAATACCCAGTATTAGCTTTCATGAATGTTCGATTAATAAATAATAACTTATTTGTTTTATTAAATTTGGAATAGATGGTATCTTTTTGTAAATGATGCTTCTTGGTGCATTGGGAAAAAACTTTTTAAAACAAACTTGAAAAGTGTAAATGTGTAAAAAAAAAAAAGACTGAATTGAGTAAGTCAATTAACACATCCTTATTGGATGTCTGTTTGGAAAAAGTGATGAATTTTAAAAGACAATAGCTTTATCTCTGAAATTTCCTTTGCAGCTGTTCGTGGGAATCGTGGTTTTAGCGATGGAGAACATTACTGGGAGATTGACTTTCTGGAGCCGCCGATAGGAACGTCGGTTATGGTGGGGATAGGCACCAAAAAGGCCTTACTTCACACGAAGGACTACCAATTTATTAATCTCATAGGTGAATATTATCTTTGGCAAAAAATAATGCTTTTGTTTAACCCTTGTGCTGCGAGAACCATATACTTTTTCAAGCATGTTAATCATTTAAAATCAAATAAATTGTCATGAAAATTGATAAAAAAGTTTGTGGTAGATGATTAATTAATAAAATAATTAAATATGGGGAGTCGTATATCTTTGAATACTTTTTATCATTTGAAGCTGGAAATTGCATTCCAGCTTTAAATGAATGAAAAATACTAACTGATAATTCAGCGGCACAAGTTTTAACAAACCTTTCATTAAACATTTGGCACAGATATGAAAAGTATCGGTACTGAAAAATGAGTAAATGGCTTTAAATGTGGTTAGCGAGGTCGTCACGTCTGAGATGAGGGTTTGATCGCAAAAATATTTATATTGATGAAAAAAATATATTTCCTCAATCAAATTACTGTAGATCTGGTAATTGTCGTGTGTTTGAATTTTCTTTAGTAGCGCTATTATAATAAGATTTTCAAATTCGCGAATTTGTCCTCATCGCGAAATTTGTGAAAATTATAACTCGCGAATATTACCAGATCTACAGTATTTGAGTACCCTTATTCAGCATCTACCATCATTTATAAAATGCAGTTGCTTTCTACTCGATTGTCAACCATTGTGCTGCCTAATTGTTTGTTTCTATTTTTCATTCATTTAAAGCTTGAATTCCAGCTTCAAATAACGAAAAATTATTTATATTTCTAAAAAAATAGACAGTGCGAACCGTACATATATACAGTTTCAAGCATGTTTTAGATCATAGAAATATCACTAAAATTGATAAAATAGTTTTTGGTAGATGCTCCGTCAATCCAGTAATTTACAAGTCCATTTGTTTTAAAAAGGTCAAAAAAGTTTGTCATTTAAAGCTGGAAACTGTGTTAGAAATTCCAGCTTTGAATGAATAAATTGATGTAAATAGTTAACTTTCCAATTTAGTTTAATAAATAGTATATTTCGATGTTGTTGAAAATAAACCTGTTGTTAAAAATTCATACAAATAAGTAATTGACTGTATTTATTAAACATCATCTTTTCTTAACAGGAATGGACAGTGAAAGTTGGGGACTCTCATATAAGGGAACAGTATGGCACAATGGAAAGGCGAAGAAATACTGTGAACCGTTTTATGCTCAATCAACTTTGATAGGTGTTCATTTGGACCTGTACACGGGCAAATTGTCGTTCTACAAGAATGGTGTCAATATGGGTGTAGCTTTTGAAGGTCTCAACAAGGTCAACGAATGCTTGTATCCAATTATCAGCTCAACTGCCACTAATACAGAGATGGAAGTCGGCGTGCAATGCTGTCGACATTTATCACTGCAAGAAAAATGCCTACTGGCCGTGTTCCGCAACCTTCGAAACAAGACTGATATTCAATCATTACCGCTTCCCCCCTTAATCAAGGAAGAAATCACACTGCTTAAGTGATCAGGCCTATTGGATTTCCTTCACTTTATGCTGACCCTTGTGTCAAAACAGTGCAATTTTCTTTTAAGAAAATAGCAACAAAATGTTTGATATAGTGGGGCACACATACACTGGTAATTTTTAAAATGCACAACCGACGTATCCACTTCTGCCATTATATTGTAATTGTTGTCACATTATGTCCAAAATGAAAGATATGGTACATGAACAGCTAAATGTATATCACGGCAGCTATGCAATCTATGTTTTTACTTTGTTGCTCCATTTTCAGAAGTATGCATTTCAATTTATTCATATCTTTTTAAGCTGCATATAAAAATATCTATCAGAATAGATAAGATAGATAAAAATGTTCCAACACATATTGCATTCCGTTACATTTTTGTGCTGTACACATGTTTTTGCAACTTTAGAAAAGAGTCTTCTGAATGATTTTTTCCAGAATATTTTTTTACTGGGTATATTATTTTCAATATGCACTACAATACACAACTAATTCCTGTTATTTTGCACAAATTAAGTTACTTGACTAGCCAACACAAGGTCCGTTTCTCACTTATTTCAATATCCTTGCCAGTTTTTCTCCGTTGTTTTTTTGGAGAAACAAATTAATCAGAGAAATGGTTAATTTGGAAACACCAGTATATTGTATGCTGTTGTACTATTAATCAAAGTACTGACACTTGGGCCTAGTTTTTAACGTTTTTTCCTCATTTGTTTTGCAAAATTGTTGTGCCTCAAATCCTGTCACTTATGACAAGAAAAAAGCTTGTTGATTTTCCTTGTATGTCCCCCTCTTTAACAAGTAATGTAGCTATAGGTAGCCAATAAGCGCTTTGACCCACTTTACAATCATTGGCAACTCTCATATTTAAAGCTAATGAGCTCTTTGCAAACAAGTGAGGAAAACATTGATAAAACACACCCCTATGACCTTTGTTAATCTTATGTCTGCCCATGTAATCTAGCTATATACAATAGATCTGGTAATATTCGTGAGGTTTTCATTTTCGTGAGGACAATGTCGCGAAGTCAAGAATCTCCAAAAATTATTATTATAATAGTGCTACTGAAGAAAAATGAAAATTCATGAATTCTAAACTTCGGGAAAAGTTCCAAAATAAAAAAATTACGAAAATTTCAACACTTGAAAATTACCAACACTTGAAAATTACCAGATCTACAACTAGTTCAAAGGATAGAGCGGTCCACTCTAACTTTTGGTATCGATGATACAAGCTGGTTTTTCAGTTGTGTATTATATTAATCAGTTAGAGGATCTTTATGTGCTACTGTTGATTTGTCGCTTAATTTTTCTCATAATTTACAAGTGCTATTATGTGTTCATATTCCATAAAGGATTTTTGTTTCAGAATTATTAAAGGGTAACTGCTTCTAAGTCCTAGTCGGATGATGATTGTAGCCACTGCTGGATTGTAATGTTCATTGGAGCCTATGATGTGTTCAACATAGCAATTTCTTTAACCCTCACAGTACTGAAATACAGTAATCTGATATTTTATATACTAAAGATATGAAAGGGTAATTCTTTTTGATTTAGTCACGAATGGCTTAATGGGATCTTCCCGCTATATTTGAATACTTATTTTATAGGTCTACGACTATTATAAATATTTAACTTTGTACAGGGATAGATTTTGACGTCAGATTTTTCCATCAAAGTCGATCCCAACACTTAAAGGGTTAATACATGTATATAGTTATTAGCTTTCAGGTTTATATACTGTATAAACTCCACCTAACTATGAGATGCCAACTGTAAAGCTGAACATTGTAATTATGTGCCATTGCATAAATCATCTTGGCTAAAACAGCTGATGTATATATTGCCTAATCACAATTAATATTTCCATTTCTAAAATCCTCATAGTGACTAGCATTCAACATGAATATGATATACATGTTTTAAATTTTTTTTAGTTATTATGATTGAAGCTATATTTTAATCAAAATAGATTGTTGATATAAATGGCTTTTTACCATTACTATTGACGAAATATGCACCTTATTTTGTACAATGACCTATTCAACAGCTGTGACTGGTAAAATTTACTTATTCTACCGGTGATAGTATTGAGTTAAATGTTTTTTCTTAAAATGTTTTTGTAAACCATATTTATATACATCTCTGTGATATGAACTAATGGAATAAACTGTTATTATAGACAACACAGTTATTTGTCACTTTACCTAAAAACAAGCAGTTAGGCAGCGTACTAATGAGGAACAAAAAATTGTTAACTTTTCATGCACAGCACAGTCTGATTTGCGAGTGGATTTTTTCAATTTAGCTTCGCCATGCTCACTGCCCCAGACAAGATAAGCTCATTTTCAAACACTTGTCTTATAGTCCAGTCAAAAACTCGTTTGACCTTGAACAAATTGCAACAGAAATAATTTTAGGTATTTTGGCTTCACAAATACAGACAGATTAACATACTAAAAATCTTAAGAAATATTCGATGCGTAACAAGGCAAAATTCAGGGTCAAAGGTCAATTCTAAGGTCAAATATGATTTTTCAGGAAATAAGCGTAGAAACAAGTGTCATACCTCTTTTTCATGTAATTTTAACTGTGGAATCCATTTCTTATAATATTTTTATGATTCAAGGTCAAAGGTCAGATCAAAGGTTAAATGAACGAAAATATGATTTCTAGCAAATAATGCTAGGAACATGTGTAATACCTCATTTAATGGGATTTTGACTGGAAAATCCATCTATAGTATTATTTTGGTTATTGAAGGTCATCTTCAAGGTCAAAAGGTCAATTCCAAGGTGAAAGGTATAACAAATAAAGATTTTTACCAAACACAAATAGCAAGAAGTGTAATATTTATGTTTGATGTGATTTTAATTTAATAATCTATTTCTCTTATTATTTTGATGATTAAAGGTCATCTTCAAGGTCAAAACCCCATTTTCAAAGTCAAGTAAGCGAAAAATATGATTTGTAACAGATAACACTACGCACAAGTGTAATACCTCTTTTCTGTGTGATTTTTGACTGGAAAATCCCTTTATAGTATTGTTTTGATGATTGAAGGTCATCTTCAAGGTCATCTGCAAGGTCAAAAAGTCAATTCCAAGGTCAAATGTATAAAAAATATTATTTAAAAAAAAACAAATTGCAAGAAGTGTAATGTATATGTTTGATGTGATTTTGACTAAATAAGCCATTTTTTGTATTGTTTTGATGATGGTCATCTTCATGGTCAAGGCCTCAATTTCAAGGTCAAGTAGGCGAAAAACATGATTTGTAACATATAACAAGTTTAATACCTCTTTTCTGTGTGATTTTTTATCAGAAAATCCATTTCTGGCATTATTTTAGTGATTTACGGTCATCCACAAGGTTCAAAAGTCAATTTTAAGACCAAGTGACCAAAAAATATGCCCTTTGGCGCTTCCTGGTCGCCCATTAGCTCGTCCACATCATCATTTTATGTGAAACTGTCACTTTTTAAAGCACTGTGTCTCTCTTTAATGATATCTGTAGCCCTTTATGCATCTGCATCGCCTTTCATTACCTCTCCATTACCCTTTAACACCTCTTCGTCACCTTCTAGCACCTCTTCCCTTTTCCGTCACCCTTTATCGCATCTCCTAGGCCTTTTAACGCCTCTCCATTGACCGTGAATGCTTTTATGGCGCCTTTTACCGCCTCTCCTACGCCCACTAACGGCTTCCCATCACCATTTAATGCCTCTTCATCACCCTTCAATGACTCCCGATCGAATTTTAACACCTTATAGTCGCCCTTTATTACCTCAACATCGCCCTTTGATATGTAATTGTCACCTATTAACGCACCTGTCGCACTTTAGCGTTTTTCTCGTGGCCCTTTATGCTTCTCCATGGCGCATTAAGGCCTTTTTTGTTGCACTTGAAAACCTTTTCGTTGCCATTCAATGCATCTCCGTAGCTCTTTAAGGCGTCTTTGTCGCCCTTCAAAGCCTATACTTTGCTCTTCCCATCCCCTTCCCATTGCCACATGGCATCTCTGCGCCCCCCTTTAAATCGCTCTCATCACACTTTAGTTCTTCTCCATCACCCTTTGGTGCCTTTCCATTTACCTATATTGCATTTTTCGAATTTAAGCCTAATGCCTCTACATCGCCCTGAATTATTAACCGTCACTTATTAATGCAACCGTCATCCTTTATGTATATTCGTAGTGCCTTAACGTATCTTTGTTACAAATAAAAGCCTTTCTGTGGCCCCTTAACGCATCTCAATTTCCCTTAAACGCCTCTTTGTCACCATGTAATGCCTCACGCATTACATGGCCTTTCCGCTGCCCCTTAACGAGTCTCCATTCTTACACATATTCGACGATCTTTAATGACTCCCCATTGCCCTTTAACGCCTCACTGGTACCTTTTAACGCCTTCCCCATTGATCTTTAATGCTTTTCTGTCGACATTCAATTCCTCACTACGGCCATTAAACACCTCCCCATCACCACTTAAGGCCTCTCCATCACCCTTTATTGCCGTCCAATCGCTATTTGCGCTCTTTGATGCTTTCTCGTCACCCTTTAAAGCATCCCCATGGCTCTTTAATGCATCTACATCGATCTTAACATCTTTTTTAACGTCAGACTTCAATGACTTCCCTTTGTGCATCTTTGTAGCCCTTTCACTCTGTCGCCTTTGACGCCTTTTTTCACCAGTTATCACATCACAACGTATTTTATTGCCTTCTCATCACCATCTAACACCTCTAAAATGCCCTTTAAAACTTTATCGTAGCCCTTTACCACCCATTCATCACCTTAACGCATTTTCGCCGCCCCTTAACATCTAGCCATCGCGTTTTATTGCATCTTCGTTGCCTTTAGCGCCTTTTTGTCGTAATGTAATGTGTTCCTGTCACCCTTTAACACATTTTCATCGCCCTTTATCGCCTTTTTGGCACCCTTTAACGTCTCTTCTAGTTGTGTAGTCATGGTTTGGTGGTTTATGCAGCATTGTTATCTAAATTGTAGTTTTTAGCAATGCATGGAGTAATTTCAATAGGGACATGTATGATGGTTTACTGTTATATTGCTATCATGTATAGTAAAGCACAAGGCTACATGTACCGTAGATATATTGTTCATTCCCACATCTTTAGCGTTTTTGCCTTACAATGTAACTGCTCATAATCTAGTCCTTATATTGTTCTTATGCTATGTACTTGCACGTATCACTGTTTTAGTGTTCGCATATCATATTGTTAAGTGATCATATTGTTGACCAGTTAAAAAACTCATGCATGAATGATGGGTTCCCAATTAATTTATCCAGCAATAGGCATTGTGGGCCTTTTTTTGTTTTCTTAAATCATATTATTGACATTTAGCTGCAACCAATATACACACAGAGAAGTTTGTTTCCTCTTCACATCAATTTAAAACTGTTTGAGTCAGTGTCATGTTGTTATATTTTATTTAAATAATTAAACACAATAATGTGCAGGTGGGATATATTTTGGCTAATTTCATGTTTTAGATCATGTAGACGCCCTTGACCTTGACCTGTACAACGTGAACTTGATATTGATTCTATTAATCCATAATAAAAATCAACCAACAACTGATTTACAACTATTAGCGTCAGTATCAAATTTTATTTAAATAACTGGCAAAAATATGCACGAAACCAATTTGTGGGATAATTTGTAATTTTTATTCCTAAATGGCCATGACCTTGACTTGCGCAGCATGACTTTGACATTTTATCACCTGTGAACAATAATAAAAAATCAATTAACAACTTATTCAGCGATATTATAAATCATATCGTAGCCTACCTTGATCTGTAGGCTACAACACGAATTTTGAATAGTACTACCATAACTAATTTACAACTATTAGAATCATTATCGGCATATATTATATTTAAATAACCGGAAAATATGCACAAAACCGATATTTGGTCTAATTTGTAATCCTACATTGCAATGACTTCGATCTGTGTCACATGACCTTGATATTCGACACCCCCAAACAATAACAATAAAACAATCAACCAATCAACAACCAAAACTGTTGACTCGTTATCATCTTGTCTTTTATTTAAAAAATCAAACACAAAGTATGCACTTGACCGATATTTTGGCTAATTTTGATTATTAGATGGCCATGACCTTGACAGGGCCGATACACCTTTTAATACAAAAAAAAGGTATTCTATTTGTTCTTAGGTTTACTAAATAAAAAAACACATTTTCAGTCACTTGACCCTGACATTGATGTTTTGACCTTTAAGATGACCTTAAATCCCAAAATTGTTTTAGAAATTGATTATCCAGTCAACATCACACTTAAAAAGGTATTCAACCTGTTGCTATTTTATATTTGTTAAAAAACTTACTTTTTTTAAATTTGTGACCTTTGAATTGACCTTTTGACCTTGAAAATGACCTTGAATCATAAAAATAGTACCATAAATGGATTGGCCAGTTAAAATCACATCAAATTGAGGTATTACACTAGTTCCTACCTTTATTTGTTAAAAAATCATATTTGACCTTGAAATTTGTATCTGCTAGACGCCATCTTGGATTTTGCACTTTTCCGCACTCCCGATTTCTTAAGATTTTTTATATGACAATTAGTGGTATTTTCTAGGTTCAAAACATTTAAAATAAATTCTGTTGCAATTAGTTCAAGGTTAAGGCCATTTTTTCAGCCGATTGACTGGACTATTAACCCTTTGAGCACTTAGCCAAGAAATTTGAATTTTCAGTCACTTGAAGTTGTGTCTCGCTACCGCGATCCACAACTTCAAGTGACTAAAAATTAATTCAATTTGCAAAATCTAGGTTGAAATGTATATGATTATCACAGATTTGAGACATATTAAATTTTTAAAACCTGGTTATACAAGACAATTAGAACATGAGAAAACAATACCATAGTCAACTGTAGTCGACATCAGTGTGCAAAAGGTTAAGTATCTGCAGGGCTCGCCCCCGGCAAAACAAGACTGGCTCAATGCTGAGCCACTGAGCCAGCGTCGCAGACAGTAGAATTAACAGTTAAACGCCTCGTATTTGTGAGACAAACTACTTCCAAACTGAGGGATGTCACTTCACAGTAAACACAAAACATTTGTATAACCATGATAACATTTGTACAATGTTGGATGTACAATGTTAATGTTTACTGGGAATTCATCATTGATACAACGTTGTCTTATTATTGAGTACATGCAACGGTGAGCCAACAATAGAACAACGGTGGGTCAGTTACGAGTGTTTTGACAGTCATTTTTAAAAACAACGGCTGGGTTACCATTTTCTCTCAATGAAGAATCCCTTCAGCTTTATTAACTCTTAATCCCCTACAACGCTGAAATATTTCTATATAAAAGATAGAGACCAAAGACTTTTTTTCTCCTTATTTAGCTCTTTCCACTTCATTTGAATACCTAGACCTATGTTATCATGGGTCTATGGTCATTATATTTTTTTTTTCCAGTGCGGGGATAAACTTCATAATCTGACTTCTATATCAGATTCTAACGTCTATTTAGTGTCGATCGCCGCACTGAAAGGGTTGAGGAAGTGTTTCATACAAATGAATGTCAAACTCGCTTACCAGCAGATTGGCAGCCCTGACGTTTCGACACAATATCTCGTGTGTGCGCCACATAGAGGCTGAAAAGATACAGGAGTATTTAGCAGACCTCATTTATTAGTACAGCAGCAGACACCAAAAAAGAGCCATATTTAAGGAGTTACCTAAACCGGCGGTACAACATTTGTCCACATGTGTAGAATTGTTCCCAGGGGTCTCTAGATACAGAATCTGGTTGATGACATTGCCGGAAATGGGGGCGGGCTGAGAATTTGACTTTTTTGTACACCTACCCGATTTTTAGAGAAAATATTCGCTAAAATATGCTTTTCGCGTCGTTCTCACTCTAATATAATGTTGGGCCATTTAAATGAAATATTTTTAGATTTATTCTTTTCTATTGATCAGGTCATATATCTGTGGAGATAAAATAGTAAAAAAAATATAATTTTGCACTAGCATCCTACCTCTAAGGACTATTTTGGATATTGTAAACACAAAATTTTCATTTTTTTTTCATTTTTTTGCATATAGTGTAGGACAGCAGGTTCGTTTCTGCGAAAGTCTCCATGAGCGGTACGATCTGGTTCAGATACATCACTTAAGTCAGAATTAGGTTACAAATGCTTGTTTCGTCCAGTAATTGATCATTGTGGTAAATTTCAAAATGGCCGCCGTAAAATCTATGTTTTTTTCTCGAAATGTATTATTGAACATGGTTTTCTTAAATTTCGCATCACAAGCACGGTTTGAGTGTCTAATTTTACATTTTATCGCCCATTCAAGTATTTACAAATGCTGGGATGTGATATTTAAGACTCAATCCAAGATGGCTGCCAGAAATGATCAAGAAAATGTTCAAAATTTCACATTTTCTTGCAAATATTTTCGAAGCACATGTTTTATCATGTAAAAAAACACCAACGATCAGTGTCATTTGGTTTGGAGACAACCCTTGAGTGAAAATCATATGATTAGTGCTTGATTTGTAGAGTAATTAATCAATATGGCCGATTTTAAATGGCCACCGTGAAATCAATGCTTAATCTTCAAATGCATAATTCAACATGGTTTGCTTAATTTTTATAGCAGAAACACGGTTTTCGTGTCTATTATTATATTTTAATGCTGAATGAATCCACTGAATATATATATGTATATTTTAAGTGCTAGAATATGTTATTTAAGAACCAATCGAAGATGGCCGCCGTGAAAATGGCAAATAATATTTTTGAAACTTTTGAAATTAGTTCATGAGCACACGTTTTGCTCTGTACGAAAACCTCAGTGAGCGGTATTAATTGGTTTAGAGGCATATATTAAGTCAAAATCAGGTGATTAATACTTGATTTATCATGTAAATAATCATTATGGCGATTTCAAAATGGCCGATATTAAATAAATGCATTATTGAACATTGTCTACCTAATAGTCATATCATAAACCCGGTTTTAATGTAATATCTTAAAGCGACACAATCAGGCTAAAATCATAAAAAAAATCGGTAATTTTCCTTTGGCTTCTTAATATGACCATTTACCAATTAGGCGAAACATAGAGACGAAATTCCCATATTTCTTATTTTGGATATATACTACAGCAACAAATGTCACTTTTGTAGTGGCTTACATAATTTTCAAGGTGGCTGTTATCACTTCTTCACTGGCCAAGATCACTTTTGTAGTTGCTGAGATAACTTTTAAAATCGCTGTGACCACTTCTTTAGTGGTCAAGATCACTTTTGTAGTGGCTGATATAACTTTTAAAGTGGTTCTAATCATTTATTCGGTGGCAAAGATCACTTTTGTAGTGGCTGAGAATACTTTTAGAATGGCTGTAATCACTTCATCGGTGGTCAAGATCACTTTTGTAGTGGTTTAGATAATTTTTAAAGTGGCTGTGATCACTTCTTCAGTGGCTAAGATCACTTTGTTGTGGCTTAGATAACGTTTTCAGTGGCTGACACCAGTTTGTTAGTGGCCAAGATCACCTTTGTAGAGACTAACATAACTTTTAAAGTGGCTGTGATCACTTCTTCAGTGGTCAAGATCACTTTTCTAGTGGCTGAGATAACTTTTTGCTATAATCACTTCTTCTGTGACCAAGATCACTTTGCATTGGCTAAGATAACTTTTAAAGTGGTTCTAATCACTTTTTAGTGACCAAGATCACTTTTGTAGTTGCTGACTTTACTTTTAAAGTGGCTGTGATCACTTCTTCAGTGGTCAAGATCACTTTGGTAGGGGCTGAGATAACTTTTAAAATGGTTGTAATCACTTCTTCAGTGGTCAAGATCACTTTTGTAGTGGTTTATATAATATTTAAAGTGGCTGTGATCACTTTAGTGGCCAAGATCCCTTTTGTATCGGCTGACATAATTTTAAAAGTGGATGTTATCAATTTTTTACTGGTCAAGATCACCTTTGTAGTGGCTGAGCTACCTGTTAAAGTCGCTCTGATCACTTCTTCAGTGGTCAAGATCACTTTTGTAGTGGCTGAGATAACTATTAAACTGGTTGTAATCACTTCTTGGGTGGTCAAAATCACTTTTGTCATGGCTGAGATAACTTTTAGAATGGTTGTAATCACTTCTTTAGAGGTCAAGATCACTTTTGTAGTGGTTTAGATAATTTTTAAAGTGGCTGTGATCACTTCTTCAGTGGCCAAGATCACTCTGTAATGGCTTAGATAACTTTTTTCAGTGGCTGACACCAGTTTGTCAGTGAGCAAAATCAACTTTGTAGTGGCTGACATAACTTTTAAAGTGGGTATGATCACTTCTTCGGTGGTCATGATAACTTGTGTAGTAGCGGAAATAACTTTTAAAGTGGATGTGATCACTTATTTAGTCGTAAATATCACTTTTCTAGTGGCTTAGATGATTTTCAAAGTGTGTGTGATGGCTTCTTTAGTGGCCAAGATCACTTTTGTAGTGGCTGAGATAACTTTTAAAGTTGTTGTGATCCTTTTTCAGTGGTCAAGATCACTTTTGTAGTGGCTGTGATAACTTTTAAAGTGGTTCTAATCACTTCTTCGGTGGCAAAGATCACTTTTGTAGTGGCTGAGATGACTTTTAGAATGGTTGTAATCACTTCATCAGTGGTCAAGATCAATTTTGTAGTGGTTTAGCTAATTTTTAAAGTGGCTTTGATCACTTATTCAGTGGCCAAGATCACTTTGTAGTGGCTGACATAATTTGCAAAGTGCCTGTTATAACTTCTTCAGTGGTCAAGATCACTTTTGTAGTGGCTTAGATAACTTTCGAAATGGTTATAATCACTTCTTCGGTGGTTGAGATCACTTTTGTCACGGCTGAGATCACTTTTAGAATGGTTGCAATCACTTCTTCAGTGGTTAAGATCACTTTTGTAATGGTTTTGATAATTTTTAAAGTGGCTGTGATCACTTCTTCAGTGGCCAAGATCACTTTGTAATGGCTAAGATAACTTTTTCAGTGGCTTACACCAGTTTGTTAGTGGCCAAGATCACCTATGCTATGGCTGAGATAACTTTTAAAGTGGCTGTGATCACTCATTCAGTCGTAAAGATCACTTTTGTAGTGGCTTAGATCATTCAAAGCTGGTATGATCGCTTCTTTAGTGGCAAAGATCACTTTTGTAGTGGCTGAGATGACTTTTAGAATGGTTGTAATCACTTCATCAGTGGTCAAGATCACTTTTGTAGTGGTTTAGATAATTTTTAAAGTGGCTGTGATCACTTCTTCAGTGGCTAAGATCACTTTGTAGTGGCTTAGATAACTTTTTCAGTGGCTGACACCATTTTGCTAGTGGCCAAGATTACCGTTGCAGTGGCTGAGATAACTTTTAAAGTGCCTATGATCACTTATTTAGTCGTCAAGATCACTTTTGTAGTGGCTTAGATCATTTTCAAAGTGGGTGTGATCGCTTCTTCAATGGCCAAGTTATCTTTTGTAGTGGCTGAGATAACTTTTAAAGTTGATGTGATCACTTCTGCAGTGGCCAAGATCACTTTGTAGTGGCTTAGATAACTTTGTCAGTGGCTAATACTAGTTTGTTAGTGGCCAAGGTCACCCTTGTAGTGGCTGAGATAACTTTTAAGGTGGCTGTGATCTCTGGAGTAAACACCAAAACAGCGTTTCTATAATGATCATTACGTAGTACATGTTTAACAATTAGGCCTACACAAATTAAAGGGAACTGAATGTTCATTTTTAGGAGACAAGGCTTTAGGTCACCGGGGCCAAAGCTGAACAAATGCATATTTTCTTGTCATTTTCACTGCTGCCATTTTAGATCAAAGTATATTAAGCAGCCCGAGGCGGGCTGCTTACTGTATTCCACATGGACTGCCGCCGCAGTTATTTGTTTTCAAGGTAGCTACTAATCTATCAACTTCTGCTTCCTCATACTTCACATAGCCATCACATACCACCGGGGAATTGTTTTGGTGACATTTTGATCCCCATATCATCAACCCTTTAATTACTATGGCCACTAACGAAGAAATGCTCGTTAGCGCATTTCAGGAAAAAGTTTCCTTCAGATCTTCTTTTAATTTTTGGAATCAAACAATTTCAAAATGGCCGTTTAGCGGCCATTTTGAATTTTCTAATATTTACTTAACTCAAAAAATGCAAAATGACTGGACCATGAGTATAAAACGATTCATGTCAGTCTTAAATGAAGCCAACCTACAACAACATTTAGTTGGCCCCACACACGTATCAGAACACACACTAGATCATAACTCCAGTATCTGGTTGCTTAGTTACAAGTAGGCCTACCTCACTGTCTACCATGATGTCCGATCACAATTGGATACACACAATATTATGTAATCAGAAACCACCTCAACCACTAAAAGATGTAACCGTGAGAAAATACAAGTCGATTGACCGCGAAAAGTTGCAGGAAGATATTCTATCTTCAGCTCTGAGACAGGATCATACGGATGAATGTGAAGACGACTGTGATGATCTGTACAACCAGTATCATAACACTCTCACACAACTCCTGTATAAACATGCACCACCTATCAAAAAAACTGTCAGGGTCAGGACTTTGACTCCTTGGTTTACTAGCAAGATCAAGCAAGCAAAACTGGAGCGGAGGCGCTTAGAGAGAAAGTGGCGTCAAACATTTGCATCAACCTCGTCTGACCTGCACCGCTTTAAAAAAACAGCGCAAAGTTGTCAGTGATATAATAGATACAGCCAAGAGTAACTACTTTCACACCAAAATATAGGATTGTGGTAAAGATGCCAAGACTTTATACCGCATAATGTATGACCTCATCGGTCGTAAGAAATCAACAAAATTACCAGAATTAGGCTCCCTTGATGAAATAGCTGAGGCATTCAGCACTTACTTTGACAACAAAGTTCAGCTGAAAAGATCAAAGCTAGATCAGGCTGCCTCTCAGATAACTACCTCTACTCGGGGCACTGATCCTCCCTCACACCATACACATCAGAGTCGGTTTAGTGTGTTTGACGAAGCATCGGAGAATGAGATTAAGTAGATTATCATGAAGTCTCCGACTAAGTCATGCAGTCTAGACCCCCTTCCCACTCAGCTCCTGAAAGATCATCTAGACCTGTTAGTACCAGCTATTACAAAGCTGATCTTCTAGGATAGTACCATCAAAGTTTAAGCAGGCCTTAATTACACCACTCATCTAAAAACCTTCCTTGGACCCAAATATTTTTTAAAAACTATAGACCAGTTTCCAACTTGCCTTTTCTTTCAAAGGTCCTTAAGAGAATCGTTCTTACCAGGTGGTCTGACTTTCTCTTAATAACTAACCAACATGAGCCGAATCAGTCAGCGTATTGACCATCGCACAGCACAGAAACAGCATTGCTGAGAGTCAGCAATGATATTCTTACTGCACTTGACGAGAGAAAGGGAACCATGCTGGTATTGCTAGACCTCTCCGCTGCCTTCGACACAATAGATCCTAAATTGCTACTAGCGAGACTCGAGGGCATAGGTGTCGACGGAGGGGCTCACAAATGGTTTGCATCCTACATACAGGGGCGTCATCAAACAGTAAACATAGATTCTTCAAAATCTGGCTTAGTACCTCTACGATTTGGCGTACCTCAGGGTTCAGTGTTAGGTCCTTTCCTATTCACGCTATACACGGGCCCTATTGGTGCCATCTGCAGACGGCATGGTATTACCAACTGTATGCAGATGACACACAAGTGGACCTAAATTTCAATGTCACCAACACAAATGATCAGAAAATGGCTCTGAAGAAAATAGAGGCCTGTGTTGAGGAAATACGCATATGGATGATCCAACATATAGGCTGATGATGAACGACAGCAAAACAGAGTTCATTGTGATCATTTCCATTGGCAATTCCAACAAGGTCAGTGCTGATAGCATTACCATCGGAGAATCTAATGTCCCACCTGCCCCCTCAGCTCGCAATATCGGCGTCATTTTTGACCAGTCATTTTCTTTTATTGATCATATCAGTAAATTATGTCAGTCAAGCTATTTTTGGCTACGAAACATTCGCCGTGTCAGACGCTGCCTTACTCTGACTGCTACACAGCTGCTTGTCCAGTGGTTTTTAATTATCCTCGGAAGGTTTATTTACTTATGAGGGTGATGGCCACCCATAGTCCAGGCTCTTGTTTTGTCTCGGCTGGATTATTGTAATGCCCTGCTTCTAGGCCTCCCACAAGGACAAATTTCGTGTGCAAAATTCAGCCGCTCGGTTAGTGACATGTACCATATGGCGAGAGCACATATCCCCTGTTATGATGC
This sequence comes from Flabesymbios commensalis, assembly GCA_964017125.1. Lineage (NCBI taxonomy): Eukaryota > Metazoa > Annelida > Polychaeta > Terebellida > Flabelligeridae > Flabesymbios > Flabesymbios commensalis. The sequence continues at coordinate 13,653,708 of OZ024904.1, forward strand.
AACTTCACTGGCGGCCTATAGCGCAGCACATCGAGTAGAAGACACTTGCATTTCAGACTGTGTACTGCACGGTCCCTAGCTACTTGTGTACTCTGGTGGATCGCTACAGATCAAAAAGGGAACTCCGCTCGGGCAGAAGAGCCATCCTGCTACAACAACCTCGATTCAATTCGACATCTGTGAATCGGGCTTTTACAATAGCTGTCCCAAAACTGTAGAACTCTCTCCCCGAGAAACTCAGAATGATATCAGACTACTCTGAATTCAGGAAAAAACTAAAAACGCACTTGTTCCGCAAAGCCTACCAACATTTGTTATAAAATTTGTAATTCATTGTGATTGGATAAGAGCGCCTTTGAGTCATTTGAGAATTGGCGCTTTATAAATAGACCATAACTATAACTATACCATCGGTCAAACATTGGATCTATGCGTCGTGTTTGCTGGGACACTACACAATAAGGACGTTCTCAGCTTTCCGTCTACTTCGCCATTTTATGAAACCAGGACATTTCTTATTCACCTTGAGGTAGTCAAGTGTCAAGGTGACTAAAAATCAGAATAAATGCATGGGTTCTATCGGAGGTAAAAGTCTTATTTTTCAGGTTTTATCAGATTTTTTCCCTTGTCTGGCTATATATTTTATTTATTTGAAGCTGCACGCACGCCTACAGCTCGGTATAAGTGACGCAATTGCCAGCTAAGCATGAATGCATTTATCGCATTGCTTATAAGCAATGTCACGTACATTTCTAATCTACATGTAAGCCTACCTACTACTAATCCACCTATCTACCTAAAGACCAGAGAAATACCAGTTCTGTGCTAAATACCTATCATTAGGCCTAGTAGTCTATGATACCTATCTACCTATCATTCACACATCCAGGCCACTCACATACATCTATCGCATCATCTCCAGCTGGAAACGCCGTGGGTGATTAAAACCTTGGCAAGTAATTATGCGAATCGAAACAAAAATATACATTTGTGTATTCTTTTATGACCTGCACAGAGATCCATAAATTTGCACTGCATGACATGTGTCATGTATGCAAGTTCAAATGCATTGTAGTTTAGCAGATAGGGTAACCTATTGTGCGTTTTATGATTAAAGCATGAAATTTCTGTCACTTGTAGAACATATCCTAAGGGTCATTTTTAGATGTGGAGGTAAACTGGATTCGACCTCTGATGACCTCTAGAGGTCATTGACCTCAAAAGGTCAAAATATTCACTAGCAAAGCCAAAAAGTAATGAAAATTGTTTATTACATTGTCTATGGTTTGTTTCTGTGTCCCAAAAGTGTATCAAATACTCGAAGAGACCGTTTTGAAATATAAACATAACATCAAGGTCTTGCCAAGGTCACACCAAGGTCATTTAAAGGTCAAACTGGCAGCAAATAGTTACAATGTCAACTTTTTATCAATTCCCACGCTCTTGTTGTGCAGTCATTTATTACAAAGGACTGGTTTTGACATATTATTCGTCCTTTGTATTTTCCACACACATTTTAGGATATTAAAGGCAGCATCAACCTAGGGATGGTATTCCACTTATTACGCTCCTTCCTCAATATTTAGCTGAACAGGCAAAATTACAATTATGCAGCATTGGGCTCCCATAGCAAAATATTGAAAAATAACTGGGCTATATGAAGTTTGACATGGGGTGGGGTTTTGTTTTACTGGAGTACCATCCGAAAGCAATTTGAAGGTCATGTCAAGGTCATTTCAAGGTCAAACTGACAAAAACTGTTACCATGATCACATGTCTTCTTCAGAGCTGTTCCAATTTCTTTTTCAAACGTGTCTTCACTTAAAGGAGTATGAGCTTCAGTCTGGTGGCATGTATACAATTTTTCTAGAATCACATCTATCTACATCAACCTAACTTTATGCAGGTGAGCCATATCTGATAATTTAAAGACAGCTTAGTTTTATCATCGTGATTTCCATTAATGTAATTGGTTTTAGGCCAATTGGTTATACATTTACTAGTCTTCGTGTAGCAATCATGTCTCCTTCAATAAGTTTGGTCAACAAAGCAGTGTCTTCTAATTCGGGACCACATTATTATCTATAGGCCTACTGAAGCTAGATGCATAGTGTAAGCCATGCGAGCCATAAGTATGGTGTGGATGCCATCACCTTTATCTAGTCTCTGTAGTCTAATGTTCCAGGTAACTCGATTAGAACGTTGTATTGTGTATACTGTTAGTGTGACCCTAATATCATTTATAATATAAATGGTGAGCAGGTTTTTATCCCACGCCCGTAGGGGAAGGGGGTTAAATTTTAAATCACATTCTCAACTGTGCAAGTGAGTTTTTAAACATGCGACTAAAATGCAAAATATCTTCCAGAGTTCAACTTCATAATTTGTTGTGGGCGCAAAAACTCAAAACCCTAATCAGAAATTATCCAAATCCTATTTTTTTTTAAATACTAGAGTTTATTTCTAGGCAGCATCAATTTTTCAGAAAGCTCGGCAAAATATCGATGTTATGACTGCCAAATTTTCTCGGTAAATTAAGACCCTGTCACTATGATATATAAAACCGATTAGGACACTTTTCCATGACTTGTCGCCAACAGTTGCATTATAACTGGAATCAATATTTTACAACCGTCAAATAGGATATATAATACTACTTTATGGTTCCTCCGACCCAAGCAATAAAAGTAACACACAATGAATAATAAAAGCAAACTCACATTGAAATGAAAAGGGCGGATTTTATTATCTCGCCGGAAAATAATAAAATTGTACAAGACCAGACGATTCATGTATAAATGAATCGTCTATACAATGTCATCAATGGATATACAAAACACATTCACAATCAAAGATATGTTTTGGTTACAACATAGATCAAAAGTTTTTAAATTTAACTGATAAAGTACTCTGAATATATAGCATAGTTGTATGAGAAAACTGACAAGACTACAGTTGTATACTACAGCAATCTACAATATACATTACAACAAACGACAATATACACTTTAGAATATTAATGTAAATACTTTAATATTTCAGGTACTATTATAGGTGTCAACCCAAGTGGGGGGTCAGTTTCCGCCCCCAAAACCCTCAGATTCGAAGAACGAGAGGGGGGACGCCCGCTGTCCAGGAAAAACCACAAAGCATGAGCAAAATGGAAACCTGTGCTGGGAGACAAAGCAGTACGCCCCTAATGGCAAAGCCCAGCCACCAAGCACAAATTAAAACAAAGTTTAATTGTAACAGAACAATAAATAACATGCTGAAAGCAAGGGTGGGAGGTGGGTGTTTTTGATTGAATAAATGATAAAAATTGTCCAAAGGTGTCTCCAAGAAAACAATTTAGGAAAAGAGGAAGTTTATGATTTCATCATATTGACTTCCGCATCAATAGATCAGGGAGCATTCACCAGGTGGCCATAGTGGTGACCAAATATAACAATCCTGTGAAGAATTTAAATAAAAATCGTCACCATAAAATCACTTAAAGCTGAAGCCTTAAGTCTCATTTATGGTTCCTCCGACCCAAGCAATAAAAGTAACACACAATGAATAATAAAAGCAAACTCACATTGAAATGAAAAGGGTGGATTTTATTATCTCACCGGAAAATAATAAAATTGTACAAGACCAGACGATTCATGTATAAATGAATCGTCTATACAATGTCATCAATGGATATACAAAACACATTCACAATCAAAGATATGTTTTGGTTACAACATAGATCAAAAGTTTTTAAATTTAACTGATAAAGTACTCTGAATATATAGCATAGTTGTATGAGAAAACTGACAAGACTACAGTTGTATACTACAGCAATCTACAATATACATTACAACAAACGACAATATACACTTTAGAATATTAATGTAAATACTTTAATATTTCAGGTACTATTATAGGTGTCAACCCAAGTGGGGGGTCAGTTTCCGCCACAGCGCACAGGCAGAGTGGATACTCTTAGACAGTGCGCTCCCCCCAATTGGGTCACAAATTACCATTTTTTAAAAACTAAAGGCATTTATTCCAAAATAACCTCTGTGTCAAACAACGGAGTAGCACACACAATTATTAGGTGACAGCGTACCATGAATATCAACACCATAGGATTCTATAAACGAACGACTAGATCTGTGGCGACTTAAATGTAAAACAATGTGAGAATGGACGGAGAAATCCTATAATGTTGCACACAAATGGCAATCGGCTCAAAATGTTTTATCATGAATTACATTTTGTATGGCACATACTGAAAAAGATAGATAACACACATAAAACATATACAATTATAGATTCCTACATGCATATCAATTCCATACCCACTACAACGATATAGCCGAAGTCACAAGGCAGCCCCAGCTGGACCCCGTATCAACTAATATTAGTAGCGGGTATTGGACTGACATCAACAGGTGTAAAACAGTTGGCACACTCCCAATTCATCCAGCAGAAGTTCAGGCAGTTGAACGGGTATCCTCACTTGATCAAAGAATCCATGACAAAGCACAATTTATTGTTTCTCACCATTTGACGAAACCTTTAAATTAACATGGCCGAAACAAGAGGCAGCCCCAGCTGGACCCCTAATCAACCAGGAAGGACAGCAAGAGCCGAAAATCAGCGACAGAATACATAGCATCCAGACCCGCTCATCCAACAGGCAAGTACACCAGGCAGCCCCAGCTGGACCCGGAACAGACCAAAGGAGTAGCGTGTGCTGGAATGCCAATACAGATGGTCAAAGAAACAGTCCAGTACTCTAAATAGGCTGCGCCTGATTTAAAGCCTCAAAGAGTCACATTAATCTGATCAAAAATTCTATGAGGCAGCCCCAGCTGAACCCCAAACTGACCAGTGAATAAATGACAAGTGTATATTCCCAGGAAGAATGATTATTATAATGCTTAAAGTATTATCTGCCCCCCCCCCCAAAAAAAAAAAAAAAAAAAAAGTAAAATGTTTCAAGGCGGAAAAATATAATTACACCAAGATGACAAGGGAGCTAGAAATGTGTATTGATAGGGTTTTTTCATTCTGAGGATTTCCATCTTCCAAAAGTCAGAATTTTAGCATCTAAACAACCGGCGGCAGTCGCCGAAGTAGCTGCACCACTATAGCGGGATAGTAGACCGTTATATAACGAAATACTAGACCGTAATAGCGGAATAGTAGACCGTTATAATGATTTAGTGAGCCGTTATAACGGATTTGTAGTCCGTCATAACGAAATACTAGACCGTTATAACGGGATAGTAGACATTTATAACGGATGAGTAGACCCTATTTATTAACGAAATAAAATACCGCTGTAACAAGATACTAGACCGTTATAACGGAAGACTCGCCCGTTATAACGGAATAGTAGACCGTTATACCGGATTAGTAGACCACTCTAACGGATAAGTAGACCGTTATAACGGGATAAAGGACCGTTATAGCGAAATACTGAACCGTTATAACGGAATAGTATACTGTTATATCGAAAGACTAGATCGGTATAACGGAGCAGTAGACGGTTATAATGAAATACTAGATCGTTATAACGGAATAGTAGACCGTTATAACGGATTGGTAGACCGTTATAACATGATACTAGACCGTCATAACGAAAAACTAGACCGTTATAACGGGATAGTAGCCCGTTATAAAAGATCAGTAGACCGTTATAACGAAATAATATACCGTTATAAAGAGATATTATAACAGAATATAGATCATTATAATGAAAGAATTGACCGTTATAACAGAATAGTGGACGTTATAACGGATTAGTGGACCGTCATAACGGATTAGTATACCGTTATAACGGATTTGTACATCATTATAACGTGATACTAGACCGTCATAACAAAATACTACACCGTTATAACGGGATAGTAGACCGTTATAACGGTTTAGTATACTGTTATAACGGATTAGTAGACCGTTATAACGTGATACTAGACCGTCATAGCGAAAAACTAGACCGTTATAAAGGGATAATAGACCGTTCTAACGGATTAGTAGACCGTTATAACGAGATACGATACCGTAATAACGAAATACTAGACCGTTATAACGGATTAGTAGACCGTTATAACGGATTAGTAGACGTTATAAAGGATTTAAAATTAAAATCTTATTGTCATAAAAGTACTTTGTTTTGACCAATATATTTTTTTCTCTTTGAATTATTCACGCCTGTATTGATATCTGGGCGGATGTAGAGCTCTCATCCTTGAGAATTGAAAAAAAAAGCAAAATGGCTGCCAAGAAATCGCCGAAATTAGTATGCTTTTTATTGAAAATCACTCTCTCAGAGTATTACTCGCTGTGATAATTACTTATTGGCACATCTATTCATTATGTATATAAGACAATGATCAGTAATAATCTACTTGGTTACTTGTACCCTACATAAAGGGGGGCTCCTTCAATTACAAGGGGGGGGGGACGGAGTATTTTTGAAATATATATTTCCAAACTATTTTCGTGAAATAAATAATTGTCTGATGTTGTAAATAAATATTTAAATTTGAAATAAATAATGATTTCAGCTTATGAGCAACATCATTTAATAGTCCTAAAAACATTTTCCTGTGCCTCCAGATCATGGCTAGGCTTAGTTTGGGATCCAAATTTGTAGACAGAAAAATATATAAGGAAGTGGAATAAATATATATCTGCACACACAAACTGAAATAAATATATTGCTCGAGTTTGAAAAAAACTTCTGCAGATAGAAAGTGAAAAATATAACTTGTCCAATTCACCCCCCCCTTTCCTAGTAATTAAATAGTGCCTTCATGAGCGAAATAGATACATATTGGTTTAAATGTGTGGTATAGCGGTAGTCACGATACCACCGAAATATTGCCCGTTTGACCTTCAAGTGACCTTGATATGACCTGTACGTTGTTTTCAGACGGTACCCCAGTAACACACAATTCCAAACCATGTGATCCTTCATAACCCAAATATGTATCGATATTTTGCTATGGGAGCCCAAGCTGATGTGTCACACTGCTGCACGCTGCAATTTTGCTCGTTCAATTAAACATTGAGAAATGAGTGTAATAAGGGGAATAAGGGTGTGATACCCCTCCCAGGGTTGAGACTGCACTAAATTTCTTGAAAATGTGTATGGAAAATATGTCTGACCAATAATGTCTCAAAAGCAATCTTTGAAATAGTTAATACACCACTAGCCGTGTTGAAATTGATAAAAAGTCGATATTTTCGACTATTTGACATACTTCTGGAATACAAAAATCGTTTATAAATATGGTAATACACAATTTTCACCACTTTTGGCTTGGCAAGTATTTTGACCTTTCGATGTTGATGACCCATAGAGGTCATCAGTGGTCAAATCTAGCTTACCTCCACAATTTAAGATAAAGATCAGGATATGTGCTAAAAATGGTAGTAGTAGTAGTAGTAAATCATTGCTTTACGTCACTTTTCGGCACAAAAGGTCTTTTAAGTGACATTATAATACGATAAAAACGTTGTAGTCAATTGATGAGATGAATGATGTACAGATGATGATGTGAGGGTGGGGGCGATAGGGTATGGTGGGTTATTGAGAGCGTTTTCCTTCGCTCGCCCGATAAGGGGTTCTGGGCATGTCTAGGGGATATACCCCCAGACATGCCCAGACGGCCGGAGACTTGAGTTTCGCTGTACAATTTAATGATGAAACTCTTTGGCATTTTGCGCAGCTCCGCTATCCTCGGGTCGGATAGTCCCCAGAGTAACAATAGGAAGGATCACTCCCTCTGGGTAACTCCATTCATCCCACGTGAGAGACCTAATGTCAAACACGCTATTGCCGGTTATTTAAGGCTACCACAGCCTACATCAGCGCCAGCACTGATGCGGTGCTGCATTGGCTCTGCTGTTGAGCGGAGGAACCAGGGTACGCCACTGGCAATCCGCCCGAAGATTATAGCCAGATACGAGGAGGCTGCAGCTGCCCTTGGATGATTGCTGTAGACTAGTGCTTCCGTACAATGCCGTAACAGCATCCAACAGAAGAAACAGATCCCTAATGACCCTCCCCGAATGGGGGCGAAAAGTACTACTACTAGCAATCATCCCAGTACTCCGCTAAAAATGGTAGAAGTATCATGCTTTAATCACAAAATGCACAATTGTTTCATAATTGGAGCTTAACCAGTACTACTATACACTATGACCGTATTTTGCCGAACTTTCTGAAAAAATGATGCAGCCTAGAAATTAATTCTGGTATCCCATATGAAAGTAAAAATACATTTTTTTTATGATTTTTGACATTTTGACATTTAAATGACCTTGACATGACTTTAACGGGTTTTTTCGACGGTACACCAGTAAAACATAATCCCAACCCATGTCAGATTTCATAGCCCAATCATGCATTAATAGTTTGCCATGGGAGCCAAAGTAATGTTTATCAGCTGCTACACACTGTACTTCTGCTCGTCCAATTAAACATTTAGGAAGGGGTGTATTAAAGGGAAAACTTAGGGTTTATTTCCGCTCCCAAGTTAGATACTGCCCTCAATCCTCCTAAAATACGAGTGGAAAAGATATCTGACCAAGACTGTGTCAAAACCAATCATTTGTAATAGATGACTGCACTACTAGTATTGTTTAAGCTGATTAAAAATGGATATTTTCACTATTTATTGACATTTTGACCTTCAAATGACCCTAAAATACCCTTGACATGACCTTGGGGTTATGTTTATGAATAACAGCAGTCTCTTAGAGTACTTGGCACATTTCTGGAATACAAAAAACATTTTATAGATATTGTAATACACAATTTTCACCACTTTTTGGCTTCGCAATTGGATATTTTGACCTTTCGAGGTCATCACCTCTAGAGGTCACCACGGGTCAAATCTAACTTACCTCCACATCTTAAAATAAACTTCAGGATATGTGCTAATAATGGTAGAAGTTTCATGCTTTTATCATAGAATGCACAATGGTTTCATTATGGGAGCTTAACTACTGCACTATTGATTATTGAAGACCTTTACAAACAAACATGTGCAAACATATCAATATATCGGCGCACAAAACATTCCTGTATACAAATACGCATTCATAGGGCCTATGTCTTTTCAATCTAATATTACTGATGCCTTCAAAATTCATTTTATCAAATTACACGGCTGGGACAGGGTTCCCACAGAGATCCGGAAATGAAATTCCATGACTTTTCCATGACTTCCCATGACCATTTTTTAGAATTTCATGACTTCGAAACTAACCAAATATACAAATGTACAGCCTCCACTACCCCTGCGACCCGATCTATAACGACTTAATATAGCATACCTGTACCCAGCAGGTGTCGAGACGGTCGGACGACCCGTCCCCCCACGGACGACCCCTCTCCTCCACACACGTACTAGTACCATGTGAAATAGTTACAGTTACAGTACAGTTATACCCACAGGGAATCAATAAAAAAAATCAATCCTGAACATTATTTACACCTACCTCATTCATAGTTATTACTCTTTTCAAACTGGCTCTGCTGTCCCGAGTATATCCATAATTCTAATACAAATTCAGGTATTAAGCAACACCACTTTCATCTGGCAATTATCCATAATATCTTCCTGGTCTAGCTTTGTACACTCACGTGACAGAAGAAGTTCATGTGACAAAAAAATTGTCAGATAGGCCAAGCCAATAATCAGATTTGCTTATTGTCATTACATCTGTCAGATTATTATCATGTCGATCTACTTTGTGGATATTTATCTCCTTCAGATTTTAACATAGCCTATAGTATCTGCATCGGTAGGCTTATATGAAATTACTCCATGCATTTTATTTATTTCCACTGTGGTGTATATGGCACGTCGATCAATATTAGATTAATTATTTTTAGAAAATACGATAATTATGTAAACCCTTGACATGGAGGAGTAAGTAAGTAAAATATCTTTTTAACGTCATTTTTCGGCCAGTATGGCCATTTAAATAATAATTCAGACTAAAATAATAATATGATATCTTGAACAGTAAAAGTGATAAAGTAAAAAGACCAAAGTGATAATAGTATGTCCGCACTAAGGCATTGAGAGAAAAACGATTGATGATAGCATGATAAAAATGAAATGAATCGGGCTTTAGGCCACCTTTGTGCACATATAGGCTAAACTGGGCCAGGAGAACCTCCTGAGGATGGTCAGATGACTGAGATGACACTGTCCTCCAGACACAGTATTCGAAATTCGAGCCCTGGCGGTCTGAGGCCGAGCTCGCTACCTCTCGGTCACGGAGGCTCCCCACAATACTGACTTTCACACGTGGATGGGGAAGAAACATTTTGTGTTTCTTTCAAACCGCCGAGACCGGGAACCAAACCCCGAACTCTGGCGTGAAAGGCAGCGGTGCTAACCACTACCCTAGGGCCTTCGCCCGATAGCATGATAGTGCATATATGGCACCTATATGTAGCGAGTTTTGTATTGAGTATATAGGCCCTATACATTCTAAGAACCTGACACAGCCCCAGCGCCGATACACAATATAAATTAACACAAAAATAATTATAATTGAAAGTCACAAAACAGTGTCTTCGTCAAAACAAATATATAATAAGAGAAATAAATCATGCTTAATATATTTTTGTGTCAAAACATTTTGAGAATAGGTTCAATATATATCTCAGCTACCGACGAGTTATTTTGTATTTACATTTTTGTGTATACTAAATGAAGTTTCAGTACATTTCTTTTCCTTCGAACCGAAATTAGTGTAATTTATGATGATGTTTAACTCTGAAGAAAAAAAACATCCACGATCTCAATCTGACAACAGTAGCAACAATAAGCAAAAATATGTGATTAATAGGCTTGGCCTACCTGGTAATTTCTTGTCACCTGCTTCACATGATCTTGTTTTGTGAGGTGAGTGTATAATAGAGGATCGGGAAAACAATACAGATGATTTCGAGATGAATTTGGTGTTGCTCAAAACCTGAATTTGTACTAGAATTAATTGCGGCCATACTCAGGGCAGCAGACCCAGATTAGAGAGTAATAACTATGGATGAGGTAGGTGTAATTTTTCGGATGAAAAAATTTTGATTGAATGTCTGGGAGGCCATGAAAGGTGTTTACATGCCTTTTGCCGTAAAACAGAGACTTTGATACCCTTGTTTAATAAATTAGAGTAACAAGTCATGGTATGTGGTCGAATCCCTTTGGTTATACCCGCCTCCAAGTTAAAGCTGCATAACTGTTTTGTTTATTTCGATAGAAATAACCTAAAATGTACAAAACAATCATTTATATTTTTATTAAGGCTTTATAAATGCATTAAAACTGTGTAAATGTAGCGGAATTAGTTCGCCGTGCGATACACTATCAAGTATTGTGAAGCAGTAAATTGGTCCGTCTGTACAATTTGTAGGTAATGAGGGCAGAATTATGGGCCAATATAATGTGGCACTGGGCCCCCATCAAGCCGACCTAATATCAAACAGAGTCGTTGAACCGAATTGGTTTAACGTTGGGCCAGCGCTGTAGACGACGAGCCGACATTATGCCGAGATTAGTTCAATGCCACGTTTTATCCGGGATACCAAACGACACAAACCGCCCGCTGGTGTCTTGAGACTAGGACAGTCAGCCTCGGTTACAGTAAAGGCCGATTTTTTTTTAAATTATTTTATTTTACCGCATTTCGCGATTTACATGACTGCGTGCGACGACTTACGATAAAATAAAATAAGAGTTTGATAATGTCTAATCTATGAGTTATCGAGTAAAAACCTGCAAATGTTTTTCAAGAAAATCACGAAAGTCAGAAGAGTGAAAAATACGGTGTACGTTGACTGTTTTTCGGGGTAATTTTCGCACGGTCGGAATAGACCGTCTAAGTGGCGGGCCAAAGGCTCAGATGCTGCCTCACACTTAAACATGTTAAAAGCACCAAAGAGGAAAGTTATATTTTCAAGTCAGTGACATTCTCCACCCAGGGTCCGTAAATTCAAAATGACATTATATGCATATTTCATCCTTATCGCACAAAGTAAGAACAGATATGCCTATTAAAATGACATGACAAAAGAAATAGTGCATTGTGAAATGCATCTCTCATCAATTCAAAAATAAAAATAATTTTGAATCTGTTCCATTCTCTTTAATGATGCTTGTTATCTGCCACTTGGTACTTTCAATGTCCTGTTTATACAGACAGTGTGGATTACTCCGCTGTGATTGGGTTTGTTTTGGTGGGGCAACAATATTAAAAAACAACAAACTTAAATCCTTAATAACTCAGTAACTGGAGCAGTAAAATAAAAAAATAAAACACCATTCTCCATGGATTATTCTTTTGAACAAAATAAACAAAACAGTTATGCAGCTTTAACTTGTATCGCATGTTCACTTCTCAGTCAGTTCTCAACCAATTTTGATGAAATTTTGCAAGGGTTATTTACGAGTCACGCGGCGACTACCGTGAAATTTTTATAAAAATATATGATGAAGTTTAAAAGTTGGGCTATTTGACATGTAGTAAATTTGTAATTACGACGTCCCTTTTAAACCCATTAAACTGGTAAATTTTAAGTTAAGTTTTTCAGCCCTGAATTGCATTACATCGCCGCAAAATTTCATATAAAAATCGGTTGAGAATTAACTGAGAAATCGGTGAACAACAAGCGATACAACTAGTCGCCGCAAAATTTCATGGAAATCGGTTGAGAATTGACTGAGAAATCGGTGAAAAACATGCGATACAAGTTAATCTGAAGGCAGGTAAAAGGTGGATTGTCAGTTTCAATGTGTGTCAAAAGTGTATCCAATCAACATTTTTACAATACATAGATTAAAAATAACCGTTGTCGTGAACATCTTTCAACACGATTTTACCGTGAATTCTTTGTGTTTGATTAAAATATTAATTACATCTGGTTGGTGCTGTCAATACACAGGAAAGGGTCGATATGGAACCAATATTGTGTTAATGTTGAATCAGCGTCGTAAACAATGTATCAACATTAAACCAACATCATTGAGCGATGTGTTTGCTGCGTCAAGTCAATTGCAAAATTCCTCGGAGTGTGTTGTCAAAAACAATCACATCGGATTAGTCATTTTTATATCAATTATAAAATCTTGATTGTTTCAACTGGCAATTTTAAAGCGTAGTAAATAATTATGTTAATTTAACGTTTGAAAGAAGAAATTTCAGTATAAACCCTGCCTAATGTCTGACGACTGTTGTCCACACGAGTATTGTGCATACCGGGCAATATGTTACGCAACAACAAACCGCTGTCAAATGGGATGTCCTGATGGAAACTGTGAAACAAACGAGGAAGGATTGAGAGCATGGCGACCGTACAGAAAATGTAGGTCATCCTACGAGTGTGACATGGGAAACGTCTGCGACATGCACTTCAATTTAGGCTACAAAACGTGTCAGTACGTCATCACAATTGGTAGCTCAACGTGCAGAAATAGACGTGCAAATACCCGGGAGAATTAAAATATCTACATAATCTACATAAAAATATATGTAAATGTCGTTGTGAGATGAGCGAGAGATATTTTCCCTTAATCCCGAAATAAAAATTCATGGCGCAGTTTACACTTCTTTTCTGCATAATGTATACTCCTTACCTAGTTTTTCTAAGAGGAATGTTCCACAACTCACGTTCTCTAAATAAAATCACCGTTGTGGAAGTCTACATATTTTTATGACATGTTGGCAAGCATTTTATACTATTTAGAATTGCAAGCCAATATCAAGGAATCTTGCTAATATGCTACATCTATTTCGCTTTGTTTTGAAAGTATTTTGAAATACAAAGAGCGTTTTTATTTCAATTGGACCTAACCCCTCAAAGTTTTGCAGATGTGTAAAAATCACTTAAACAAAATTAATGCAATTATCGATTTTCAGTTTTTAAATTTTGATTTGTCATTGGTGATAAGTTTCATTTAGATCTGTTGCAATAGTAGGCTAAAGGAAAAGAATTCGTCGCAGGTTATTTTTTGTAAAATTCGAAATATGGGTGAATTTTAACTCAAAATTATATACACTATGCTCGTCTTCTCACATGAGAGTAGATCCAATCTATCTGTCTTACAACGATGGGCGTTTGGAAAACACATGACAGCTAGGTTCCACCAAAAGTGCCTGTCGCAAACCCAGAAAACAGAACTCAATCTGGTGTGGGGGTGAGACTTTATGCGCGAGGGTAGTATATGTATATATATAATTATTTATTAAAAAGAATGTTTTCGCGTAAGACATATTCAATAGGTTTAAAATAGACAATATGTAAAATTATCAATATTAACACTTTATGGGTTGATAACATAAACCTGGAGAGTAGGCACTGGCAGGCCTACAGGCAGTAATACGATCCGGGTCAATCATCCCATTTCATCATCACATTCAGTTCATGACACGAAATGACTCCAATTTTGAAATGTCATATCATACCCGGTCTGTTCAGTACGTATCCTAGCCCAAAGCTGCTTCAGTGTTGGGCCAGTATCTGCAGATACTGGCCCAACACTGACCCAGCATTGGACTAACATCCCGTGTTAGCTGGATGGGTTGGCCCAATATTACCAAGCTTCCCGACAAACATAATTTTAGATGATGTCCACCAACAGTGTATATTTTGAGTAATTGACAACTGGTGCGCCCTCAGCACATAGGCCTATGATATTCCAGCTCAGGCGTTGCGTTAATATTTGCGCAATGCTGGGCCAGCATCGTAGACAGTGGGCCAATAGTAAACCAACATTGGCTCAAAATCTCGTATTTGCTGGAATAATGGACCATAAGCTATTATCTCTAATTAGTAGATTACATGCCCACAGTTTAGTGATACGTAGACATATTTGCTCTGTATGTCCTATAATTATACACAATATAATATCAAACAGTAAAACCGGCTCGATATGGAGCTTCTAGTTGTATCCCTATAGCTGTAGCGTTGAACGGCACCATGGATATTTCGTTGCTGGGTGGCATGATATTCTGTGTGATTATGACTGTGGCCAATGGCGCAAGGGTAAGTATAACGTTAGTTGTCGTTTTTAAAGTATATATGTGAAAGCCACAATAAATAATTGAGCTGAGCATAATTGTCCAAATCTAATACTTTAAAGCAGCTGAGTGGTCTTGCTTCACTGATTGATATTTATAATATTTACGTCACGAAGGACCCACAATCCTTTGAGCTTTGTTACCATGCGGGTGGCCTTACAGTATGGTTGGCCATCACCCTCACAAGTAAATAAACCTTCCGTGTAGAATTAAAAACCTTCCGCGGAGAATTAAAAACCTTCCACGGAGCATTAAAAAACCTCTGCGGACAATTAAAAACCTTCCGTGGAGAATTAAAAACCCTCGGCGGACAATTAAAAACCTTCCGCGGAGAATTAAAAACCCTCCGCGGACAATTAAAAACCTTCCACGGAGAATTAAAAACCCTCCGCAGACAATTAAAAACCTTCCGCGGAGAATTAAAAACCTTCTGCGGAGAATTAAAAATATTCCACGGAGAATTTAAAGTTTTGAATTCTTTACGGAGGGTTTATTTACTTATGAGGGTAATGGCCAACCATATTACAGCGGGGCCAATTCATGTTGATAGCACTACGTGGGCCTATACTCCTCGAATCGCAGCGACCCAACCACTTTAAAGTAGCTGGGTCGCCACAATTCGCTGATTAGTCATCAACATTAATTGGCCTTGATGTAGACCATTCCGCATGCACGGCATGCCTAACAAACACAAAGTATCAACACAATGTTGTTTTACCGTTAGCCACCGTCTGTGACGCTGACCCATCGTTAAAATAACATTGGGCAATGTCTTTCATTTGCTGTGTAATCAACGCTCTATTATAGCCTAAGGGGTGGTGTCCGTCACGAGTTAAATATTATTGTTCCGTGAAGCGAAACAATTCTTCTGCTTTAACCCTTTAAGCCCTTACGATGCATTAAAGCATCATTTTACATCCCTGAAAACATACTTAATTTTCCTACAACTAGGGGTTTTAGAACGAAAATTCTCATGAAACTGGTTACCCAATTCGTAGTAATTTTCTTCAATTTTTAAGCCACATGATGTCATTTTCATCCACTACAAGTCGGGAATTGCGGCAGCAATTCGAGGGTTAAGCTGCTTCGTTGTTTTTTCTGATTAAATAGTTTTAAAATTTCAAACAAAAGCCGAGTCGCTAGCCAAATTAATAAATGCAACGATGATATTGCAACAAAGTGTTTGGAACTGCTTCGTTGTTTTTTCTAATTAAATAGTTTTAAAATTTCAAACAAAAGCCGAGTCGCTAGCCAAATTAATAAATGCAACGATGATATTGCAACAAAGTGTTTGGAATTGTAAGGGTGGTCACCATTCAATCACCAGGGGAGCGGGACTGAATATTTTTTTGAAATATATATTTTTGAGACTAAATCTTCGTGAAATAAATATTGGTCTGAAGGATAAGTTTTAAATAAATATTAAATAGCCGTGGAAAAATTGAGCCGTATGCCCCAAAGCCTAGTTAAAGATCCAACTTTGCAGACAGATTTTTTTTTTTTAAAGTGAAATAAATATATTGCTTAAGGTAGAGTGTGACAAAAATATAGTTCTGCAGATAGGCAGTGAAATAAATAATAAGCCTTAAGGATTATCAATACTGCATTCACACTGACTGTTACAGACCTGACTGGGTGATATATATACGTGTTGCATTCTTCTTTCAATGCTATATTTTATTTATTTGAAGCTGCACGCACGCCTACAGCTCGGTATTAGTGACACAATTGCCAGCTAAGCATGAATGCATTTATCGCATTGCTTATAAGCATTATCACGTACATTTCTAATCTACATGTAAGCCTACCCACTACTCATCCAACTATCTACCTAAAGACCAGTGAAATACCAGTTCTGTGCTAAATACCTATCATTAGTAGTCTATGATACCTATCTATCTACCATCCACACACCCACTCATATCACATACATATATCGCATCATCTCCAGCTGGAAATGACGTGGGCTATTAAAACCTTGGTAAATAATTATGCGCAATCGAAACGAAAATATGCGCAAACATGAGCAAACATATCAACATATCGGCGCACAAACATTCTTGTAAACAAATACGCATTCATAGGGCTTATGTCTTTTCAATCTCAAAATCGTGGCTGGGAGACCCTACAATACATAGATTAAAAATAACCGCTGTCGCGAGCAGTTTTCAACACGATTTTACCGTGAATTCTTTGTGTTTGATTAAAATGTTAATTACATCTGGTTGGTGCTGTCAATACCTAGGGAAGGGTCGATGTGGAACCAATGTTGTGTTAATGTTGAATCAGCGTCGTAGACAATGTATCGACATTAAACCAACATCATTGAGCGATGTGTTTGCTGCGTCGAGTCAATTACGTTATTCCACGGATTGTCTAGTCGAAAACAATCACATCCGATTAGCATTTTTATATCAATTATAAAATCTTGTTTGTTTCAACTGGCAATTTTGAAGCGTAGTAAATAATGATGTTAATTTGACGTATGAAATAAGATTATTTTAATGTCTATATTTCAGTATAAATCCTGCCTAACGTCTGACGACTGTTGTCCACACGAGTATTGTGCATACGGGGCAATATGTTACGCAACAACAAACCGCTGTCAAATGGGATGTCCTGATGGGAACTGTGAAACAAACGAGGAAGGATTGAGAGCATGTCGACCATACAGAAAATGTAGGTCATCCTACGAGTGTGACATGGGAAACGTCTGCGACATGCACTTTAATTTAGGCTACAAGACGTGTCAGTACGACCTCACAATTGGTAGCTCAACGTGCAGAAATAGACGTGCAAATACCGAGGAGAACTAGAATAAATGTAACACAATACATATAGTATATATTATAATATAACAGAAATAAAAAGATTTATTTCTAAATTATGTGTTTCTTTATTACTTTATTGGTTAATATGTAGAGAGTTAAATAAAGTTAGAAACCAAAAAATATATATAATTGAAGTGTAAATCTTCATTTTTTGTCTATTTAATTTTTATTACCACTCCTCGAATTTTAGGAGATACTGCAATTTGATTCAGGGCTTGTGTTAATGATCAATTTATGCACAAACTTACACGATCAACAACAGTTGCAGTCATGTATTAATATTGCTAAATGAAAGATAGAATCATCAGGGGCTGAGAATGTATCTGCCACTTTGTAACTATAATAGGCAAGGTAGGCCGAAGTCCGTATTTCTGAGAAAGATTGTGCAACATACTTGATAGATCACTACGGAATTGTGAACTACCCTTCAAATTCTAATCCTTTATGTACCGGTACTGTATTTATTTCCAAAATAAAGTAACCCAAATGGTGTGTACATTACTCCCTATGGCGAATGGTATAGAGATACACGAAATAACTTTGGCATCATTAAAAAATAAAAGGGCACTGTGTCATTCATTAATTATTCATTTTTTCCTGCGGAATATTATTGATCAATCCTTTAAGTAGACAGACAGACAGATATTTTATTGACAGAAAGAAAGTCAATCCAGACTTATTTGTCATAGAAATAAGAGAGAGATATCCACATGTATATACAACATTGTTAGTTTGTTAAAATCATATGACAATATTAATACATGGTATGACCATAGATTAACCATAATAGATATGTCACGCCATGTTGAAAACCTGTCACACGGCGACTGCAGCGCCATCTGATTTTAAATTGGGTCAGAAATTGTGGCGACAATCTGAACATGGCGTGGCGAGCTGGCTTGGGCTTATAAATCATCACTCAGCAGTCATTGCGATTGGCGCTGGGAGTGGGACTTCTAAGTTCTATTCTACTCTACTACTTACTAGATCCAGCCTACATTTAGTAGGCCTACTGTAACTATGAACGGTATTAAAATCTCTAATTTCACCAACCTTTAGATTAGCCTAAAATCTATTTGAAGTCTATTTGCAGCTCACATGATGATGACACCTCGCAGTCTTGGCTCAGGCTATGCAGGCCTAGCTATTTATCATGTTCATAGAACTATAACAGACTATAGGTTAGGCCTATATTATTAGTAACTTATAGACACTGATAGGCTAAGGTTAGTCTATCAGAAAAAAATCAAGGCCTACAACCACAAGGCTACATGGATATGGGAGACACATGTAGTCTACTAGGCCTAGTATAGACTATAGTTATCACTGTACTATGGGTGTGATGGATTGATCAAAGATAAGCCACGCCCCCACCATCTTTTGACTAGTCTATAGTCTACTAGTAGGAGGGGCCCACCTGAAAAATAGACTAATGATATGCATAAGCCATAATGATATGCATAGCCTAGCCCTAGGCCTAATTTTGCTAGCTTTTTTGTAGTAGTCTATCCTCTAGGCATAGGCCTACACGTATTAACATAAATAACATTTTTTATATAAACACTGATATTTAGTTTAGAATCAATAGGCCCCATAATTACATGAATTAGTATAATTAAAGTGACACAATCTGGCTAAGCTAATAAAAAAATCGGTAGGCCCTAATTTTATTTTGGTTTCTTTATATTACAATATGATGTAGGCCTAAACATAGACTAGAACTGCAAAAGTTTTTTTTAATTTTTGTGCTGCGCATTTAGACCTACCAGTAAAGGGAGACATAGAGACAAAATTCTCGTATTTCTCTTTTTGGACATGCATGTCCAAGGCTAGCGGTAAATTTAGACAAACTTCTTTTTTGTTCATTGAAGAACGGAAATATCAGATCAGATCGGATGCCTTCCTTGTTTTGTATACATGTTAAAATTTGCTGGTTTATTCTGGTCAACATATTTTTCATCAATTCCGCCAACAAACTTTTTTTTCTGTCCATATTTCTTGCAACAAACTTTGTTTTCATATTTCTTAACCCTTCAAGTCCTCACGATGCATTAAAGCATCATTTTACATCCCTGAAAAGAGACTACATTTTCCTACAAACAAGGCTTTCAGAATAAAAATTTCCATGAAACTGGTTTACCAGTACATGACAATTTTCTTTAATTTTTCACTCACTTCAAATAATCTTCATCCACTACAAGTCGTGAATTGCGACAGCAATTTGCGGCTTGTAGTGGATGAAAGTGACATTGTAAAGTCAGGCTTAAAAGGGTTAATGCCCCCCCCCCCCCGATATATATAATGGTGCGTTCCAGTTAATCCATTCAACGTTGTCGGCCTACATAAAAATGAATAGCCTACGATTCAAGGATCTAACATTGAAATGCAAGGATGTTGCCAGGAAAAACAAAATGTGACTGTCCTCATTTTTATATGGGTAAAACAAAAAATGTGGGTATTTTTACATAAAATTGGTGTCCCCAGGACTTAAAAGGTCCAAATTTTGAATTAAATGTAAAAATATTTAAAATAAATGGTTCAACTTCACGTTTAAGCATTATTAGGCCTACTTTATAATGCTAATATTTGTCAAAAAAGAAAAAATATCTATATGGTTTTATAAGAGCTCAATATGCCTATCATGGAAATGTGAAAAATGGCATGTCCCCATAGAAAATTCCGCTATTTGAAACTTCACTGTAAGATAAAATAAAACCCATTTCAGTGACAACACTCATCACTATACACTGGTTCGAATTCTGATACCTCGCCCTTGGATCTCTGATCCACTTCAAGCCAAGCATTGACAGTGACTTTAAAACGCCCTACATAGCCTAAGCTTATAAATCTCATCTTATTATAATTAGTTTTTTTAAATCAAAATCTAGGCCTAGTTAACAGTAAACTAAAAATTTAAAAGTTATTCCGCCCTGAAATCATTGGCAATGTGGCTCATTATTACATTTTAATATACACAATTTTTTACGGTAGTAATATAGTTTGAAAGTTTATCCTTGAATGAGCAGATCAATTGCGTTCCAAAAGAGGAGGTGTGAGTGTAAATTTGACATTTTGGTGAATCGAAATTAGGTGCCTTACCAAAATTTGAAACATATAACGAATCCAGAAATTTGGCAAAAAGCCTAGGGCGGCAAACTGAAGAATATAGCTAGGATCAGACTGAATTGTTTTCTTGACATAGATATGCCTATCAGGATCACAACACTAAGCCATTAGGCCTATTATCCTTGATAATTTTAAATAGCCTAAGCCTATATCATCAGCTATCAATATACACATCATACTTGCCAACATTTGAGAAATCGAAAGAGGGACATCTGGTCAGAAAAGCTACTTCCCAAGACCAGATAGGTGAATCACGGGCCAACTGAGCGGCTGGTGGGGAACAGTGGAATGCACTGTGGGTTTATGCTGCAGCATACAAGCCACCTAGCTTACCAGACAGCACTTTCACAACTAGTTTCACTAGGATGCTTGAAGATCTTACAGCAGATTATGACAATATGATTGTGATGGGAGACCTAAATTTTGACCTTTTGCGAAACACCTCAAAAAATCCCCTTGCATTAATAAACATAATGGACTCATTCGATCTCGTAAATTTGGTAAAAGATCCCACATGTTTTAGACAATCTCCTCCCAGCCTATTAGATGTCATTCTCACTAATCAACCGAAAAGTTTTCAGAGAACCACGACCATTGAAGACGGCATTAGTGACTTTCACTCAACTGTGTGCACAACCATGAAATTACACATTGAAAATCAAACAAAGAAAATACTACACTGTCGATCGTACAAAAATTTTACGAAAAACGATTTTTTGGAAGACCTAAAATCCAGTGGAATAAATTCATGTGAGTCTGTGAAAGATCCAAATGCAGCCATAAAACTATTCACTGACTGCTTTGTATCATCCGCAGATACACACGCTCCACTGAAAGAGAGGCATATTAGACCTAACCAACCTCCATTTCTGAACAAAAAATTGAAAAAGGCAATTTGGCTTAGAAAACGACTTTACAAGAAATTTCTTTTGGACCGCTCAAGTCAAAATTGGGAAGCTTACCGAATTGAAAGAAATAAATGTGTTGACATACGACGACGTTCAATTAGGACTTATTTTCAATCAAAATTCACAGATGTTAAGATGTCAGGTTCAACCTTCTGGAAAACGGTTAAGCCGTATTTGACTAATAAAGGAGACCATAATGGTTGTGATCTACAGTTGAGTGAAGGTGGTCGAATAATAACAGACCAAAAAGAAGTGGCTGAGACCATAAATAACTATTTTATAAATGTTGCAGTGGATATCGGGAATAAAATCAAACCAGACTGTGGCTATGGTGACCATCCCGGTGTTAAAATTATTAGAGAGCATTTACCAAAAAATCAAAGTCTTTCCTTCAGGCACACAAACGAAAATGAGGTAGCCAAAATCTTACACTCACTAAATCCAAAAAAGGCAACTGGCCCAGACAAAATTCCACCAAAACTCATTAAAATGGCTAAACCAGTTATATCTGTCACAATTGCCGGGATGATCAATAATGCCATAGATACAGGAACGTTTCCAGATGCTTTAAAAAAGGCAGATGTCACCCCAGTATTTAAAAAAGCTGACCAGTTAAGTAAAGAAAATTACAGGCCTGTGAGCATTTTGCCCTGTCTATCTAAGGTGTATGAGAAGGTTCTGGCCATACAGCTTGGCGAGTATTTTGAAAATATTTTCGACCAAGCCTTGTCCGCTTTTAGAGCAGGATATAGTTGTCAAGACACCCTTCTTAGTCTTGTAGAGAAATGGAAAATGTCGCTGAGAGAACATAAGCATGCAGGGGCTATACTTATGGACCTCAGCAAGGCATTTGACTGTATGCCACATGGACTGTTACTCGCCAAGCTGAAGGCCTATGGCCTTAGCGGAAATAGCATCAAGATTATGCGATCGTATTTGACTGGAAGAAAACAGAGAGTAAAAATTGGAAATGGCACAAGTGAATGGGCTGATATCCTTAAAGGCGTACCCCAGGGTTCAATCCTGGGGCCTATTTTATTCAACATTTTCCTTAATGACATGTTCAAATTTATCAGAAAAGCAGAGCTTGTAAACTACGCCGATGACAATACCATCAATGCCATAGAATCCTCACAACAGCTCGTTGTACAAACTCTCCAGATTGAATCCAAGGCTGCCATTAACTGGTTTACTTTAAATGAAATGCTGGCAAATCCCCACAAATTTCAGGCAATTTTTCTGGCATCCGCAGACATGGAATTTAAATTCGAAATTGATGACATCACACTAGTTGCAGAAGATTATGTTAAGCTCCTTGGAGTCAATCTGGATAAAAATCTAAATTACGACACACATATAAAACAGATCTGTAAAAAAGCTGGCAACCATTTAAATGCTTTAAAAAGACTCTCACCATATATCAGTATCAACCATAGAATGGCAATATTTCGCTGTTTCATATTGTGCCATTTCCAGTTCTGTAGCATTGTGTGGCATTTTTGTGGAGTGGGGAACACTAAAAAGATGGAAAAAATTCAGGAGAGAGGGCTGCGTTTTGTTTATGGTGACTATACTTCAGACTATGATTCTCTTCTTTGCAAATTCAAAATGCCGAGCTTAAAATTGGGGAGGGAAAGAAACATTGCGATTCAGACATACAAAATTAAAAACAATCTGGCTCCTAGATATTTGAAAGAACTAATAACACCAATACAAAATTCAAAATTTCACCTGCCTTTGTTTAAATCAACAAGGCATGGTCTAAACTCATTTGCTTATATGGCCCCTAGGATTTGGAACACTCTACCTGAATGCACACGCAATGCTACCTCTCTGCAAAACTTCAAGTCGCGAATAAATAAGTGGTCAGGTATACACAGAAGCCAACACAAATGTGCAAATTGCATCAAATAACATAGCTCTTTTATTATTATTTATTTTTTTTATCATGTTATTTTAAACTATGTTTAGGATCTTAAAATATTCTAGGATAATTATTTAATCCATCTTTGCTTTTAATTATATATATACATAGATGCAGGACGCCATTAATTTAATTAATATATAACGTAACTGTGATAATCTTAGCTCTGCGATAAAACCATTGTGCTATAATTTATGTATATATAAGTATATATAATTATATAGTAATTGATCATTTTGACTATAATATATTAGTATTATTATTATTTTTTTTTATCATGCTATTTCAAACTATGTCAAAGATCTTAAAATATTCTCTGATAAGTATTTAATCCATCTTTGCTTTTAATCATAATTATACATTGATGCAGGACGTCATTAATTTAATTTACTTTTTACATAGTGTAACCGTGATATTTTATTCATAATCTTAACTCTGTGATAAAGTCAATTTCCTGTACTTTACATATATAAGTATATACAATAATATAGTATTTGATAATTTGACTATAATATAGTATTAGTAGTAAAATATTATTGAGAAGGTGATATTTTTAATACAGGACTAGTAAAACCTAATATATTGTTTTGAATAGGCCTATGTGTTGCATACTATGTGATATTGTTAATGTTATTCATTGTTGAATTTTAGTACCACGGATCGGTCGAATAGCCTCAGGCTAATGTTTTATGGTTTAACTGTACCATGCCGATTGAAAATAAAATTTATCTTATCTTATCTTATCTTTCTTTGATGAAATTTAGGCGAAAATATTGCCCCTGTAGTAATACCTTTCCATTTTTTTATAACAAATAGGTTGCATTCCAATGTTATGTGTAGACCATTTAAATGACATAAAGTAATCAAAATTGTCTATAATGGCGCCATAACTATTTGCATGTCTAATAAGAATGTAACCTAGTAATGCGAGAATTTGTTGCAAGATCACCCAGTCACGATAGGCCTAATGGAACATCAATAAAAAAATAAAATAGAAAAATTCTCTTTTTTTTATTTTACTATAGACTAGTCTACCGCTATTCATCGATATCAATTGAAATTAAAATATAAATTATGCATTTTTTTAGATGAAATAAGTGTACAATTAATTTTTTTTTTTTTTTTTTGTGTAAGTTTTCCGTTACAAATCAAATAAAAAGTTTTTATTTATATTTTTTTGACCGTCTGCTCTGAATCTTGAATCATGCGAGCCATGCAATTTATAAAAAAAGTGGCCTAGGCTAGTTAAGACCTAGGCTTATAGGGCCTAAAAAAGGGTGTATATATATAGGCTATAGGCCTATATATGTATAAAACTAAATTAGCCTGCGAAAAA
Organism: Flabesymbios commensalis; assembly: GCA_964017125.1. NCBI lineage: Eukaryota > Metazoa > Annelida > Polychaeta > Terebellida > Flabelligeridae > Flabesymbios > Flabesymbios commensalis. The sequence goes on from OZ024904.1 coordinate 13,678,911, forward strand.
AAAAACAATTGAAAACCATGTATTTTATACCCCCACCCCCCCTCGTCAATTAAAATAGTCTAGGTCTACACCAAATTAAACAAACATTCATTTTTAGCATTTCAAGGGACTAAAATTATTAGGCCTAGGCCTACTAGACAATAATGCCTATAAATAATTTATACTTCATAAATAGTCTAGTCTATTTCCATGATTAGCCTAGGCCTAGGTACCTCCCCCTCCCACCAAAGTAATATTTTGTTCTCCAATTAACTGCAGGAGCTCTAGTCTAAGCCTAACGTTTCTTAGGCCTATTTATTGAACATATGATATGGGGGTAGGCTGTCTAAATGTTCTCTACTTGTAGCAATGTATGCTACTGGTAGGTAACATAACCTACTCATAGGGGCCTACTATATAGGCTACAACATAAATAAACATTTTAATTAGAAATAGCCTAATTACCTCCCACCCATGTGGCATGTCCCGTTATCATGACATGTTTATGTGTGTTTTTAGTCTAGCCTAAGAGGTTAGTTTTTTATTCTTGTTGGGACAGTAGGCCTAGTCTGGAGAGATCTAGCATGTCTAGGTACGGTAGCCTACTGTAGTCTAGGCCACATGCTTTTAACAATGACCAAATCTGAGTTTTGGGCCTACTAGGCCTAGACGAAAAGTCTTGACTTCCTGCCGAAAACAATTAGTTCTAATTATAGGCCTACAAACATGACTTGTGTAGTCTAGATCTTGATTATGTTTAGGACTATGTCGCTAATACTAATACTCTAACGTCAGTGAGAGTTTATTGTCATTGACATTGAATATACCACCCCCCAGGCACACCCTGGCACAAGTCAAGGCTCAGCTTCAAGAAGAGAAGGCAAGTGTAGTCTGGGTGTGTTGGATGCTTATTTATACTTGATCTACAAAATATTGATGTTTGTAAGATTAGCTAGTCTATCCATAGGTCATGTAGGTCTAGGTGTCATAAATTATGAGTACATTCCAATAAACCTTCAATAATAAAATCTACAGGATGGTTCAGTGACAAAGGCTATAGATGCCTGGGCAGTACATGCAGTATGGCTATGCGCGCCATATTAATTCAGCAGAAATGACCCAATTTAAACTCAGGGGGCGCTGCGGTGCGCCGTGTGACAGAATCGCCCATTGGTCAGTGGTTTATGACGCATCTATATGTGGTTAATCTATGGTATGACATACATAACTAAAATCATGTTAACTGGCATTGCCATAAGAAACACTGGGTATATACTTAAAATAAAATTGCAAGGCATTGCCAGGGTAACATATGGTCAATCATTTTGTTTCCCGCACCAAATCCTGTAAGTAAAGGTGACGTCTGTAAGTGCATTCAAGCTGTTTTTCACAGAAGAAAGTATTTATTGATATACATGTATCTGGTTCAGATCACGACAAAACACAAACTCACATTTATAACAGACCTATATTTTAAGTGTAGGTCTATATTTTATTCATTCAAAGTTGGCAATTGTATGAGATATACTTTTTCAAATGATTGTCAAGAACTAAAGCAAAACTCAAACGTGGTAAATATTCCAAAGCATATTCTGTAAACTGCCCAAATTCTGAAATAATTTAATCACTATAGTAATGTCTGATGAGCTGTGTTCGAGATGACACACAATTTTGTTGCATTATTATGTTTATTCCCTGTGCTAACATATTCTCTGTGCTCTTATTTGCAAGCTATTTTGTAATAATAAAAATAATATCTCCTTCAATAAGTCGTAGTCTTATATATACCGGGTATATAAATTTAAGACAAGTAATAATTAAAGACTAAATTGTATAATTTCGTCCAGAAGTTACATGCCTCAAGGCTCAAGCTAACAACCGAACATCCATCTTCAATATGTTTATTAGCTACCATAAAATATACCATTTTGAACTTCGTAATATCAAATTTGAAAACTTACTAGTTACTGTGAGGAAAATGATACATAATAGTAGATTTATGGCAATTAAAGCATTGATATTTAACATCTTCAACAGTCATAAATGTAGCCTAATCATAAAACAATTACAATTAATATCACAGTACTTGGAGAAAATCTGTTAATTTTTCTGGATATACATTTCTTAGAAAAATTCTTAAGTGAAATATATTATATGTTAGCTGGGTATAAGAACATGCTACCGTTTATTCTTCCTACTAATTGTTATATATTGTTCATGTTGTTATAATGTAGCTACCGTATGGAGTATAATAAACTTTAACTTCCTTTTCACCCAGGTATTATATCTCTTTTTCATACAGATGGGAGTTTTGCTGCTGTAATTCCCATCTTAGCGTGGATAAAAATAATGTGATTAAATAAAATGTCCAGGTAAAATATTAAATGAAAGGCACAGAAATTCCTGTGATCAAAAATTGTGATTAATGATACATTTTGTATAAAGAAAGTAGCTTGAGGACATAATTGTTCATATGCCTATTAGTGGATCTGATTATCCATTGACTAGCTCGGCGATTGAATATTATATTTAATCCTGTCATCATCACATTTATGTACTACGTGCATATGTTGAATACAATTTACTGCTTAACAAATGGCCTAATCCAGCACAACAAGGACGTTGTGATCTGTTATTTTAGAAATTATACTTGGCTATTTAATAGAAACAAGTCATTTTCTTTCGCTGATGCCAGAAGGGTTAAATGAAACATTGCTGTTTCATTTATAGCCATCTAATAACAGCCATATTTTTTTACAATGAGGTAATGGTGATACTTGTTCACAGAAATGTACACCTGTCACAATACTGCACTTGACATACCAACAGGAAACAAAGATAGTTTTTTATCAGTAAGTTTAAATTGCATCATCTTCTCAGATATTTCTTGATTGATACCATGACACATCGACTTCATTTTGATCTGAAACAAAAAATCCACTGATAAGTTATAAGAACTATTCTAATGTATTAATAAAAATCATATTTATAATCCGATGCAAAATAATCCGATAATACTAATTTATAATCCTATTCAAAATAATCCAAAAATACTATTCAAAATACTACTATTTGTTTAATACATAGTGAAAAAGTGAGAATAGGTTAGTTTAGTTTGATTTCTAGGCAGTAAAGGGTTGTATCTCCTTTACAAAGTGATAAAATATGACCCTGTAATAACAAGGTGAAGTACTGTTTTATTTTAGGCCAAATATTTGCTCATTCACCTAAGTATTATATTGAAGGAGCCTATTTGTATGGACAATTTAATGATTACCTCTTGTAACCTGTGTTACTGTTGCTTCTATTTCCTAATTCATTTGAAGCTGGAATTACTAATGCAATTTCCAGCTTCAAATGACAACAAATATTTCTATTTCTGAAAAATAGACATTTCCAATATAGAATTATTGGATAATAATTATAAGCATTTACCAAAAGTTATTTTATCAAATTTAGTGATATTTCTATCAAATCTAAAAGCGTCTATGTATGTCAGGACAAGGGCTAAGAAATGACAGACTACCATTATAACTTTGCTGTGTGAATACTCTCTTGAGAATATTGAGAATATTTATTAAGGGTAACCCTTTCAGCATAATACAATCATAACATATACATATATATATGAAATCAATTAGTCAGGTATTACGCTGGTTTCCCAAGGGCCCCAGGTACATATAAAGACACACAGTTAGGTGAATAAACACTCGCACAGGCTACAACACAAAATGACAAGAATTATATGAATTATATGAAGCATACCTGTCCATGGACATCCTTGCAGTGGCCGGAGGGCAAACCTTCCACACTCAGAATTAAACTAGCTTGGTAATTTAACTGCTTACACAATGAATCAATTTCTTCATCTTCTTCTTTAGCGTCCTGATGCACAAGTGCTGCCATAGCGCCATTGCCATTGCTTTTATTGTCTGTCATTAAATTTTTAGTGTAGTTTATAAAGTGTACAATACTTTGACATGGAATACCAAGGTGGACTAATAAAGAAAGATCGTCAAACAAAACCAGAACTTTACATCTGCTTTGAAAGAGATTTTGCACAGATTTTTTTATAACAAGATATAGGTTCTTCAGATGGTCAGTTTTAGTGGCTGTGAATTCAACAAGTTTATCGTTGACTTCGGGAATGTTTTTTGCATTTACGTCATTTTTTACAACTTCCTGATTTTTGTGCGAGCTTGTACAAGTTGTAGGTCTAGTAGCAGACGAAATTGTCAACTCATTGGCAGCATTTTTCAGCCCTTCTATAAAAATAAGATTTCCATCATCACGCATCTTCGATAAATTTGTTCCACATTTATTTGACACCGTACTGAAATGGTTGAATGATTGGGCGAGGGCCACCAAGCAAACTTTATGTCCATTCTTCAAATAAGTTGACAGCATGTGGTGGACGATAAAAGAAGCATTTGCACCTCGCTCAGTGATAACCGCTAATTTACCATTCAATAAATCCGCTTCATTAACTCCAAGGAAATTATTCAATTCGGGAAACATTATAGTGTTCTTCGGTTGTTTTTATCACTAATTCTTGATGTTATTCTTGAGAAATATTATTAAACAAAAACAAAACAAAAACAAATCGTCCTCATAAATCAATCAATCAATCCGTAAGCAATGAGTGCACTGCTGGCTTGGCATGTTGGCAGTGCATCCCACAGCTACACATCTAGAGGCTGACAGACCTAGTCGACCAGCTGACTCTTAAACGCTGCCACAGTTTTCGATTCTATGGCAGCTGCCGGAAAAGAATTCCAATCAGAGATAGTTTGATACTAAAATGAATTTTGTCCCAGTGTGGTGCTAGCTCTGATGTGTTTATAGGCCTGATTGTGTCCACGTGTTCTTTTATCTGCCGGGATTAAACGGTCATTGATAGGAATTTAGACTAGCACATTTAAAATTTCGAACATAGGCCTACATAAAATTAAGTCTAGAAATTTTTCGTCCTGTTTTCAAGTCAGTCCAGCCCAGATGTCAGATGTCACACTGGCTGTTTGTCTATTATTTTGGGTGACAAATCTCGCTGCTGATTTTTTAAATGTGGGCCTCCCATTGCAGAGTCTCGATAAGGCAAACACCATGGTATGGTGTTGATGAAACGTTCCTAGTGTTAAGCCTTTCAGGGTGTAGGCCTACTGAAATTCCAGGTTTTTTAATTTCGGCCGTGACACCCTGAGGGGTTGAAACACATCCCCCATCGATCTGCCCTGTCCTGTAACGCAGATAGGTCTCTCTGCAGTTTCTCCTGATCTGCTCGACATTTTATCGGGCGATACAGAAGGCAGTCATCTGCAAAGAGACGAACCTGTGAGGAAACTGTGGAAGGGAGGTCATTAACATAGCTAAAAAAAGTAGGGGTCCGAGAACATTAGGCCTACCCTGGGGCACACCGGACTTCAGACAGGCTGATTCTGAAGAGCTGCCATTTAAATTTAAACCTTTTTTTCAAATAGTTTATAATCTCCATAAAACTTAAAGAACTCGGGCTCATGTAACGTCTCAGTAAACATGATACACTGGCCTAATGTTGGGCAAGCGTCGTAGTCGGTGGTCCAACATTGAGTCGATGTCTCGTCTGTTAGGCCTTAGGCCTGTACGTCAGTTTCCACATGTTCTTCTTCGTCATTTTCTTCAAAGTATTGCATGCGGCGGATTGGTTTTGGTTCGAGTTCATTCCACAACTTATCTAGATGGGTTTTGAAAGAGTTAATTGAGGGGGTTGTTACTACCTTCTCAGGGAGACTGTTTCATAGGTTCACAATTCTATTTCCAAATAAGTGTTTGCGTATCTCCTTTTCTGCTCTAACTTTTTGATTTTTACACTCTCCTCACTGTGTAGCCTAGTGTCAGTGTCTATCGTAAATGGTGTCTTCGATTTGTAAAGCTCATGGATGAACTTGTAGCATTCAATGACATCTCCACGATGTCTTCTGAGATACATAGTAGGTAGCTTTAGGCCTTCAATCTATCTGTGTAATCTTTATCTTTCAGCTAAGTAATCATTTTTGTTGCTCTGTGTTGTACATTCTCTCCCTCCATTTATGCCAATGTGCATAACTTTACATTTTTTTAACATTAAATAAAAGTTGCCACTTTTTTTCCCAAATCTTATGATGTCTGCCTGCGGGGCAATCCTATTGGCCTTGCTCGATGCATATACAAATATTTGTCATCTGCCAACATGCGTACCATTAATTGTGTCTATTTCTTTGGGAAGGACATTTGTATAGACGACAAGGAGCAGTGGTCTTGAGACACTCCCTTTGGGCACACCCGAGAGGACATCTGCCCATGATGAAGCCACTCCAATCACAGCCACCAGCTGCCTTCTTCCAGTAAGAAAATTTTGCATTCAGTTCAATATCACTCCATTAATGTCATATCCTTCTAATTTTTTAATCAAACAATTGTGTACTAGCTTGTCGAAGGCCTTAGCAAAATTTATTTGTTTGTAAATATGCAACCATCCTGCTGTTATAGCAGAGGCTGCATATACGGAACTGATATTATGACAGATTGTATGCAATGAACTCATTGTCAACAAGTAACAAGTAACAAGTAGTTTATTCTGATGGTCTTCTTTAGTAGACTTGTAGTCTTGATGTACTGGGTTCAAATCCAAATTAGGCTGGAAAATTAGGCCTGAAGTGTGCAATACCTCTTGTGATTGTGTGCACTATTAACGCAATTAAGAAGCGTGAATGTCTTTAAAAAGAAAGCATGCTTAGGTAGACAAGCAGATTTATATTTGTAGCAAACAAACACGTATGTGCATGAATGATAATTATTATTACTGTATGGCTGATATACATTAAAGCTATACATTCGCGTAAGATGTTTGTATTCAATATTACACCTGAAGCTATAATGTCATAATGTTGGGAGCTAGAAAAAAAAAATTTCATCACCTGTAATTTATACAATATGAATAAAAAAGGAAAGGTGTGCTAAACATCCTTCATATTAAGATGACATGTCCCACTTTAAGATGGCGATATTTCGAGCTGCCTGATTTCATTGATATTTTTGTAGTTGTCATTTTATTCACCTATTATCTTCTACCAAACTAACGATGTTTTTATGGATTTACAAACCTATGCACAGGACAGATTTATTTATTGTAAATGGTCCTGATCTAGAATATACAAAAAAACAAATGCCATGGTGAATCATGGTGAATGATGCTGTATTGGAGTATATATACAGTAAAAACCTGTCGATACCGGAATGCCTTGGGGACAAACTTATATTCCGGTTTGGACAGGTTCCGGTTTGGAGAGGGTTTTTGATTTCGGAGAGGAACAAACAACGATAACTTGTATAATTGACATGAGGGTTGGAATTCAGGATGTGTCGTCGGTAGATCTACAAATGATAGGTGGATTATGCAAATAAATTGATATAATGAAAGACTCAATTTTTTAAAGATGTTTTATTATATTAAATTAATAAGCATATAATAATCAATTCATACATTATTTTTTCAAGCATGATTCATTATTAAAACACATAATACAGCTAGTATACATAGATTAGTAAATCTAGTTAAGCACCGGGTATGCATGTTGTGTCTGTGATAATTTATCATTTTTGAATAATTGTGTGTCACATATTTCAGACACGGAGCGCATTTGTCATTTTATAAACATTGCTTTTTTAGCACATAATCTAAAATAACATTTTATTCTTGTAATCATCCGTCGCACATTTCAAACACGGAGCATATTTGTTAACACCGACATTAGTCCGTTTGAATATCAAAGCGGTAGTAGGAGAAGTTGTGCTTTTGCTACGGAGTTAATCATATTGCAGCAGTTTTTTTTTTTTTTACTGTTTCATGACAACACTCGTTTGTTTGGTAACTTTTATATATTTTCTGGAATGTATAACGCTGGACTAAATGTTCCGATACTGTATAATTATGTCATTTAATATAATTAATGCCTTGACTAAGAGTAAAAAATAATATAGGAATAATCGAGCGATGAAAAAATAAAAATGTTTTCAAATTTTAGGCCTACCTACCGTTTTTTATTTATTTATTGGGCCATTGAATATCACAAACAGAAAAAATTTATCCCAAAACACAGTCTAATATATGTGATAATTATTGTTTAATACACTGATATGCTTATGAATTGATACGACTTTTTAATATTTTATTAGTCAAAAATGTTGTTATATGATTTTACTAACCAATTATTTTATTAATTCATTATGTTGTTAAAATATCTTACCAATCTCAAAGTAAAGGCGCTACCAACACTGACTTCGCACCTTCCCCATTGCATAACAAGCAGGATGAACATTACGTCACCTTGCCGCCCCCTGTTTAACCCTCAGTGCACCGCATGCAATTTTTAAAAATTCTAAAAAAAAATCGATTCTGGTTTGGACAGGTGAAATACAATACAATTTATACATTTGGGGAAAATAATGAGTCCGGTATTCGGAGTAGCCAGGTTCCGGTTTTGAGACTTAGAGGGTTAATTAGTATTGTTTTGAGTGTAGTTAATTCGGGACCCAATAATTATTACGGTATAGACAGGATTCAGCTGGATGCCGTCCTTATATAGTAGCGGGTCGTTAGCTGAGAAGTTGGCCAGTCTGACAGTTAGGGCTGTGACATATCATCACAGCCCCTGTCTCCTGGCACACACCAGTTAGCCGAGCGTTCACAAAGTCGGCGAGCTCTTGGCGGGCAGCATCGTTCATCACAGGTGGTATGCTACTGAGAGCAACCTTATTAGCACGTCGGGTTGCCAACTCCAGACAACTTCTGTGATCCGACAGGATCTCATCCTCACATTTACGGTTAGCACAGTCAGTTGTGCCAGCCACGATAGACACTGTGTTGACACTGATGCTTCTCTTGAAGGGATGCGGCGGCACTTCTGGCAGGTCCACAGTCCCTTATGATCGTCTCTTATAACGATTCTGCACGACCATGGTTACACTTAGGTACACAATGCTGTGTCAGCTTGACCTTGATGCCAATGTAGCCTTGTTGGTTGCTGATGTGATTTTCTTTGGACATCGTTTTCTTTGATGTGGTTTTCTTCTTTTTCTTAAGCTGCTGGGCATTATCGTTTTCTGCATCTTCTGACACCACAGCCATCACAGAATGCACGTCAGCTACAAGCACCTCAGGCGGTTGCACAAGATCTAAAGGGACTTTTGTGTTGGCTGTAGTAGGTTCTCAGTAAGGGTGCCGAGTTCTGTACTGCGTCTTGGCAAGCTCTTGCTTGCTTTAGAAGTGTGCTGTGGTGGTGCCGTCTTCCTTGTTCTGGGTGTTATTAGTACAAGAGGAGAGTCTTGCTTGTCCTGGAGCACTACGGGTAGCAATAAGCATGATATGTTAGCCAATATATATTTTTTCTTTCTAAAAATGATGACCATCTTCAATTTAGCCTATTCAGATTATTAAAAATAAAATCAGAATATTTCGCTCTCAAATGTTAAGAAGTAATCTTAGCAAGATTTTTTTTAGTTTACTATTTATATTATTATGTTTCATAAATTAAAAAAAAAACATCGTGTGTGTGTGTGTGAAATATCGGTTAAATTATCTAAAACACACAAAATTACCTGGAAATGATAAATGACACACACATATTATATATGTGACAATACAAGTTTATTTTTCATAAATGAAAAAACGGCGACCATCTTGGATTTGTGGGTGAAATATAGGTCAATTTATCTAAAATACGCAAAAAATGAATTGCTCGAACCCAATTTAAGTCACCTAGAGACCATAAATTAGACATATCTAGGTGGTAGACCAAGATTATTTTTCACAAAAAAAAACGGCGGCCATCTTGGATTTGTGGGTGAAATTTAGGAGATACCGGGGCAAGTTGAAACGATTTTCAGAAAATTTATTCCGTAAGTCTTAGTTTTAGTGTCTGGTTAATGAAACAAACTCTAGATATCATCATTAACTGCGCATCTTGATGCGCTAGACGCAAATTGCCTATGTTGTAGTCATCATGGTTTAAATTAGAAATAACCAACATCTTAATGTGTGTTTCAAATAACCCCACTTATGCGGGGTTAGTTTGATTTTGTGTTATATAATTGTAATTGATCATGAATCGGGGCTATTTAAAACATGCAGATATGCCGCGTCGGCCAACATTCAGGATCTCAAAAATTAAAGACAATCTGCATGTGTTGATTTTTTATACAAAATGGGGTCATGTATTACACAACTGGCATTCGCTAGGTGTTCTCACATGATCCATAAGCATCATACTGCGGGCTTGAGACGTCATGTTTCAACTTACCCCGCTTTTCATCTAGCCCCGGTCTCCCCTAGGTCGATTTGTCTCAAAAAGCCAAGAAATGTATTTCTCGACGCCATGTCACCTACAAACCATACATTACACATAGGCCTACCTATGTGATAAATCAATAGAAATCAAATTTTGTTATTAGGCCTACATTTTGACGAGCATTTTAGGTTTACAATCTGGCACTCAACATCGTCATAAAAAATTATGTCTCAGAAAAAGGTCAAGTGGCTTCTAGCTAGGACTACTGTCTTTGAGCCACTAAAAGCACGAGGTATTCAATCTCAAGGTCGGGTTAGTGTTGGGGAAGAGTCATAAATTTGCTCCACATTAAACTATAGCATTGTTTCAACCCGTGCACTTTGCACGGGTTGATATAATAATTTATTGTAACGTTATACAGACAGGCCTCGGAGATCATCAGTCCTCCGATGTTCCGTCATCTTCCACATCCGTCACGATTTTGACGGGAACGGATCTGCCCAATGTATTTTTGCTTCTATGTTCTGCCATTCCGATGTACGCCTCCGTCATCAAATCTCGGTGACGAAAGGGTTAAATCAATGCATGACGTAAGCGTCCCGGTCACGGTCAGTCACGCTAATTGTGTGAACGCCACTTGTACAGTGATAGTGGCATTTGACCAACGCTGGCTAAACGCACCTAGCGTGTAAGGGATTAGTGGGAGGCTAATTAACAAATAAAACCCGTCAAATACATGTTCACAATGTGACCATTGGTTTAATGCTGGGCCACTGCCTTTGACACTGTACCACTCAACAAAGGAGCAGCATAACACTTCTTGACGCAGGAATATGACACACCCTGCAAACACAAGACGCTCACCCATTGTTGATACAATGTTGGGCCAACAAACACAAAACATTTGCATAACATTTGTACAACGTCGGCCCAATGTCTTCGAAGTTGATTCAACCAGTTCAAACAATATTCATTCAGTCATACTTAGGACAATGTTTCATTTGTGTGTAGCCGCCAGTTAAGCTGATAAGTATTCATGTCGTCATCCACCTACCTTGAGGACATACATTTCATAGATTATGCTCTTAGCCGTGAAAAGGGGTGAATGACAATTTTGTTTCGGTTAGCAGGAAGGGTAAACACCTATGTGCGCGTTGAATGGTTTACCATTGTAAAAAGACCAGTATGTGAAGCCCTACAATAACAGCAAGACAAGAGTCGCACGTCCGGCAATATGAAAGTAGGAGCAATAAGCCACCCACCCGAGTAATGACATGCACGGTGCTATACATAGTGAACGGTAACGGTTAATGTACAGGCCAAAACTGGTGGGGTACCCCTCCCCACCGTAGAACAAAGCACAACCATTTTTTTCTTGAAGATATATATATGTAATGTTGGAAATGGATGGTTGTCACATTTTAATTTGGTGGCAGGGGTATTCTACAGACAGATTTCTCAGATGACCCCTGATTTTCACTGTTGGATGTATCGCCCCTTTTCCCATGAAAATATTTTACATTCTGACAAGGCTTGTGTAGGTTAAAAACCACCTAGAAGTATCTCTAATAGGTTCCTACCTCTAGCCCAAGCAATCTTAGTCTCAGAATAAGCCAAATTATGTGACACAATGTGAAATAAGGACTAATTTCCATAATTTTTTCAACGATTTTGTGCGATTTATGATATAATTTTTATCTTTTTTAATAAAATCATTGTTGTCGGTGACCCCTGTGGACTCCAAGCTATTGAAATTGATAAACATAATGTATCTAGATTACAAAAAGAAAACAAACTGAAAATCCATCAATTTTCAGCAAAGTTATAACCGTTTTCCTTTCCTCACTCCCAAAGACGCACAAACAATGTAAAGCAATATAACATGTGATGTGATCTAAATTTCATCTGTTTTCGTACCATTCCCGTGGAAATGTTAACATTAATCACTATAAAAACATTGGTTTAATTTTATGTGACAAAAAATACAGGTATTGAGTGTTTTTTATATGATTTGCTATCAATGAGCACTACACGTAGTTAATAGCTGCCCAGGAATGTTGAAACTTCGGTTAACACAATGCAGGAACAACCACTGTCAACTCATGACAAAGCTTTCCACAAGCTTGCACATGAACAGACCGTCCTCTCAAAACAAACACAAGAGTATCCACACTGGCACGTGAACGTATCAACTTCATCAGTATAAAATTAGATATGGATATTCCACAACAAGAGGCACAGCAGTATTCTACCTGGAAGCTCAAGCAAGACTTCAGGGCTACTTCCAAGGCAAACTGTCATTTGTCGAACGCTCAGGTTACTCCGACCTGCTGTGTTCCAGTTCAATCACCGTGGGAGATGCCCTGAAGAAAGCAGCAAACCTGCATGCCGAGCTGAGAGACCTTGTGGAGCTGATTAACCCCCCGTCAATGCCAATGGAGATGGATGAAGCTTTGGTATTGTATAGGGATGCTGGAATATTGAAAAAGAGCATGGCAGACATATCAGATTCTCCCGATACCTACATATCTGCTGCAAAAATTGAAGTGGGTCACTGTAGGAGTGAGGTTCCAGATGCCCTGTACGACTCTATTGTCTGGAGCACAAGTGCTAGGGACTACAAGAATGTCACCACAACCAGTGAAGTAGACGTGCATGATCTCACGAGTCCTAGCAATATGCCACAACTTTATTGCTCTATGCCAAAAGGTGAAAACGGCTCTAACGCTGGGGTTGCCTAGCAAGTTCACCACGATGTTGGCAGCATGTATCTCGTTGATGTACTGCACAATCTTGGCCACTGTGTGTCATACAATTAGTCCAGTTGTCAAATGGCATTTTTTTACTCAAGCGTGTTTCGCGGTATGGACGATGTTTTATGATTGATTCTGGTTCTAAGGGTTGTCCTGAGCAGGAATCAGCCGGGTGCCACTTCGGCACCCTTGGGCGGAATTTTTAAGGGCAAAAACAAAATGGCCGCCAAATATTTCAAGGTCAAATATGATTTTTCAACAAATGAAGCCAGGAGCAAGTGTAATACCTCATTTTCATGTGATTTTGACTGGGCAATCCATTTCTTGTATTATTTTGATGACTTAAGGTCATCTTCAAGGTCAAAAAGACAATTTCAAGGTCAAAGAAGCAAAAATACAATTTTTAACAAATAAAGATAGGAACATGTGTAATAATTCTTTTACATGGGATTTTATCTGAAAATGAATGTATGGTATTATTTTGTTGATCCAAGGTTAGCTTCAAGGTCGAAAGTCCTTTCCAAGGTCAAAAACAAAATGGTTGCCAGATATTTCCAGGTCAAATATGATTTTTGCAACAAATGAAGCTAGGAACAAATGTAATACCTCATTTTCATGTGATTTTGACCGGGCAATTCATTTCTTGTATTATTTGCATGATTCAAGGTCATCTTCAAGGTCAAAAGGTCAAATATCAAGGTCAATTAAGCAAAATCACTGTTTTTAACAAATAAAGCTAGGAACATGTGTAATACATCATGCAATTTTGACTGGGCATTCCATATCTGATATAATTTTTATTATTCAAGGTCATCTTCAAGGTCAAATCGGTCAATTTTAAGGTGAAGTAAGAGAAAATATCATTTTTAACGAATAAAGCTAGGAATGTGTGTAATACCTCTTTTTATGGGATTTTGATTGACAAATCCAATTATAGTATTATTTGAGTGATTAAAGGTTATCTTCAAGGTCAATTTCAATTCAAGTTCATTAAAATTCAATTAACAAACATAAATAGCAAAAAGTGTTGTACGTCTGTTTAGTGTAATATTGACAAATAATCCATTTCTGCTACTATTTTTATAATTAAAGGTCATTTTCAAGGTCAGTGTGTCAATTTCAAGGTCAGGTAAGCGAAAATATGATTTTCAACAATTAAGCTAGGACAATATCTTTCTGGTATGATTTTGGTTATTTGAGGTGATCCTCTAGGTCAAATGTAAATATCAAGGTCAAATATTATTTTAACGTAGTATTCTACATATTGGAGCACACATAATGAGCACACATAATGAGTAGTCATTAAAGGGCAATGAGGAGGCATTGAAGGGCAATGAGGAGGCGGTGAATGGCAACGAGGATGCGTTAAGGGGCAAAAATGGGGCGTTAAAGAGCGACAAGATGCATTAAAAGGTGGCGGGGTGGCATGAAAGGGCTATGGAACCGTGACAAGGAAGTACGTTAACGGGTGATGGGGCGGTGCTAATAGTTGATGGATAGGTGTCTAAGCGCAATGAGAAGGCATTAAAAAAGACAGAGAATTGTTAAAGGGCAATGGAGAAGGTTAAATGGTGACGGAGAAACGTCAAAGAGCGATGGAAAGGCGTTAAAGGCCGAAAAAGTGTTAAAAGTGATGTGGATGCATTAAACTTTGATGGAGAGGCGCTAATAGGCGATGCGAATGTGGTAAAGGGCGATGGCGAGGCATTAAATGGTGATGGGAAAGTTTTAAATGGCGATGGGAAGGCGGTAATGGGTGATGAGGAGTCGTTAAAGGGCGACCATGAAACGTTAAACGACTATGGAAAAGCGCTGAAGGGCAATGAGGAGGAGTTGAAGTGTGCTGGATAAGCGTGTGAGGGTGAGTAGAAAGTGTTAGAACAACGGAGCATTGCTAAAGGGCGACAGAGAAGCGTTAAATGGTGACTGAGACGTCAAAGGGCATTGGAAAAGTAATAAAGGTTGATGGAGATGCTTTAAAGGGTGATGGAGAGACGCTAACAGGCGCTGCAGATGAGTTAAATGGCGATGGGAAGGCGTTTATGGGCAATGAGGAGGCGTTGAAGGACAACGAAGAGGCGCTAAGGGTGACGGGATGTGTTGGTGGGTGGCATGAAAGGGTTATTGAATGGCGCTAGAGGGTGACGAGGAAGAATTAAATGACAGGTGATGCGGTGGTGCTAAAGGGTGATGGATATGTGTTTTAGGGCGATGAGAAGGCGTTAATGATGACGGGGAATTGCTAAAGGGCAAGTGAGAAAAATTAAATTATGACGGAGAGATGTCAAAGAGTGACAGAAAGACGCTGAAGGGCCAAGAAAAAGTGTTAAAGGTTGATGGAGATGCACTAAAAGGTTGATGGAGAGGCGTTAAAAAGGTGCTGCAGATGCGTTAAATGGTGATGCTAAAGGGTTGAAGGGCGATGAAGAGGCGGTAAATAGTGATGGAGAGGCATTCAATGATGATGGGAAGCCAGTAAAGGGCGATGAGGAGGCGTTAAATTTCACTGAAGAAGCGTTAAAGGGTGACGGAAAGGCGTTAAAGGACGAAGAAAAAATATAAAGGTAGATCCAAAAGCATTGAAGGGCAATGAGAGACGATAAATGGCGATGGGGAGGCGTCGAAGGACCATGGGGAGGCGTTAAAGATTGATGGTAAAGCTTTAAAATGTGACGGAGAGTTAAATTAAAGAGCAATGGAGAAGCGTTCAGTGTGAAGAAGAGGCATTAAAGGGCAACAGAAAGGCCTTCAATTGCAATAAAGAGGCGTTAAACTAAAAGGACGTTCAGGGCGAAGAAGAGGCGTTAAAGGGCAAAGAAAGGCCTTCAATTGCAAAGAAGAGGCATTAAACTAAAAGCTATAAAGACGCATTATTGTCTCCCTTTAGTGCCTCTCCATAGCTCCATAATGCCTCTCTCTCACCTTACAAGGCCCTAGGTGGCTCTGTAACGCCTCTTGTGGCCCATTAAAGCCTCCTCATTTTTCTATAATATGCCTCCTCATTGCCCTTTAATGCCTTTTCATTGTCCTTTATCGCCTTCTCATTGCCCTTTAATCCCTCCTCATCGACCGTTAGAACTTTTCCATCACTCTTTAACACATCTCTGTTAATTGCCATTCAATGCCTTCGAGCCGATGTCTTCACCTTGAGCATGTTAGATCATTTAAACCCAACAGAATTAGATAATCCAGTCAAAATAGGTAGTATACGTGCTCCAATTTCTAGGTTATACGCTAAAACATATATTTGACCTTGAGGATGACTTTAAATCACCAAAGTAATAGGAAAAAGATATTTTTCGCTCAAAATCCCACGAAAAAAAAGTTTTTCACACATGTTCTAGCTGTATTTGTTAAAAATCATATTCTCCTTTACTTGACCGTGAAATTGACATTTTGACCTTAAAGATGACCTTTTATCATCAAAATAGTATCAAGAATAGATTATTCAGTAAAAGTCACGTCAAAAAGACAAAATAATACCATAAATGGATTTTTCAGACAAAATCACATGAAAAAGAGGTATTACACATGTTCCTAGCTTGATTTGTTAAAAATGGTAATTTTGCTTATTTGACCTTGAAATTGACTTTTTGACCTTGAAAATGACCTTGAGTCATGAAAATAATACAATAATGGATTTCCCGGTCAAAATCACACGAAAAGGAGGTATTACACTTGTTCCTGGCTTCATTTGTTGAACAATCATAGTTGACCTTGAGATATCTGGCGGCCATTTTGTTTTTGACCTCGTCAATGCCCTTCCGGCCTTAAAGGTGACCTTGGATCACCAAAATAATACCATAAATGGATTTTTCAGACAAGATCCAACGAAAAAGAGGTATTACACATGTTCCTAGCTTTATTTGTTAAAAAGGGTATTTTTGCTTATATGACCTTGAAATTGACGTTTTGACCTTGAAGATGACCTTATATCATAAAATAATACAAGAAATGGATTGCCCAGTCAAAATCACATGAAAATGAGGTATTACACTTGTTCCTGGCTTCATTTGTTGAAAAAAACATATTTGACCTTGAAATATCTGGCGGCCATTTTGTTTTTGCCCTTAAAAAATTCCGCCCAAGGGTGCCAAAGTGGCACCCGGCTGATTTCTGCTCGGGACACCCCACAGTATCAGAATCAATCATAAAACATCGTCCATACCGCGAAACACGCTTCAGTCAAAATCCACTGGACTAAATGAAGTCAGACGGTTCACAACATCCGTTGCCAAAGACAAGATCTCACAGGCTGTAGATGTATATGTACCACGAGGTATACAGAGTGTGGACTTATGTGGACGCTGCCATCGACAACTTTGATCAGAATGAAAAAACGCTCGATGGGAATGATAAAAGCATTCCGTGAACAGGGAAGAAGGCATTAGATGTTACAGAATATACTTTTAGAGCCCCTACACCGATAACCAACGTTGTATCAGCGTTTTATGTTTTGCATGACAGGTAACAATTTTGACTTTAATTGATGAAAAATACCCGGGACAATCAAGTAACAATGGAGATATAGCATCACTCTACAGCTTTCCAATAGTGACAATTACCATTTTATGCAGACATAATTAACTAGGCCAGAGAATCTCAAAAACACCATTATCCTGCCGAGTTGTTTGTTTCTGTTTTTCATTCATTTAAAACTGGATTTGTAACTTAATTTTTAGCTTCAATTTAAGTGATAAAAAATATTTTATTAAAAAAACTTTTTCAAAATTGAATTATTTTATCAACTGAGCGTCTTCGTAGAACACCTTGGTATCAGAGAGTCTACGCCCTATGCCACTTTGCAAAGTGGCATAGACTCTCTGATACCAAGGTGACGATGTGATATTTGTCATTGACATTATACTTCGTTTGAAACTTCCTTGAAACAGTAGGCCTGCATCTGAGGGCCTAGCAGCACAAGGGTTAATACAACCTTATCATTGTAGTAAATAAAAAAAAAGACTAGCACAGTATAAATACTTTAATGAACGTTCATGGTACAAGATATGAGTGGAGTAATAACAATAATAGCAATAAAGAAAAATAATTCAACAATTAAGTGTGTTATTAAATACGTGGCAAAAGCGTGTGATAATTGAGCAGCAGTGAATTAATAAATCTTGGTCAGATTGTTCATCATGCAAACTGACAGGGGCGTTGACACGATTAAATTGTAATTCATCCAGTGAGGGGATTTGTCTTCAGGCGTGAGAATCTGATTCTGACGTCTACAGACATTATCCGCACTAATAGGGTTAAGAACACACTTTGACAGATATGTGTGAAATAAACCTGATCTAAATGTTAAATAAACATGCACCATCTGTAACACGGCCTTTACGGTCGTTTTTATTATGAATAAAGATGGTATGGCTACAAGATAATACCGCCGAGACGACTAGTAATCCAGAAACGTTTGACTATAGGACGTGCTCTGAGACGATCTTAATATAACCCTTAGGACCTCTGTCACTAATATTAATCAAATATTTTGTGGGAAATCATAAAATGATCATTATATATTGTATAATTCAGTTTTGGGAGGTGTATGTTAAATAAATTGTTTTCGTCATTTGCAGTTGAAAATTGCTCAGCAATTCCAGCTTCGAATGATTGATTTTATGTGGAATGAATAAAAAATAGAAGCAAACAGTTCAGCAGCACAAGCGTTAATATAATACCGACCAACGCACACTGTATTCAACCTTGAGCCGTAATTAAGAACTATCAGTACTGTACATTTAGCCGCCAATAGTGGAGGTACGTGTGATTGGAGAAATAACAAGATTAAATAGAATGCTGACAAAACGCTACAGAATAACAATAAGCTATGGAATAAATCCACTACATTTAATCGCAAAAACAGTGCCTAAAGGTGTAGGCAAGATAAGCTCTGAAAATACCAATTGTAGATTATTGGAATACGTAAAATATCACAACATCTACATCACTGTTTCACTACAACGATCCAGGTCTATAGTGAGTCGGATCTGTTGAGTTGAAAAAGACAGGATGTTTATCAAAACACAAAAATGACAGGATCATGTATTACATACAATAATTCAATCTGCGTCATCTTTATGTTTCACGATGGATATTATAGCAATATAAATATGAATTGCGGATCATGAAATATATATATCACATTGGTGTACACATGACATAACCTTGGTGTATTATAAAAACAGTATGAATTAAGTACGATTGGAATTGTATGACATATGATGGCCGCACACTGAGCAGAATCTGTCTGATGGAAAATTTTCAGTGGCAAAATTATACATACTGATAAAATTTTATACAGAAAACGTAGGCAATTTGCGTCTGAATGTATTTGACAGAATCTGCCGAGTGCGAGGCCAGCATTATAGATCGGCTGAGAATGTTAAGTACACATTGAAACAAAGTAGCTTAACCCTTACAACCTTGAAATATGTGTATATAAGCTATGCAGACCAAAAGTGTTTTTTAATTTGAAATCTTTCAGTGCAAGAACAGTCTTTATACGTAAGAATCTGACGTCTACAGACGTCAGATTCCGACGTATAAATCTGACGTCTACAGACGTCAGATTCTGACGTATGAAGACGGTCCACACGCTGAAAGGGTTAAAGCATTAGTACACATTTTTAAAATTAGATCTAAACACTAAACTGTGTGAATGATGTACTTATGCAAGTACTACTTTTTCCATCAGTGCACATAATATTATTACATGTTTCTCCAATTTTCCCGTAAAATACTTCTAGCGGGAAATATTCTAACGCAATCAGTTTTTTCTTGAGCTGTGGTGATGGAATGTAAATATTTTGCCAATACCATGCAAGCAATTTATATTCTCAGTATAGTATATTTAGCCCAAAAGTGGGGGTAGTGAAAAATAACAAGAACAAATAGAGTACAGAAAAAGAGTTATAGAATCAATCCACTCCACCTTATTTACCATGTCTACGCGGAATGTAGCAAGATTATATCACAAATGAAGCATACATTTGATAAATATCATATCCAATAGTATATATAGCTTAACAGTCAAATAAGAAAAACGATAATCCAAGCATTTCTATCACGCACGTTCTTTGTCATGATGAGACACAATGAGCGAAATCCAGTTCATGACAACATAAATGTGCACATAATCTTCCATGTTAAGTTGAATATTGCGTAATGAATGGAAAAGAGCACAACAAATCATTTTGAACACATCATACGAAAGTAACAATTTTTTTTACGTGTTTGTACATTGTTTTTATAATTTGATAGATTGATTTGATGATTAATTACTCTTATAAATAACATCAAATCCCCTTCATCAGATTATAAAAATGTTTGTTACTGTATTATGATATCAACTCACAATGTCTAAATATACAAAACAATACGTATTATGTAATCATATGTAGTAACATAACCGACCTATAATTAAATATTTAATCTTAACATTCAATATCAGTCATGTATAAAGGCTTCTCAAAAAAGTCACATAATTATGAGCCTATATAGTGGGCGACTTAAAGTCCACCAAGGAGGAAAAAGCGATCACTATTCACCACAGCACTTCTACTGGGCATTGTCCTTGTCAGAACTACAAATTAATGGAGCACAGCTGATATATATATATATATATAGTTTTATACTCAAAAGCAACAGAAACACAAAATGCAGCTACTGAAGAAACACATTTCAGACGGTAAATACCACACGACCACAATAATTATTTTGTCTGAATGTTTCAAGCAGTACGAGAATCTTTCACTTTGTATCTCTTAATAAAAAAACAATACCTTTAATGTAACACACCTGTGGCGCAAAGGAGGTTTAGTGTTTCTTTTGCGGTTGAGTATAATTATAAAGATGATACTTAATAAACATTTGCCTTCAGGCATTATCATACTTAATAATACAGGTAAATAACATATTTTATTGAGTCAAAATTTAAATTATTTATTTCAGCACTTAAGAGTCGACACATAATTTAAATTACAGGTCAACGTGAACAATACTATTGTTGATGGCATAACATTGTTCACAATGCAGATGTAATGAATAAACATTAAAACAAAAAAGTAAATTAAATGTATATTTAACATTGTATGGCATGTCATATCATGAATAATGACAAATATATATTTATTTCATTTTGCCTAAGGTTTATAGATAATCATTCTAGCCAGATAGATTCAAAGCTGTATTGATGTATTGAGCCAGGTCATGTGCGTTTTCTCCCTGTAGAAAGCTCTCGTGGTTTCCCTTTGTCTGATGAACTGTTATTTTACCATTACAAACCTGAAAGCAAGAAAGTAACTTATTTTTTACGGAATGAGCAAGTAGGAGTAGGGTCTACATCTGAAAATTATGAATAAAATATTCTTCATTTAGAAAGGAATTCTTTTGGTAAGAAATATATGCCAAAAGAATATAAACTGAATAAAATAACTAAATTTCAAGTAAATAATAAGTAAGATATTAATAGTAGCAACCTAAGATTATTATACTTCAAAATAAAGTGACAGCTAGGAATTTGCTAATTTAACAAAAAAAAAACAATACAATTACAAACAAAAAATTACAAATTATTGAACGAGCATTCAATAATGTTCAGCCTCTGGTTTCTTAAGTGTTTCTTGGGTGCAACGACCCAAAACTTTTAAGATGATATTTGTCAAAGCAAAAATGTACATCACAAAATGTATAGCTTAAGTATCGCAGAAAACAAAACATATTGACCATATGCTGACTCAACATTGGTCTATCATTTTTGACATTGTCCCAACATTTGCCCAGCACAAGAGTCCATGTTTTATAATTTAAAGGATTTTGATTCTAACAAAAATCATTATGACCATGTAGCTACGTACATGAATAAATAACATTATATCCAGAAATTGTTTACTGGATCGTAGTACAATGTATTTTTCTAAACCCTGAAGCTCCGAGCCTTTAATTTTCAGTCAGTTTAAGTTGCGTCTCACTGAAGCGAACCAAGTGACTGTATGCAAGTTATTTGGATTTGTAAAATTTAGGGCACAACTTAATCATCTCATTCTCACAGATTTGAGACATATTTTACCTTTAGTGTTTTGAACAAGTGCTAATACAACATTGAGCATCTACTTTAGTTAAGATCAGTCCTATAGGGATTGAACCTACCTTATTTAAACCATAATCATCTTCTAGAATATTGGCCTCTTGTGTTTTGTCCATGGCTTTAATGAGGATCACAGGACAGTTAACGTTACCAGCCATCTCATACTTATGACTAATATACAGTCTCTTGTAATAAGCATTTGCCGCATTCTCAATATCACTTTTGTTACCAAATTGTCCGGTTTTCATAAGTTGAGATGATACTTCTTTGAGCCTTGACGGGAAATCAGGCAGGGACGCCAAATTCTGTACAAACTGCAATCAAACAAGAGGTATGAGATATTATTATTTACTATCAGTTATTATTTATATTCTTACATTTATTAAAAAGATACGCAAGTGGTGTTCAATTTGTGGGCGGTATTAGACAATAAAGCAATTGTACAATAAATAAGCTCTTGAGATATTGAATTTGTCACTTTAAGTGTGTCTCACTACATGTGGCCTACCGCAATCCACAACTTTCAAGTGATTGAAAACACAGAAAAACTACTTTTATCAGCATCTGGAAAGTGATAATAAGGATGCAGGCAAATCCTTGAAATTTATCGTTCCAATGCTGGGCCAGCATCGTATGACATTGGCCCAACAATAATACAGCATTGGCCGACATTCAGTGTAGGCTGTGCTACATGTTACTACTCACAGCACTTTTGTCGACATCACAGAGTTGCAGGGCGAAGGCAGTGAGGCCCTCTGCCTGGAGTACGTTGGTTTCTGAGCTGAGCCTGTCCACATGGTGCTGTATGTGAGTGCCCACGTATGAATGCGAGCCATCCAGCAGAGTCAAGCTGACCACATCCACGTTATCCCTCTCCAACTGTAAGCTCATCTCAAACGCCACCGACGCCCCGAACGAGTAACCCATCAATTTGTAAGGCCCACTAGGCTGTAATTCCTTTATTTTCTGTGAAGTAAATAAAAATCAACTGGATGTGACTGTTTTCGGCACGAAAACATTAATGAGCATCCCCGTTAGATATGCCTATTTCCTAGACTCTAAACCAGCCCTCTCACTCAGCTGTGGCAGCCATTTTGTTTTAAATCAGATCCAAGTCAAGTCAAGTCAAGAAACATTTATTCGCCATGTATAAACATTGAAAAACAATTCAATTTCATAATTTAATTTTATGGACAGGAGACCCCCATTAAGACACTGTATGTATCGCTATCATGAGGGCCACCGTTGGTATATTACATTATTTGGGGTGAACATTCACTTCACTAACATAACAAGAAAATTAATATTTTGTACATTATAACCGTATAAATATACACTTGAAGATAATAAATGGTTGGATGCTAACAATGCATAAGCATAATATTTAAATATTGAGTAAAATATTAAAGACTAAAAATATAGGACAGTATATATATATTACGAGTTTATATTGCAAATGACACAATTAACAATGGAACAGGTTGACGAATAATTGTCAATAATAGTTTTCTTAACATATAGGCCGAACGAATATAAAGAATGTGTTAGAATTTAGTTAATCAGATCATCAGAAATACCTAGAGAACAAACCTATTAAATATGACAGCAATCCAACCAACGGTTTAGAAGTTATTGTGCCCACAAGCTATTTGGGTGGCCATCTTGGAAAATGGCCGTTTATGACTTGGTGCCAAAAGAATATAGATCTGAAGAATATCCCAGTCGCATAGGTCATATGTAGAAAATAAATTTGTAAAAAAATTCATTTGTTTAAAAAATTTTTACCTCCCCCCCACCCAGAAAAAGTGCCCCCCCCCCAAAGAAAAATACTTTTCCAAACTTGGATAGACTACTCCAATATAAAAAAAAAAAAAAAAAAAAAAATGACCCCCACCCCCACCATGTCAATGTTTTTTTTTAAATGGCTGCGGCAGCCATTTTGTTTTCAAATGGATTCATCCCAAAAGTTAATCAGATCATCAAAAATACCTAGAGAACAACCCTACCAAATTTGAAAGCAATCCAACCAACAGTTCATAAGTTATCGTGCCCACAAGCTTTTTGGGCAGCCATCTTGGAAAATGGCAGTTTTTGGTTCGGTGCCAAAAAAGAAGAATTGCCCTGTCACATAGGTCATATATGCGAAAAATAAACAAAATTTATCAGTCAAGTTTCTGGTTAGAGATAAATTGAGGATACGCCCGTGGCGGCGGAGGAATAATGCTAAACACTATAAGCATCCCGATATTCATCGGGGATGCTTAATAAGCATCCCGATATTCATCGGAGATGCCTTATTAGGCTCTGATGTCAGTATGCCTACAGTATAGAGCCTGCTATGAGCAGCCACCTCTCAGACACTGAAAAATTGACCTTTCCAAGACAGAAGGCTTTTATATACAAAATGAGGTTGGCTAATCATAAAAGTACTGCTCAAAACAGGTTCTACTGTATGAAACTTTGTAAAAATGAGGCCATGCAGTAAATCACCTAGGTATATAATCACAAAGTTAGGGATATTTCATGTGTATTTTTCAATCATTTGCCTGGGATAATTTTCAAGTGAATAAAAAAGATCAAAGAGTACTGCAGCACTTGGGGAATTAACCTTTTAAGCTCCCTTGCCGCGTTTACTATTATACAAAACATGGAATATTTTGAATAGAATTAATTTAATAAAAAAATGTTATAGTTGATGATATTTTTGCGTTTGATTTGAGATATCATAAACCAGGTCATTTTCGATCACATCCAGGTCAGAACTGCGACAGCAATTCACATCTGTAGGTGAATAAAATTGAGGAGAAATCGTGAGGTGCTAGCAATGCTAGGGGGGTACACCCTTGTTCATTCACTTAAAGCTGGAATCGCTAATGCAATTTCCAGCTTCAAATGACGAAATATATTTGTATTTATGAAAAAAATGAATGATTTGATTAACGGAACATGTTTTTCAAAACCTATTTTGCGATATATATGGACGACCCCAGCAGCTTTTTACTGTTGCTGATCTGTTGCCTTACCTTAATATAGAAAGCGGCTAGATCAGACAGTGATGTTAGCGGGGCGTTGTTTGTACATTGCAGGCCGTACACAGGACATTTCAGCTGACACGCCAGATGCTCCAGAGACGTTATAACCCCTTCTACAGGGTGAACGAGGAAGACGGGATTACTGGCAGAGTCTACACAACTGTTCATTTTCACCACGTCTTCCTCCGGCATCAGATGATGAGGGTCTAGTCTCAGAGACACACCGCTGTCATCCAGCCGGTCACTATGCAAGTTCTCGTCAGTTTTACCCTCCGCGGAGGATGCACCGGGATTTGCAGCCATATCCTGCAGCTTGGCTATGGTCAGTTGACGAATGTCCTTTATCGGCAGCGAGATGTCTAAATCTCGCTCCAGGATCTGTTTGATTTCCACACCCATCAGCGAGTCTAATCCCAGGTCACCCAGACTGGTGGTGGAGCTCACAGCCTTCACGTCCGAGAAACCTACAATCATATCAGTCAGATGTTCAGGGCAGATACAAAAATTAAAGTAGGAGGGGGGTCAGATTTATTTTGTTGACCTGCTGTAACTTTTTTTAAATTTAGGCATGAAAGCAAAAAAAATTTCTAATTTGTGTCTCAGTTGATAAACAGGAATTCGGGGCACAACTCAAGAACATTCCTGGACATTTTAGTTTCTGAAAGAGGGGTCAGGATGTCTTTTTTTATCATGTATCTTATTCTCTTATACATTTTCTAATAAATGTGTTGAATGAGTTTTTTTAAATTCCTGAGATGCAAATTCCCGGCAGACACAAGACGTTGAATAAAAGTCGGTTTAATGTTGGTCCGCCATCTATGACGTTGGACGACCAATGTTAAACCAGCATTGATTCAATGTATTGTGCCTGCTAGGAATATGAGGTGTCCATATTTTCTTATACATTTTCTAATGAATGTGTTGAAATTATTGGAAAATCAATAAGAGGTGTACAAACCCAGAACATGGGCGACTGACTGAGCCACGTCTGTTCCGCTCTGGTCAGAGTTAGATTTGACTTGACGCTCGGCCAGCACAAAGCTTGACATGACGGGATGAGGTTGGTTGAGGAACACGTCTAGTGTAGACAGACAGGAGGTGATTCTCTGTGGCAGGGTACCTCCTATAACTGTGTCATTGTCACCCATTGTCTGAAGAACAATACCCACATCTCCAATAGCACCCCACTGTATGGCAAGTCCTGCATCACAAAATACAAATATAGTAAGAAGTCCACGATGGCACCCCACTGTATGGCAAGTCCTACATTACAGAATATAGAATCTGTACAGATGGAAGTTCCTGTATGGCAAGAACTGAGTGACAAAATACAAACTTCATGAGCAAAACTAATAACTAGACAGTCAATCAGTCAGAGACTGAAAACCTCTGCCGCGCAATCCTGATCTTAACCCGGATCCTGATCGTAAAATTTAATGCATTGTTCCGAGACACACCTCTGGTAAAAAATTCATGCAAATCCGTTCATCATTACTTTGTAAGTAATCCTGCTGACAGACAGACAGACAGATAAACCAACTTGACCAAAACCATAACCTTCTTTGGTGAAGGTAATTACATAAATCTGTAGGATAATGCAACCTATGAAGATTTGGTAATATCCAAATTAATTTTAAATATGTGCAAGCCCAGCATTTAACCCTTAACCCCTTCACTACCATACATGACGTAAATTCCCGTCGTCATTCGTCATGTTACGTAACCATACATGACGGAAATTTCCGTCAGATTTACTAGTTACACCAGGATCCCAGGATCCTGGCATGCACTTTGGCCTGGAAGTGAAGTGGTTAACCCTTTCAAGCCTGAATTTACCATTGTCATCTTCATCCACTACAAGCCTTGATGCATCGTGAGGGCTTAAAGGGTTAAAGTGCTGAATTCGTTTGTATAAACTATGGAGACCAAGGGTTATTTTCAATTTGAAATCATCATAAATGTCTTAGCTCTTTCTGATTCATTCGAATACCTATGTTATGGGTCTATGACAGCCATTAGAAATATTTTATTTGTTTTAGTGCCGAAAACGTTTACAGACGTCAGATTCAAAGACAGTCCCCGCGCTGTAAGTGTTAACCAACATAGCCTGAACATTGTATACAAACCACTCACCAGGTAATCCAGCATGCTTCCTCTGCTCACAGACTCTCTCCATCACAGAGTTGGCATAGCCATAGTTAGCCTGGCCGGCATTCCCTCGTCCACAGCTGACAGACGAGAAGGCGACAAACCAGTGTAAGGACTCCGCACACCGGCGCCGTGATACCTGGTCTAGATGTACCGTACCGGCCACCTTAGTCTCCCCAACCTGACGGAAGTTCTCCACCGTTTGGTTCTCCATCAATCCGTCTCTCAAAACCTGTAATGCACAGATGCCAACACGTAAGGTTTGGGCTTAGCAGATAGGATTTTAAACTCTTAAATTACAAATCGTTTCCATAGCCTTTTTGAGACCTTTAATTTGTCCTTCAAAATATAAACATTTAAAGAGAAATGAGCATTAAATTTGGAATACAGTGGAACCTGCTATGAGCAGCCACTCTTATGAGCAGCCAATCTCCTATGAGAGGCCACTTGGTCATTCCCCAAAATAGCATTTTGTATACAAATGAACCTTCTATCTCCAGCCACCTGCGTTAAAAGGCCACTTTTCTTGTGGCTCAAAAGTAGCTGCTCATAGCAGGCTCTACTGTATTAGGATATATTTCCATTGAAATTGTACTTATGTCAGTAATTTTTACAAACTTGAAGTTGCGGATCTCGGTAGCAAGGCGCAACTTCAAGTGGGTAAAAATGTAAATTTTCTATAACTTAGCTCTTCAAGGTTTAGCATCCCTTTACACTACTACACTTGGCGAAATTAATCTACGATTTTTATTCTAATCTAATAATGTTACACAATTTTCTTACTACCAGTACACAAATTAAGAAATAACTACTTAGCGATGAAAGTAGGGCATGTACTCGGGCCTACCATTGCGAGATGGAAGATTCCGCCCACTGGCGCCATCTCCGCAGCGGCAGTCACCAGTTCCTCTGTCTCTGCTAGGTGTTTGATGTTTTTAGTTGAGATGACCACGTTGACACCGTTGTCTCTCCACCGTCTCAGACACAGATCCTGATAGCCATTCTGTACCCCAGACCTGGAAGTCAGCACTATATGGCGGGCGCCTCGCTCCACCAGCCAGCCACTCAGCTCTAGTCCAAAACCTCCCAGACCCCCAGTAATAATGTATGATTTGTGAGGATCACAGGATGCTCTCGGTAACGCTTGCATGTTTGAGGGAATGACATCCTCTTGGTCAAGCTGAAAAAAACAAACAAATAAAATACCATTGATAAAATGTTTGTGGTAGATGCTCAGTTAATCACATAATTAATTTGTGAGACTGTGATATTTCATATAAAGTACCCTGGTAGTATTTGTGAATATTTAAAGCTCAGAATCGCATCCGTAATAGTAGCTTCAATGACTTAAAAAAACTAGCTGCCATTCATTATTCAGCAGGACGAGAGATACAAATACACAATATAAATATAATATCATTTATGTTCATTTTATGATAGTATGGCGTACAATTTATGTAGTATCCCCAATGTGTAAAATCAGTGTTTTTTGTTTAGAAGAGCGATCCAGAATAAGAGGCTTAGTGTGTTATTTGGCTCTTCAAATGGCATATGAACATATGTTTACCTTGACTAGTACTTTTCCAATGTGTTTCCCCTGGGCCATAAATCTGAAAGCCTCTTCTACTTGGTCTCGTTGGAACACGGTGGTATTTATAGGTTGTACGGCACCGGATTTGATCCCCTCACTCAGTAACGAGGCTACATCCGTCCAGTCTGGATTTCCTTCCTCAAACAGAGCGTCCAACAGGATCCCGTGAAATGTAGTGTTACGTAGAAACACAGACATACCTGAGAAAGAAATATGCAAATAATAACAAAACAATTCCTACAACTCTAACCCTTTCAGCGCGGGGACATCAGACTTAAGACATCAGAATCTGACGTCTATAGACGTCGGATTTTGATGTCGAAACTTGATCGATCCCTGCACTGAAAGAGTAATATATTTATAATAGCTGTAGACTTTTAACAAAGGTATTCAAATGAAGTGGAAAGAGCTGACTAAGACATTTACCATGATCTCAAATTGAAAAAAAAACTTTGTTCTCTTGGTTTCTATAAAATATATATTTCAGCGCTTTAAGGCTTAAACTCTCTGTCGCATCAATGCACCACATGCAGAGATGCCAAATTCCATATAATAATTTTTGAGCAGAAAACTCACAATTTGACATTATCAAATGTACCAGTCGTCAGTTGGTACTACCATATGCTCGGGAGGAATTAAAGAATCAATAATTCCACTGGGTGAGTGGAAAATATTAGAATTATTTGATAATTAATATATATCTAAACAACATTCACTTCGTCATAATTTTTCACAGCAAATATTTTGTTTAAATGTTGGTTCCAAGATAAAACAGGTTTTACTGTACATGTATTTCAAACAGAACCACAGTAAACATGAGATGCTGATCCAATGTTGATCATCTATGATGCTGGACCAACATTAAACCAACATTACATTAACCTCTCATGTTTGCGGAGACCTGACCATTCACTCACCAAGTGGGGTGTTGTTTGAAAGATCGTATTTTCCAATTTCCAGGAATCGTCCGTGAGGAGCGAGTACCCTCAGACTCGCCTGAAGCTTCTCCTCCGCCAGAGAATTCAGCACTATATCCACACCTTTACCAGCAGTCGCCTTCAATATATCCCACTCAAACGTGCAGTCTCTAGAATTAGCAAAATTCTCGTCTGACAGTTGTGGGAAGCGCTGCATGAGGTGGTGTTTTTTCTCGGCTGTGCCCACGGTGGTGTACACTTTACAGCCGTAATGTAAGGCTACGGAGATAGCAGCCTGGCCGACACCTCCGCTGCCAGAGTGGATTAGGACACGGTCACCCTTACGAATCCTTCCCCTGATGACCAGGGCGTAGTAGACAGTGGAGTATATGACGGGGACCGAGGCCGCCTGCTCATGTGTCCAGTTGTCTGGTATCGGCCAGATAAACCTTTTGTCCACGTCCACCACAGTCGCCAAACCCTGCACAACAAACAGTATTTAACAAATTATATGCAGAAAAACATGCCCAATATTATCAAGAAAAAAGTAAAACAAGAGCACACTTGACAATAGCCCAGCACCATTATTGAACTTGTCTGAAAACTGGTTATTAGTAGCATGCATAACAAATTTGAGCAGGATATAGGAGAACACTTGAAAAGATTTTTAAAAATAGTGATTTACCTAATAGTTCCCCCGTCTTAACCATTCTGATACAGAATTGTCAGTAAGTATTTTTCATTCATTCAAAACTGGAATTGCTAATAAAATTCCAGTTCGAATGATGGAAAATATTAATGTTATAGGCACTTATCAATTTGAATTAATTCATTTAAATCCTCATCAAAATATTTTCTCCATTTCAGGTACATCATCATTTATTTAGTACATAATTTATGATGTAGTACTATAATTTGTGATATTTTAGATCTCTTATTATCATGATCTATATCCGATAGAATGTATATACATTATCATCCAATTTAAGCCATCACTGTTATTTGCTAAATTGGATTTTGAATAAGATGTAAATTTCTTCACCTTTGCAGGAACCAGACCCATAACTCTTCTGCCGCTTTGATCAACACCAGAAAACTCCATTCCCAAAATACACTCCTGACGACCAACATCACCTGTGAAATTAAAGTTGAACTGGTTAAATAGATATTAAACCTATTACTCTTCAAACACACATATATTAAGCTTGAACATTTTTATGTAGATTGCTTTGCACCAAGGCATATTATGCGTTAAACAATGAATGTATACATCTATAACGACGAAATAACTGGCAATGTGTGTCTGTATTACATGAAAATGATTTATCCCTCAACACAGTAATAAGCAGCATCATCAAAATCTGTGGAACAGTTATTGCAATGATATACAAATAAAATGCAAAAAAAATATTTTTTTTTAAAGATCGAGCAAAATATTTCAGTAGGCCTATTTCAAGGTTTAACCCTTACAGCGCGGGGATAGACTTTAGTCGTCAGAATCTGACGTCTGTAGACGGCAGATTCTGACGACTAAAGTCTATCTCCGCACTGTAAGAGTAAAAATATTTCTAATGGCCGTACACCCATATCATAGGTATTCAAATGAATCGGAAAGACCTAACTAAGACATTTATGATGATTTCAAATTGAAAAAAACACCTTTGGTTGCGATGTTTTCTACAAATTAATTCAGCGCTTTAAGGGTTAAATCACAAATGATTTCAATTTTACACACCAGGTAGAGAATCTGGTGACAGTTTTCCTGTGGCCAGCATGACATCGCGGAAGTTTAGCGACGTATAACACACTTTACACAGCTCCTTCTCTGGGTTATCTTCCTTTCTGAAATGCTTCAGTGGCGAGTCTATCCATCTGAGACTTGACAAGTCACCTCGTGTCAACATGTTCACGTAGGCATAGTCTGTGGAAATCTTCCCGCTACCTGAAAATAACCAATATATCATTGTAAAACTAATTTTAATGTACTGTTTCTGATTGAAAGTGTAGAAAAAGGTAGTATTTATAAAAATTAAATTTTTAAATGACAATTGCCACAAAATATTACCCTGATTTCAGTTCACAAGTTAGATACACATAATATTTTGTATGTGTAAAATGTAAACAGGAAAATATCTATGTATGTATTGACATCAATTTTGCCATGCCTACACCGAAACTGAAGCAATAATTATAATAGAACATTACAATTGGTGCACCAAACAATAGATCATCGATCATAATTTATCTTTAGTCACATCGCTATCCAAACCTTTGCTGAAGGGAAGATGCCTGAAGGATCCCCAGCATCCATCTCTGAACACGTTCATCAGCATCCCATGATGCAAACGATCTGCCAACCAGTCGTCTGGTAAACTTTCTCCGGAAAGACTCCCGTTGAAGACACACCTGGACAAAATACACAAGTAGTGACAGACGCTATTTGCAAGTTTATCTTGTAAATCTTTATTGAAGATGCAAAAGAGAATCTCATTTTATCTAAAAACACATCACGTGAAAAAAGGTTTGAGAAACTACGTACACGAGGGTGGAAACAAAGTGGAATTATATTAACCCTTAAAGCACTGAATTATTTTTGTATAAAACATGGGAGACCAAAGTGTTTTTTTCAACTTAAAATCATAAAAAAATGTCTTAGTTAGATCTTTCTGATTTTAATACCTATGTTATGGTGTATGTATGTATTATACCTATCTTATAGTGCGGGGATCGACTTTAGATGTCAGAATCTGACGTCTACAGGCGGCAGATTCTGACGTCTAAAGTCTATCCCCCAGCTGTAAAGGTTAATGACATTTATTAGTTATATTTTCAGTGCCAATAAAATGGTCAAAGATGGGAAATTTGCATTTTATCGTGCAGTGTTTCATACCTTAATCTGTCACCTCCAGTCTCATGTCTCAGACAGTTGACCATGCCCACCACACCGCTATGTGTGACTGTGTCTGCCTTCAGCCAGATGTTACGTCCTATATCCTTCTCCGCATGGTTAATCATTGCCTTTCTCACAGCATTCACCCACGTAAACTCTGTGCTACTCACATCAATCACTGTCTGGTGGGGAACCTTCAACGTGGACGTCATCGGCTTACGACACAGAAACAAATTATACAGTATACCATCGTGACGCTCTGCCACAAGGTCAAGCCCTGAAGAGCTGATGATGTCTCTCCACGTGTTGGTATCACAGAATGGACCACAGGTACGCTCATCATGTAGGGTGGTAAAGTCTTGTGTCTGACCATACAGTCCTATTAACAGATCCAGGTTGTCTGTGGGCTCACACAGCAGTATAAATCCACCGTCCTTCACCAAGCCTCTCAGCTGTGATAATGACTTCTCAACGTTAGCCGCTTGTAGAGACATGTGCTGAACTAGAACTAGATCCATAGATGAGATCTGGTTGGGAGCCTGGGTACCGTTAATCTCCCATTTTAATGTCTTCACGTCGAATGCGTCTAGTTCCTCTTGTTGTAGGGAGCCGACATCAGGACCAGTCACCGTGTAGCTGATGTTGACGGCAGGTTGTCTGGCCATCTGGGGCACCACACTTTCATACAGACGACCTTCTAAAGGACTGTATTCCAGAATCTTCATGGTACCACCCTGACAATTCTCAATCACAATATCCAGACATGGCTTCAGTACTGGCACTGTCTTGCTTAACTTAAGCAGCTTATCCTGGGAGAACTCACTCTTTCTTGACATCAACACATTCTTAGCATGTTTAGCTATATCAACTTGCTCGTCATTTAGATAAATATCACAAATCACACTATGTAAAACTTTGTCTTTGTCTGTAATTATTGCACTTGAACCCGTTTCACATTCACTACTTTCACAGAAACACGTCTGGAGCAGTCCTTTGTTCAATAACTTTTCTTCACTCTTCATGATAGCTCTGATTTGCTGAGATATGACACTCATACATTCTGATTTGTATTTAAGCAGGTCTTCTTTATCCTCTGATACAAAAGATGTTTTATATGGCATGAAGTGGTACTCCTCGAGATGAGGAGCAGCTTGATCTTGGCGTCGTGGGGCCGCAGCTTTATGACATCTTAGTATCTCTACTCCTCCAGCGCAGCATGTACCCAGCTGTTGGTCAACCTGAACCTTCACAGCTATAAACACAAGAACAAATAAATACCTCCGGAGACCCTATGCGGATTTAATAATGGGCAGACGTCACACACCAACATTAACCCTTATCCTGCTGATCTGATCACAACTATTGTCCTTTTTAATTGGTTTTATTTGTTAATCAAATCACTGATATTGGAAAAAAAATGTGTATTTAAACATTAGAATTTGAATAGGATAGGTCTCAAATTAAACAAATACGAGTAATTTTCACCCACTTGAAGTTGTGGATCGCGGTAGCGAAACACAACTTCAAGTGGCTGAAAATTTAAAAAAATTAACTTAGGGGGATAAGGGTTATAAGACAAGGTCTGATGTAATTTATCACTCACCTGTTCTTTCACTGTCTATGTGTATAACGCGGTCCTGCTGTGCTGTAGGGTCCACCCGCAGAGCCGTGATGCGTGTAGGAAGCTGTAAGCTACGACCGGGAACTCCTAGTATCATCATCTGCAGCATGGTGTCCAGGAACGTGACCCAGTTACCACCCCACATCAGATGGCCCTCATCACCTGGAGATAACAAGATTAACTCTTTTAAAGTGCTAATCACGACAATAGACGCCATTTTTATTCCGTTTTATTTGCCAAAAAAATCACTGTTATTGGGCATGAAATGATTGTTTAAACATCAAGTTTTGTAAATATCTCAGATTAAACACATGAGTGATTTTCAACCATTTTGAGGTTGTGGATCGGGGTAGGGTGACGCAACCTCAAGTGGTTGAAAATTTAAAAAAATAAATTACCAGGTTCAGGGATAAGACAAAAACTGTAATTTTAGAGACAAGTATCTTAAGTTTTTCCTGCCCCTAAAAGTCAAGAATTTTCAAAATCTCAACCCTCTAATCAACCTTGTGGCATTTACATGTATACCCAAAATTATATTTTTTAACAAGAGCACACTCAATATAGCTCACTGCCATGCGATAAATCTGCCATTTTGATATTTTTTCCACCATTATTGAAAATGTCCGAAAAACAGTTATTAAGATATATATATATATTGATGTTATTATCAACATGCGGAACAAATTTGAGCAGGATACTCGAAAAACAATTTTTTTAAGGAAATGTAAACACTGATGTCAGTGACTCCCAGCTTCAATTGCAATAGCCCACCTTTTAAAAATTTTTAAATGGCATGTCCTGCCAGTGTTGGCTGAATGTTGGTCCAGTGACGTAGGCAGTGGACCAACATTGATAAAGCACTGGTAGGACATCTTGTGTTTGCTGGGGAAATATGTTGTCATTATTAAAACAGTTCCATGACAAAAATAGTTCTAAAACCCTCTGGGTGAGTAAATTAGGCCATTCTCCAGAGATGCGAAATGATGCTTTGATGCATCGTGGGGGTTTAAAGGGTTGATAGTACTGTATACACATGAAGGACATGTAGATTCAAATGTTGGTCAATCATTAAAGCGCTGAAATATGTTTATAACAACCATAGAGAGCAAAGGGTTTTTTCAATTTGATATCATAAATGTCTTAGTTAGCTCTTTCTGCTTCATTTGAATACCTAAGTTACAGGGCTACTAGATGTCATTAGATTTTGACATCTAAAGTCGATCTCGCATTGAAAGGGTTGACATTGGGCTGGTAACATAGATGCTATGGCTATTGACAATAAGCACTTTAAATTATAATCGTGCAGTGTAATGCGTAGTTTGTACGTGATATATGAAGGCATTGTTTTCCGGCCTAACATTAACCCTTACAGCACTGAATTATTTTGGTTTAAAACATGGAGACTAAAGGGGTTTTTTCAATTTGAAATAGTCATAAATGTCTAACATTAACCCTTACAACGCTGAATTATTTTTATTTAAAACGTGGAGACTAAAAAGTTTTTATCAATTTGAAATAGTCATAAATGTCTCTTTCCGATTTTTTTGAATACCTATGGTATGGGTCTACGGCCATTAGAAATATTTTTACTCTTACAGTGCGGGGATCGACATTAGACGTCAGAATCTGATGTCTACAGACGTCGACTAGAGTCGATCCTCCTGCTGTAAGGGCTAAACCTACAGCATGTGTATATCAGGCACAAGACCCAAGGTACATTGTTCATAGTGGGGTCTTGTTTATATATTTGATAGGAAATAACACTTAAACTCACCAGTGAACAATGATATACGTAATTAAAATCAGACCCACAACAATGCCTTCATATATCGCATACAAACTACGCATTACACTGCACTATTATATTTTAAAGTGCTTATTGTCAATAGCCATAGCAGCGTAAATTATAATTGATAGGGCAGTAATTGTCAATAAATGATCAACAATCTGGGTACAAATACTCACAGCAAAAATTGAATTACCCCGATACTAATTTGGGAAAATGAGCAAATTGTTAATAGATGTAATAAAGTAAGGGTGTAGTTAAATACAATAGTAGGTTGTAGCAGTTCTCATGAGTCATCCAAAAGTAAATTCAATGGTAATTAACCATATGAAGATTAATATTGTTTATTGAACTGGTCTATTGAACATTGCAGTCCCTTATCCAGCTGAATTGGGTTTTTTTCATTTGAGCTAGCACTACAAACAGTCTCCAGGTTGACCCTTACATAATGATTTAAGATTGGTTTATACAAAAATATGTCAGCGCTTTAACCGTTAAAAGCGCAGAATTATTTTTGTATAACCCATGTAAATCAAAGAATTGTTTTAAATTTGAACTCATCATAAATGTCTCACTCAGCTCTTTCTGATTCATTTGAATACCTATGTCATGGGTCTACGGCCATAACAAATATTTTGATTCTTACAGTGTGGGGATCGATTTTAGACGTCAGAATCTGAGGTCTTTAGACTAAAGTCGATCCCCGCGCTGTAAGGGTTAAGGGTTAACAGGTTAACATATTTTGATTTAAAAAATGGACATCTGTGAACTTAAAAAGGAATAATAATACATACCTTTGTTACTAGCAGCCAGTATCCCTTGGAATGTAGGACCGTACTCGTATCCTCTTAATCTCAGCTCTTTATATACGTCAGACTGAGTTAGCTGGATATGCTCGTTATTGATGTCATGAGGCATTGAAAGTCTGTTATGGCGTGGCACCTGTACAGTGTAGAAAATAGGAAAATAAACTGTTTAACATCAGAATCAAAAAATTGTTTCTCAGTTTTAAAAAATTCTATCAAAGTATTTTACATGGATAGTGAAATTAGAGGGCAATTTTACATGTACAATACCAAAGTGCACTGTAATACAGAAAAAAGGTGAATTTTTTTAATGAATTATTGCATTATCTGCAAAATTAATGTATTTAATGGTGCATATATAACAATATGCATATATGGGACATGACCACTTAATCACCATCGATGCATTTATACAGCACATGGCATAATTCAAATAATATTCATTAAATTAAAAAAATGGTACATGTCCCATCACAATAAAACTGTTTTGAGTTATTATTTGGTATATTATGCTTGGTTATTTCATAATCAGAAAATCAAACTTTGAGATTACATCTCAAAATGAATGAAAATCAAAGTAAATACTGTGTGCCATGGAGGCTAAAGGGTCTGAGCAATTAAATTAACTTTTCGATCACTTAACGTTTTGAGTGACTGAAAATCAATTAAGATTTGTAAAATTTAAGGAGTATGAGCAGTAGGACACATAATACCCAGAAAACACACACTGTTTACAGAGGTGGAGAGGCTACTGGGATACAGCTAAAACCAGAAACATACATCGAGTGGTCTTTTAAAGATAATTTTCACTTTTAGAAAATGGAGGTGTATATTCTGTGCTAAAACACTACAGTTAGCATCAGTGTTCTAGGTGTTAACTCAGACAATGTTACCTGCAGAACTGGTTCCTGAGGCTGGAACACACGACCACTCATGACCAAACTGTCACTCTCACACACCTCAAACGTACCGGTGCCAGGAGCGATACTCACAGAAAACACCACATTACCTGAATAACAGCAGACAATATTAAGAGCCTTGACATCGATATACAAAAAAGACTTTATTGCTGTTGGTTTTTTGAAATGTCATTTCTTTGTTCATTCCTTCATTCAAAAATAAAAGTGTTATCACAATTTCTATCTTTAAAAATGAAAATGGTTAACTTTAAAAAATATACAAAATGATATGCAAAGTTAGTGGATGAACATATTCAACAAAATTAGCTCCTTTTTAAAAAATCTCAAAGGTGAACGTAATCCAATAGTAAGTTGTAATATCTTACCTTCTTTAGGTAATATGGTAGCTCTGTGTATATGAACATTCTCAAAGCCCACAGGCATCTGTTCATATATCTGTCCCTCCAGCTTGGCCAGCGCTCTCCATGCCAGCACTAAATAGCCCGTTGCCGGGAAAAGCACCCGTCCGTCTATCTTATGGCCAGCCAGGTAGTGGTCCTTGGAGTCGGGGGAGCAGTCTATCTCGAACATCATGCTGGCGCCGCCAGACCCCCCAGCACCGGACGCGTATCTGTCTCCCATCGGGGTGTCCCAGTCTTGACTGTGGTCCCATTTTACTAGCGGGGCTAGCATGGGAGTACCACTTGGTACAGGGTAGGAAACGGGGGAGCACAGCTTCAGGGGGTTGAAATTCACTCCTGATGTATAAATTCTGTAACAGACCATACACATTGTAATGTACCTACTGGAATATAATAGGCACAATAGCATATGATTGTTTGAAAACCCCAAATAATGTGTAATAATGTCAGGTACACTTTAACCCTTTCAGCGCGGGGATAGTCTTTATACGTCAGCATCTGACGTCTGTAGACGTCAAAGACAGTCCACACACTGAAAGAATTAAACTATTGATAATTCCCGTAGACCCATATCCTAGGCATTCAATTGAATCAGAAAGACCTAAATAAGACATATATGATGATTTAAAGTTAAAAAAAAACATTTGTCTCACACGGTTTATACAAAAACATTTCGACATTGTAAGGGTTAAATACACAACCTGGGAAACATGAGGCATTATACAACTTTCATCCAATTGCCAGGAAAACCTTTACTGTCATAGCGAGTGCTAATGATGGGTAGTCTATACATAGATATTGTACTCTCTTTCCTAAATTTGGCAGGAGAGACTAGATTAAATTTAAATGCGAAGTTTGGTATGAAATTTCAGTCTCACATACAATTTTAATCCTATGTGATATACTTTACTCACTTTCCTAAATTTGACAGGAAGAATTCCATGTTATCAGCGTGATTGCGTTTCATCAGCCCCACAAATGTACATCCAGGGCCGAGGGATCGCTTTAGTATGGCCTGCAGTAGACAGTGAGGGGCGATCTCTATGACAGTGGCGTCCTCAGGCACATGCTGCAGAGCTTCTTGGAATAACACAGGGCTCAGTAGGTTGTTCACGTGGTAGTCGGCTGAGGAGAACTTAGACAGGTCGCTGTCCCAGTTCTCTTCTGGGATAGAGCTGCTCACCCAACGCTTGGTCCTCATCTTGGGCTCTGTTATAACCTAGTCATAGGAAATTGAAGTGGTCAATTTATTGAAGAAAATACAAATTCACATTCACTAGGATTTCACTGGGTCATTGTTCTGTTCTTGCATGTCTATCCACACTAAGAACAAATACATCACTAGAAGATAAATGTCTTTACCCGATATTCAATGACACTTATCTCGTATTATATTATACTATGTATATCATCATATCAATAATTACTTTAAGCTATTGTGAATTTAAATGTCCTGATGCAATGGCAAACTTTAAGAATACACCTGATGTTTATACACTGGAGAAGTTTTAATTCTTATTATTGGTTCTATATTTCAAATCTCCATTGGCAAAGGTTTTAATTCAAGTTGTACATGTACCGGGGTAAGTATTTTGCAACCACTTGGTGGGTTGCTGTAGCGAAACACAACTTCAAGTGGTTAAAAAATGTAATCATATAACATAGAGTTAACATTGGGGACGTTTTTCTCCCTTTGAATTGATATATTGACATACCTTTTCTAGAGCTGTTTTTAGTGACGGCGCTGTACGGGACATGTAGTAGGAGTGGAAGGCCACACCAGCGCTGTTTACTTCCTTGGCAAACACTCCCTCTTCCTTTAGCTCTGCCACAAATTCAGACACAGCGTCTGCAGCTCCCGAGATGGTGACAGTGTCCTTGGCATTATGACAGGCTGGTACTACCCCCTCGGGACACCTATAGCCTGCCTCCTCCCACGTCAAACCTACAGTCATAACAGTTAATTACAATTAACTACTAAAGCGCAAAGTTATTAAATTTAAATGTTCACCCAATTAAAGTTGTGTTTCGCTGCCGCGAACCACAACTTCAATTGCGTAAAAATTACTTAAATACAGACAATTGAAATCAAAACAATCAAGCAAATTGAATGATCATTTACCTTTCAAATTTTAGTGATTAAAGATAAAATATAAAGGCTGAAAACACATGATTAGCACTTCAACCCTTACAACGCTGAAATATTTCTGTATAAACCACAGAGACCACAGGTTTTTTATTTCAGTTCAATTTTTATTTTTATTTCTTCATATGTTCTAGTTTTCAAAATGTCCAAAGATGCATTTACCAGTTAAAAGATAAATGAGAATGAGACTTAATTTCATACATCGATGTCCAAAATAAGAAATACAAGAATAACATTAAATCTCCCAGAATAAAAATAAAGATTTTAGCCGGATTGTATCGCTTGAGGATGCATGTAATCCTAATTTTAAATTTTTTATAGGGAGGGGTCCCTGGACCTGTACCCACCGACAGCAGCCATTCCTCCACGTGGTAGATTCGCTTCCTGCACGCAGCGCCCCCTCCAGTACGCTGCCAGAACTGTTTGTTCTGCAGTCATTGCACCGTCAGCGTAAGCACATCCTATTTCCCCTACAGAGTGACCCACTATACCGTCAGGCACTATACCTAATGATGTCAGCAAGTCAACCATGCCAATCTGCAACAGAAGATCAGTTTATTTGGTCTGACATTGAAAATCAATTGAAAACCAAAGACAATACAGTCAGATTCACATTAGATTCAATAACCAGGGTGAATGAATTCACGTATTACTCAAGTCGTATTCGAACCAAATTTTATAATTTGCTTAATTTGCCTACCAAATCGATGTTATTTGGGAACTAAAAGTGTGTTTAAACATCAAGATTTGCAAATTTGCCTCAAAATAAAAAAAATAAAAGCAATTTTCATTCACATAGGCTCAACAACATTCGGTAGGTGATGTGTAGGCATACCTAATATTACGTAATAATATTTCCATACACAAAACATTGTGTGGGGATTGAAACATTCTCAAACTGTGACAATTTGAAATATGTATTTTGAGCCTTTAGTTTCAACATATCTCACCTGAATGGCAGCAATGCCAACAAAAGAGTTCAGTGTGTCATCAAAAGTGGCCGTGTCTTCATTCATGAACAGGTTGTAGAGCTCTATGCCGTAAGATCTCAGTACTGTGTCAGACTTCATGATAGAATGGCGGAATGCTTCTAGCGGCATCAAGGCACGTCCCATACCGTGCCACTGTGTCCCCATACCAGCGAACACAAACCACACTGGACCAGCCTCTCCAGAAGTACATTGCTGTAACAACAGGTTCAGCCATAATTAAAGCCATAAACTATTATTTTGAGTAAAAATACCCGGTAATTTAATATAAAACTAGAAAGGTGTATCATCGATGACTATGCCTCCGTTAACACCCCCCCCCCCCCTATTCTTTTTTTCAAAGACAGTCAAGATGACCTACATCATACAGTCCCCAGGGCGGGGGCCCTAGGGTAGTGGTTAGCACCGCTGCCTTTCACGCCAGAGTCCGGGGTTCGGTTCCCGGTCTCGGCGGTTTGAAAGAAACAAAATTGTTTCTTCCCCATCCACGTGTGAAAGTTAGTATTGTGGGGAGCCTCCGTGACCGAGAGGTAGCGTGCTCGGCCTCAGAAAGCCAGGGCTCGAATTTCGAATCCTGTGTCTGGAGGACAGTGTCATTGCAATCATCTCACCATCCTCAGGAGGTTCTCCTGGCCCAGTTTAGCCTATATGTGCACAAAGGTGGCCTAAAGCCCGATTCATTTCATTTCATACAGTCCCCATACCCAAAAATAATTAAACCAAAGATGCCTTATATTTTTTTTTAAATATATAAAAGTCAAAATATATAAAAGTATCCTTCTGACCTACCTGCCCCACAACAAAAAATATTAAATCCAAAGATGCTTTTTAAAAAACAATTAAAAAATAAAAGTAAATTTGTATTCGTTTGATCCACCTACCACTCCCCCACCCGAAAATAATAAAATCTGAAGTGGCTACCAAAAAAAAAAATTGTAAAAATTTGCCCTTACCCCCCTGCTTATTTGTTCACATTTGTTGTGACCCCCCCACCCAACTAAAAACAATGTAATCCTAAGAGGTTATAGAAAATATATATATATATTTGCCTTGACCCCCTAACTTTTTTCAAATTTATTTTTCCAAATTTTGTTAAAGAAATGTAATTCAGAGAGGCTACTGCGTTAAATGGAAAAAAACCCTTAAAATAAATATTTGTTAACCCCGCCCGATATGCCCACCCCACCTGCATTTTTTTTAATTGACCTTGATCACCCCCTTCCTACCTTACCCTCCCATTCGAGAAAAAATGTAATCCTGACGGACAGGCATATGGAGAGACAACCCGACTACATAATGCCTCCGGCCACAGGTGAGCGGAGGCATAAACATATGTATCAAAAGTAATAGAGACATTCAGGGCTTTTACTTGACATCATAACAGCTGAGTATTAATAATAAAAAAAAGGTAATTTTCATTCAGATTGTGGTAAGAATAGTGGAAGTTATTCATGACTGAAATTGAATGAAAATTAACAATAAAGTGTTTTGTTATGTACATGATAAAACCTCACCTTGACTTCTGGTGTTTTAGTCTGATCATTAAGTATGGTGTAGCCTCTGTAGGGATGTGTTGACAGTGGGGTAGAGACGACCTCCTGCATCAGGCTGTGTGCACTAACATCTGTAGAGAGTTTAGCCATCTCCGCCAGAGCGCCCTGTACACCCTCCTCTGTACGCCCGCTAAATGTACACAATCTCTTCATATCTGAGGCAGGGTGAATCTGATTCTGCACTTTAGGGAATGATTTCAGTAAAACGTGCACATTTGAGCCTCCAAAACCAAATGAGTTCATGGCGACGTAACCTCCTTCAAATGGTGTGTTCTCAGAGACCACCTGTAGAGTGCCATCACTGAGCTCTGGGATGTCTGCATTAGGGGTGTTGTAATGCAGATTGGCTGGTATCACACCCCCCTCCATGGCAATCAACACCTTAGCCAGAGACGACAAACCTAAAATAAAATAATACATAAACTTTTAGTACCACCAAAACATTATGTTCAACTCTAAAATGAGTTTAAAGTGACTGAAAATTTATATTTAATGGACTAAAAAAACATATCTTCAAACACATCTTACTGAATGGTTAAAAACTAATTGTTTTTTGTCTCCCATTAAATCATGTCTATGATCA
The DNA here is from genome assembly GCA_964017125.1 of Flabesymbios commensalis. NCBI lineage: Eukaryota > Metazoa > Annelida > Polychaeta > Terebellida > Flabelligeridae > Flabesymbios > Flabesymbios commensalis. The sequence continues at coordinate 13,722,418 of OZ024904.1, forward strand.
TTTTTGCTTTGAGTAAAATTTGTGCTAAATCAACAATAATTGCAAATGCTTGGTCCCAATTAAAAGAATACAAGTCAAGTACATTTAACACACTTCAAGTTGAGGCAATATCCCAAATCAGTAAAAACTCAAATGAGATAACTTTGCATTTAAAAGGATAGATCAAAATAAGCTAATAATACCCACCAGAGACTGGTTCTGGGTGTCCCATGTTCGACTTGGTGGAGCCGATCAGTAGAGGTCCCTGCCGTCTTTTCTTACAGAAGATATCCACGATGGCTCCCACCTCCTGTGGGTCTCCTGCCTTGGTCCCGGTGCCGTGCGCCTCCACGTACACAACCGTTGCCGGGTCCACACCAGCCTCTGTGTACACCTCTCTTAGCAGGCGGCTCTGTGCCTCCCCTGACGGGAACGTGATGCCTACAACAAGTAAAGCAGGCTTTGTACATTTTACCCTGCCAGCTCTCATAGTTCTCGGAAAAGTCCTTGAATTTTGACAAAATTCAAAGACTTTCGAGGACAAAATTAATGCAACGCATCATTTTGCATCTCAGAGGAATGACTTAAATTAGAACGAAAATTTGATGGAACTGTTTTAATAATAACACCATTTCTTTTCATTTGCCACCCACTTCAAGTCATTTTCATATCAGGACAATGTACAATTAAGACAAAATTACAGATAGGTAATCACAGAAGAAAGATGCAGCTATGCTTATTCAATTTGAAACTTTTCTATTTTAATAAAATAAGTATACACTTATTCAGCATCCATGACAGAGTACATGATTCTCACAGTATGTTAACACTTTTTGTGATTCCTGCCACAAAAATGTGTGGCTTGATATCCAGTGAGCAGGTACCTGGATGCGACACTGAGCATAGGTGCCACATCAAGATACTTATCATAGATGCCTCCCTTCTCTAACCTTTCAGTCTAACCGTGATATATTGTTTCTCTGTGGCCAGTATGTAACACAATATGCACACCCACATTTAGCCAGAGCTGCCTGTGATTCCTACCTTGGTCTTTGTTGCCATCTGAGTTGGTCTTTGAGTGAACCAGTGTCGCGTACACTCTCTTGGCTGTAGATGCCTTTTGTAAGTAGACGGCCATAATCCCCTCACTCCGTACATAGCCGTTTCCTGAAAAATGAATGCATGATGAAAAAGTGAATAAATAGAATTTAGACAGGTATAAAATATTAATGTTGAAGTGTAGAAGCTAAATAAATTAATAATCCCTACAACTCTGACATAAAAGAATAAAAGACACAGATGAATAGAGAAAGATGGAGATACGGCTATCAAAATGAGTCTTGTGATGCCATAGCAAGGGGAGAGAAGTCAAACATTGGAATATACAGGTATCAACCTTTGTCCTGCTGAATTGTTTGTTTCTATTTTTCGTTTATTTGAATCTGGATTTGCTAACGCCATTTCCAGCTTCTATTGATAAAACATATCTATATTTATTAAAAATAGACATCTCAAATATTGAATTATTAGATTAACAAAGCATCCACCAAAAATATGAAATTTAGTAATATTTCAATTGATCCAAAAAATGCTTGAAACCGTATATACATGTATATGGTTGTAGCAGCACAAAGGTTAACCCTTTAAGCCCTCACGATGCATTAAAGCATCATTTTACATCCCTGAAAACATCCTTGACTTTGCGAAAACTAAGGGGTTTTAGAAGGAAAATACCCATGAAACTTGTGCCAATACATGGCAATTTTCTTATTTTTTTCACTCACTTCAAATCATCTTCATCCACTACAAGTCGAGAATTGCGACAGCAATTCGTGGCTTGTAGTGGATGGAGATGACAATGGTAAATTCAGGCTTGAAAGGGTTAATATACAGATTCTAAACATAATAATTTTTAAAAACACCTTTTTATTTATTAGATGCCAAAATTCCAATTTTAAATGAGTGAAATAAACCAGAGTGTCAATGACACAGAAGCTCATCCTTAATTAAGGCATAAGTTAATTAATTACGACTTACAAATAAAAATGTCTGAAATCCGTGAGGAAGTTTTATGCAAAAACTGAAAAACAGATCAGGATTGAGGGAGGAGAAGCATTTCTTGTGAATTGTGGACATACGACAGATGAGAGATGCAATAGACGGCATAAACTCATCTAGGCCTAAAGGCCGGTTGAGATAAAAAAGGCTTGATGAGCTAAAAAAAAAAGAGTTTTCATACTAAGCCCAAAACATACCTGATGCATCAAACGCTTTACAAGCACCATCAGGAGAAAGCATGCCAAGTTTCTGAAACTGTAGAGTACAGCTGGGCCTTAAGCACAGGTTACAACCTCCCACAATGGCCGAGTCACATTTGCCAGTGCGTATGGAATGTAAAGCCTGGTCCAGTGCCAGCATACTGGAGGAGCACGCTGTGTCCAAGGCAAAACTGGGACCTGTGACAATAAACAAAGACAGAAGAACTTTTGTTAGGATCATTAAACTATAATGTGGAGTAATATTGTTCCAATCACGTTAGAATAAAAAGACCCTGATATTCAAATGCCTAATATTTGAGTCAAACTAAATGAGAAAAATGATCTTGTTGAAAACCACTAACCTTCTTGTATAAATATGTCTAAAATACTTGTCAAATAACAAATAAATCTGAAGTAAAGTATTTTTCTTCAATATATTACTAAGACATGCACATAAGAGGTGATTACTGCATGTCTTATAATTGTGACAAACCTTTGAAATCGAAGAAGTAAGATATTCTGTTGGCAAACATAGATCTGTTACACCCTGTCATCTCATAACCGACTTGACTCTCCACATCCATAGACCAGACGTCATGTGACTCTGAGGCACTACAGCCTATAAACACACCTGTGGTCTGGCCGCGGATATTGTGAGGGCTCAGACCTGGAAAAAACAGCAATGATTTATTATCAAACACAGATGGGAACTTCTAATACTTGGTAATTACAAACATGTAACATTTGGTATTTAACTGTAGTAAAACGTCTAAGCCCAGAAACGGCCTCAGACCGCCAGGGCTCGAATTTCGAATCCTGTGTCTGGAGGACAGTGTCATCTCAATCATCTCACCATCCTCAGGAGGTTCTCCTGGCCCAGTTTAGCCTATATGTGCATAAAGGTGGCCTAAAGCCCGTTTTATTTCATTTCATTTTTAAGCCCAGAAAAGACGAGACACTTATTGTCTTAATGTTGGTTCAGCGTCGTAGAAGCTGAACCAACTTTAAAACAGCATTGGGTCAATGTCGCGTGTTTGTTGGGACACTCAATATTTCACTACAGGGAAACGTCTAACTCTGCAGCTAGTGATAGCACAGTAGAAAAAACGCCTGCCACTTTTGTAATTTCATAGTGGGAACACGTGGTATATTTGTATATAAAAACGTGTGACAAATGGTATTGCATTGTGGGAAGGTTCTCTATAAACTACTGTAAACTGCTATTATATTTGTATTGGTCAATAGTAAATGTGTGGAATGTGCAATAATTCACATATTAAAACGCTAAAAACATATTGACTGAAAAGATTAGCCTGAACCCAGCTACTGCTACGCCATTTCATTCACCTTGATTTGGAAAATGTTACACTTCCCAGCAAACAGGAGATATTTACCCAATGTTGTTTCAATGCTGGCCCAGCATTAATAACGCTGAGCCAGCATTAAAACAACATTGGGTGAATGTAGGCTATCCTGTTGTCTGGGAAATGATATGTTACCTGCGTCTACGATGGCTTCGTAAGTGACTTCCAGTAGCATTCTCAGCTGTGGGTCCAGCACATTGGCCTGTTTGGCGTGAACACCAAAAAACGTGGCATCGAACTTGGTGACTTCTCCCACTGTGCCACTTCTTTTCGGCAGGCCATGTAGACCTGTGAAAAAAACAGATCATGAAGTCATTATGAAATATCAAGGACCTTGGAAATACCAAGTACCATAGTAGTAGTCGTTTATTCGATCACTTAGACAGTGGGAGATTATCAACCACCATGACAACTACCGATAAAGCAAATTACAAAATACAGTAGGGGCCTATGTCAATGCAAGACGACATATATAATATCTATTTCTGATAATATACAAAGATACATTGTTTCACAACAAGATAAGGATGATAGATGCGCATAGATATGAACGTATCCTACAAAAAAATATTTAAGTAAATTTGAAATAGACCTTCGACGGGACAGCAGATGTGGTATTACAGTTAACACAAGAAGCTGGTTTAACCCTTAAAGCGCTGAAATACGTTTGTATAAACCATGGAGACCAAAGATTTTTTTCAATTTGAAATCATCATAATCTCAGTTAGCTCTTTCTGCTTCAATTGAATACTTATGTTATGGATCTTACCGTCTATGGACATTATAACTATTTTTACTCTCACAGTGCAGGGATCGACTTTAGACGTCAGAATTCTGACGTCTAAAGTCAATCCCCGCGCTGTAAGGCTTAATGTGCTAATCACGTGGCCGTTTTTAGCATTTCTGTTTATTCTTTAGAAAAAGACACGCGTGGTGGTGACACGCGTTACGCTGTTCTACAGTCCGCTATAGATGTCCTCGTGATACGAGTTACACTGCTGTTAACAGTCCGTTATATAGAGGTTGTTGTGACACGCGTAATATGCTGCTGTTCACGGTCCGCTATAATCGTCCTCGTGATACGTGTTAAACTGTTGTTCACAGTCCGTTATATAGACGTTGTCGTGACACGCGTTACGCTGCTCTTCACAGTCCGTTATAGATGTCGTCGTAACACGCGTTACGCTGCTCTTCACAGTCTGTTATATAGACGTCGTCGTGACAGCGTTTTGTTACTCTACACAGTCCGTTATATAGACGTCGTCGTGACAGCGTTACGCTGCTCTACACAGTCCGTCATAGACGTCGTCGTGACACGTGCTACGCTGCTCTTCACAGTCCGTTATTGACGTCATGACAGCGTTACGCTGCTCTACACAGCCCGTTATAGACGTCGTGGGGACATGCCTTACGCTGCTCTACACAGTCCGGTATAGACGTCGTCGTCACACGCGGTACGCTGCTATACACAGACCGTTATAAACGTGGTGACACGCGTTACGCTGCTCTACACAGTCCGATATAGACGTCGTCGTGACACGCGTTACGCTGCTATACACAGACCGTTATAAACGTGATGACACGCGTTACGCTTCTCTACACAGTCCGTTATAGACGTCGTGGTAACACGCGCTACGCTGTTCTTCACAGTCTGTTATAGACGTCGTCGTGAAAGCGTTACGCTGCTCTACACAGTCCGTTGGCCTCCGTGGTACACGTCGTCGTGGCACGCTTTACGCTGCTCTACACAGTCCGTTATGGACGTCGTGGTGACACGCGTTACGCTACTCTACACAGTCCGTTATATATGTCGTGGTAACACGCGTTACGCTGCTCTTCACAGTCCGTTATAGACGTCGTCGTGACAACGTTACGCTGCTCTACACAGTCCGTTGGCCTCCGTGGTACACGTCGTCGTGGCACGCTTTACACAGTCCGTTATGTACGTCGTGGTGACACGCGTTACGCTGCTCTACACAGTCCGTTATAGATGTCGTGGTGACACGCGTTACGCTGCTCAACACAGTTCGTTATAGATGTCGTGGTGACACGTGTTACGCTGCTCTACACAGTCCGTTATAGATGTCGTGGTGACACGCGTTATCCTGCTCTGTGCAGTCCGTTATAGGCGTCATGATGGCACGCGTCACGCTGCTCTTCACAGTCCGTTATTGACGTCGTCGTGACAGCGTTACGCTTCTCTTAACAGCCCGTTTTTTCTATTAATGATTAACTGCATGTGTTAAGGATATCATAACCATGACAATGATCAAGGACATGATGTGCTGACCCAGCAAACAATGGACTTTCCCGCGATAGATATCGGTTCACACATTTATCGTTTCAATGTTCAGTGTCGTAAGAATAAACAACATTGGTCAAAGTCTGGTGTTTGCCATAAAACTACAATTTGCCACGCGTCGTAGCGCTGGGGCCATGCATTATGTATCTCATCCCCTTGGATATGAAGGGTGTATCTGCCACTTGGCAAAGTGGCAGATACACCCTTTCATATCCAATGGGACGAGTTATATAGACCTCTATATAGTTATACACAATGTATATTATTGCTATTTGGAGGTCTAAAACAGATAAAAAATAGGGCCGACGTCATTTTGGTAATCATAATGAAAACAAAGATAATTAGCGAGTTTATCGCCGTCTTGGGAATAAGATACAGTGAACCATATTATAGGCCCTAAATCTTATTTTAAAAAGAACCCTGAACCTTGTACCATACTGATACATCGAAAAAGCTGTTTGGCTATTCATCTGACTGTCCTTCATGATCTACAATAGAGATTAGAGATATGGTGGACAGACCATTGTGGGCTAAGCTCCATTTGTCCACCGCCAAGGTCAATAACATTTTGTGAGTGTAGCAACAACGAATGTAAACTGAAAGCAGAGGGCTCACCGAGTGGTCATATACTGACGATAACATATGTTTAACCCCTTCATCGTGGGGATCAACATTTGACGTCAGAATCTGACGTCAAAAGTCGATCCCCGCACTGAAGAATTAAAAATTTATAAAGGCCGTAAACTTAAACATACTAGTATGTATTCAAATGACGCGGGAAGAGCTAACTCTACATTAATATTAGGAGTTAAAAACGAAATATCTCTTTGCTCTGTATGGTTTCCACAGTATTGGAAATGTCTTCCCAGCGGGAAAGAGGAATCCATCCAGTGTTTTTTAAGGTTGGGTACATTAAAACAACATTGGATGAGCGTCCCGCGTTTGCATCATTTGAGGAGTGGCTATTTCAGTCAGTCGTTATGACGTTAACGTTATTGTTTTACCATGAAAAATCATAATGTGTTCTTTGTGTTGAATATTGCTGACTCGGCGATTCGCCAGTGGTGAATAACTTTATTGGAGCCAGTGTCGCAATAGATGATTCACTGCTGATTTTGCATAGTCTGGTCCTTTCCAATAATGGGACAATGTCTGTGAGTATAGGATTGGCTGGCTTAAAGCAGGGGTGTTGTTTTGCTTCACTGAACCATAATATTTACATCACGGCGGATTCCACTCCTGCATGTGGACATTGACGCAAACTCAAAAACGAACACGAAGGCAACGACACCAAGCGAACAGACGAACAGAAGACGCAAAATTCGTCACGAAATTCATGGCTATCCCATGCACAGCCGATGGGAATGCGAAAAAATCAAACCAATTTGAGACCTTCGTGTTGGTGTTTTGAAAATTATCAAACAGTGAATTTGATCATTTTCGCGACCGCGCTCGCACTGATGTTAGCGTTGGTGTATTTTGTATTTGCGCTATAGGGTGGGTCTCGAGTTACCCCTTAGAGCACTGATGTCGACTACAGTAGATATTTTGTGTTTTCATTAGCAAAATAATAACTCCTCATAGCCAGTTGTTAAAAGTAAAATACGACTTCAATCTTGAAACACTGATATATGTTGGGACTTAAATTTCACAAATCACATAAATTTTTGGTCACTTGAAGTTATGTGTCGCGATAGCGAGACACAACTTCAAGTGGCTGAAAATTCAAATCGAATAGCTCAGTGCTCCAGGGGTTATGCGCAAAACAGACAAACACGAAAGCGAGCGCGACGATGACAACACGCGAACATACACGAAATTCCACGGGAATTCGACGCAAAATTCCTTAACTTCCCTCCCAGACAAAAAATGAAACCAGTTGGATTCTTTTCGAGTTCGCCTTCATGTTGGCGTATTTAGGCAAGGATAAAATATAAGTGCGTTTGATCATTTTTGCGTCGAGTTCCCGTTCGTGTTGGTGTGCTCTTAACTCTAGAGTTAACCGCTACTGTTTTGGGCCATCGTAAATTGGACCTAAATTAATGCCTGCTAAGTTAACTTATTCAAATTTTCAACCACTTGAGGTTGTGTCTCGCTACCGCGATCCACAACCTGAAGTGGTTGAAAATTACTCATTTCAGTATAATTTGAGACCAAACCAATACAAATATTGATGTTTGAGCAGTCATTTCACTCTCAATAGCAGTTATTTATTTGGGAGAATTTTTTTTTTAAAAAGACTATTGTCGTGATCAGCAGGCAAAGGGTTAAAAAAGTTGCGTTCTGCAGGACTTCACATGTAAGCCGCAGTACGGGGGTAAGATTTCTGTATAGATTTAAACATTACATATGTCGCATCGAATTTGGACAGTAAAAGTGTTCAGTCAGCCTCTCCATAGATGTGCACGAATATGTGTAGGCCTATCCAAATTCAAAATACGAGAAAGAAATCGGTTATCCAAGTGTTAGTTGATAATAAGTTGCAGCTCCCAATGTTACAAACACCCGACACTTTTAACCTATTAGCCTACTTGTAAACAAAATATCTCACATAAACAAAATTAAATTTGACATTACATTAATTTCTCCATGAATTTTAACTATCAAATACACAAATCAATATATTTTTGAAGTTAAACTGTTAATGTGATGACGATGACGGGGTTAAACATATGCTATCGTCAGTATATGACCACTCGGTGAGCCCTCCGCTTTCAGTTTACATTCGTTGTTGCTACACTTACAAAATGTGATTGACCTTGGCAGTGGACAAAGGGAACACAATGGTCTGTCCACCAAATGATGCTTCAATGCATCGTGAGGGCTTAAAGGGTTTAACCACTAAGGACATCTATATCTATATCTGTTTTATTAGCCGATCTGTTATAGGGAATGGAACGATTTCAACATCAAGATTCGCTAATGTTTGGTATCAAATTTAACAAATATCAATAATTTTCATTCATTTGAAGTTGTGGGTCGCGGTAGTGGGTGAAAACTTAAATTATTTAATCGAGCGCTAAACGTGTCGGGTGTTTGTAACCATGGCGCCAGCAACATACCAGAATTGGTTTATGGTTTTACGCTTTTTGGGACGTCAGATTGACATCATTCTGTCACTCTGTTAAAGTGACATGATTTCTGACGTTGTCTAGACACTTGAGTAGCCTATTAGGTTACGGTTACTGCTCACAAGCAGTCAACCTTGATGATTTACTCATATCGTTAACATTAATTACTTAACCCTATAGGCTCCATGTCATATCAAGGCAGTATATCAATCATTGTATATATTTTACTACAATGCATTAACATGTTCAAGAGAAAGGGTATGAACAGGCCCTGTCGCACCAAAAAGGCACTATTTTAAATACTAAAATATAAGTCGAAAAAAATGTAGTTCCCAGCTGGCGGCCATTTTGATTATCGGTGGAAAAGCTGGAAAAATAATCAGATCATCTCTGTAGGCACGGGTAACTTGCCGGGGGTTTGAATGTTTGTATAAATTATGAATTCAATCTGTTTCTCAAACGCTCTATAGTGAACTGACAGAATTTTTCGTGACCTTTGTGAAAAAAAAACTTTTTCCGAGTACACGGCCACTTCTCAAAGGTAGTGGTACTTTATAAAGTTTACTTAACGGTTTTAGTTCAATTTTCAATTATGACTCGCTCACACGATACACAATTTTCAAGGGAGTCAAAATTATTCAGAATTGTCAAATTGGAGGCCGAGTTTTGTTTTGTACGTTTATGAGACGTATTTCACATACAAAAAACGATAATAAAAATAATGTTGCAAACGATTATAGTCGTAATTGGTGCCTAAAGGGTTAAGCCTCTCCCGTTCTGTTAATTAAATAATATGAAATATTTTTCTGCGCACAAACTGCATCTTTAGCAGGTAAAGGGTTGAAGGATGTGATGGTCAAACACGGTACGTGTCACACACGTACTTGACCTCCTTATCTCAACTACATAACCTACATATTATACTCATGTATACAAGCATTCTATCTGGTTCGCCCTTCACCTATATTCAATACTAGCTTTGGTATCAATCAGACTGATGTCGAGCCACAATTTTACTTTCCCACTCTGGATGATCGGCACTGAGCCACGTGCACAGGCACTGATCCTACACTCTAAACAATATAGGTTCTTTAGAAGAACCCTTCAGTACAATCACCATGCAGCCCCAGGAGTTCTCCTGGGGTTGCATGATGATTATACTGAGGGGTACTTTTTAAAGAACCTATATTGTTTAGAGTGTACTCACAATAGTGATTACATATTTACACAACTCTGTTTGTTTGGCCAAAAAACGTATTTGTTTTGATACAGACATTTTTGTGATTTTTATATTGTTCATTGATGCTGTCATTGCTATTTATGTTAATTTATATTGTGTACCGGCGCTGGCGCTGTCTCAGGCTTTTAGAATGTATATTCAACACAATAGGCATTATAAATAATAGGTGTCATAGACAGCAGCATAGTATTGATATATTTTAACTGATTAAGCCCAGTGCAAACATAACTATCCGAGCGAAGCCTATGTATTACAATCTGTATTGCTCCAATTGGTCAATAAAATATGTTTTAAACAAAAAAAAAAAAAAACTATTTTCAGCTAGACTTTTCTAACATGAAGCATTCTATGTTTTTAAATTTCAAAGTCACTTAAAAGGTCATATTGGCAGAAAAGTGACGTTAAGAAGAAATTTGACCTACTTATTTACTCACCCTTCATCTACTAGTGACGCATTGGGGCAACGTTGGACCGGCGTAAAAACAGTGACCAAACGTTAGCCCAACGTTGGGTCCATATCTGAAGGGTTTTAATGCATGACTAATACTTACCACGCTACTCTATTATTACTCGGTGATTATCACGCTACCACTTGACAGGAGAGCTGTGTCTAGATTATGTGGATAGCAGTAGATGACAAATAGGGGACAAGATTACAATCATCCCAGCTAAACAAAACAACTGTGACCAAATGTTGAATCATTGTTGGTCCACTGTCTGCGACGCTGGCCCAGCATTGACTCAGCATTTGGTCAATGTATCGCCATGTGGGGTTATGCGCGCTCTAGAGTAATAATCTCACCATACGACATAAATACCCACAATATCCCGCCCAGCAAACACGAGGCAATCACCCAATGTTGTTTCAATGTTGGGCCAGCGTCGAACGGTGGACCAACATTAAAACAGCATTGGGTGATTGCCTCGTGTTTGCTGGGCGTCACCCGCTTTCTACATTCAGTTTAAAATAAACAAAATGTTTCTTCTCCGTCAACTCGTAAAATAACCAATATTGTAGGCAGCGCCTGTGACGTAAAGGTGGCGAGCTCGACCTCAGACCGTCCGGGCTCGAGATTTGAATGGTGTTTCTGAAGGGCGATGTTATCTGATTCATCTCACCATCCAGTTTAGTTAATTAGTATCATGTATATGCACAGTCAGAGGTGGCACTGAATAATGGGCCATATACAGATATATCATTCATTCCATTCCATCATCCCGTCATTTCATTAATTTCATTCACTTCATTTATTTTATTCCACTGCTTATTCATTTCATTCCGTCGTTTGTTTAATCATTGATCAATTCATTCATCATTTATTCACTCATTCATTTATTTTATTCCATCATTTTCTTGTGCCATTTATTTATATATGTATTCATTAAATTTATTCCAACATTCATTCCTTTCATTCCACTATTCATTCCATCATTCCTTCTATTATTCATTCCATCATTCATTCTATTATTCATTCTATTATTCATTCCATCAATTATTCCATCATTCATTTCTCATTTCATCATTCATTTCACCATTCGTTCCATCCTTCATTCCATCATTCATTCCATCATTCATTCCATCATGCAATCCAGTCCACCATTCTCTTCATCATTCAATGTTTCACTCCATCAGTAATTATCTTAAGTTACTGATTCTTTTTGGCCACTACCTCAGAGCAATTAGTGTCGATCCCTGAATCAACAATTCATTTCAGTATTCATTCCACGATTTATTCCACCATTCATTCCACCATTTATCCCACCATTTACTCCACCATTTATTCCCCATTCATTCCACCAGTCATTCCACCATCCATGCCACAATTTATTCTACCATTCATTCCACCATTCATTCCACCATTCATTCCACCATTCATTCCACCATTCATTCCACCATTCATTCAATCATTCATTCAATCATTCATTCAATCATTCATTCAATCATTCATTCCATTATGCATTCCATCATTCAATTTCATCCATTGATTCTAGTATTCATTCTATCATTCATTCATTGATTCACTCTCTAATCCATATTTAACTCCGCCAAAGGAGGCCATGTTTTGTTCACAATGATTTGTCTATTTGTTTGTTAGTCCGTAACCAGGATTACTTACAAAGTAATGAACGGCTTTGCATGCAATTTTTACAGCAGGTGTGTCTCGGGCCAAGAGTCAATCCATTACATTTTGGGGATGACCCGGAGTACGATAGGTATCCAGGATCGGCATTACGATCCGAATTACGCGGCGGAAGTTTCAGTTTATGACTGACTGTCTAGATTATTCATCCATTCATTCACCGCACACATTATCTTTTATCTTGTATTACAGCGCATCTTGATATACAGTGATACAATGAGTAAACAGCTAGGTGATGACACACATTAAACTTATTGACACTGTAGCGACATCGTTTAGCGCTATTATCTTGAATATACCTCTATCAATGAGTACTTAACCATTGTCTTGCTAAATGGCTAGATAGTCACTATTCCTCATCCATTCATAGTATTATTCTTCGTCATTTGAAGCTGGAATTGCTAACGCAATTTCCAGCTTCAAATGACGAAATATATTACTCTGAATGCAAAATAGACATCTCCCAAATTGAATTATTATTTAGCTGGTCATCTATCACAAACTAATTGGTCAATTTTAGTGGCATTTAATCATGTTATTTGGACTTGAACCCGTATAAGTATATCGTCCTAGCATCAAAAGGGTTAATACCGCTAAGTGATTGTATCCACATCAATGAGTACTTAATAGGCGTTAAGTGTACATTAAAGATCACGATGTGATAACCATTCAAGTGTTACTCCATCTAGACCAATAAACATTCACACATTGTTAATGTTGGGCCAGCGTCGTATACGGTGGACCAACATTGAACCAACAATGGGTCGGTGACGCATGCTAGCCGGGATATCAATGACATGATCGTTTGTCTTTTCGTGGGTATTGAATGAAGGCCTAATTAAATTAATTGTTCGTTTCCGGCAATGGTCTAACCAAGTCCTTGGTCTAACAAATGAATCTTCCTTTATTCACTGTTTTGTGACTGAGAGGGCTTTTCTGAAAAATACGTTATAAGCTTGTCAAACTTATTATATTCCACTGAATTGTTATGCACGTTAGATGTTCTATCATTGCTTTATTTAAAAGTTATAGATTTGATATTTACTTTTCAAATGTAAATGGGAGGAAATCATCATCAGTGTTGTCAATATACAGGCTATGTGGTTAAGTTAGACCGAGGTACTTTCAGACTGACGTAACTAAGTGACTAGATGATTAGATGAAATTGGACCAAGGGACACACAATGCTCTGCACTCTGCAACGCCAAAAACAGTAACTACTCACTCGAAAAGTAAGTAGTTACTGCATTTAGGCTTTGGACAGCAGTATAGGTTAATAAGTAAAAGGCGGCGAATAACTGACGAGACCAAGGAACAGAGTTTTTTATGTGTGGCTTGTAAACGTGACAATCATCCCAACGTATCATGGTCTAACAGTAACCCTTAGAGCGATGAAATATATTTGTATAAACCATGTAGATAAAAGGTTTTTTTTTAAATTTGAAATCATCATTTAAATACAGGTCATGTTATGGGTCTACGGTCATTAGAAATATTTTAATTCTTTCAGTGCAGGTCGTTTTCAGCTTGTTAAAGTAAATGGTGTACTGTCTACTACGAAATTGTTATTGTGCGGTGTTCCGCAAGGCTCTGTGTTGGGCCCACTTCTTTTACTATGTATACTACTCCTCTCAGTTCAATAATAGCAGCTTTTGGTCTGAAGCATCACCTTTATGCCGATGATACACAAATATACACATCTTTTGTTGCATATAACACAGTCGTTAATTGTTGTACAAAAAAAGTGTATGCTGGTAATTCGGGCCTGGATGATCCAAAACATGCTAAAACTTAATCCTAGTAAGACAGAATTTATGATCATTGATAATTTAACTCTGCCGTAAAAAAGTCGCTCATATTTTCACAGTTGAACTTCTCAACCCAGATTTTGCCGAAATAAGACTCCATACGGCTTTTGATCCAGCTTTTAATTTAAGAAACATGTCTCGAATATTTGTAGCCAATTTCCCTAGCCAATGCTCTAGTGAGCAATCCCCTTGACTACTGGAATTCTTTGCTGTTCTGTTGCTTCGAAAAATATAAAATAAAAAAGAGTCCAGGCCCCTGCTCAAATCACTGCATTGGTTGCCTATTAAATCACGTATCAACTTTAAACTGAACCTTCTGACATATAAAGTACTATCCCTCATAGCTCAGTGATTTATTGCATTTCGAGAATCGCCAGCAATCACTGAGATCCGAAATTATGAAGTTATTACATCCTAGACCGCGTCCAAAAAGAAGTTATGGCCATTCATCGTTCGTGGTTGCTGCACCGCGCTTGTGGAATAAATCGCCTCTTGTAATACGCGAAGCAAAATCAGTCACTATCTTTCGAAAATTAAAAAAAAAAACGCCATTTTACATTAGATCTGCCACTTTAATCTCAGCATCCACCGACCGTCATATGATGAGCGCCTTTTCTGACTATGGACCTCTCCACTGTATAATGATTTTATCCTACAGCGCCATTGAGTCTCAATATTGTTGCTATACTGACGCCTAGAAGTCATTATACATTACATTATACATTACATTACATTACATCACGTTAGAAACACAAGCTTTATACCTGAAAACAGGGAAATAAGCAACCAGAAGCAGACAAAGATTTGTCTACGCATATAAATATAAAACAATAATTATAAGTAATTTGCACCCACTTAAAGTTGTGGGTGCCGGGACCCACAACTTCAAGTCAGTGCAAATTTTAAACACCCAATACGGCGCTTTGACCCTTAAAGCGCTGAATGAAAACACATCGCAACCAAATGAAAGGGTTTTTTTTCAATTTGAAATCATCATAAATGCCTTAGTCAGCTTTTTCAGATTGATTTAAATATCTATGTTATCATGGTTATGGGTCTACGACCATTAGAAATATTTCCAATCTTCCAGAGCGGGGATCGAATTTTGACGTCAGAATAAAGTTGATCCCCGCGCTGTAATGGTTAAGGCTGTATACATGCAAAGAGAGTCAGACTCAGCCGTGGAAGTTTGTGGGGGGTTTTTTGATCCCCAAGGTTAGAAAAATATCCATAACATTTAACAATGTAGCGGAAAACGAGCAGAGAATGTGTAAATGCATACTACTGTAGATCAGGTGATATTCGCAAGGTTTTAATTTTCGCGAATTTCGCGAGGAGGACAAATTCGCGAATTCAAGAATCTCGCGAAAATTATTTTTATAAGAGCTCTACTAAAAAAAATGAAAATTCGCAAATTCTAAACTTCGTGAACAGTCCTAAAATCGGAAATTCGCGAAAATTTAAACACGCGAAAATTACCAGATCTACAGTAAGTGAATTGTTGCTGATTCTAATAAACCTATTCAATATCGACCTCATTAACCCTTTAACCGTCAAATGTTTCAAACTGAATTTTCACGCACTTGAAATTGTGTCTCGCTGACGCGATCCACAACTTCAAGTGAGTGAAAATCATTCAGATTTGACAAAATGGAGGTCAACTGTTTTCAAATATTGCTGATTGATGTCACATTTTTAACATGTTTGAAAGGTGGTACTTAATGTGCTAATAAGGAGACCCGAATATATGCGACACCGGCGGTTAAAGGGTTAATCGCGACCACGTTTTAGTCCTTAAACCGTTAAAGTCGTTTTTAATCTGTTTTATTGACCGTTTTAAATCACAGCGATTGGGAACGAACTGTGTGTTTTAAAAACACCAAGATTTGCAAATGTTTCGTCTTAATTTTTACAAATATGAGTAATGTTCCGCCACTTTAAGTTGTGGGTCGCGGTAGCGAAACACAACTTCAATTGGCGGGGAATTTCAATTTTTAATATAGCGTTTTAAGGGTTACGATACGAGCTTCCAAAATGAGCTGTACTCGTCTTGAAAGGGTGCAATCACTGGCTGAAACCTTTGTCGTTATAGCAGGGGATTTCGTAGCCATCACCCGGGCAGCCCCACTTGAGGGCTAGCTATCCCAAACAAACAAACAGAAACAAACAGGCTTATGCAAGACTGACCTGGTTTCCATCGCCTGTCGTTTTCCGTCACCATATCCACGCCATCCAGCAGATTCTGGCGGAACTCTCGCAGATTCCCGGATTCCGGCAGACGTCCCGAGATGCCAGAGATAACCACATCATCGTCCGTCATGTTGACAGCCCCGTGATGTGCCGTGGTAGGTTGCAGTGTGTCTGGTGCGGCACCTAAAACTTCTTCTATTATTCTCGCCGGCATGCTTCACTGCCTCCTGTTAACACACACAAGTCGTTAGAAATGGTATCACGAGCGTTAACCCTTTAAGTCCTCACGATGCATTAAAGCATCATTTTACGTCCCTGAAAACACACTTAATTTTCCTACAACCAAGGGTTTTTGAATGAAAATTTCCATGAAACTGGTTTACTAATACAAGGTAATTTTCTTTAATTTTTCCACCCACTTCAAATCATCTTCATCCACTACAAGTCGAGAATTGCGACAGCAATTCGTGGCTTGTAGTAGATGAAGATGACAATGTTAAGTCAGGATTGAAAGGGTTAACCCTCATTCTGCTGATCACAACTATTATCGTTTTTAATCTGTGTTATTAGTCCACCTAATCACTGTTATTGGGAATGAAATGTGCGTCAAAACATCAAGATTTGCAAATATTTGTGTCAATTAAACAAATATTTTCAAAAAAATTTCATTCATACGAAGTTGTGGGTTGCGGTAGCGAGACACAACTTCAAGTGGTGAAAATTTAAATAAATTAACTTAGCCGGATAAGGGTTGATTGTAAGCTCGGCTTTTCCAGGCGGAACATATCTATTGCTAATTACACTTGAGGCGTACAATCAAATTTACAATATAAATGGAAAAACGTGTAAAGTTGAAAGGTACACAGGGGATTTTAGTACAACTAAGACAGTGGCGTAGGCCTATCCAGAAATAAAATAAAGGCCTGGGGGGATACTCATGATACTCGAGTAGGCCTACACTGTGCACCACCCCACCCGGATCATGTAATGTGACATTCATAGGATAATAATACAAAAAAAAATAGCCATGAATTACCCCTCAGCTCTGTCCATCAATATCAAGAAATAATGAGAAAAAATGACCCCCACTACCACCATGTCAATTTTTTTAAATGGCTGCGGCAGCCATTTTGTTTTCAATGGATTCATCCCAAAAGTTAATCAGATCATCATAAATACCCGGAGAACAACCATACCAAATTTGAATGCAATCCAACCAACGGTTCATAAGTCATCGTGCCCACAAGCTTTTTAGGCGGCCATCTTGGAAAATGGCCGCTTATGGCTTGGTGCCCCCAAAAAAATATATGGGATGAATTGCCCAGGCGCATAGGTCATGTCTGTAAAAAAATAAACAATATTCATCAGGTAACTTTTTAGTAAGAGCTGAATTTGTGACCGATCGCCCGTCCGCCCGACCGCCCGCCTCGGGTGATCACTATACCCCACAGCCTTAATGGCTGAGGGGTAATGAAGGCCTATTAACCATTGTGTTGCTACATCGTCTGCTTCCGCTTTTCATTCATTCGAAGCTGGAATTGCTAGTTCGGAATTTCCAGTTATATATATATGACGAAAAATATATCCCAAGTTGATTCATTTCATTAAAGCGACACAATCATCAAACAATCAGTATTTTAATTCTGGCTTCTTGACATGTTCATAAGATGTGAACATCTCCATAGACCAGAATTACGGAAGTCTTTTAAATTTTGGGCTGCTGTGGCAACGTAGCAAGTGTGCCGAAAGCCCCATTTATCAGTTATTCCCGTATTTCTTATTTTGGACATGCATGTCTGAAATTAAATTTCGTCCTTATTTCTCGCTCAACTGGCAAATTCGCAACACAAAATTTTAAAAACTTACGCAATTCTTGTCTTTGGACATGTTAACATAGTATTGACATAATATCAAGGAGCCAAAATAAACGCACTGATTTTGTTATGCCTTTAGCCTGATTGTGTCGCTTTAATTTGAAACCAAACATTTGCAAACCTTGATGTTAAGAAAAGGGTTAACAGCGAGAGTGTCATTCAATATACATGATATAATGATGGAGAAGACAGGTAAATGGTATCTCTGACAACAGACTGATTGATCATCATATTATACGTTGTTTATGAGAAGGTCAAGGTCAAATTCAACTTTTAAATAAGCCTAACTTACAGCGTATTCAGCGTGTTCAAATTTAATGTGTGGCACATAGTTTTTAATAGTTTTCTGCCTGCCAAGTTCATTTCTGGCAACATTTCTGTCTATACTGGACGTTAGATTCTGACGTATATAGTCGAGCCGCGAAATAAAAGTACATGTATAACAATGTTTATAATGGTCGCGAATTGCTGTCGCAATTCTCGACTTGTAGTGGATAAAGATAATTTGAAGTGGGTGTTTTCGTGGACGTATCACTATTTGATCTGTTTTGTTGAGACATTTTTTATTCATACTTACAACGCTCGTTTAATTAACCCTCTGAGTCCTCACTATGCATTAAAGCATCATTTTACATCCCTGAAAACAGATTTAACTTTCCAACAACCAGGGGTTTTAGAATGAAAATTTCCATGAAAGTGGTTTATCAATACGTGGTAATTTTGGTAAATTTTTCACCCACTGTGTTAACTCTAATAGTAACCAATTATCAAAACGATAAAGAAGTATCACTGCCATACAGTATAACTTAACCCTTTAATCGCCAAATTATTCAATTTGAATTTTCACCCACTTGAAGTTGTGTCTCGCTGTCGCGATCCACAACTTCAAGTGAGTGAAAATTATTCAGATTTGACAAAATAGAGGTCAACTCTTTTCAAATCTTGCCGGTTGATGTCACATTTTATCTTTAACATATTTAAAATGTGGTACTGAATGTGCGAATAAAAAATGAAAACCCGAATATATGCGGCACCGGCGGGTAAAAGGTTAAAGTGTAGTTCAATGTGTACGAACAGCTGAACACACTTCATACTTCTGTATTCTGATTACAGAGATCGAGGCAACTGCAGTTACAACTAAATCCAAAAATGTACTAATAAGAGTGGTCTAAATCTCTCTAAGTTTCACAAATTCAAATAATTTTTATGTTCTGCAAATTTTGAATCCTGGTAGCGAGGCACAACTTCGTGATTTTAAAATGAACAATACAGGGGCTCGTTTCATGAAAAAAATCTTATCTTAACTTTCAATAATTTATCCTTAAAAAAAGATAAATAAATATGTTTTCGTCTTGAGATGGGAATTGCGACAGCGCGAGGACCGTCTGTAGATTCTGACGTATAAAGACGGTCCCCGCCCTGAAAGAATTACAATATTAAATAATGGCCGTACACCCATAACATAGGTATTCGAATGAACCGGAAAGAGCTAACTAAGACATTTATAAAAAATTCAAATTGAAAAAACCCTTTAGTCTTCATGGTTCAAACATAAAAAAATTAGCGCTTTAAGAGTTAAAGTAAACAACTGGATGATGGGAGTATTTACACAATTCTGATACTATTGTGAAAAGTGTCAATAAAGAGAGTAAGAAACGATTAGGGTTCCGTTAACATAAAGATAAGTTGATGCCAACTATACCAGCTACTGAATAATATCAAAAATTAGTATGTGAACATGTCTTTATTTGTACTATTGTACACCACGTACACTGGGGACAATTGTTACAGGTCTACGCCCTTGTAGTTCCTAACAATTTCTCTTTTAAATTATTACTATAGGTCACTCGGTTAATTGTTTCTACCTAAATTTATATACCATGCACAATTACCCACCCTAACTGCCCAACAGTTAACCTATATATTTCTTCTCCCTTTCAGTCCACCTGAGATGTGAATTCGGACAGCTTTCAAGGTCACTGAAAATGATCTAATATGCTACGTACGCGAAAAATAAGCCACCAACCCCTCCCTCTGGATCCGCCTGCAAATGCTCCGTGGTATTGCTACTTAAATATATGGCAAATTGGCTAGATTTCAATGGGACAACTGTTATCATCACATTTAATTATTACACATTGTTCTGAAATATGATATGCATACATATGGGTATGTGTTTTTTTTGCGTGTACGTATTTCCTGTATAAATTAGGTGT
This sequence comes from Flabesymbios commensalis, assembly GCA_964017125.1. NCBI lineage: Eukaryota > Metazoa > Annelida > Polychaeta > Terebellida > Flabelligeridae > Flabesymbios > Flabesymbios commensalis. The sequence continues at coordinate 13,742,861 of OZ024904.1, forward strand.
GTATATGTGTATAGTGTATATGCCTGTAATTCTTTTATACGTATCTTTCAGCCAGTTTGGAAAACAACTCAGCATTCATGTACAAAGGATGAAGGTCTTGACAATTACTTAATTACTTAATGGAGTTAAATATCTGAATGAGTTGAGGCTAACGACCATTCCTCCATACTATTGTAATATGCGAGGTTATACAAGGTCATACAGGGTCCGCCGGTACGTAAACAAACGGTGTGTGATTGATTTTTATTTTTTTAGTGGAGTTTGTTTTAACATTTAACCCCTGCCCTTAAATAATATAAATTCACCCCCACTTAAGTTGTGTCTCGCTACCGCGACCCACAGCTTCAAGTGACTGAAAATTACCCATAACTGCTTAATTTCAAAAGACTAAACATTTGAAAATCATGATGTTAGCACTCGACCCAATAACAGTGATTTGATCGGGTAATAAACAGATCAAAACTACTCTTAATTTTTTTCTATAATAGTCGTGCATGAATTTTTTAACCCTTAGCACACTGATGTCGACTACAGTTGACTATAGTATTGTTTTCTCATGTTTTAATTGTCGTGCATAACCAAGTTTTAAAAATTAAATATGTCTCAAATCTCTGATAATCACATACATTTCAACCTAGATTTTGCAAATTAAAATAATTTTTAGTCACTGAACTTCAAGTGGCTGAAAATTGTAATTTATTGGCTCAGTGCTTTAAGGGTTAATGGCGCTTAAATGGTTTAAAATACATTGTCCCCTTAAAGAAAAAAGGTTGTATCAATCGGCCACTGTATATTACGCTATATATATAAATTATGTAGTGTGAACTACAATTAAATTACAAATTTTCTGCTTGTAAATTGTTTATTTGAAAATATTTTTGTGTCAGTTGTATGAATGCTGTTGAAATTAAACGTGAATGTAAGAAAGGAAACCAAGAATTTAATCATTTATCACCATGCTTCGAATCTAGCTTATTTAAAAGAATAGCCTCTTGCAGCGATTTGAAGCTGGAAATTATCTCCAAGATTAGTCAGTCAACATACATGTAAAAGGGTGAAGTCCTCGTAAACCATTTCATTTTACTACCAGAATAAAATGAAATAAATTGCTCTTGTTTGTTTGAGGGGTCACACAGTGTTTGGTTAGGAGAGTAAACATGTCTTTAATCCTTCAGAGCGTGGACCGTACGTCTTCATACCTCATATTCTGACGTCTAAATGAGGTCCCGCACTGAAGGAATATGGGCCATTATAGATATTTATCACTTTTAGGTCAATTAACCCTTACAGCGCGGGGATCGACTTTAGACGTCAGAATATGACGTCTACAGACGTCTACAGACGTCTTTAGACGTCAGAATATGACGTCTACAGACGTCATATTCTGACGTCTAAAGTCGGTCCCGCACCGACCGAATTAAAATATCTATATTGACCGTAGACCCATAACATAGGTACTCGATGAAGCAGAAAGAGCATCAGCTAATTAAGACATGTATGCTGACTTAAAATTGAAAAAACCCTCCATTGTCTCCATGGTTTATGCAAAAATATTTCAGCGTTGTAAGGGCTAGGCCTAAGTTATGCATTACATGGTCTCTTGGACATGGAATGACAGATCTGCCACCGTATATTTCCACTAAACTGAAACATAGTGGGAAGTAATACTACAAAGTAATATTTTACATCACAAATTTTCAGTTGTAATGTTTTCGATTGCATTTTTTGTGAATCGTTCGTATTCATGTCTTTTTATTGAACATGAACGTTAGAAGCCGCTTTCTGCGACCTAAAGCTTGAAATAAGCAGGAATTAGTCGGTAAATGTAAAAAAGTACGCGTACATGTATCATGTATATGGTGGTATGTTAAAACAATAAAGTTCAACAACCTTGACAACAATTTAACGGGCTTAATTTAATGAACAGAGGTCAATGCAAGGGCTCGTAACCTACATGTAAGTACGTTAATTTACGACGTGGGAATTTAACTTGGCTGTCGATCGTGATAGGTGAATTTATCATTTAAACTGTTGAATGGGATGAGTTATCGTCACATTTTTCATGAATTACAGTTTCAAACTCTTAACGCTAAACCACATGTGGACTAATTGAGTTAACATCGGACTGGTAATTGCTTGGACGAAATCCATCAAATAACAGTTTCATACCAAATACTGGTCTGAAGTTAGACAACGGCCTGCGACGCTGGCCCACCATTAGATCAGGATTCATTTATTTTGTCAACACATACATAAAAAATAAAGTTGGCAAGGAGACACTCGTTAAGACAATTATATGTCGCTAGCACAAGCGGTCACCCGTTGAATAATAAATATTTTTAAACAACATTGTACATAATCACCATACACATCACCACTCCAGCCCTTAAGGGTTGTACCTATTTTCACCCACTGGAAGTTGTGACTCGCGGCAGCGAGACACAACTTCCAGTGGGTGAAAATCTGCCACTATAAAATAAAATAATGGCAGATATGACCCTCCTGTACCTATGCGGGTGAATAACTCTCGCCACGTCCCCAGCATCAATACAAGTGAAATCTTAAATTTCCCTGTGAAGTGATTTCAGTTCATCAATATAATTAAAGTATATATCACAATCTCATAACTTAGCAGATAATTTAAGTCCACTAATTATCAGTTATTTTCAAAAATAAAAACTGAAAATGTGCACATTTCTTGGGCTGGGCGAATCTCCCACCTCATGACTTCACACACAAAAACCGCCCATTATTTAATCTGAATTAACATTGAAACTGCATCGGGTATAATTATGTTTCATGTTTCTTGTATTTGTACATGAGCTGTACTAGATTTATATTCATTTCAATATGCCCGCTTCGACAGGGTGAACAAGGGGCGAGTGAATGCTTGACGCTGGCCAGGAGCGGTCGCGGTGATGGTCATCAATTCTAGTGCTGCACCTGCATTCTGGCAGCGTTAGACCGGCGTCCCGTGTTTACTTTGGTCATTTTTTTTAAATCATGCAATACATCATCAGCTACATGTACAAGTACATGTATTATAACCAGCCAAGCATGTCTCCACCTTTTGACGTCACGAATTAGCTCCGCCTCCTACTTTGGGAAAATCGTTCCCAGTGGTTTAAAAATATGAGCCTAGCACTCTAATATCTAAAAAGTCATCTAAAATAGTATGAAATATGACATTGTGCAGAGTAGGTCTGGGGACTACATCATACATGAGGCCTTTAGTAGTATCTATCGAGAAAGGAGTGGTTCACCGTTGTAAATGCTTAGAAAACATCACAAGAGACGTCACCCCAATCCTTCCACTAGCGTCAGCTAGTGGCTCTGATTGATTGCACTGTAAAATGCGTTCTGTAGACGTATTCATGAATTTGACCTGATTTTGTATCTGGCCAATAAGGCAATACCTGACAAAAATGGTGTCCTTAACATTCTAAACCACATGGTCAGGCCAAGGAATACATGTGGCCAGGCACGTAACTATTTTTGTGAAATTAACAGCTTCTTTCAACCTGTTTAACAGAGGGTGGGGGTGGACCAGTACATGTAAATGTATCATATGTATTGACTATCCTACTAGCATAGTTTTATTATATAACATTAAGTTAATATACACATGGTCAATGTTGATTTTATGTTGGGCCAGTGTTGTAGACAATTCACATACATCAATCCAGCATTGTCAATCATACAGCGTAAGCAGAATAGGTCTACACCGGCCCAATCATTTCTGGTGCAAGGAATCCACGAACTTGACATAGTTTTCCCAGATAGTTTCATGGTCAGGTGTGGGTCACGGTACACCAGATTTTGAGGCCCTATCAGAACGCAGCAATTACAGATGAGATTCTCAAAACACAGTAGCAGGGCCACCTAGCTGTGCTAGTGTGGCCCTGTAGCTCGAAGAGTGACCAGTAGCCAATCAACAGATCAAGTAGCCAAATGTTGAATATAGACTAATTTCAAAATTATTCATCAAGTAAAATTTGGCTATTTTATGGTATACTTTTCGAAATTTCTGGTAGTTGCGAACAGGACTTCTTTCTTAGTGGTCAGTTTATGCATAACAACCATTGGGAGAGTGGCATGTAGCCAAATTAGTAGCCAAAGTTAAATTTTAATAGGCAAATTTGACTGGCTGAACATGCCAATATCAACTTGGCCACTGACTAGGACTAGCACTGGGTGATAAACTGCAAAAATATTGCCTTAACCATGTTAACTTAAACTTAACTAGAAAAGGAGTTCCCGAACTTCGAGGCCCGGCTTTAGTCTGTTTTAGTGCCATAGACAAAAAACATATCTATGTATTGGTCTTTCTCATGGGCCAGAATCCTAAATGTCTTCGACGTGTATTACTTCCACCACCATCGCCGGTGCTGGCCAACATTCATTCAATACTTGCCTACGATGTACCTGATACAGAAGATGTAGGCCTACCCACCAAATTCCGGTTCAATGTTGGGCCAGCGTTGCAGCCCATTGCTGGTTCAATGCCGGTCAATCCTCTACGACGCTGACCCAGCACTAATCTATCACCGGGTCTGTTGTATACTTTGAGTAAACACGTGTCATTCAGCCAATACTGTTCCAATTTTGACCCATAGTCTTCGACTCTGACCCGTCATTGAAACAGCATTGGGTGATTGTACCGCCTTTTCTGACTGCTGCATTATGCTGGTGACCTTTAAAATCCCGGCGCCAGAAACACCAGATAACACAATACATTGGCCCAATGCTGATGTTATGCTGGGCCACCGTCTGCGACGCTGGGTCAATATTATTCCAACCAAAACCCTTTAAGCTCTTAACTACAAATATAATCGTTATTATTTCTGGACACAACAGTTAAAGACAAAAGTACTTAACCTAAGGACCTAACGTTATATTCGACATGTTCATAAGGACTGATGTACAGAAATGTCAACCATTTCCCACATACAGCACCCCTCTTTCCCCTAAATAGGACACAAACTCAGACAAAATAAACATAATAGTACCGGCCGGTCATAAACATGTCAAAGCATAGAACACACCAAAGCAAACTCGAGCGCGAAATTAATCAAGTACACTACTAGTATTTAACGCTTCTCCGTTGCACTTTACCGATTCTCCTTCATCTTTAACGCATTCTCATAACACCTATCCATCACCCTTTAGCCCCTCACAATCACCCGTCAGCGTACTTTAATGTTTACTTCCTTGTCGCCTTCTAACGCTGTTTCATATCTCTTTTATGCCATCCCGCCACCTTTTAACGCATCGCGTCGCTTTTTAACGCCTCGTCTTTGTCTCTCAACGCCTCCACGTTGAGAGACTAACGCCTCCTAATTGTTCCCAGCTTTATTTAAAAAAAAAATGTATTTTTGTTACTTGACCTTGAAATGACTTTTTGACCTTGAAGATATCTTTCAGTCATGAAAATAATAATAGAAGAAATAGATTGCCCAGTCAAAATCACATAAAAATGAGGTATTAAACATGTTCCTAGCTTTATTTGACAAAAATAGTATTTTTGCTCACTTGACCTTGAAATTGAACTTTTGACCATCAAAACGTACCACATGGGACAATATTTTGCAACTTTTGGGCACAGCAAAATTCGTTTAACAGGGACCCTAGGGGTTCTAAAAATATAAATTAAAATAATATATCGTTCGAGTGATCGAGAACCCTCCTTCCTGCCCTACTACATGCACAATAATGCAGATGTAAACTTGCGGAAAATTGGATAAAATGAATTTATATATCTAAATGTTTAATACCGGCACTGGCCTAGCCACAGGGTAGTAGGCCTAAGGGTGGGCTCAAATTCAATGCACTTTAACATGTTTAAGATAGGTATTATAAGGTAACCCTTGAGATGCAGCATGCATGTCATCATAACCCTTTCAACGCTAAGCACTTTACTAGTATAATCGTTTTAAATATGTTTCATTGGGCGATAATATGAAATTAAATGTTTGTTTAAATTACAAGATTTGCAAATGTTTGGTCTCAAATTAAAACTGGTAGGCCTCTATGTATAATTTGCACTAATCATCTCATGGGCTTCGTGGCAAGACACAACTTCAAGTGAGTGACAATTTAAATGAGATAATATAACTTAACGGATACAGGGTTAATCTCGACAGGCAGGCAATTTCGCGATCACTGGTATCAAGTTGGCATTTTATCAACAATCATTAGAATTTACCACACGAGATAGATTCCACTAAATCACGAGATATAGGCCTAATAGCCTACTGCAGTATAGGCTGATAAGATGCATTCTCGCACTCATGATGCTTGATGGAGACGTATGGTGAGATCAGCCCATCTCGCACTCTCTCCTATGCGCTTCACTTGATCACCGATCAAGCTCGGGCTTGATGTGCTGACTTGTGCTGAGATGAGCCCATCTCGCCTTCCCAACAATGCCGTATGCATATTTTCTCGCCCTGTAAAAAGTTTCATTAAAAAATGTACTAGCTAGTAACGTTAACCCTGAAAGCGTGGATCCAGGGGGGGGGGGGGGAGATCGAAAACAATCCAACCATAAGGCTACACTCGTACATAACACTGAGGGACAAAGAGTGCCCAATAATGTCTTAGATTGCAGAAAAAAGCTGTCAAAATTCAAAAAAAATCTCAGGGGCGGGCCCCACAAACCCCCATAGGACTACACTAAAAATACTAAAGGTTCATTTTTCAAGTTTTTAGCCCCCCTGAGTAAACCTGTGCGGGGACCGACTTTATACGTCAGAATCTGACTTCTATAGACGCCAGATTTTGACGTATAAAGACTGTCAACATTCTAGTAAAACGTGTGTGCGATTCAATTCATGTTTGCATTCATCATTCAGTGTTCATGGACGATACGATTCTGGATGTATGGGGCAAGCTGCGAATGGAACAGAGGGGCTGAGCAGAGGTAGTTTCGCCGTGTTCGCATGTCTTAAGGACTTATAGAAAAAACACTTTGATTAAAATAGCCCTGTGGGTTCCCGGTTGTCATGATTCACTGAGTTGCCTAAACGTTGTGGAGCGGCGGCCATTTTGTATTTAGGCCTATGCAAATTGGGTATCTTTCCACAATTGGATTTTAGGAGTTTTTTAATATGTTTTTTTATTGATAAATCTGAACTGTTCAAATTGTCAAAAAAAAACTTTTGCAAATAATTGTGGTGTGTTTTTTGCTGTAAAATGATGTAAACGTTTCTTTTGTATCCTCTGGGGGATAATAAAGGTTTCCGTCATTACTCATCCAGTATGGGCGCAGGGACGATAAAGTGCGAGAAGTAAATAACGGAGGGGTAGGGGAGGATTGGGACAACTGAGACACCGGTGATAACCTGATAACCTGATAACGCCCGTTGTTTTCAGCCAATCAGCTTCTAGGAAACATTTTTCTGTAACCCTTAGTTACTTTTACCATATATCTCTCCGGAATCAAATTTTATGTTGTTTACTATTTTGATTATTGGGTGGTGGGTGAATGTGGTTTGAATCTGGCACGCATGGGGAGAATTGGGATTATAGGCACACGTAATTGCATGTGTGGGGAGAACTGGGATATGACGTAGGGGAGAGTGAGGTAATTTGGGCCGCGCGGCAAAAAAACTATGGATAAAATAATTTTTTAATGTATTTTTTTTTAAATATTTAAAGATATAATTTAGATTGTGACCAATTTTGATACATATACAGGTAGTTTATGTTTTGATTGATAGACTATATATATAAATGCCACTTTTATGGGGCAAGTTGAGCATGGCTTAAGACTTGCCATGTCCCAACTAAGTTTTTTTTACTTGCCCCAAGTAAAAAAAATACATATAAAAAGAAAAAAACACTTTTTTTTAAATGGCTGCCATTTCTTACCAAATTATTCACAGGCGACCTAAACATTTTGCTTTTGTGGCAAGCCAGCTGGTAAGTGCCTATATACAATATCACAACTGATCCGGACTCACTGATCAAGATAACGAATCTATAAAAAATCAAATTAAAAATAAAAATGGCCGATATTTTTCAAATTGAAAATTTAAATGGCCGCCATTTTTTCTTTAATTAACTGCAACCAAAATATTCTAATTTTGTGACCTCGAAAGTGTACATACAAAATTACAAGCGATTTGGACTAGCAGTCCTTGAGATAACGAGTTCACAAGGACTAAAAATTCAAAATGGCCGCCATTTTTGTGAAACCAGGGAAACGCAACGAAACGCCGATTGTTTCGCAGTGTTGAGAGGGTGATATAAACCCATTTAGTTTGGTTTATTTAGTGACTGGAAATAAAATAAATATTATATTAATCATCCAAATTTTACCATTGGTCTATGCCCAACTTGCCCCAGTCATGGCCCATCTTGCCCCGGAGATGGGGCAAGATGGGTCGTGCCGGTTTATTTAGTATATTTGCATTTATATCAAAATCAATGTACCACTTGTGTATGTTACGTAACAAAAACAAACCACAAAAACTTTCATAAATACAATTATTTATTTTGCCTGTATGAATTTTAGAGCACAATAAACAATTCAAAAAAGTGGTCCAACTTGCCTCACTCTCTCTTACGTCACACTTCTCCCCATAAGTGTCCCATTTCTCCACGTGAGTGTCCCATTTCTCCACGTGAGTGTCCCCACTTCTTTATATAGGCCTACAGTTACCGTACTGGATAATAATTATTGTGTAGATGTGTTCATAAACTCCCAACATAAACATGATAAACTGTTTGTACACATAGGCTATATAGGCCCACACCTGTTTACAATTCCCTTTATTTCCAGTATCAATGAATGTAATCGTAAGGTAAGAGATACGTAAACTGTCCCACTTTAACCCATCAGCTGTTCGACTCTCCTTGAGATGTCCCAGATTTCCACGTTTTAACCTTTTTTTCGGCAGGTGAAAAAATGAATTTCCCATTAGCCTAAATTATGTAGTCTACATCTCACTATTAAAGGTAGAGTCGACATGTAGGCCCTATACACATTTATAGAAGCGATTACAGTGAGACACAAAGTAGCCTAAGGTAAAATGACGACAATGTCATGAAATGGTGTCCCAGTTCTCCCGGTCCTCCCTTACAGTTACAGATACAATAGAATCTCTTTCCTTCAGGGTTATTAGCCTATTAACATGATTAATATATCAAATCCAAACTCAATAGTGTTGATTATAGTAGCTTTATGCATATGATTTTCTTTTTAAATACATAGTCTATACTTTGACTGTGTACTATGTTTTTTTATATTTTATATTGTATTGACCTTTTGATCATGGTGATGGTGAAAATAAATAAATAAATATTACACATCATGGATGTATGTTAGGCCAGCGTCGTAGGCTAGCCTATACGGTGGTCCCATTAAAACAACATTTGGCTTTTGTTTGGTTGGGCTCGCAATATCGTATTCGTAGGCTTGCCTTCGACGACGACGTTGTCCCAGCATTGAAACAATGTTGGCTGAACGTTTCGCATCTTCTGGGTTATTTAATAATTAACCTTATTCATTGAGGCAGCAGCTTGTCAATGCCGTGAAGAATGCCTGACTAGGCCTTGAGACAGCAAAACGATTCATGAATGAATACCTATCTAACGTTAAACACCAGTGACCCGGGACCAGTGATAACGTAAAAATTGTGATGATGGCTGATTAATGAAGTGATACAGTCTGCAGAGATCATGTGATTAGTCTGGTGATTCTAGCAGATGGAGTGATGGATTTGAGAATTCAGGTTGTAGAAAATTTCACCTTACCTGGTCTTTTCAACGTTTTTATTTTTCTCTCGCCCGAATATAAACAGTGCTGTATTTTATCCGTCAAATGCTGAAGCCGAGTCGCATTTCTCCTTTAAATAGTGACGTAGAGTGCTGTTTGAAGTGTCTACCTCAGCATCATGTGTCGGAGTGTACACGAGATTTGTACCCAGTGTGTGCATGCTGCGTGCACCCCTCGCATGACTGTCTGACGCCATAGCTAGCTGACCAATCCCAGCCGAGCCAGTGTCTGCCAGCTGCTCTGAAACCACGTGGTCGTCTTGCCAGGGTACAGGCGAACTTCAGTGTAATCATCACACTGTCACGAAATGGTGACAAGTGCACAGGAAGCGATATAGCAGTCACGAGATGTTGACTAAATGTTGGTTTAATGTTGGGCCAGCGTCGAAGATGGTGGCCCAACATAAACGATACAGAACAGTCACTAGATGTTGACCCAATGTTGGTTTAGTGTTGGGCGAGCGGCGAAGATAGTGGCCCAACATTTAAACAACATTGGCCTTAGGCCTACACCTCGTATTTACTGAATGTAGGCCTACTTCATCAGGCCACGGCCAATTATTTTCAGGACACGCGAGCTAAACAAAATAGTAAATTTATTAGGCCCAATTTACGGACAACAACAATTTCTAAAATAAGTCAGCATTTGGAGGCCTAACACGTTGCCTAAACTTCATTTATTTAAACAGGATTGCAAACAGCCACATGGCCACTAGTTGCTCTCCTTACATTTGCATACATACATATAAACAGTGTACATTGAAAACAAAGATTATTATATACCCGGTAAGTAATACAAACAATATAATTTAGTGGGTGAGTGGTGCAGTGAGTAAAAGTAAAACGAAACAATAATAGGCCCCTATTAATGGTTACTCAGCTACAAGAAAGAAATATAATTATAATGCATTAATAATTAATACAACATTTTGAAATTATAAGAAGATGCGTTTCATCAGCATAGTTTTATTTATTTTTAAGCTACCTAAATCTCCCACTCTCATGAATATATTTTTGAAATAAATTAAAAACAGACAATATTTTATCAAAATTTAAATCAACTGTGCCATACAATAAAACATTTTCCAGAATAGTTTTGTTCTCATAGATATTTGCAGAAAGTAAATCTGATAAGCCCTCTAACAGTGAAACACGGAGAGTCGCATAGGCTGGACAAACAAATAGAAAATGGTTTGTGTCCTACTTAGGATGTGAACAAGACGGACAGGACATGTCATTAATTAGGTTGTATTTAAAACGATGAAAGTTTAACGCACTTAGTCCCAATCTTAGGCGGGAATGATTGATTGCACTCGTTCCAAGCATATATTTATATAATTTAGGTAAAAACTGTGACTAACTTCCAGTCTTGTTGTGTAGCAATATTTTAAAGTGAGACAAAGTTTCTGCGCTGCGGATAGGTTCGCTTAGGGAATACCAGTGCCGTATAGTAGATGCAACAAAGAATTTTCTTTTGCTCGAAAGACGCGAGGCAGGTGTAGGAAGCGTCGCGTTGTCGATTAGGTAAAATAGCTGTAAGATAGTCGGGACATTTTCCATTTACAATTTTATAAAGTAATATAAGTTTGTGTTTTTTGCGCCTGAGCGTCAGCGGCTGCCACCCAAGCTCTGCTAATAATAATTCTGTTTTTGTGTGTCTATACGCCCCAGTGCAGACAAGCGCGGCGCGTCTTTGGACTTTTTCCAATTCCATTGATTCATTCATAGTACAATTATCATATATCACGTTACAATATTCAATTATAGGTCTGACAAGTGTTTTATATATCGAACATAATGAAAATCTGGGTAGTTTGTATTTAACTCTGCTTAATAAATTTACTCTATGAGAGGCTTTTATTACACATTTGTTGATATGTTTACCCCAGCTCATAGATGGGGTCAATACTAACCCCAAGTGGCTGTGTGAATTTGTATAATGAACAGGAATATTATTCAAATATAATGTTGGGTATGCAATAAAACGATTGGTTACAATCATATAATTCGTCTTTAAGGGGATAAATAAAACATTCCATAATACACCCCATGCATAAATTCTCATAAGATCACGATTAATTCTCGCAGCTGATTCAACAGGGTCACTAAAAATATCCAACATAAATGTATCATCTGCAAACAAGTATGGGTTTGTTTCCAGCTCAAAAAGGATGTCGTTAATAAAAACAAGAAAAAACAATGAGCCTAATATAGAACCCTGAGGGACCCCAGCATTTATATCTACTAGCTGGGATTCACATCCATTAATAACTACCCTCTGCTTTCTATTAGAAAGGTAACTCTCACACCAGCGATGAAAAGAACCTTCAACGCCAAACTGTCTCAACTTAAATAATAAACCCTTATGCCAGACCCTGTCAAATGCTTTAGTAATATCGAGAAAAACCATGCATGCTTTCTTATTACTATCTAATGCATTTATAATCCTGTTACCAATAACTAAAAGTTGATTAACCGTGCTGTCATTTGCTTTAAACCCAGAATTTTTGTCTGTCAACAATTTATATTTTGTACAATAAGACTATAATGCATTGTGTACAATTCTCTTCATGACTTTAGAAATATTTGACAAAAGTGATACAGCTCTATATTTTTTTATTTGCTGCCGATCGTCCTTCTTGTGAGTAGGTGCGACATTAGCAATCTTCCACGATGATGGAAACACGCCCAATAGACCTAGTTAGGCCTACATTTAAATTGAAAACTGTTTCTAATGCATGTCCGAAATAAGAAATACGGGAATTTCGTCTCTATATCTCGCTCAACTGGTAAATGGCAGCACAAAAATAAATAAAAAATGCAGTTTTATAGTCAGATTCACAATTTTTAACCAATTTTCATGAAATTTTACACACACTATTTTCCATTCATGTATTTTTTCATAAAAGTCTATGGACATGTTTATATCATATTATGGTCATATTGGGAAGCCAAAATAAAATTACCAATTTTTAATGATTTTAGCCTGATTGTGTGGCTTAATATAAAGTAGGCCTACCCCGGTAGTATGGGCCTATTTTAAACACAGTTACAAGCCATCTAACAAATAAGCTATCTGCACAAATTTTCACAATATTTAATGATATATGAACATTTGGGAAAACCAAAATTTGATGCTTAGTTTTTGTGCGAGACCTATGACCTAGACTAACAACAAGGTTAACCTAATGCTAAACAATCTTGAAAAATTACGTGCGAAGACATTAATAAGCTAAGCAGGTGGTGGGTGTAATCAAACTGACATAGCGTATAAAGGAATTGAGTTAACATGAATTTATAATAAAACGTTAACGTGAAATTATTCATATGATTCATATTTTTCAGAAACTTTAGGTTGATGCAACGGTAGACATAGGCCTACAATTAAAAGGTAATCCCCAGTGGCGGATCCAAAAGGGGGGGGGAGGTGGTGGGCCTTCAGAAAAAAATCATCACTTAGGGGTTTCCTTATGATTTGGTGATTTACTGAGTGAGAAGGGCGGAGGCCCTAGGGTAGTGGTTAGCACCGCTGCCTTTCATGCCAGAGTTCGGTTCTCGGTCTCGGCGGTTTGAAAGAAACAAAAAATGTTTCTTCCCCATCCACGTGTGAAAGTCAGTATTGTGGGGAGCTTCCGTGACCGAGAGGTAGCGTGCTCGGCCTCAGAACTCCAGGGCTCGACTTTCGAATCCTGTGTCTGGAGGACAGTGTCATCCTAATCATCTCACCATCCTCTGGCCTAAAGCCCGATTCATTTCATTTCATTTTTACTAAGTGAGAAACAGTGCCCAATATGCCTTGGATTGCATGACGAACGTTTGGAAGTCAAAAATGTCTCTACAGTACAATATTTTTTTTGTCAAATTTTAACCTCCCCCCCCCCCCCCCCTCACTGAAAATCTAGATCCGCCCCTGATCCCAATGTTAAAAAAATCTATTCAAAACCGTGTTATGATTTGACATCGCACATTGGATCAATTTAATATAGGCCTGCGTGGATGATATATGTTTAATCATGTTAAAGAAGCTGCACCCGCATGTGTGAGCAAGTGCAAACCCCTGTTTTTTTATCAGACTAGTTACATTGTGACACTGTACCGGGCGAAAGTAGGCCTTTTACCAATACCGTTATCAGGTTATTCTCAGTTATCTAGATCTGACTGTGCCAAGTAGGTCTGCTTGATATTGATTAGATCACTGAGCTTTCAAATCATCTGTGTCTCAATAGGCCTATATAGCTGTCAATCAGGCCGGAAACAGGCTATATAACTATGATTGTGGAATAATAGGCTAGGCCTAATTATTATCATCTCTCAGAGATAGTTATCATTCATACATCATCCGATCTAGATGAGTCAGCCCAGCACACACGACACGCTGTCCCAATGCTGGCCTAATCCTGGGTCGGCGATGCAGACGGTGGCTCAACATTGAACCAACATTAGGTCGACATTTCATGTCTACTGGGAAGTGGCGTGATATTAAAGTAAGCTATTGATAAGCCGGAGGCCAACATTCAATTACCAGAGGGGGGGGGGGCTGGAGTATTTTTGAAATAAATATTTTCAGACTAAATTATCGCGAAATCAATAAGTGTCTGGTGGAGGCCTATAGGCTTAGGGGGCCACCATTCAATATCCAGGGAGGGCGGGGGCTGGAGTTTTTGTCGCGGACAAATTATTTATTTCAACCGGGCGCGGATGCGCGCTGAAAATTTCACATTTCATTACATGTTTATGTAAAACAGTTCTTGAAGTAAATTATTTATTTCAAGCAAAGTCCGCCCGAAATAATTTATTTCAAAAAAACTCCAGCCCCGACCCCCCCCCCCCCCAGTACAGTATTGTACAGAGACAGTACAACATGGAACAGAGACAGTGCAACATTGGACTGAGACAGTACAACATGGGACAGATACAGTTCATCATGGGAAAGAGACAGTACAGTATGGCACAGAGACAGTACAACATGGGGCAGAGACAGTACAACATGGGACAGAGACAGTACAACATGGGGCAGAGACAGTACAACATGGGGCAGAGACAGTACAACATGGGGCAGAGACGGTACAACATGGGGCAGAGACAGTACAACATGGGACAGAGACAGTACAACATGGGGCAGAGACAGTACAACATGGGACAGAGACAGTACAACATGGGGCAGAGACAGTAAAGCATGGGACAGAGACAGTACAACATGGGGCAGAGACAGTACAACATGGGACAGAGACAGTACAACATGGGGCAGAGACAGTACAACATGGGACAGAGACAGTACAACATGGGGCAGAGACAGTACAACATGGGACAGAGACAGTACAACATGGGGCAGAGACAGTACAACATGGGACAGAGACAGTACAACATGGGGCAGAGACAGTACAACATGGGGCAGAGACAGTACAACATGGGACAGAGACAGTACAACATGGGGCAGAGACAGTACAACATGGGACAGAGACAGTACAACATGGGGCAGAGACAGTAAAGCATGGGACAGAGACAGTACAACATGGGGCAGAGACAGTACAACATGGGACAGAGACAGTACAACATGGGGCAGAGACAGTACAACATGGGACAGAGACAGTACAACATGGGGCAGAGACAGTACAACATGGGGCAGAGACGGTACAACATGGAACAGAGACAGTACAGTATGGCACAGAGACAGTCCGGCATGGGACAGAGACAGTACAACATCAGACAGAGACAGTACAGCATGGGACAGCGACAGTAAAACATGTGACAGAGGCAGTAAAGCATGGGACAGAGACAGTGCAGCATGGGACAGAAACGGTACAGTATGGGGCAGAGACAGTACAGTATGTGACAGAGACAGTACAACAAAGGACAGAGACAGTACAACATGGGACAGAGACAGTACAACATGGAACAGAGACAGTAAAGCATGGGACAGAGACACTAAACATGGGACAGATACAGTACAACATGGGGCAGAGACAGTACAACATGGGACAGATATGGTACAACATGGGACAGATACAGTACAGTATGGGACAGAGACAGTACAGTATGGGACAGAGACAGTACAGTAGGGGACAGAGCTACTACACCATTAAACGCAGCGTTTAATGAACCAGAACCCCAGAACGCATCGTTACTGGTAATAATTCAGTGGCATGTGAACGGATTTCTTTCAATGCTTTTGTGTGACGGCTCGAACATGTAGGTGATCGTAAGCAAAATATTACCCAGTTGTACTTGTGAAGTAGGCTAATCTTCCTGGCAAATTTGATCAAACAAATGTATAGTTGCCCCCACTTGAAAAGTCAATAGCCTAATAGGCCTATGGTTTTGTTCAACTTTTCAATCATGACAAATCGTGCACATGTTCTGCATGCATGTATAAAGACGTATCTTAACACATTGGTATATGGTTTTAATCCATCTCAATAATGACGTTCTGATCTTTCAGTTGAGATACTAGTATTATACTTGTGTATACTTGTAGAATCAGACAATCAGCATTCGTCACGACGTGTGAATTGTAGCAAGTGCATTTTCGCCTACATTTCCTTAGTTTTTTTTGTGGCGCGTCAGAGCAAAACACAACACAACCAGGTGACTTTAATACGGCCGGATATTACGAATGTATATTTTCCTTATCCGCTGATGACACTAATATACGGATCTACGCATCTATCGTAATTCACATATTTCTTCGACTTCATATACATGATATACAAAATATGTACATGTGTTCAAAGATTTATTATGGAAAATCTTTATAGTCAGTACACCGTGGTTAAGTAACTGTGAAACATTAGTCATATAGTGTCATGCATGGTAAAACCTGTATATTGTGGCCGACCTGAGCAGCATAAAAAGTAGCAGCAGATTCGATCAGAATCTACTGCTTGAACAATAGACTGACGTCACCGGTGTAGACTCTAATCCTATTTTAACCTTTACAGCGCGGTGATAGATTTTAGACGTCAGAATCTGACGTCTGTAGACGTCAGATTCCGACATCTAAAGTCGATCCCCGCACTGTAAGAGTAACAATGTTTTTAATGGTCGTAGACCCATAAAATAGGTATTCAAATGAGTCGGGAAGAGCTAACTAAGACATTTGTAATAATTTATAATTCAAAAAACATTATTTTAGTTATCATGTTTTATAGAAAAATAATTCAGCGTTTTAAGAGTTAAATATGAGGAAACGTGGTTGTTTTCAGGGTGGGTCGACGTTACAGACGGTGGCCCTGACTGTCCCAGCTTGAAAACAACATCGGGTCTGAGTGTCGGATTGTGTATACCCATGCAGCTAACACGAGACGTTCAATCAATGTTGGCTCAATGTTGGCCCAGCGTCGCAGCCGATGGGCAAATATTGAGACAACATTGGTTGAACGACTCTTAATAGGTCCTATCAGCAGCAGGTTGAATCATTGCGATTCACTTAATTAACTGGTATGGGAAGAAATGAACGTATAAAGCTAGGATTCCTTACATGCGGTATGCGGCATGCGTTATGCATTATGCATGTACGGTATGCGGCATGTGTGATTCCTTTAATACGGAATGCGGCGAGTTTTACGTTCTTTTTCTGCTGAGCCTTCCTCTGAATAACCAAATAATCAACCAGCCAGTCAACCAACCAACCAACCAACCAACCAACCAACCAACCAACCAACCAACCAACCAACCAACCAACCAACCAACCAACCAACCAACAAACCAACCAACAAACCAACCAACCAACCAACCAAACAACCAGCCAACCAACCAACCAACCAACTAACCATCCATCCAGCCAGCCAGCCAGCCAGCCAAACAACCAAATATAACCAACCAAAAAAACAACCAAAGAACCAACCACCCAATCAACGAGCCAACTAACTAACTAAACAACTATCCAGCCAGTCAAATAACCAACCAACCAACAAACCAACCAACCAACCAACCAACAAACCAACCAACCAACCAACCAACCAACCAACGGGTAAGGGTTCCAGTATCTGGTTCCCCATAAAACCCGGTATCAACCTGTCAACCGTACTCTCATCATACCCTAAAGGGTCTGACTTTCGTCACCCCTTCAAGGGCATGCCTTTCCATGTTTCCAACCTAGTGCACTGACCGAGGAGAAGTATAGCCTGATTTATAAAAAGGAAAACAATCATACTAATTTATATAAATTATACCTCATCAAATGCATTTACTAATGTAGTCAGATCCTGACTTGAGTCGGATCCGGTAACCGTTGGGTTGTCCAGTGGGGCTTTCCCCAATCTACTTCTCACTAAGAGATCACGTAGATTTTGTCCCCTTTTAAATGCTGTTACACACCGTTTATACAGGATGTTTGGATGTTTCGCTTTAAGTTTATTGAAGAAAGTCTTCACTAATTTCGCTGCCTCCACCGCAGTTGCAGAGTAGGTAATAGCAAAGGGGGTGACGCCACTATCCTTAGAAGGTACCGTATTTAAGCCGAATGGAGAATACGTTTTCAGGGCTAATTGCCACTTCCTTTCTGCTTCAAGTCGCCCAATCTTATTTAGAGTTATGTCTCCTGTATTCTTCAATACTTCAAGATACAACACTCTCAGATGGGTCGCCCTGCAGCTACCGGAATTGAAGTGTGTGGCAACTGCCGTGTCCTTCTTAAGCAGTACATCCGAACGATGTATGTTTATCCTCTTCCTGAAGGAGAGCCCAGTTTCTCCCACATATATTTTTTTGCATTTCGAACAAACTATACAGTAAATACCGTTAGTTGAATCACAATTTTGTGTGGTAGGAATTTGAATTTGATTCCCAGCATCCAGTACGCCCCCCATGGTCTTACCACTCTCTACAACTACTTGTGTCGAACATAATTTACAGTTCTTAGTAGTGCATCTTTGAGAAGATCCCTTGTTCGGGTTTTTTCTCAATTCACACAATGTTTTATCTTTGATCTTTCGCAAAAAACGTTCCGAGCAACCTCTCCTAACTAGTGCTGCAAAGAGTTTCCAACACGCTATCATTACATCTTGTTTGTTATTACATATTCTAACATATCTAAGGATTTGTGACTTTCTTGTGTAACAGTTCCAAAGTATCTGTTGGTTTAAAGTAAATTTTGGTATCAAATGTACCTGTCTCCTTTATAAAATGTGGAGGACATCCAAAATAATCATGTTGGTTGTCCGCTGGACAACCAACATTTTGAACCTTATTTCCAGCCCTGGTTGGTTGGTTGGTTGGTTGGTTGGTTGGTTGGTTGGTTGGTTGGTTGGTTGGTTGGTCGGTTGGTTGGTTGGTTGGCTGGCTGACTGGCTGGTTGGTTGTCATATATGGATGTTCGGGTCATCATCACCGATACACTTCTAGTTTTAGAAGTACGATTACAACCTGAGTATGCGTAATAATTTACTTTCTTATAAAACACAAAGAGGATAATTATATTGATTTATAGAAATCTTCAATCTTAATATTCTATATCTGACTCAGGTCTCGATCCTGCTCTTGATCAAAATGTGATCTGGAGCCTCCACCGACTTTAAGTATCTTGTAAAACGAAGACCCGTATCCTGCTAAGTTAATTTATTTAAATTGTCAACCACTTGAAGTTGTGTCTCGCTACCGCGATCCACGAAGACATACCCTTATCCTGCTAAGTTAATTTATTTAAATTGTCAACCACTTGAAGTTGTGTCTCGCTACCGCGATCCACAACCTCATGTGGTTGAAAATTACTCATATGTGTATAATTTGATACCGACCATTTACAAATCTTGATGTTTGAACACTGATTCAATTCCCAATAACATTGGTTTGAAAGGCTAATAAAACTGATTAAAAACGACTATTGTCGTGATTAGCAGGCAAAGGGTTAATCTAGCAAGGGTTACCAGCTTTGGATTGAGAATATTCACAGGAGACACATAACACGTGGCTGTAACTGATCAAAGGGTGCAATGACCTCAAATATCACTGCGCTAGCATACAAGGCGTATTTAATCTAACATCGTTTCTAAGTTGGTCCAGTGTTGACCCATTAATCATCCAGCCACTGACCAGTGCTCAGTGTTTGCAGGATATTATTGCTCTTCTGGATTCATCTAAATGAAAGCACTGCAGGTCGAATAGGCCTACATGATAGAGCTCTGTGAAAATCAGATTAGGTCCACAATCACAGCGTGAGCCTGTGGCAGAGTAAATTAAATATCGATCATTGAGGTAAATATTGTTCCACGCTACATAGATCTTCTATTCTATACAAGCCAGTACGGATTCTGTAAAACGCATTCGACAAAATATGCGGCTCTTTGACTAATTGATACACATTAGATCATAAAATGTTAATTCAAAAATATAATCTTCATGTCGCAACATTTTTTTGTTCAAATTCACTTCAAAATTATTTAACTAGTAGAAAATAATATTATACAATAACCAATGACGTTCGTTTCTGGTGTTCCACAAGACTCTATATTGGGACCACTTTTATTTTTAATATATGTTAACGATAAAGCAAATGTTTCAGATTAATCCAATTTATACTACTGACGATACTTCATTTGTCTAGTTGTAAGTAGAAAATGCATCTTAAATGTCAGCATCCTCAATAAAGAACTGAATAAGCTATGCATGGCTAAACTTTAAATAATGGTAAAACAAAGTGTTTAATTTATCGTAGATTTTAAAATATACGAATCATATTATCTCGTCCTGCTAATTGAAAATACGGAAATTTAGCAACAAATAAATTGATAAAAAATATTTTCCATATGGCTCAATCGGCTCAAGTTGTGTACTCAACCTTCTGATCAATGGCAAGCTACATATATCACGTGACAGAAGCAGCCAATCAGCCAATGTTTCAAATTGCAGTATAATTTAACGCATGGACCGTTAATATTTTTCTTAAATACAGTTGAGCTCTGTATGGATACTGAAATACTGGTAAAATACTCCAAAGTCATTGAATGAAGTTAGGAGATGCTAAGAATAAAGTGCATCACGAACCATGTAATTATGAAGCCTTTTTAGTGTTGTGCTTAATCTGTTGCCCTGGCAAAGACGAGGCAGATAGTTAAGGCCACCGCTAACGAGTGTTTTTACTAGGTTTCTCTCTTAGCTTCATCACTGTCCATCTCACATCTCTTGCTAGGCTTCCTCTAACCACCACACTTACTAGCCCTTGCAGCGCGGGGATGATTTTAGACGTCAGAGTTTGACGTATGTGGACGTCAGATTCTGACTTCTAAAGTCGATCCCCGCACTGAAAGAGTAAAATATTTATAATGGTCGTGGAACCCATAATATAGGTATTCAAATGGAGCGGAAAGACCTAAGTAAGTTTTATGCTGATTTTAAATTGAAAATAACCCTCTAGTCTCTTGGTCTATAAAAACTTTCAGCGCTTTAAGGATTAAATGATTTACCCATAATGGAAATGAGCATGTACGCGAATTGCGAGCCGAAATAACTCTATAACCTATAGATTTGATTTAGTTGTTATTACATTTAATACATGTACATACATGACTTGTTGTGAGTGGAGAGCAAGGCCAGAAGGCAGTATCTGCTTACTTGTAAAGTAAGTAGATATTGTCTTCTGACTTCGTGCTATTCTATTAAGAGGTTTACGTGGTTGATATCAGTACACATAACCTGATAACGTTAGTGTCAACTGTCTAACATGACAAAATGATAGATCATTATGCCTGGTGCGTGACAGTGATACCATACATATCATATGAGTGAGTGGGTGAGTGAGTGAGTGAATGAGTGTTTGAGTGCGTGAGTGCGTGAGTGCGTGAGTGCGTGAGTGCGTGAGTGCGTGCGTGAGTGAGTGAGTGAGTGAGTGAGTGAGTGCGTGAGTGAGTGAGTGAGTGAGTGAGTGAGTGAGTGAGTGAGTGAGTGAGTGAGTGAGTGAGTGAGTGAGTGAGTGAGTGAGTGAGTGAGTGAGTGAGTGAGTGAGTCAGTCAGTCAGTCAGTCAGTCAGTCAGTCAGTCAGTCAGTGACCTTGATGGTAAAACAAAGTGAAACTGGACGTGTATGCCATCGCCCGATAACTCATACAAGAAGGCTACGCAGATGCGAGCTGTTCCAAAAGATACTGGTCACCACGCCTTTTCCGACTTAGAAATGTTCCGTAAGCACGATACCCTTATCACTATTAAACCTAATGATCTCAGGTTTTCACCATGTGTTCCACTGCCAAATGGTTAGGATACATTTTTTTCGATGATAAGTGCTATGACTATATATGTCTCCTTAAATCTGTTTCCTTTGTAGACCACTGTGTCTAAAAAATGCATTGATTCCGAGCTCAACTCTGCCTTCACAGTAATCGAAGGGTGATGGGTATTCAAAATTTTCACAAATTTGTAAAAGTCTTCCTTGGAGTGTTCCCAGATCATAACAATATCATCTAGGTACCTCCAGTACACTGAGGGTTTTAGGACGCATTTTTCTAATCCTTTTTCCCCCCACTCTGCCAAAAACAAATTAGCATAATTTGGTGCAAATTTCTTACCCATCGAAGTTCTCCACGTTTGTAGGTACCATTGGCTGTTGAACTCAAAATCATTGTTTTCTAAATTAATTTTTAATAGTTCTAAAATTTCTTTATCCGGCCTATTCGGGTCTGGATTCTTATTAAAGATTTGTTTGACAGCCTCTAACCCATTGGTATTATCTATGTTTGTATAAAAACTGTCAACATCTATTGTGGCTATAAATGCCCCTTCCTTCGCTTTAATTTCCGCAATTTTGTTAATAAAGTCATTAGTATCGTTTAGATATGATTTATGTTGTTTTGCAAGCGGTGCTAAAAAATTATCTATATATTTGGCTGACGCATAACTTTCACTACCTCAATCCGCTATTATTGGTCTGCCCGGTGGGACTTATCCCTCTCTCGGCCACACTTTTCTAACTTTATGTATTTTCGGTAATAAATACATTCTACGTGGTGCAGGGTCTTCCGGACATTTCAAATAAGATAGTTGTCCTGCATCAATAAATCGGCGGTTAGCCAAACTTTAAAAAAATTCGTTTATTTTTGGTATCGACTTGGGGAAAACTGGTTCCTCTAAGCGTTTGTAGTGGACCTGGTTTGCTAGTTGCCTTTCGGCTTCACCTACATAATCCGTTTTGTCCATTACTACAATTGCCGCGCCCTTATCCGCCGGTTTAATTATTATATCCTTATTCTGTTTAAGAATTTTTATTGCTGTACGTTCCTCTCTGTCTAAATTACCCGGTGTTTTTTTGAGTTCTAGAGACCCCAAGCTACGCTCCAGATGGTCCCACTCCAGCTTCAACACTGGGTTATTCAGGCCAGGTGGATTGAAATTAGACTTAGGTCTGAACTTCTGATCTCTAGTTCTCGATTTTTTGTTATGAAAAAAGAATGATAGTTTCAATCGACGCGCAAAGTTTGAGTAGGCCTCCTCTACTTCGATCCTCTTGGTCACTCTTGGCGCCGGGATATATTTGATACCTTTTGCCAAAAGACTTTTACAACCTGAATTTAATTTATATTTTGATAAATTTAGTAGGCCTGAAGCCGTCGAGGAGGGAGCGCTACTGACAATCGGTAAACTGTCTTGGTTGCTCTCACTCCCGTCATTTAGTTAAAACATTTCTTAAGTGTGTATATGGCGTGTGGGAAGGTCGGATTAACCAATATGTCGTGGTAAACCTACACCGGGAGTTCCGTTATGGGGTCACAACGGCCGACGAAGGACTCCGCCCAATCTCGCCATCAAAACTCAAATATCCTCCTCATCCGTCTGGTAGACGGTATTAAACAAACCAGGAAACTGTCTTCTCTCTTGTCATGTTTATTTGATTAACATGCAATAACAGCAAAGCACAACCATCCGCGCACGGCACGTCTCTATGGACTTAGCGAGAGCGAGCTGCGGCACGTCCGCAGTCGCTGAGTATTACGCTTGAAGTGGAGGGAAAAATACCAAAGCCGCACCACACTGCTCTGTGTGCGCACGTCACCACGGTATGAAAACGAGGCGGTTATCCCCGTCAGCCCGCGTCCAGGAATCTGGGGATAAGCGCCACATTGACTAAGCGATGTCAGGATCCTACATGTATAATGCCACTTTGGTTGCATGATCACTGCACCAGTGAATCACATCATTTGTTCCACTCGGGTCACATCTCAGACCTAATTTATTAATATAGAAAACACCATGTGTATTATCCTTAACAGCTTTCCTATAAATGTCATTGACTCTGCAGACTTTAAGTGCGTACATAGGGTCAATGGCATGTGTGTTGTAGATCCCTGTGTAGTGGATCTTAGCACCACCGAATTTCCTCTTAGCCAATAGGAGACAGTCCTACATATCTCGACCAATAAAAGAGTTTACAACTGTCCCTTTTCTCTGCAATACGTCATTAGGTCCAAACATAATAATGCATTTTTTAATTTTGTACAGTCCTTTCTCCTGTAATTTTGCAAAACCTGGGTCAGATCCTGTATCCTTCCCCCAATAAAAGCATGAATTTGAACATTTTTGTATGGCTCAACGTCGTTTATTCTACCGACCATAGAATCAAAATCAAAGTTTCCGTCGAATTTCCAACAGAAAGACTCCAATTTTTACTGTTTTCTGCATCAGTCAAGCCACTCTGATGTTTTACAAACAGCTCAGGCACCCTGTTTACTTGGGTACTCGCCCTGGCTTTTATTGGTGGGGATGTAGTGTCTGGAAGTGCACCATCCACAGACGTAGAGCCTACTAACTGTAGTTCATCTTGCGAACTGTTGATGGATAACACTCCCAAGCTAGAATTATGGCTATCCAAGGGATCAATCAAGGACATATCCTCCTCACTAGCCTCAGTGACCAGTCTCACTGGTGACACCGGGTGCCTCCTTCTCACTAGCATTCTCCAGGGTATCAGATGGTGCCAAAATGACGCTTCCATTAGGGAGTCCCGACATGTTCCAGTCTCCATTAGCCCAGGAAATAAGGGAATTCTGTGGATCTAAGAGGTCTGTGTCTCCGAGGGAGTAATAATTTGTGGGATTCACCCGACTCTGCTCTGGTGATGTTTGTTCGAGACGCAGGAAGCCTGATACATCCAGGGTATCTCTATACCCGTCCAAATTAGGAATTTTGCTGATCTCCTCAGGTGCTCGTTCTGTCACTATGGGTGACAGAGCTGGGCTCCCTGCTGAGCTCGGGATCTCCAAGGATCCTTCCTAACTCGTTTCCTCTCCTGACTTGTCTCTAAGGATTAGCTTTCTCCTAATTGCCCGATCACACATTGCCCGTTACCTCTTGGTCGAGACTACAGGCACAATGGGTTGTGTGCATGGGGTGTGGAATGTTTCAAGTGGGGATTCATTACCTTTAGTATTCTTCCGATCAGTGGATAATAAATCCTGGACTGATCAGGGTACATCAAATGTGAAAGATAATCCTACCCCCGGATCTTCCATCGGCTTGTCTCCCAGGGTCACAGGAGAACGGCGAGGAGGGAGCGATCCCCCCGACTCGGCGGTGGACGATGTTACTCGTGCACCCTCCAAGACCGAAACGACCGGAAGAAATTCTTCCTCCCTCTCCCCTCCCTCTCCCCGGTCGGGAGAGCCTGTTGAACTGAAGCTTCCTTCGTTTCCACCATCTCCGACCGCCCTACCTCCAACCTGCGTGCAGGGTGTACTTCCCACTACACCCTGCCAGATATGAGCCTGTGTCTACCTATTTGAGACCCCACTCCAGGAGGACACACGTGCCTCTCGTGCGACACCCCCCAAGCTTAGACATCAAAGCTAATCGCAACGCGCCGGCAATCAGACGGCACCGTCTGGCCTGGGAACATCAAGCCAAGTGACAGTATACGCGAAGCGATGGGAGAACTTGGCCAACGCTGTTCCAACGTTGTGACAGCGGCGATGATAATGGCCTAACATTGAGGCAGCAATGTGTCCTTGCCATCTGCGAAATGTTATTTGTACAGACTATCACACAACTATAGAGTGTGTACAACTGGATTATACAGTCAAATATTGCCACCTCTGATTACAAATTGAATGATTAGAGCCTAAAACGGGGGATTACATCAGCTAATAAATCAAAAACAGTTTAAACAGTGGCTAAACTCTTATTCTTGTGATTTTGTGTCGAAATAATCCCCCTGATTATCTACTTATGAACGAAAACGCACGCAAAATATGTGATTTCATTTTGACAAATAATACCTGATTTCGAGATTAAATGTGCTCATATAAAGAAAATAATTAAGAACGTTATATGTGTCTCTATTTATGGTAAAATATGTATGCTATGACATACTTGCATTAGAAATGTATGGGTAACATATTTATTGCAATAAAAGCTATATTTGTTCTACATGTACCACTTTCACAATTTTGGGCAGAGTTTGAAATTTAGGGGAGGAGCCGACAGTTGGGAGTCGCGTGGAGAGGGGTGCTCAATTAGGTGGAAAAGGCCTCATCGCATTCAGGGGTAGAGTGAGAACGAATACGACTGAAGTCTCTACAGGGTGCCCTACCTCCGGCTTGGTTGGTTGGTTGGTCGGTCGGTCGGTCGGTCGACTGGCTGGTTGGTTGGTTGATTATTTGGTTATTCTGAGGAAGGCTCAGCAGAAAAAGAGTGGAAAACTCGCCGCATTCCGTAATAAAGGAATCACACATGCCGCATACCGTAACGCATACTGCATAACGCATGCCGCATACCGCATGTAAGGAATCCTAGCTTAAGTATATATTGATAACTGTGCTCAGCGAATCGAGACGGCCATTGACTTCATATGTGGTGCTCATGGTCGTGGCTTCAGTGAATCAACAACAACATGTCCTAGCTTTTTTTACACAATAATCTTTCTACCTCAGCACCTCAAATGCGTCGTTATCAGCAAGAACCTGTTAAAGGGACTGGCCCAGGCTAAAATCTTAAAAAAAAATCGGTGATTTTATTTTGGCTTCTTAATATGACCATATGATATAAACATGTCCATAGACTAGAACTGCAAAAGTTTTTTAATTTTTGTGCTGGGCATTCACCAGTTAGATATAGAGACGAAATTCCTGATTTTTAATTATTGACAATCATGTCAAAAATAGGAAATACGGGAATTTCGTCTCTATATCTAGTCTAACTGGTGAATGCGCAGCAGAAAAAAATAAAAACGTTTGCAGTTCTAGTTTATGGACATGTTTACATCATATGATCATATTAAGAAGCCAAAATAAAATCACCGATTTTTTATTATTTTAGCCTGGGCCAGTCCCTTTAATGGCGCTTAACAGGTTATTGCATCGAGCCCTTCAATTGTTATTGGCTAGTAGCTATGGAAACATCTTTCGATAATATTCATTTAATGAATAATCATTTAAGTGAAAGTTGCATTGAGACAGCTGTGTCACAACAAAAATATTGACCTATTTTTTAAATTAACAGAAACTGATGTATATCTGAAATAAGGTACCGATTGTAAACTATAGCACGTCTATTTTTTAACGTATTTTTAAAATTAATTTGAAGTTATCAGTTTCATCAATAATATCAGCTTCAAATGGATGTGAAAATCCCGTTATATTGCAGTATTTAACCCTTTCGGCGCGGGGACCGCCCTTAGACGTCAGAATGAGCCGTCTACAGACGTCAGATGCTGATGCCTAATGACATACGGTGCCCGCACTGGAAGAATTAAAAAAATTATAACGACCGTACGTAGACCCATAATATAGGTATTAAAATGAAGCAGAAAGAGCCAACTAAGACATTTATGATAAATTTCTAATTGAGAAAACCTTTTGGTCTCCATGGTTTATATAAAAATATTACAGCGCTGTAAGGGTTAAAGAGTCGATCACATTACGATCACAACGGTAGATACACGGTGGTGATTGATTTATAGGTGATTTAAATTTTAATATTTCTGTTTCGTTTGTATGTTGATACATATAATAGTTTAGAAAATGTTACAAAGGTTTCTATAAAATAGAGAATGGAGTGATTGAAGCGCTATGACATATTATCAGGATTACCCAATAAAAAGAAGAAAAAAATCAGTGGTATTTTTTTTCAACTTTATTAGTGTACAAAATCATAGTTCGCGACACTATTATGACGCGTACGCACTGAAAGGGTCTATGGTTTTAAATTCGCGCGAGCCTTCACTATTATTGCCACACCACACGATGTGTTATTTAAAGTGCCAAAAAAATATTGAAAAAAAGCGATAATACTCGTGATTGTCGCTTACATACTATTCTGTGAAATTCAATGACCCTGACCTCCTTTGTTTTTACCAAGCTAGCTAGTACAATGAAGTATGGGGGATGGGGTCTTATATAACTTTCTTTTCTCCGAGCTCCCATCAAAACGGTTTCCGGTGACGTCACCGCGTTTCACAGAATACCACATAATCATGATAACATGCTACTCAGCGGGGGCCTCGGTGCAGTGGTTAAATCTGCCTGCTTGGACAGTCGGAGATCGCGAGCTCGAACCCTAGTCTGGCCTTCAAGTTTCAAAGAAACAACATGTCTCTTCCACGCTCACTCGTAAAGATTCAATATTGTGGGAAGCCTCCGTGGGCGAGAGGTAGCGTGCTCGTCCTCAGGCGGGATACCCTTAAACAAGTTCCCAAGTTCCGAAGTTCCCAAGTTCCCAAGTTCCGGGAACTTCAAGTTCCCAACTTTCAAGTTCCGGGAACTTCAAGTTCCGAAATTCCAAAATAAATGAAAAAATATATTAAAACATTATTTGTAAAAATCGTTTTTGTCGGAAAAACAGGATCGTACCCAATATTAATTTTAAGTGCTGTGGACTAATGTTAGTTTTTCACATATTTATATTTGGTTTATAGGTCCATGCGATCTTGGCAAACATTTCACGATGTGAAATTAACTATATAGGCCTACAGGTATGAAATGAAATTTACAATAGAACCGCAAATTTATTATACAAAATCTAAAATGAAGAGTATTACAATATGATATTTTCCCAGATATAGTATATTCGAGTTCGAGTGGTGGTGGCCGACTATAGAGCAACATTATTAAACGATTAAGCCTACTAGTATTGGGTCTTTGTCGTGTTTGATGGCATATTTGATATCACGTAGAGCTTATGAGGTCTTTCCTCCACGCGCGACGCTGTTTGCACCGCCCTCCAACCCCCCAACCCCACCCTCCGGCAATCAACAAGCATCACAACCCGTGAGAAAATTATGACATGTGACAGTACTTATTAGCAATAAAAACAGTATCGATGATATTTTAAGGACCAACGTTGAGACTACATGGATTCCTTCCCAACAAACACGACGCATTGACCCAATGCTGGTTTTATGTTCGACCATCCTCTGCAACGCTGGCCCAACGTAAAACCACAATTGGGTCAAGGCGTGGTGTTTGCTTGGTTGTCATCTGCGAGGTGTGATTTGTAGGCCTAGGCCCTATATATCATTATATATTTTTTATGCATATATATAGCGGCATGTTATATTAGTCTTTGAACTTGAAAAACAACTGGGCCTACTCAGATCAACTCTTCTGTGGATGACTGCCTAATACCAGCTGTAAATCTCCCATCAAACAGACATTGACCCGATCTTGGATTAATGCTGCTGTAAGGTCACAGACGTTGGGCAAACCTTACCTCAACTTTGGGTCAACATCGAGTCTACACATAGAGGCCTAATTCGTCATTTGAACATAACAATGAGTGTGCGCGGTCTAGAAAACCACATTTAATTCCATTAATGCGCGCAGCTTGGCAATCTATAATGCGTGGAAAGGCAAAAGGCAGTAGACCTTATCTAAAATGTTTTTTTGTTGAGATATGAAAAAAACATTTTTTTGTTAACTTTCATTTCGGAATTTCGGAACTTGAAGTTCCCGGAACTTGAATATTGGGAACTTGAAGTTCCCGGAACTTGGGAACTTCGGAACTTGGGAACTTCGGAACTTGGGAACTTGTTTAAGGGTATCCCTCCTCAGGCCGCCATGGCTCGAATTTCGAATCCTGTGTATGGAGGGCGGTATCACCTCATTCATCTAACCATCCTCAGGAGGTTCTCCTGGTCCAGTCTAGCCTATATGCATGTGCACAAAGGTGGCCTAAAACCCAATTCATTTTTTTTGTTACTCAGCATGTACGTTATATATAATAGCGGTTATACCGTTTTCGACATTTACTGAACATGTTACGTGTCGAACCAACGATGTATTAGTGCTGATCCGGCGTCGCAGACGGTGAACCTTCATTAATATAACACTGGTTAAATGTCTCGTGTTTGAAAGGTAGAATATCCACTGTAAATCATTTTGTAAATAAACATGAATAGACACCATTATCCTGCGAGGACTGTGAATATTTCAAATGACACTGAAATCGATAAATCAATTTTGTGATAGATCCAGAGATATAATAATCAAATAACAACATTCCGTAGCTTTCTATTCTTATAAATGGATTTTGTTCTCGTCATTTGAAGCTGGAATTTGCGTTGGCAATTCTAGCTTCAAATGCATTATAAATACCGGTTAATAAGAAACGATTCAGTGGGAGAATTAGGGGTTTTAACGATGCAAGGGGTAGTCAACCAGTTCATCTTTTGTCCCTGCCTCGGGTCAACAAGGCCAATGAACGCGTACACAACAACATATGTACCCAAAACACTACCCAGCAAACACGAGACGTTAGTCCAATGTTGTTTTAATGCTGAAACATTGCCACAGACGGTGGTCCAACATTGAGTTAACCCTTTAACCGCCGGTGTCGCATATATTCGGGTTTTCATTTTTTATTATAAGTACCACCTTTCAAACATGTTAACGATAAAATATGACATCAATCAACAATATTTGAAAACAGTTGACTTCCATTTTGTCCAATCTGAATAATTTTCACTCACTTGAAGTTGTGGATCGCGTCAGCGAGACACATCTTCAAGTGAGTGAAAATTCAAATTGAATAATTTGGCGGTTAAAGGGTTAATGTCGTTGAGTTTCGCTTTTCACGCTATCTGTCATAGCCCACACTTCATTGAAACGTAAGAGTTGTTGACGTGAAATCTATCAGGTTCACCAAGGACTATCGGTTCACTGATCTATCAGTGGGTGCATGGTATTGAGCAAAGTCATTCGACCACCTTTTTTTTAAAATCTCTACTAATTGATTACAAGGGAATCAACTTGGTCACGGCAAAATGCATGTAAACATCACCTTTCATGGCCTCCCAGACATTCAATAAACATGTTTTCATTCTGAAAATTACAACTACCTCATCCATAGTTATTAGTTAGTAATTAATTAGTAAAGATTTAAAAACAGGTGGTCGAATCCCTTTGGTATTGAGCGACACTGCTTAAAGGAGTGAATACAACAAGATGACTCAAATATTTTGCTTTCATATTTTTATATCTATATTGTCAGTTTTTATTCGGAAATATGAACAGTCATACGTTTCACAACTTAGCCCGTAAACATGTAAACATGGTAAAGCGCTCAAATTAAAGAGTTTGAATTTTTACTCACTTCAAGTTGTGTCTCGCTACCGCAACCCACAACTTCAAGTGGGTAAAAAAAACTTACATATATGTAGGCCTACAGTTTGAATCAAAAAATATATAAATTCTGATTTTGTCCTTTATATTTTCTGTTTGAAGGACAAATATCAAGACTAAATAGGCTATAGACGTGATTGTCACTCTAACCCTTTTAACCCTCACGATGCCTGAAAATATACGTGATTTTTCCACAGCAAGTGGTTTTAGAATGAAAATTTCCATGAAACTGTTTTGCCAATACATCACAATTTTCTTGTAGTGGTATTAGTAGTAGTATTATGTATTCTTTAAATCAAAACATTACTAGAAGGACCTTAATTAACCCTTTCAAGCCTGAATTTACATTGTCATCTCGACTTGCAGTGGAAGAAGATGATTTGATGTGGTTTACAAATTAAAGAAAATTACCATGTATTGGTAAACCAGTTTCATGGAAATTTTCGTTCTATAACCATCGGTTGTAGGAAAATTTAGTCTGTTTTCAGAAATGGAAAATGATGCTTTATTGCATCGTGGGGGTTTCAAGGGTTAAGAAAAATCAGCGACGCAAATGCCTTATTCTAAAAATCTGCCATACAAACGACTGGTATTCCGGATTTAGATTACTTTTCAATCTTGCTCCGATTTGAGATTGTGACAACGGGCTGCGCATATTGGCAATCTGTATTAAAGATTCATACAGCTTTGAAATGCGCATGTGTGGGACGGTCAAGTGTAGGCCTACATTAGCCTATAGAGTACACTTTGACAGCATTAATATCAGCCACTGAACTTATTACAAGATACTACTCCAACGAGAAATTGGCCCAACGCTGCTTTAATGTTAGACCAACGTCTGCGACGTTGGCCGACATTAAACCAACATTTGGTGAGTGTGCCGTGTTGGCTGGGAGAGCTCTTACTGTCAATATGACGGAGGTCTACTGTTTCCAGATCCCCACGGTAACACAGCCTTTTGTGTCACAGCACAAAGCCCACATGAGAGATATGGTGCATTATTTCCTCATAGATGTCGCTCAAGTATATAGAGTTTATATGACTTGAGAACTTGCTCTTAATGCGGCGATGGGTATGAAACGCATATAGTATTATTATCTTGGCTGATAACTGTGGATGTGGGGTGATATGTCATTGTGGAATGACCAGGGGTCACTGTTGCATTCTGGGGACCACATTGTCCCATGTATTTTCACAGTTGACTACACCTTTAAGACTAGCAGTGTCAATCGATGGGCCCTCAGTATGGATGTGTAAAATCCTCACTTTTTACAGGCCAGTCATCTCTTAAGACACTTTCCTCATTTTTTCCTCCACTTTTCAAAATCCTCACTAATTAAGTCCTGGTATTCCCGAATTTTCAAACAGGAGCCAGTTAATAGGCTATATACTGTCATGGCTCACTCGATCGTCGCACTTTGATAGACTTACATCCACAGGGTTTATTCCCATTAAAATATACTATCTATCTTCAATTTTAAAGCATCATCAATCCTCGGATATTTCAAATCCTCAAGATGAAGTGACGATCCTAAGTATCTTCGTTTTACTCTCTTTCATACATAAAGGGCCCCATATCCAGCCGGGCTCGTCACGACTCGTGATCGAGATGAACGGTGACGACCTCAAATAAACTAACTAATATAACTAAAAGAACTAAATGACGGTCATCACAACCCTCAATGAAAACGTTGATCTTAACTTATTTGAAATGATCAAATATGTACAGTATTAAAAGATGGCGTGTTGTAATACACTTACTGTGAATATGTTGCAGTTCAGCCATTCTGTATAAATCCAGACGTCTTCGTGTTCTGACCATACACATGTAGATGCACAGATAATGAAGGATATGGTGTAGATGAAAGGTAGAATAGAAGTAAAGAGACGTGCCAATGGTGGAGTAAGCCTACTATTGAAATACCCGTGCGGGGGACGTATATCTGATATGTTATAATGAATGGCCAAGCTCACATGGTCATTGCCAGAGGGTCTTTTCACAGTGTACTGCGAGTTGTATCATAATCCACGATGCCCGAGACAGATCGATATAACAACAACCAGATGCAATATTTACGCCAGAATATAATACATGGACTGTAAGAGAGAAGATACACTTCAGTAAACACGATGTGTTGAACCAATGTTGGCCTAATGTTGGCCCAACGCTGTACCAACATTAACCCTTTAACCGCCGGTGCCGTCAATATTCGTTTTTTACATTTTTTATTAGCATATTACATATCAGCTTCTCAACCTGTTAAAGATAGAACTTGACATTAATCAGCAAGATTATTAAGCAAGATTTGAAAGATGCTGACCTCCATTTTGTCAAATCTGAATAATTTTCACTCACTTGAAGTTGTAGATCGCGTCAGCGAGACACAACTTTAAGTGGGTGAAAATTCCAATTGAATAATTTGGCGGCTAAAGGGTTAAGCCGCTAAGCGCTAAACGCGTTTTTTATCTGTTTTTATTAGCCGTTCAAATCGCAGTTACTGGTTACGAAATTTGGGTTTAAACATCAAGATTCGCAAATATTTAGTCTCAAATTAAACAAATATATGAGTAAGTTCCACCCACTTGCATGAGTATGAGACACAACTTCAAGTGGGTGAAAATATAAATTATTTAATTCAGTGCTATAAGGGTTAAGGCACTCTACGACGCTGATGCAACACTAAAACAACTTTTGGTCAAACTAATATCTCAGGTTGTCTGGGATGCACTATATATATAGTCTTTAGCACATACAATCAGTGTCAGTAATGGTGATATGTGTGACAGTCACGCTATTAAACACACGAAAAACAACCAATGTCGAATTAATGCCGGGCCACCTTCTGCGGCGTTGGACAAACATTAATTCAACGCAAGGTAAACTTCTCGTGTGGCCTTACAAATACATTTTTTCTCATAATCCATGCGCGAAACGCATATAATATATGCGTGTGTATAGACCTCTAACAAGGTAATAAATATATTTTTTAACCCTATAAGGCCAGAGTTCACCACTACACCACTACAATATTTATCCACTACAAACCGCGAATTCGCAATTCTGGCCTGCAGTGGATGCAGGAGTGGATGAAGATGACTTGGACCTGTACTGGATAACAATGACTTGAAGTGGGTTACAAATTAAAAAAAAAGCCATATAATATTACAATAGTTTCGTGGAATTTTAATTAGTTTTTAGGGATGTAAATTGATGCATCACGAGCGTTTAAAGGGTTAACTCTTAAAGCGCTGCATTAAAAAGTTTAACTTTCACCCACTTGAAATTGTGTCTCGCTATCGCAACCCACAACTTCAAGTGGTTAAAAATCACTCATATTTGTAATAATTTGAAAACAACGATATGCAAATCTTGATGCTTGAACGCTCATTTCGTTCCAGATATAAGTGACCCAACCTGCTAATAAAACAGATTAAAAACGACTGTAGTTGTCTCTTAGCAGTTTAAGGGTTAATGTACTCTGTAGTATAATAATGCATAGCTCATATAATTTATGAAGTGACAATATGTATACACATAATCATCCACTACTCGATGTTGTGCTGTTATTCTGCTGATCTACTCACGTATATATATATATATATATATATATATATATATATATATATATATATATATATATATATATATATGAATATTGCTTTACGTCGCTTTCTGCACAATCATGGCAATATCGCAACAGAAGGAAGCCCGAAGCCGGGACTATGCCTTACTCTTATTTCGAATGACTACAAGGGTTCTTTATAGTGCACAGTACCATAAGCAGCACTGTACACTCCATGCCTTTTAACAGTTTGGAGCACTGTATATGCACAACCACGATGACAAAATCTACTCACGTGGCGACAAAAAACGGCAACTTTATCCGGAAATCACGAGACTTTCACCCAAGGTTGTGTCAATGTTGGGCCAACGTCGCAGACGGTGGTCTAACATTGAACCAACCTTAGCTGAACGTCTCGTGTTTGCAGGTGATTACTTTAAAGTAGGTGCGTCGTTATGATTCGCATTGTACTTCTCTTTTATATTTTTCACGTTAATATGTCTCTGTCATACTCGTTCTTTGTGCAAGCATACAATAAATTGTTATGGTTGTACTTTATGCCCTCGCTTGCCAGACGATGCATGTTAATAAAAGATGTGTATTTTTTGCCTGTGTATTTTTACTACCGGGACGTACACAATTGACACGGTTATATGGAACGCCGAAGTGGACTTTATTCCATATTTTCTAATATTAATAAATGATTCTCTAATATTAATAAATGATTTTCTAATATTAATAAATGATTTCCCAATATTAGGAATTTATATTCTAATATTAATAAATTATTTTCTAATATTATTAAATGATTTTCTAATATTAATAAATGATTTTCTAATATTAAAAAATCAATTATTAATATTAATAAAAGCTCGTCGTATTTCTTAATATTAATAAATGATTTATTAATATTAATAAATGATTTTCTAATATTAGAAAATAAGGAATAAAGTCCACTTCGGCGTTCCATACAGTTAGGCTATCCACCAACAAAATATTTTTATCCAATGTTATTGTAGTCCTGGGCTAACAATACAACAACAACATTAACCCTTTCAACGCTAAACGCGACTGTTGTCGTTTTTAATCTGTTTTATTTGCTGATTAGATCACTGTTATTGTGAACGAAATCAGCGTTTAACATTAAGATTTGCAAATCTATAGTCTCGAATTAAACAGAATATTTTTTATCCACTTGAAGTTGTGTGTCGCGGTAGCAAGACACAACTTCAAGTGAGTGAATATTCAGATTATTTAATCTAGCGTCTATAGGGTTAATATATCTATGTGTCGCTAAGGGAGTCTTCAGCTGTCTTGAGGGTAGTGTCATCTCATTCATCGCACCATCCTCATGAGGTTCTCCTGGCCCAGTTCAGGCTATATGTGCACAAAGGTGGCCTAAAACCCCATTCATTCCTTCATTCCCTAATTCATTAATTCATTCATTCATTCATTCATCCATTCGACCAAATTTCTGCTATAGATGCCACATATGTCAAATCATAGCAACACAATGCAATATAACCCTTTATCACATTAAAATTGTTCGCACCCTCAGAAAGATGAAAATTACATAGATTTGTCACATCGGAGGCAAAGTATTTTAATCCTTAAAGCGCTACATTAAAAAATAATTCCCCCCCCCCCCACTTTAAGTTGTGTCTCGTTACCGCGACCCACAACACCAAGTGGCTGCAAATTACTGAAAATATTTGTTTAATTTGAGTCGAAACATTTCGAAATCTGGGTGTTTAAACACACATTTCATTGTGAATAACTATGTTGTTTAACTAGGTTATAAAATAGATGAAAAGCGGCCGATTAGGTCGTACCCAGCGGTGAAAGGGTTAAAGTCTGGCTGCTTGAAGACCCTTTACACCTTCAAAAATCGTGATTGACACAAAAAATGTTAATAATGTTAAATGATTAAAAATATGTAAGATTGCTTTGGAAATTCATTAACAAATTCTATCAATATAGCTTTCGATAATTTGAATAATTTAATGATTTTTTTAAACAGTTTTTTTTATCAAAATCACAGCCGGTGGAATATTTTTCAAAAAAATATTTTCTAATAACATTATCTTTACAACTGTTGATCGACCACAAGCTCGATGCCTGGAGAACATCGATATGTCAATAACCAAATGTAATATTTATGCCAGAATATTACATTGATTGCAACAGAAAAGATACACAAGATATCAATTCTATGTTGATTCAATGTTGGGCCAGCGTCGCAGACGTTGGCCCAACATTGAACCAGCATCAAATCCATGTATTTTATTGTATTTCTCAACAGGTATTGTCAGTTGATTTTTCGGCCAGTCATACAACCATGTGAAAATGCAAGAGTTTTTCTCGTATACACGACCAAACTGGCGTGTGGATAATATGTTTACCATGTTAATAAAATCGTTGTAAGTCGGGTATACATTATGAAACATAAGTAAAAAGTTTAGTGTTCGATGTTAGGCTATTATGTTGTCATTTTATAATCAATACTAAATAGTGTAGACCTATATGATTGTGATGAAAATAATTTTAGGAATGGGAGATATTCAACGAATGTTGGTTTATTGTTGATCCAGCGTTTTATAATATTCCGCAATTTAGAGGGACTGGCTCAGGCTAAAATCATCAAAAAATCGGTGATTTTATTTTGACTTCTTAATATGACCATATGATGTAAACATGTCCATAGACTAGAACTGCAAAGTGTTTTAATTTTTGTGCTGCGCATTCACCAGTTAGGCTAGATATAGAAACGAAATTCCTGATTTTTAATTATTGACAACCATGTCAAAAATAGGAAATACGGGAATTTCGTCTCTATATCTAGCCTAGCTGGCGAATGCGCAGCAGAAAAAATTAAAAACTTTGCAGTTCTAGTCTATGGACATGTTTACATCATATGGTCATATTAAGAAGCCAAAATAAAATTAATCATCGATTTTTTGATGATTTTAGCCTGGGCCAGTCCCTTTAATGTGGATTATAAAGCGGTAGCACAAAAGCCTAACATCGACTAGCAGACCTATGTGTATTCAATAATTTTTCGTTTTTTTTATACCAGGGGGGGGGGGGGTATGGCGTCTAAAAATATGGAGGCGGGGGGGCTGTAACTTTTTTGGCAGCACTACGGGGGAAGCTATTACCTTTTGAGTGATCTACCACAGGGGGGAGGGGTGTATGTTTTCAACCCTTTTATTTTTAATCCGTCATATTTTTTTGCGATTTTACTTTTTAGGTCTATCATGTTATTAAGCCCATTGTTTTCAATCCATCATATTTTTTACGATTTCACTTTTCTTAGGGGCAAACCGCAAAATATTAATAAAACTGGCACAAATGCAAAAAAGTTGGGGGTGGGGGGTGTCACAGCTTTTTCTTGTCCCAGAGCGGTTGAGGTTGTGCTTTTTGGGTTACATTAAAGGGGAGATTACATGTATTACACATCCTGCCTTATACTTTAGCTGTGCCACCCTTCCCCACTACCCCCCCCCCCCCCCCACCCCCCACCCAACCACACACACACACACCCCGGTATAAAAAATGAACCGTCCCATATATGCAGATCCAGAGGGGGGGGGGGCGCACGCCCACCCGTTTTTGTGCCAAATTATTTAAAAAGTCCCCTAAATTGGCCTAGATACGCCAAAAACTCGCCCCGAGCCACCTGCGCCCCCTCCTTTTTAAATCCTGGATCCGCCCCTGTTCCTTGTCTCCCGGACTTACTTGCCAATGCTTTGCACAATCACCTACCTCACCAGGTGAAAAGAGAGAGGCACTATAAGGTTTATACCAGAACTAGTGCATAATCTCGCATCAGTACTTGCGCTGTGCGCTGCTATGAATGTTGTACCGATATTTACTAAGTAGGCATAGGCCTAATACTGTGTGATTGTGTCGCTAGTATATTTGGGTTAAAAAGTAGACGATTGAGCCAAAAGAGTCACATATAATACGAAATGAAATGATGTACATGTACATATGTCTGAAATGACAAAAGGCAGAAAAAAGAAAAGAATGAATGGGGTTTCAGACTACTTTTGTGTCCATACAGGCTCAATTGGGCCAGCAGAAAAAAAAGCACACACAAACGACGTTGAACCCATTGCTCCACTTTCGATGCTGTCTCATCAGATTACTTCCACAGTTTGATAGAGACTGCACGCATGACCTCTGATGATATTAGAGGTAATGCTCGCGATGATGAATGATGATATTGCGTCACTCATAATTAATCAGACAACTCAATAAAAATTGTATTCCTAGTATGCAAAACTCATGTAAAAACAGCAATGCATAAATGTCTTTCTGTCTATATCTTGTCGACATCATATCTACTTGCCTGCCTGCATGACTGGCTGTCTATTTGTATGCCATCCTGTCTACCTTTCTGTCTTCCTGCCTGCCTGCCTGCCTGCCTGCCTGCCTGCCTGCCTGCCTGCCTGCCTGCCTGCCTGCCTGCCTGCCTGCCTGCCTGCCTGCCTGCCTGCCTGCCTGCCTGTCTGCCTTCCTGTCTACATACCCGCCTGCCTGCCCCGTATATGTTTATTTGCTTATCTGCCTTCTGTCGGTTTGTCAGTCTGTCTGTCTCCCTGCCTGCCTGCCTGCTTGATGACATGCATGTCTGCCTGTCAGCCTTTCTGCTTGCCTGCCTACCTGCCTGGATTCCTGCATGTCTGTATGTCTACCTGTCTGTCTATCTGCTTACCTGCATGCCCGCCT
The DNA here is from genome assembly GCA_964017125.1 of Flabesymbios commensalis. Taxonomy (NCBI): domain Eukaryota; kingdom Metazoa; phylum Annelida; class Polychaeta; order Terebellida; family Flabelligeridae; genus Flabesymbios; species Flabesymbios commensalis. The sequence goes on from OZ024904.1 coordinate 13,782,473, forward strand.
ATTTTCCTGTCTGTCTTCCTGCCTACCTACCTGCTTGTCTGTCTCCCCCCGTATCTGATTATCTGTCAAACTGCCTGCTTGTCTACCTGTCTGCCGGCTCGCCTGCTTTCCTACATTGCCTGCCGTTTTGTCTATTCACCTGCATGCCTTCCAGCCAGCCAGTCAGCCAGTTAACCAACCTGCCTGCCTGTCTGCCTGACTGCTGAACTGTCTGCCTGCCTGCCTAGCTTCCTGCCTGATTGCCTGCCTGCCTGCCTGCTTGTCTGCCTTTCTGTTTGTCTGTCTGCCTGCTTGTCTGCCTGCCTGCTTATCTGCCTGCCTAGCTTCCTGTCTGCCTGCCTGCTTGTCTGCCTGCCTGCCTGCCTACTTCTATGCTTGCTTGTCTAACTGCCTAGCGTCCTGCCTGCCTGCCTGTCAGCTTTCGTACATTGCCTGCCTTTTTGTGCTACCTGCCTTCATGCTTTCCAGCCAGCCAGGCAGCCAGCCTGCCTAGCTTCCTGCCTGCCCGCCTGTCTGCCTGCCTTCTTGTCTGCCTGCCTTCTTGTCTTCCTTCCTTCCTTCCTTCCTTCCTTCCTTCCTTCTTTCCTTCCTTTCTTCCTTCCTTCCTTCCTTCCTTCCTTCCTTATTTCCTTTCTTATTTCCATCCTAATTCCTTTCTTCCCTTCCTCCTTCCTTCCTTCCTTCCTTCCTTCCTTCCTTCCTTCCTTCCTTCCTTCCTTCCTTCCTTCCTTCCTTCCTTCCTTCCTTCCTTCCTTCCTTCCTTCCTTCCTTCCTTCCTTCCTTACTTCCTTCCTTCCTTCCTTCCTTTCTTCCTTCCTATCTTCCTTCCTTCCTTCCTTCCTTCCTTCCTTCCTTCCTTCCTTCCTTCCTTCCTTCCTTCCTTCCTTCCTTCCTTCCTTCCTTCCTTCCTTCCTTCCTTCCTTCCTTCCTTCCTTCCTTCCTTCCTCTCTTCCTTCCTTTCTTCCTTCCTTCCTTCCTTCCTTCCTTCCTTCCTTCCTTCCTTTCTTCCTTCCTTCCTCCCTTCCTTCCTTCCTTCCTTCCTTCCTTCCTTCCTTCCTTCCTTCCTTCCTTCCTTCCTTCCTTCCTTCCTTCCTTCCTTCTTTCCTTCCTTCATTCCTTCCTTCCTGCTTCCTTCCTGCTTCCTTCCTTCCTTCCTTCCTTCTTTCCTTCCGTCCTTCCTTCCTTCCTTCCTTCCTTCATTCCTTTCTTATGTCCTTCCTTCCCTCCTTCCCTTCTTCCCTCCTTCCCTCCTTCCTTCCTTTTACCTTCCTTCCTTCCTTCCTTCCTTCACTCCTTCCTTCCTTCCTTCCTTCCTTCCTTCCTTCCTTCCTTCCTTCCTTCCTTCCTTCCTTCCTTCCTTCCTTCCTTCCTTCCTTCCTTCCTTCCTTCCTTCCTTCCTTCCTTCCTTCCTTCCTTCCTTCCTTCCTTCCTTCCTTCCTTCCTTCCTTCCTTCCTTCCTTCCTTACTTACTTACTTACTTCCTTCCTTCCTTCCTTCCTTCCTTCCTTCCTTCCTTCCTGCCTGCCTGCCTGCCTGCCTGCCTGCCTGCCTGCCTGCCTGCCTGCCTGCCTGCCTGCCTGCCTGCCTGCCTGCCTGCCTGCCTGCCTGCCTGCCTGCCTGCCTGCCTGCCTGCCTGCCTGCCTGGCTTCTTGCATGCCTGCCTGGCTTCTTGCATGCCTGTCTGCCTGTCTATCTGCCTGTCAGCTTTCCTACATCGCCTGCCTTTTTCCCTGCATGCCTTCAAGCCAGCGATTATGACTGGTGCGATGATGACAGATACAACATATATCATATATATCAGATATAATACACCTCTTGGTTAACAGGTTAAATCACTGAAAAGGCTGTGAAAATTACCATATAATATATATAATAATAATTATTATCAATTAAATAAAGAGAGAGACGCTTTATGGAACATTAATTAGACAGCCTTGATAGTACATTAGCGTCAACAGGCTCAAATTATACGCACCATAAATAAGTAGTAAAACGCTATTTATATAATTATTTTTGTCAGGGAAGAAGAAAAGGGAACAGTAGAAGCAATATATATTGTGGTTATGTTTTACACAGGCGTCGGTCACCAGGTCACTGTACTGCTAATTAACTACACCCTGTCACCTCAAGAGTCCAGGGCCGTTCCCGTTGTAGGAGGAGGGGGGTGGTTCCAGGGTAGAATTTAGTGGAAAGTCTCGATTCACACTTTTAGAAATTAGGTTTAAAGCATCACAGTGGTTTTTACTTGTAAAGATTCAATATTTTGCTCAGAATAACACCGCCAGGGTTAGTGGTTAGTATAAACATATTTATTTCGAGAGGATTACATAATAGCTACAAAAAGCTAATTGAGTGGTTTCCTCGAATAAAACAGAATAGAATACAATAGAAACATAGAAAGAAAACAATGGGGATAGTGGTTCGAATCATGTATCAAGTACAGCGTCATCTGATTATCATGGAACCATCTTGAGCAGATTTTCCTGGAATTCTTTAATTAACTAATTTTCTCATTCATTCATTCATTAATTATCTCATGTATTTATTCATTCATTCATTCATTCATTCATTCATTCATTCATTCATTCATTCATTCATTCATTCATTTATTCAGTGATTCATTCTTCCATTCGATCTTTGGTTGGCTCGTTCGTCGTTCATTTATTCGTTCATTCATTTTCATTCATTCATCCATTCGTGCATTTTGTCTTTATTCATTCATTTATTCATTCATTCATTTGTTCATTAAATCATTCATTCATTCATTCATTCATTCATTCATTCATTCATTCATTCATTCATTCATTCATATAGTTTGTCATTCATTCATTCATTTATTCATTCATTTATTCATTCGTGCATTTTGTCACTCATTCATTCATTTGTTGATGCATTCATTTGTTTATTCATTCATTTATTAAAACATTTATTCATTCATTCATTTATTCATTCATTCATTCATTCATTCATGCACTCATTCATTCGCTCGTGCATTTTGTCACTCATTCATTCATTTGTTGATGCATTCATTTGTTTATTCATTTATTTATTAAATTATTCATCCACTAATTCATTCATTCATTCATTCATTCATTCATTCATGCATTCATTCATTCATTCATTCATTCATTCATTCATTCATTCATTCATTCATTCATTCATTATTTAATTAATTAATTAATTAATTCATTCATTCATTTATTCATTCATTCATTCATTCATTCATTCATTCATTCATTCATTCATTCATTCATTCATTCATTCATTTATTCATTTATTCATTTATTCATTTATTCATTCATTCATTCATTTATTTATTTATTCATTCATTCATTCATTCATTCATTCATTCATTCATTCATTCATTCATTCATTCATTCATATACAGCGTTTGCTGGGTTATTGCCGGCTGTATCTGAGTTTTTGGTATTAATCATCTACAAAAAACCCAGAACATTCCTGATATCCGTCCAGGCTAAAAAGTTGAGCTTCAAGCTCTGAGAAGAGTCGTTCGGTGTGTCATGTCAAATGCAATAACCTCACTATCATATGATGCAGAATACGGTAGCCCTATTTCCTAAGCAATGACAATTATCATTTTATTGCAAGTATGGGCGCCAGCAATGAGGACACGGGGGACGGTTCAAAGGATCAACGGCACAATGATGGTGGTTCAAATGCTCAATGTCAAGCAGAGCATAGGCCTATAGCAAAGGGGTCAGTCCTTGTCCATTTCTTTGGCATCTAGCAGCTCCAGGTGCTCAACCAATGCTGGTTTATTGTTGGGCCAGCGTTGTAGACGATGGCCCAACATTAAACCAGCATTTGTCCGAAATAACAGGGCTGGGCTGGTCGTTATGATTTTTGTATATACACAATAGTTTCATTGACATCTACTCAGCCCAGCTCTGTAGACGTTGTAGATATCACCATAACGACTGATGGTACAGATGGGGTTTTGTATTTATCGGATGCGATTTTTTCAGGGAAAATAAACTTATTTAAATCAAAGCAATTTATTGATGTGAATGTTTTACGCGTCTCTAGAAGGTGTAGGGTTAACCCTTACAACGCTGAAATATGTCCTGAAGACCATGGAGACAAAAGGTTTTTGTTTTCATTTTGAAATCATCATATATGTCTTAGTTAGCTCTTTCCGCCATTATAAATTGTTAATTCTTTTGCCTAGCCTCAGCTAGGAGCGCGCAGCTCGAGGGCTGACGCGAGATTATGCACTAGTTCTGGTATAAACCTTGTAGTGCCTCTCGCTTTTCATCTGGTGAGGTAGGTGATTGTACAAAGCATTGGCAACGTTCAATTCTTTCAGTGTGGGGATCGACTTAGACGTCAAAATTTTATGTCTACAGACATCATATTCTGACGACTAAAGTCGCTCCCTGTGCTGAAAGGGTTACTATACCATGCATGTCTGTTATCAACAAATACTCTTCTATTGGGTAATTATAATATATAATATATAATTATATTTTAGCCCACACCAACTGAATATACTAATTATGAACATAAAATCTTAAGTATAGCCTAATGGCACACCATATTGCCTTTCAATATCATAGATAGGACTATGCTATTTCAGAAGACAAATATTGTCCGACATTAAATGTGTAGTCCACTGTACCCAGAAAACAACACGCGGAAATAGAGCGGACTGGGATAGAACTAGAACCCTAAGCAGACATAGAGTGGTCTACAGCTTTAAGTAAATGTGCAAGCCTGAGATGGCAACATCTACAATTTAGGCGTAGCAGATATATGATTTTTAACATTTAGCGACTCCACTACACTTGGCTGAATTGTTTACGATTATTAATCAGTATTGGGGTACTGGGATGATTGCTAGTAGTAGTACTTTTCGCCCCCCATCCGGCGAGGGTCATTAGGGATCTGTTCCGTCAGTTGCCTGCTGTAAGGCATGGTACGGAAGCACTAGTCTACAGCAATCATCCAAGGGAAGCTGCAGCCTCCTCGTATCTGGCCATATTATTCAGGCGGATTGCCAGTGGCGTACCCTATTTCCTCCGCTCAACTGAGGTCGCCAAAACGTCAGATGGTCAGATTTTGCATAAAGCATCAATTTGTGACAAATCTCTCACTGTAGATTATAATATAATACAGTTTCAGTCCTGTTAACACACGTATTCTTCTTCTCGTTTTATTCACCTTGAGGTGGCATTGTCCTGGGGCTGATTCTGAAAACTTAGATTTTGTTCCACCCCTAGAAGAACATAGGTTTTATGGTATATTTTGTTTCTTTGGTTCACCAGCTTCCATTTTAAAAACATTAACCCTTTCAAAATGTGCCCGAAAGACCCTTTGACGACCATTTCCTGCAGTCGGTCATAGTGCTCTGATGAAAATAAGAAGATTGCCATTTGTACACTTGTAGCTGACAAAAGCCATAACAATTATTTGAAATTTCACCCAGTACGTAATTAACAGTATACTTATATACCAAAAAACATATTGCAGTGAAATAATTGGAGTTTACCTAGGCATCAATTAAAATTTAAACTTTTTTTCTGCAAAAAAATGAGAAATCATAATTTTTTTTAGGAGACAATTTTTTTCCTTTCGGACACATTTTTGGAGGGGTAATGTTTTAAACTAGTTTCATACATACCAAATAAAGAAAAAAGTGAGAAGCTTATGTTCTTTGAGGGGGTGCAGCAAACTCTGAATTTAGACTAGTTCTCAGAATCAGCCCCAGGACTAGCAATTGCTGTAGCAATTCCCAACTGAACGTGAATAAAAATATTTAAATTTTGACAAATACCTAAGGATAATATCTGAAATAAAAGCTTAAAATTTCCCTTTTTGTGATGGATTATTTATTCTTAGTCAATGTGTAAATGGTACAGGGAATCTCAAAGGGTTAACCCTTCGATCGCCAAATTTTTCATTTTAAATTTTCACTCACTTAAAGCTGTGTCTCGCTCACGCGATCCACAGCTTCAAGTGGATGAAAATGATTTAGATTTGTCAAATTACAGGTCACGTGTTTTTTTCAAATTTTACATTTATAAAGCATATTTCAAATTGAAAATAATGTTCTTTTAAGATGATAATAATAAGAAAGTTCAACACGACTATAGTCGTGCTTAGCGCTTAAAAGGTTATTGTATGACAATGTTAATAATTATATAAAGCTGGTGGGGCATAGTCTCGTCAGAAATCTAGCTTCAAAGGAAACAAGGGTACAATGTCGGGGAGCATTGCAGCAGTTAAAGTGTGAAAATAATTATATTTATATGATAATGTCTCCGCAATTTGATAGATCGTAAACAATTTTTTTACAATGTATGACCAACGTCGCCCCGGGAGACGAGCCATTACATTTTATTAATTTTTACACCAAAGTCTCGTCACTGAAATTGACCATTTAGTTGTTGGTCTATGCTCAACATGCTCAAGTAGGGCCTAATAAAATAATTCAATTCGGAAGATTTTTTTCATCATTTGAAGCTGGAAATTGCGTTCGCAATTCCAGCTTCAAATGTGTGAAAAGTACTAATTCTGTGAAACGCAGTGACGTCACCGGAAACCGTTTTGAATGGCTACTCGGTGAAAATAATGTTACATAAGTCCCCCTCCCCCATACTTTATCGTATTATATTGTTAGGTGAAAACATTGCAGGTCTAGGCTATTGAGTTTCGCAGAATAACTTGGCAGGATAATTAGGGTAACAGTAGGCCTGGCGTGGTGCGTTTTCAAGACAGATCGTACGTTTTCACTGTTAGTGCACGAGTCCTTTCCACTATCCTCACACCATATGTCAGTCCCTCGCCAGACGCGTTCAGTGAACCATACATGATACTTCACGTGAGGTAGGCATATACCGTAGTTTTACGTCAACGTGCCAATATTTATAATACTACAATAGTTTAACGACGTACGTTTGACCATTCAATAGCTAGAAGCAATAGGTAGCCTGCATTTGAAGTTACCATCGATCTCAAGCAAAAAAGTCGACATATAGCCTATGATGAACAAATAATGGTCATGTTTCATTCCTATAAAGTCTACAACAGCGAAAATATTTTATTTGAAGGTCATAATTATTTTCTATGTCTTTACTTTAGTGAAGCTTGCCGTGTCTTCATCTCATCATGCAGCGACTATAACTTATATTGCGTGGGGGGCGTGTAGGGGCCTCCTATATACAGGCCTAATTATTAGGACAGTATCCTCGTTAACACGAGATATTCACCAAATGTTGGTTTGATATTGGTCCACCGTCTACGACGCTGGCCCAACATTAAACCAACATTTGGTCAATGTCGCGTGTTTGTTTTTATTTTTCTGCTATGCCTTTTAACATCGCCGCAACGTTATAATACCAAATTTGACAGAAACTTGGTTGCATAGATGCCTAACTGTATGTCTGTATGTCTGTCTGATCATCCGTCGGTTTGCTTGTTTCTTATATAAACTGCTGCATTAATTGAAGAAAAAAAAGAAATCTCCGTCCTTCAGTGGAACAAAGCCGAGCTAATGAGAAATTATTTTTTATTTTCACCCCGTCTTGTATGCAAAGATTCCATGAATACTAGTATATAGGCTAAATGCTATTCCATTTTCTGTCAAGCGTATTTCACCACAGCTATGTATCGTGATTACATTGTAAAATACACAAAATAATTTGACGAATGATTCTACATCTTGAAATTTGAAGCGTCGGCCTGCGGGGGCTCTTTATTTTTATTTATTCGTTTGAAAAACGATCTTATGTTTTCTACTGGAACTAAGATACCGTAATATTTAATAAGGGAATGCAACAATACACAAATATTTATTGATACGGGTTATACTAGACGGACGGACGGACGGACGAACGGACGGACTAACGGACAGACATTTGGACAGACAGACACCAGACAGACACAGAAAGACGCTTTGAAGGAGGATCGCGCAGCACGTGGGGAAATTAACGTCGATACACTGCATGTTTCCACCATAGCTCAACGGGGCCCTCATCAACCAGGGGCGTAGCCAGGGTTATGAACATGTGTACGCACAACGCTAGGGGTAGGCCTACGGATTTACAGAGCTTTTCCGAAACGGGGAGGGAGTGGATTTTCCCTAATTCATGGCTGCTATTTTATGGGGGGAACCCCCATACCCGCTGCGCGCAGCCCAGCGGACACGGTGGGGGGTCCGGGGGGCCTGCCCTGAGAAAAATTTGAAAAAAGATCGCAAATGGTGGCATCTGATGGTATTTGCGGTAAAGATATTGATTTATAAATTTTGAGTTTTTTTTATATTTTTTGTAAAAATTTCAAAATTGAATACAGCAGCAACATTAAAAATAGAATTATATCAAGTTATAATATAATTTAAATCATTTTACTCAGTGATTACATATTGAAATTTACTGCTTATTTTCGGTCAAGTACGATTATCCATAGATAGCCTCAACTTTTTAAAAAACAGACATGGCGGATCCAGCATTTGACTATGTAGTCTACGTAGTGTCTTTGTGTGCACGAATAATAGCTAAGCTGGACATTCTTTGATTGGTCATAAGGGGGCCACCACTTAATCGCCAGGGGGGGGGGGGGGGTGGAGTGTTTTTGAAGTAAATATTTTGAGATTGAATTTTCATGAAATAAATAATTGTCTGAAGGACATGCTGTAAATAAAATATTTAATGTCCCTTGATTTTTTTTTAGTTATACATAATTAGAGTATGTGGAGGGTTAAAAGGTGAAATAATTATTATTTTTAGGCATATAGATCTATATCCATGATTGTTATTACTATGCCAGCTGCCAGACAGTATACAAAACAGATAACCTTACACGAAAACGAAACTATACACTATATATACACTATATATACACTATACGAAAACGTTATTTGATCATTATCACCTGGCTACATGATTCGCTGTGATAGGCATAAATCAGCCCTGAGCAAACATGAGATGTTGAAACAAAATTGTTTTAATGTTGGGCCAGTGTCGTAGACCATGAACCAACATTAGTATAACATTCACTTTCGGTTTTAATGGGACGCTGCTTAACTGGTTCCATAGTTATCTAAATAATCGATACCAGCGAGTATTAATTCACGGTAGCATGTCTACTAAACTACCTGTTAGATCTGGGGTACCCCAAGGGTCAATACTTGGCCCATTAATGTTTATATTATATGTGAATGACATTGCGGACAATATTTCAAATCTATCTTTTAAAACTCTATATGCTGATGATGCAAAAATTGGAAGAGAAATTAAATCAATGCAGGATTGTGTAGACCTTCAAAGCGATTTGAATATTTTTACACGTTGGAGTGATATTTGGAAGCTTTTCTTCAATGGTACCAAGTGCAAAGTCCTCACAATAGCCAGATCTTTTAAACATAATTTTCAATACCATTTAAATAACATTCATCTAGAATCTGTTAAAGAGTTTAATGATCTAGGACTACTAATCAATTCTTCCTTAACCTGGAGAAGTCATATTGCCACTAAAATTAGCAAGGCGAACAGAATGCTTGGCCTGATAAAGCGTACAGTCGGATTCAATGCTCCATATAGAGTCAAACTACACCTATATACAACTTTGGTTAAACCGTTATTTTCCTACGCATCAATTGTTTATTCCTGTAGCAAGGCAGATCTCAACCAGATTGAACGTATACAACGTAAAGCCACGAAATATATTCTTAATGATTATGTGTCGGATTACCCAACCAGACTACATAACACCAAATTACTTCCTTTGTCTTTTATAAAAGATATCAACGACTTGTGTTTTCTATATAAATGTATACATAATTTCATAGATATAGACATTAGACATATTCTTTCTTTTTATAACGCTGACACCTCTAGAACTAGGCTAGGTCAACAGGTCTTGCCTTTAAGATCTGTACGCTTTAATTCTGAATTGGCTGGGCTATTTTTCTCTAATCGGGTAGTAAAAATGTGGAATATCCTGCCGAACACAATAAAACAAATTAATTGCCGCAATAGATTTGTCAAACGTTTTAAGAAACTATTATATAATTTTTACATTGTAAAGTTGACTACGACCTATGATATTGACAACTCTTGCACGTGGGTTACCGTTTGTCGCTGTCCGCGATGTCGCCAGGCATGAAACACTTTTCTCTCTTTTTCTTTTTGACACATCCCAGCAGGCACGGGAAGTTCACCTGGTGTTGAGTCGGTGTTGGGCCAGCGTCGTAGACGATGGGCCAGCATTGATTCGGCGTTTGATGGGCGTCTCGTGTTTTGCTGGAATGCGTTTTTCATAATTGCTGAACGCATACTTTAATAACATTGTTATCTGATTATGGGACAGGCCTAGCATAGATATTACATATCTGATGCCATGTCCCAGCCAACAGTATTATTATGACTTATGTTTTCTTATCATTGAACAAAGTAATGTATACTGTGTATTTGGCGAATCTTAATAAATAAATAAATAAATAAATAAACATTGGTTTAATGCCTGCATGGGATTTCACTCTTGTCACCAGTGTCTTCACGTCTGAGAAGCTGGTCAGTGTAGCATGGGATCTAGGCCTATGCATACATACAACATGTCATTGTGCAGCCTATCATTTGTTCAACACAGTGCAGTGCAGGTACAAAAATAGATCGTTTAGAATTAGCCCCATAACGTTGCTGAAACATAACTGCCACAGATTATAATGCCCACTCAACATGCTCAAGGGTGAAAAAGTGGGACTTGCCTCGATTAATCAGGTCAATAAAATGTTATTTTGTATACATCGTACGCTCAGTTCATTTGTAAAAAAAACAGTAAAATGTTATTAGAATTTTTCCACCTTGGGGTGGATATCAATCTCATTGACTGCCTGGTTGAAAAAAATTGATTTCCCCGGGTAAAACGAATGTAGTAATCCATGGTCCCACATCTTTACGGTGTGGGCTCGTCCACGGCAAGTTTAGCGGCACTATAGTCATACATGTGGTGAATTTGTGACTGTCATTGAAAAGAGAAACATTTAGGCCTAATTAAAGGAACTAGCCCACGCTAAAATCATCAAAAAGTCCGTGATTTTATTTCGGGTTCTTAATATGACCATATGATGTAAACATGTACATAGACTAGAACTGCAAATTTTTATAATTTTTGTGCTGCGCATTCACCAGTTAGGCTAGATATAGAGACGAAATTCCTGATTTCTAATTATTGACAACCATGTCAAAAATAGGAAATGCGGGAATTTCGTCTCTATATCTAGTCTAACTGATGAATGCGCAGCACAAAAATTATAAAAATTTGCAGTTCTAGTCTATGTACATGTTTACATCATATGGTCATATTAAGAACCCGAAATAAAATCACCGATTTTTTGATGATTTTAGCCTGGGCCAGTCCCTTTAATTTGCATTTGTATCCTACTTTTCCGGCGTTGTATGCAACACCACATAAAGAATAGACTGCTAAGTGCGCATGTACATGTAGACTAGGCTAGTCTGCTAACTTGTTGCTTCTTTTTATGATGGGTCATATTTTTTTTTACTCTCCCTTACAATGTGTACGCACGTGCGTACCAGTTGGCGTACGGCTGGCTACGCGCCTGTCAACGTGTTCGCTTATTCACATTGAGAGGTGAGAAACAAGGATATTTCTCTGAAAAAAACATGCACGCAGGATCAGCGGGGTTCGAGCTCGAGACGCATGCGTTAGTGTCGGGCCAGTCAATGCGCCACGCCCCCCTCTCTTGAGGTTCATTCAGTGTAAAAAGTTCACCTTATTCAGTAGTGGCTTTACCAATGTTTACACGTGCGTGAACATACGGTGTGACACTCCGCAACACGTGATAGCAGGTCAGAGGTCAAGTTAACAGCAGATTTTCAGGATTTGCCTGTTCCATGGTTCTGTGGCCCATTTCTAAGAAAAGGTGAGGTAACAGCCCAGCCCAGTTAATAGGCTAAGCTGATGCTGTTTTAACGTCGGCCCGCCGCCTGCGATGCTCGCCAGACATTAATTTAGGCCTATCACAATTCCTAACAACTACGGGGCCTTCAACCAATATTGTTTTGATGATGGTCCATCGTCCATGTCTAAACCAAGACATCAAAGGGTTTTTTTCAATTTTTAAAGTCATCATAAATGTCCTGGCTAGCTTTTTCTGCTTCATTTGAATACCTATATGTTATGGATCTACGGCCATTATAAATATATTATTTTTTCAGGGTAGGGATCGACTTTAGACGTCAGAATTGCTGACGTCTATAGATGTTTAGATTCTGACGTCTAAAATCGTTCCCCGCGCTGAAAGGGTTAGAGAAAATTCAGTTCAATGCATGATGATTGACGGGATCGCGCATGTTAATGGTCATCAATGCCAGCAAACACGAAACTTTAACACAATATTGAACCAATGTTCGCCCGCCGTCTGCGACGTCAGCCGAACATTAGCCCAGAATTGGTTCAGCGTCTCGTGTTCTTTGGGCTGAGTGATATGACACTAGTGAGTTGTGTGTCTGCAACATGATAATCGCATGCTACAGTTTCGCCTACAATTTATGTCTTCACTCAATGAAGGGGTCGACTGCCGTACTCCTTATCAGTGAGCATTTGCCCTATGCTACTTAAAAATACGGGGACAGTGTGCTCCAACACATCCTATCAAATACGAAACGTTGAGCCAATGCCTCTTCAATGTGGCCAGCATTGTAAACATTGGACCAGCATTGAAACTTAATTGGTTCAACGTCTCGTGTTTGATGGGATTGCCCAATGTATCGTCCCAGCAAACACGATAGATTGTCCCAATGTTGGTTTTATATTGGTCTAGCGTCTGCGACGCTGGCCCAAAATTAGACCAACATTAGGTCAATGTATCGTGTTTGCTGAGGTCAGGGCTACAACCATTTAAATGGATAAAATTACAAGTCATATTAATGCAATTGAAAAGGGCAGGGGTAGGCCTATGTTTAACAGTATTTAAAAATGAGACCAATGTTTTTTTGGGATTGTGCATAATTACCGATATGACAACTTCACTTGTCAAGCCCCATTATATGCCGTGGTATCGAGAACATGAGAAATTCACCTGATCTAATGTAAGACTACCGCCTACGACGCTGGCAGCATCAGGTAAACATTTATTGTTGTCTGCATGGGTATCTGGTACAAACTAGTCTTCTACCGGGAAAAAAGAGTGACGCCAAACTTGGTCAGGAGAAACTCCTGAGGATAATGAGATGAATTAGATGGCACTGCCATATCCAGACACCTACAGGACTCGAAATTCGAGAACTAGAAGTATGGGGCCGAGCACGCTACGGTCAATGTTTGGCCATTTATTGCCAAACTGAGAAGCAAGCCCATTAATATAAAATTCCAATACCTGACACCAGCTTTTGTCCAACTGTAGGCAGTGGCGGATCCAGAATGTGCAAGAGGAGGGGGCGTAAGCCACATTTTGGCTGAAGAAGGATTGTTAGGTTCACTTTATTCAAAAAATGCATGAAAATGCAATATTTTCACCAATAACGTGGGGGCGTACGCCGGGTACGCCCTATGCTGGATCCGCCACTGGTAGGTGTTGTCTCGAAGGCTTTATGTCCTAATTTGAATACTATTACGCATTCGAACCCTTATCCCTGCTAAGTTTGTTTATTTAAATTTTCACCCACTTGAAGTTGCGTCTTGCTACCGCTAGCCACAACTTCAAGTGGCTGAAAATTACTCATTTCTGGTTAATTTCAGCACACATATTTGCAACACCGACTATAAACCATTGCCATCCCTTCACATTATAGAACGATATTCGAACGGCAATAATTCAAGCCTGTTTTGAAGGGTGACTGAGCTAATCTGGGAGAGGTCTGTCAGATGGGATTTACTTGTGACCATGTTCCGAGAATGGTCTGCTGGAGTGGTAATGAAAATGGAATTTTTGACAGGACCATTGACAGGACCCTGTCAGTTTTAAAAATTTAGAAAAGTTATAGGTCATTGCGATCGGTTATATACATGTTATATTTTGACCAAATCCACTTTCTACCGATAGTTGTTTTAAACTAACATTCAAAACATACTTCAACACTTAAGTAAAACAACCTTTTTCGAAAAATCTATCCCCCTCCCCTTAAAAATTGAATCCTAAAAATATTTTTCAAAATTCGAGAAGCTACATAAATCAAACTTTTAAAGTAATAATTTTTTATTGCCCCCTTTCAGCCAAAAATTCCCTCAACTTAAAGCGGCTCCTCGGGATGAGAATTTTCAGACGAAACTAGCTCTACCTTCAAAACATATATTATATGATGTACACTCGACCACAAAAACTGACCATCTCAGACGACATGATCAAAGTAACCACATGGTTACATCAATAGCTGCCGCCCTTAATTGGTCTGGGAACGCGATGATCGGGGGGGGGGGGGGTTCCCCACAGCACCGATTGTCTGCTCAACGCTCAATTTTGTATGAACATTTAACCGTCCTTCAGCGGGACAAATAGTTTTTTTAGATTTTCCAGGGATTCATAGAAATGTTGATAAAAAAATATTTTAAAAACTCTAAACACTCTGAAATACATAAAATCATGATCTATGGGATACACTGCTACACTACAAGATTAAAAACTAAAATTGATGTCATCCCACGGAGCCGCTTTAACACAAATATTGTAAAAAACTGGAGGAGCTACCACTTTGAGTGAATAAAAACATTTCCCCCCTCCACGCGAACATGTTATGTCTTGTTTGACCGAAATATTTGTATAACTCTTTTGTAATGTTTCTAGTTCTGTGACGTATTAAACTGTTATTAAACTGTCTTTCTAAAAACCTTCTTGCAATATCCTAAAACTGTTTTAGTTCTGGGAAACTATGAAAGATATTCTAATTTCATTTCTGGGTAGCCTCTTGCTACCACCTGTGAAACATACATAGAAACATACACGGGCTATTACAATTTTATTATTCTATTTATATTACCTGCCTAGACGGGAATTCGAACTCGTCGCTCCACGATTTATGAACATACACCTCAGTCAATTATGCCATGAACTTACTTGATAGTGTGACCTTATAACTGTAAAGGTCCTAAATCAGAGCCACCTGGTGAGAAAAGTATATATATATATATATATATATATATATATATATATGAAGCGACAACAATATAATATAATATAATATAATATGATATAATATAATATAATATAATATAATATAATATAATATAATATAATATAATATAATATAATATAATATAATATAATATAATATAATATAATATAATATAATATAATATAATATAATATAATATAATATAATATAATATAACATAATATAATATAATATAATATAATATAATATAATATAATATAATATAATATAATATAATAGATATTTATTGACGACGGTAAGTCTATGCAGACTTATGCGTCATTAAAATAAACATATGTACAAGACTATATACAACAGGATTAGTTCGGTAAAATATGCATGCTAAGTTAACTTGAACATGTTAAAATCAAACGAAATTATATACTAAAGCAAGCACAGGTTAAATAAAATATTAAACATGTTAAAATCAAATGACATTATATACTAAAACAAGCACAGGTTAAACAAAATATGCATCAGAACTATTTAAAATAACATACAGTTAAACAGCATTGTCGTGATATTTTTAAAGGGACCCCTTGGGATGAGACATTTTCAATGTTGTCAATTTTGAAAATTTAATTTATATGAAGCTATATAGCCTACTGATCTTAACTAAAAATACGAAAAAGTCAAAAAACAATTTTAAAGCACCGAAAAAGAGTGAAATAGTTGTATTTCCAGGTCGTATATTGCCATGTAAACAAAACAAGTCTGCGATATTCAGCACTTTACATCACATATTCCCACGTATCAGACAGTAAGATCAAACCAGTCGCCGCTTATTGGTGTCTCATAGTCAGGACACGGGAGGACACACCTGCAGCACTGATTGTCTACCCAGCGCTGGGCCGATGCCATCAGCATGTGGCCCAATGCTGTGAGAACATTCAATCGTCCTTCAGGTATACAAATAGTTTGTTTGGGTTACTTCTGGATTCATATAAATGTTGATTAAAAATATTTGTAAAAATATGAAAATTCTGAGAAAAATAAAAACATGATCTGTGGGATACACTACTTCAGTACGGAATTAAAAACGAAAATTGATGTCATCCCAAGGGGCTGCTTTAAGTTTCCCACACCAAAACTAGAGATAAAATAGCTACTGCATAGGCCTATGTGACTCAAGCAAAGTTTGATTACTACTCTGAGAGGGTGCGCGCTACTGAGACTGACCAAAAGGCACTGTTCCAGATTGTGGATAAACTGCTCATCTCAAGAAACATCTCTACCGACGCATGATTCTCTAAAACATCTCTGCGACTCTTTTGGCATATTTTTTCAGCACAAAATTTCCAAGATACGTATAGAACTGGACAGACGCGCTGCATTGGCTGCTGACAGTCAGCCATATCAAGCTGTCAACACCATAACATCATTTGCTATGCTCAAACCAGTTCAGACCAGTGACATTCTAAAACTTATTGGAAAATCACCGAACAAGACATGTGGTTTAGACCCTGTGCCCACATGACTAATTAGGCTACTGGCAGATTCATCGCACTATCAGCTGTCTTTGAACTTTGAACTTTGAAATTATATCCAGCAGCACCTCCTATTTGGAGTATCAGGCTGGAGGGGGGAAAGGGCTGGTGGATTTAGTCAACCAGTTGACTCTTGAACGCTGCCACAGTTTTTGATTCTATGGCAGCTGCCGGAAGAGAATTCCAATCAGGGATAGTTCGATGCCAAAAAGAATTTTGTCCCAGTGTGGTGTTAGCTCTAAGATGTTTATAGGCCTGATTGTGCCCACCACGTTTTCTTCTGTCCGCTGGGATTAAACGGTCATTGATAGGAATTTCGACTAGCTCATTTAAAATTTTGAACATGCTTACAAGTCTAGAATTTTTACGTCTTGTTTTCAAATCAGTCCAGCCCAGGTTCTGAATGAGAGATGTCACACTGGCTGTTTGTCTATAATTTTGGGTGACAAATCTTGCTGCTGATCTTTGATTTTTTCTAATTTAGCAATATTTTTTTGTCTAAAGGTGTCCCAAACTGCTGAAGAGTATTCTAAAGACGATCTGACCAGGGAGAAATAGGCAGTCTCCCTTAGTTTAGGGGGACATGCCTTCAGGTTCCTCCGAAGGAAGCCCAGAGTGGAATTTGCTTTATTTGTAATTTTGTTAATGTGGGCCTCCCATTCCACATGTCCCTGCTTTCTTAAAGAAGGCCTGGGTGACTCCAATCTTAGAAAAACCTTCATTGTACCCCGAAAACTTCCTTTTCTTGCCAAACCACTTGAAAAGGTAGTGTCATCCCAGCTACAGGATCATGTGCAGACGGGTCACACTAAATAACGATATGCCATCGAAATGCCACTCATATCGAAATGGCACAAGAAATGCCAGGTAAAAGAGGGTAAATAAATAACGTATGAAGATATAACTTCGCACACATCTCCCCTTATATGTTATACGTATTATACTAAAATATTGGAATTATACGAAATAGGGAAGCTATTTTAAAAGTGGTATTTCAATATGTACAAATATATCGTACTCGGCACGCGATCAATTAGAACAGCAGGAGAACAACATAGTGTTAGAAATGTCACAAGTACGGCATTAATAAGAAAAGCTACATGCACTAAAATTGGTATGTCTAATATATAGTTTATTATACACACCATAGTAAAATTTTGTAATAATACGATGCTCAGAACATATTGAAAAAGTGGTATTTCGATAGGTAGGCCTGCAAATATATTGCACTCGGCACACGACACAGTCAATCAGAGCAACGGTACCGTAGTGTTAGAAATGTCAAAAGTACAGAGTGAATAAAATAAGCCACATACACCAAACTTTGCATAGCTAAAACATAATATATAATACAAAACATCGTAAAATTTTGAGACAATACGATGCTTAGAACATACATAAAAGGTGGTATTTCGATATACATGATAAGTAGGCCTACAAATATATTGTACTTGGCACAGGGTCGATCAATTAGAACAACGGTAGTGTTAGAAATGTCACAAGTACGGAATGAATAAAAAATGCTACAGACACCAAACTTTGCATATATAAAATATAATATATATTACAAACCATAGTAAAATATTGAGGCAATACGATGCTTACAACATACATAAAGGTGGTATTTCGATAGGTATAAATTATACGGCGTGTGACAACTACGACGAGTGACAAGCGTCACCTTGGTGTTAGTCCTATCTACCACTTTACAAGGTGTCAGATTTGACCCTCTAATACCAAGGTGACGATATTGAAATGAACAACGCAGAATAATAAAAACAAATACAAAATAATATTCACATGTTTATTAACATATAACAATGCATAATAATATAGGGTGTATTCCACAACAATGCAATGCAAATGAATTCAATTGTTTGTGTATCGCTCATAAAAAAAATATTGAGTATATGAATAGCAATGTACAGTGAATTAAATAAAATTAAGCTGTTAA
This sequence comes from Flabesymbios commensalis, assembly GCA_964017125.1. Lineage (NCBI taxonomy): Eukaryota > Metazoa > Annelida > Polychaeta > Terebellida > Flabelligeridae > Flabesymbios > Flabesymbios commensalis. The sequence goes on from OZ024904.1 coordinate 13,801,045, forward strand.
TATGCACATACAATTATTGGGCCATTTTCTGTGTTTTCTTAATTACTGTTGTTGTCTTTGTCGCCCGTTTTCTCTTTACTTGGTTGGGTTTTTTTCCGCCATTCAATGGTTTCTTTACCACAAGTTGGTTGTTTGAAGAGATGATATTTCTTGTGGACATCTTTGTTCTTCTATAAAATTTAGCCAAGTGAGCTTCTCTTTGGTGTGGGGTCTTACGGATCCATGCAGTTTCAGAAACTTGGTGGGTAACAAATTCAGAACCTAATTCGAAATCCCCTTCCCCAAGTATGGCGCGCTCTACAGATACTTCCTGAGTTTTAACTAATTCGTACAAGTGTTCTATAAGTTGGTACAGATCCTGTGGCTTCCACTCAACTTTGGCCTTAACAACATGGTTGATGGATTCTGCATTGTTGTTGGTCCACTTGTCCGAAAGAACTGGCAATTTAGTTTTAATTTCAATCTCTAAGTTAGTTTTGGCCATGGGGACAACACGGGTATCAAAGTAGCTCATAAAACTGGGGGCCTCGCTATTGATTATTTCTCTACACTCATTGACAGTCTGGTTAAAGACAACCCTATCCGCCTCACCCCAAAGTCCGTGCACACCAAAGATTGCATTGGACAGTGCACGTCTTGACTGCTCACTAGTGCCTATCTTAGTGAGTTGGGCATTGGCATTCTCTTTAACATGCCTAAAGCATGTAGCGGCTGCAGAAGATGGGAAGTTACCATCAATGGCATTCCGCATTGCCTTCTCATCATCAGATCCTAACACAGGAGGTGCAGGTGCATCTTTTAGAAGCCGTGAAAGGTTGGAAAAAAATGACCAGTAGGAAGCTTCATCTGAATTGCCATGTATAAACATGGGTCCGATGAAGATTGGATGCTCTTGTGTACTGCGTCGTTTTACGGCAAGATTTTTGTACACACATATTGTTACGTGCATGTCACACAAGTTGAACGTTTTATCAATGCCGAGAACTGTTGTTTCAGCTATCGGATGACTACAGCAAAATCTCTTGATGTATGAGATCTGAGCTGGGGTATATAACGTGACAGTGGGTGATTTCCCTTGCAGTTTACCAACAAACTGGACCTACACAGTACAGCCTTCATGACAAGTTTTAGTCTGCATACAGACAAGCCCATAACACCGAGACTGCTATGCCAGATAATAATAACGGACAACCTGCTACTTGCTGCGAATGATGGACAATTTGATGTCTCGTACTCTTGTATCGTTTGATACTATTGATCACTGTATCTTCTTGCAGAAACTATCATCACGATTAAATGTAATTTTTATCTTAATTGAGAGATTAAGTTCAAGTTATTTTATGCCAGGAGTTTACCTTTTTCTACAGCTGTCATTTGCCATACAAAAAATAATTTAGTTCCATTCCGATTTGATTGGGGTGTATAAAGAAAGAGTGGCCAATGTGCCCCACTCTCCCCTACATGCCTTTATCACTGCTCACTGGGACTATCGTAACAGCATTCTGTACGGCCTTCCTAATTAAGAGGCTTATTCAGTTTTTACAGCATATTCAGAACACCAGGACCAGGAACTAGGCTACTAGTAACTATGTACATGCATAAAAATATACTATGTAATGTTTGTTCTGTGCCTACATGATCCATTGGACCAAACTTTTTTTTTGTCATGAGATAACTTTTTCATGAAAGACGAAAAACGATATTCTCTCACAAACTTGCATTTTTTTGTATGTGTCTTACTTAATTTTCCTGATTTTGACAACTGTCTTGCTATATATAACTTTATGTTTTTATCCCATGCTTATCATTAGTTTATTTAATATATAATGAGATATTTTGAAGTAATCTAAATAATCATAATTCAGTTTTCAATTGTATAATGAAGAAAACATTGTATTATCGCTCATTATCGAATGCTTGCAAAGGACTGGAACTGGAAGCTAGGCCTAGCCTGAGGGCCTAGGGCTAGGCCTATATTATAATCGGACTGGCTACTCGACCGGGGTTGACCCACATTCAGTTAACACTAGACATGACGAGCGGAGTTCTGTATTCACGTTTTATCAGTCAGGGCACGGGAGCCAGAGCAGAGTTTCCTAGAGGCTAGAATCCCTTTCAGTTGTAGCAAATTTAGGGGGGAGGGGGGAGTCTCCTCTCCTCCTTAAAACTGGCCACTCCGCCCCACAAAACTGTTCGCACCTAAATTTAATTGAGTTTACCTAACTAAGGGTGGTGGAGGGTATTTTTCGCGCAGGGGGTATTTTCGCGCACTTCGTTTGTTTCCTGGTTCTTGAAGGGTTTTGTAAATTTTTATCTTGTTTTGATTTTCTATCGTTAACAGGTGCTTTAATGCAGCGTATATAAAAATCGCGTCGTTTCGCAACAAAATTTTTTTTTCATACGCTCAAAATACATTAAAATAGTTCCTTTTTATTTTAAAGGGACATGCTCAGGTCTAAAATCATCAAAAAATCGGTGATTTTATTTTAGCATAATAATATGACCACATGATGTAAACATGTCCATAGACTCAGCCCTCTACATTAACTTTTTTTTTTAAACACTTGCCTTTCGGGCAAGTGACCTGGAGCTTCTAGTTGCCCGAGCACACAAGTGACTTGCCCGAAATCTAGATATAAATATGCTGCATTTCACTGAAGCACTTATTTTAGATTGACTAATATTATTTATTGAATAAACATGTACAATATTATTCAAATTTTCATTCAATAAAATATCATTTTATTTTATCAATCTACAATATTATTCCAACGTTAATGTTCATTCAGAAAAATATCATTTCATTTGATCAATTACAAATTTGGTCAGTCAAAATTTAAATCATTCTCAGCCTCTAACCTCTGTCACGTAATGACGCGATTGCCTTCATGAACCGCTAACGTCATATCATCGTTTGAGGCCATTGTATGTCAGTTTTATTACCATTTGGGACTGTTATTTAGTTTATTATTGATTAGCATGCATAATGCTTAAAAACTATGTATTTAATTTATGATTAATTGGCTAAGATAGAATGTTTTAGTGAAAGATTGGACTGTTTGTTTGTTATGATTGCATTTGTATGTCAGCCATTTTTCTCTGCATCCGGTCACAGTATCGTCAGCATTCGCTAGGGGGCGAGACAATCGCAAGCAATTTACCGCATAAACACATCTATAGAGTATAGTGGAAGTCACATTAACCTGTAGCGCAAGATTTTTGCTGATTTCTCAGGCAATTCTCAACCGATTTTCATGAAATTTTACAAGGACTATTATCGGGTCCCCCGCCAAATTGCATGAAATTTTCATGACAAAATAATCTATAGCTCAAAAGTTAGACCATTCGACATATAGTAGCGTAAATTTCTAATTACGACGTCCCTCTATAAACCCAATAAACTGTTTAAGTTAAAATCAGTTTTAAGCCATGAATTGCATTACATGCCAGATGGTCTAACTTTTAAACTATACAATGTTTATCAATGAAAATTTCCCAGTGTTCGGCAGGGGACTCGATAATAGCCCTTGTTAAATTTCATGAAAATCGGTTGTGAATTGACTGAGAAATCGCCGAAAAACATACGCTACAAGTTGTTGTTATTATTAATTTGTATTCACTGGGCTATAACCTGAATTAATGCCCTATATCGACATCGCCACCTGGTGAGTGTGGGTCAGTTATGGAAGTGGGAGCTCTCTAATGAGGTAGAAAAGAAAACAATGGCGTCTGTCTTTCATGCATGGCATTGAAATAATTTCGAATAAATTACTAAATTTTATGTTCACGTACATTGAACAATATATTAAACACTTTTATTATAGACTTTTAATATCGGTCTACCAGGCTATTAAATAGCATTGACTCTGTCGTCTTCTCTTGCTATGAACGCCAATGTACTGACACCTGACACTTGAATATCGTCAGACCTGTCTTTGAGCCTGGTGCGTCATATCTGCCGGTGCGACCTGTCTATGGTTCGAGCCTAATCTTGAGCCTAGTGCGACTTATACTCCAGTGCGACTTATAGGCCAGCAAATACGGTATATGACAACAAGGCAAGGTCAATTAGTGCTGGTTGAAGGCCATGCAGCCTCGCAGAAAGTGAATGCAGACGACCAGTGGCGTGTCCATGGTACCTGTACACACAGCTAACACATTTACCCACCATGGTTTTAATGCTGATATTTACCCATTATTGTTTTAAGATTGTGACAGCGTCGCAGACGGTGGACCAACATTAATTAGACCATCATTTGATGGACGCGACGTTTTGTGTAGGCTGGGGATTATAGGGCCTAACTGCTCTTTCCAGACAGATTACAACATCTAATAAACGTTGGGTCAACGGCTTGTGTTTGTTGGGGTACAAGCAGACTACCGTACCCTTTATTTCAAACCCTGAAGGGCCCAAATTTATAGGCTAAATATTTTTGGCCTGATCAATCACGGCCGAATAGACTTTATTTGATATTCATGATATTAGCCACAAAACTACAGAGAGTGTATACTTCTCTCATATTAGCGTGATAGCTGAATGTTCCCGATTTTGTGACGGCCAGATCTGCTTCTGTTCAGTCACAATTGTGTGCGTGCGGCACAGCCCACGTCCGAGGCGGCACAGCTCACGTGCTTGGCGGCTTGCCTAGCGACCAAGAGATACCAACGTGTGTATTTTAAGAGACAAATCCAGTGTACACGCTGTTTGAGCAGGAGACAAAGTGTCAGTTCTAATCGGTGTCACCAGAGATCACAATACTTTAAATCTTATTCATACCAAGTTTTAGGCCAAATATTTGGGTCCAAGGTTTGTTAGCTTGCCCGTCGGGCAAGCATTCATACACATGCCTGAAGTAGCAGCTCAGTTGCCCCGGGCAATCAGGCAATCGTTACTGTCGAGGGCTGAGTCTAGAACTGCAAAAGTTTTTTAATTTTTGTGCTGCACACTTACTGAAATTCGCATATTTTTTTATTTTTGACATGGTTGTCAATAATTAGAAATCAGGCATTTCGTCTCTATATCTAGCTTAACTGGAGAGGAGAAAAAAAAATTAGAGTTTTCAATTTAAATGCTTAAGGCCTAAAAATAATATTGTTTGTTTTCGATTTCCGACCGACAAAACATGTGTGACCCGAATTTATTTTATGAATTTAAAAAAAAAAAAAAAAAGTAACTCAGAAAAAACTTTACGAAAAGGAGAGGGGCGTCAAAAAGTGTCAAAAAAAAACAATAAATCGTTACGTAATGTACAGATAAGACATGCATGGAAGTGAATTTGGCGCCAAAAAAAAAAAAAAAAAATCATACCTACCGATTGGTTCAAGTGACCAAAAATAAAAATAAAATAAATTTCCTACCTACCAACTGGTTAAAATGACAACAATTCGGAAACAAACATATATATTTTTTTGGGCCTAATATGGCCTATTTTAACTGAATTGACAGCAAAATATGGAATATATTTTTATTTCCTCTGCCAACAAGGGGGCGATATCCCCCCCCTGTGGTGCTGAGTGGGGGAGAATATTGATAAATAATACACAAGTGGTCATACGATCAACTTGCTTATAAATAACCCATAAATTCACTGTTAAAAACAGTAAATAAGACATAAGTAAGTTAATAATAAATATAAATATCTACTTTAATTGGTGTTTCCTGTTCAAAGTAGATATTTATTAGTAGTAATAAATTACTTATGGTATGGCTTATTTACTGTTTTTAACAGTGAATGAGTTATAAGTAAGTTGATCATCCTCACTTTAAGACACCAATTAAGGGTGGTGTCTTTCATGTGTTTGGTAAGAGACGATGGCTATTTGTGGTAAAAAGTGTTGTATGATGCACTCAACAGGGCTGGAAATAAACGTGTTCCGTTTGTCCGGGACAACTAAATCACAGAACGCACAACCCATATTGCTGTGATGGTTGTCCGAGTGGACAACCACCGATTTTTACTTGCACTGACTGACTGAGACGTTAGAGTCAATCTGAGCCAAGGCCGTAACTGGACTGGACTACCAGATTTAGACAAAATTTTTTTACTGTGAAACATAATAATAGTGTGGTCGTAATCAAAATAATAGGCCTGTCCTAATTTTGCATCACTTAGATTTAGCTCTGGTTACGGCCCTCAGGCCTGACAATGACTGAATGACAGTCCACGATATTTACGGCCATTTGCAATAGTTATGGCGCAATTTGCAAGGTGACGCTACTGCAACTTAGGCTTGAAATTATGTTTTTCACAGCCAGTTTCACTTTGTTCTCATTTTTTGGCGGACAACTTAAAATTGGCTGACAACCAAAATATTCTTTTTGATTGTCCGCCGGACAACCTACATTTTGAACCTTATTTCCAGCCCTGCTCACGCTTGTTTACATGACAGTATACAACTTGGAAATAGAACTAGTTTAGTCTTTTTCGGTGCTTGAATTTTTTTTGAATTTTGTTTATATTTGTAGTTAAGATCAGAAGACTATATAACTTCAAATTATTTTTTCAGAAATAATCAGTATTAGATGAAATGTGTATGAGAAGATCACAATGTATGATAATCGGTCATATTGTTCAGATTAAAGTAATAGTAGGCTATACTGACAGTGGTGTCAGACAGAAATCCCGTCTACATTACAGGTGGTATGTATAAAATCAGTTGGCTCACTAGGCCTACATTACAGGCTAATACTAGTTACAACTGCTAGTTAGAAGGATGCCGCCCTCCACTATGTTTCGGGTTAGAAAGCAGCTTGTATCTGAAACGTAAGATACTCACATCATCACAAACAGTTAAAATGACCGAAATATTGGGGTGTGAAATATTAGTACTTTTAGTAGGCTTATATATTAATATCAACTGAATATGTTTTATGATTTTTTAGCTAAAGATAGTCTTTTTTTGTCTGGAGGTTGGCATCTCTGCTTACATTCCACAGCGCCATGTAAAAAACCCATCGTAAAAAGTACAGCATGTAGATATGTACACTGAAATATAGATATGCACACTCAAATCTGAATTACACTCTAAACCAAAACTGCAACTTTAGAAGCACATGCTCTGTCTCGTTCAGGTTTGCATTGTTCCAAGGTTAGGAAGTAGTTTTATATTCATTTGAATATTTGTTATGTTACGTGTTTTTTTCTTTCTTAGGGATGAATCATGGCTGAGGGTCAGTCTTCGTCAACCAGTGGAGGAACTCATGGTGGTAGCGGGGATGCAAGCACTAGTGTACCAAGCAATGTTGCTTTTCTGGAAAATGATCCTGATGATATGACATGCTACTGGTTAGTTGATGGTGAAAAAGTAATTATGTATTTTTTTCGAAATGCACAAGTTATAATACCTTTCAGTGCGGGGTTCGCGAGACCTGGGACAGGGGCGATGTTTCCTTTTAATAGATACAACTATCTTGGTCATTAGATATTATATTGGTTTTTTTTTTCAAGTGATTCACTTTACTTAGTTGTACTTTTCTATATTTCAGTGGAAAAGGTCGTGACATGCCAGCAGTGGAATTCCAGTGCAGCATGTGTCAAAGATACTATCATTCTGATTGTATGACTATTGATACTGAGTAAGTTGTTCTCAGTCATGTGTTTATTTAGAAATAATTACATGCATTTTATTTTGTGATAAATTGATTATTTCTTCCTATGGAAGATGACCTACTATATTTTTTTTTTTGTGTGCACCAGTATACAGTACCCCAAATAACTATGTGATTTTAACAACATAATTTGTAATCATTTAATAACCAGAGCCTGATGGCAGTAAAAGAGACTCAGTCACTTAGAAGCTGGAAGCAGCAGTGCTCTTAGGAATGCTTTTGATAATGATCACACAACATAAAACAAGCAGGCATTACAATAAAAAAACAATTTAAAGTAATTGAGCTTTAATTAAAAATTTAATTCTACCAAACATTAGGTTTGTTTTTTCAAAAACTATATTAATATTATAAAATGTGCTTATTAAAAAATTTCAAAGCTGAAACACTGATAGGAAATATTATTTTAGTGTATTGTTGGAGCAAAAGGCTTACAATATATTCGCCTACTCATTTTGCTAAAATTAACCAGGCATGCATCATTTGATTTAAAAAAACAACATTTTTGTCGCACTAAGTCTGAGGGATCTTCTTATATTCTATAGTTATTTTTAAATATTTGTACAATGATAATTCCTTTATTTTCATTTTTATTGAACCTGAATCATTTAATAAGGAGTCCCCATAATTTTGTATCTTTATGTTGGTCATCTCAAATATGACAGATATATTTCTGATTTTTTTCAGACCTAGTGTGCCCTTCACTACAAATTATCAGTTTTTTTGCAAACGATGCAATGCCAATGGACAAGAGAGTTTGAACAAAAAGCCAGCCAGTAAGTTCAGTACTTCATTACATATTGATTGTCTAATTTCTATATTTAATTTACAGTGAAGCAAGTCATAATTGCCTTCATCCTTCTATTAACCTTCAAAGTGCTAAGTTATAGTATTAGCCTTTTTCATGAAAAAATGTGTGTCACGTTACTGCGACCCAGAACTTCAAATGGGGAAAAGTACTTATATTTGGATAATTTAAATATATGTCAATCTTGCAAATTTAATGCTCATTTTTATTAGCGGTATGCATTTTGCTTTTTGAGAGACAAACAAATAACTAAAAACTGCTATAGATGCGATTAGTTTAAGGGTTAATATATTTGAAATAATATAATCAAATTACAAATTTATACTAAATATCCTGATTATTTTCCTCAGGTTTTGGTCAGATGTGCCATACAGCAGTTGCTCACAAGCTGTTGCAACATCCTGCACGGCGATATTTTTCGAAGGATAAGGTCAGTATTCTTTTCACATTTAATTAAAGCGCTGAAATATATTTTATAAACCAAGACACCAAAGTTTTCTTTTCAATTAGAAATCATCATGAATATCTCAGTCAGATTTTTCCGCTTCATTTGAATAGCTACTGGTATGTTATGGGTGTATAGCCACTATAATTATTTTATGTAATGTTCACACCTATCACATGTATTATGTAATGCATGTACATAGTTATCATTGGTGGTATAGCATTTATACTTGTAGGTTCTTGTTTATAATTTTAACTAGGGATGGAGGGGAGATGTAAACTGATCATGCTGATTGCCCAGCAAGCATAATTAGGAGCCCTTAATGATACCATGCCCCTCCATAATCCTGGATGAAACAATGTGACCATACACTCTGTAGCACTGGTATGAACTGAAATAATTATATCTTATCATTTTAGGAAATTATCCCGTATCTAGAGCAAAATTGGGAATGTTTAACAACAGCACCACGTCGAGTCAATTTCAAATGGCATACAACTGTGTCCAAAACTATGGTGAGTCATATTTTCAATTTATCATTTGATGTCATAATACAAGGTTGAGACGTACACAACCACTGGTGTTATGCCCAATGGAGACAGCTTCAAAATACAGATAATATTTACCATTATCATGAACATTAAATTGAACACTTTCTATCAGAGCATTATCTGTGAACATTAATTCTATGTATATAATAATTTAAAATTCCAAACAGTGAAGAGTTAAGAACAGTCTGGAAATATTATAAATTTGATATCTTACTTACATTTCTTCAATTTAAAACAAAGCTTATATCAATCTAGCAAATTTAATGGTCATTTCTCCTTCAAATGCTCTTCTTTCAAAATAAAAAAAAACGCTTTGAAAAGGCTTTTTGAGTGATTGTGCACTTTAATCCTTAGAACGTTGAATTATTTTTGTTTGAACCATGAAGACCAAAGGGTCTATTTCAATTTAAAATCATCATAAATCATTAAATGTCTTAGTTAGCTCTTTCCGATTCATTTGAATACCTATGTTATGGGTCTATGGCCAGCATAAATATTTTCACCGGTACTCTTACTTCAGAAAATGATGTCTACAGACGTCACATTCTGACGTCTAAAGTCGATCCCCATGCTGTAAGGGTTAATGAGATTTTTACACTCTCTTTGGCTGTACTTGTATATGATTTTTTTTCTCTGACACAGATAACTTGGTGTAGATTGCCATCTTTGGATGGTCCCCTTTGATGTATTCTGTAGATATTATAAGACAAATTTATAATATATAATTTAATGTTTTCCAGATGAAGGAGATTGAGATATTTACTTGTAGAGAAGAGGTTCCTGGAGATCCACACTTTGGTCTCGTCAATGATGTTTGTATTCATTATATTGTTTGGAAAATGTACTGTAGCTTCTGCTCTTCAAAGGCTATTGAATCCTTTTCCCACTAAGTTATCTTATTAAACCACCCCCCTCCACCCCCCCCCCCCCACATTCATTTTAAGTGGGTGAAATTTGTTCAACCCTTAGAGCGCTGAAATATTTTTATATAAACCATGGAGACCAAAGGGTTTTTGCAATTTGAGAGCGTCGTAAATGTCTTAGTTAGCTATTTTTGATTCATTTGAATATCTATGTTATGGGTCTACGGCCATTATAAGTATTTTCACTCTTACAGTGTGGGGATTGACGCTAAAGTCGATCCCTGGTGATCCCCGGACTGTAGGGGTTAATTTAAGTCCAAATATTTACAAATCTTAATGTTTAAACACTCATTTCATTCTTAATAACTGTAATTTAGCCTGATAATAAAACAGATGGAAAGCATGGCAGTCAAAGCGTTATAGCAATCAGAAAATGTACAATGGTCTAAATGTTTCAAAAGTTCCTTATTCAGCTTCTATTTGTGGTTTCAGTAAACTGTTTGTTGCAAATCACGTACCAGACAACTGGTGTTTTAGGAGATGTGTCTTTGGCATCAAATTAAGTTTGAAAAGATAAACTGCAAGAAAACAACTGTTGTGTCACAGAAATAATCTAAATTGTGACATAAAATATTCACTGGAAGGCTGAGCAATTTCTCTGATAACAATTTAAGAAAAATAACTGACTGTAAAAGCTATTTGATTCTTTTTTCAAATTGTATGTTTATACAAATGTCCAATAATATTTTTCAATCAATATCAATATATACAATTGTGACTTGCTTTGATTTATTTTCAGGACTTGAGTAAGGTTGGCCCAAACCAAGACAGTTTGTTGCGACTGGCAGCAGCCAATATCAAAGCAACTGAGCCAAGATCTACTACCAGTGATAGTAAGTGACTGATAAATGTTTTGATAAACATTGCTTTATTTCATGTTTATACTCACAGATCTATATATTAGTTAAATATATATCTCTCACCTACATATCTCTCACCTACATATATCTCTCACCTGTCTTTTCAGCCAAAACCAGAGGAACTAAAAGAAAAATTCAAGATAATTTCATTACTGGCGGGATAAGACCAAAGAAAGGGTAATAAATAGCGAGCTTATTATTATTATTATTTATATCTAAATGGTAACATCTAGCCTAATCTGTGATCACTATATCACTGACAGACTCTTATTTTTCACATCAGATATATTGATTTAAAAATAACTTTGTTACAAACTCTGAATAAGGTGTAACAAATTGTATATGTCTGGCTGTTCTGATCTTCTGGCTAACCACTTTGTTTTAAACAATGGCCTTTTTGGTCTTGCCATGTCAAGTATTTTGTTCCATGACAAAAGTTCATACCGATTGAATAATAATAATAATATTATAATATGATAATAATGATAATAATGAAGATTTGTCATTTTACATCAAAAAAATAAATACAGTATAGACATGATGCGATATTAAAATTGAATACCCTGTAAGTTAAATAAGTTAAATGCTGTAGATCTGGTAATTTTGGAGTGTTTAAATTTGACAAAATTTCTGATTTTGAGACTGTTCATGAAGCTTAGAATTTGTGAATTTTTCTTTTTCTTTAGTAGCGCTATTAGAATAATAATTTTTGCCAGATTGTTGAATTCGCGAGTTTGTCCTCCCCGCAAAATTCGCAAAAATTAAAAACTTGCGAATATTAAAATATCTACAGTAAGTTAAGTATGTTAAGAAGCATTTTCCAGAAACACATGATCCGCAGGCACGATGACTGGGTAAAATATATTATATACATCAAACATTATTCAATAATTTAATAAAAAACATGATTGGGCTAGAGCTGTAACGACCAGATTTGGTAGGCATAGTGGACAGATTGAAAATAATTATTTCTTTTCTTGGATCAGAGAAGTCATTTCTGTGTCTAAGATGGCTCCCCAAGGTTATCCTGTTGAACATCCGTTTAACAAAGATGGGTATCGCTACATTTTGGCCGAGCCGGATCCTCATGCACCAAACTGGCAGGCGTTTGATGAGAGTATAGAGTGGGCTGGGAAACCTATACCAGGTTATCTGTATCGTATATACCTAGGCTCGCAGGTGCGCCTTGCAATGCATGATCGAGGTAAATATATATGTCTACTTTGTGTATTCTACTTAATTTTTTTTTGATTTTTGTATAGATTACCTTACAAAATATCATAGTTAAGTACATGTAATATTATTACTAGTGTTAGCAACATGACATGAAATCAAGTGTAATGTTGTAATTTATGTATTGATTATTGTTATCAATATCTAAATGTATCAAAATGTTGTTAAAAATTTAACACATTTAGCCTACATTTTGTGAAATTCAATAGCATTGACCTCCAATATTTCCACCGAGCTAGCTAATACAATGGTGTATGGGAGAGGGGGTCTTATATACCTATTCACCGAGTTGCCATTCAAAACGCTATTCGGTGACGTCACTGCATTTCACAGAATTTATAATATGTATGATTGTTTTTATCAGCTCCTCAACTGAAGCTTTCAGAGAATCGTTTATCCGCAGTAGGAGAGAAGGGCTACAGTATGATTCGTTCGACACATGGTAACTATAAAAAAGTGATAAATAGTTTGCATTTGTAAATCTATCATTGAATTTTCAGTTGTTGTCTCGCCTTGCTGATATTTTTGTGTGTTCCGCTATAAATAATGGGGTCTTGAGCTGTTGAAATTGTTTTCTTTTTAAAAAAAATAATTTTATTATAGTGTGTGTCTATTCATTTGATATTGTTAAAGATGATCTGTACCCAGCGAACATGAGGTGTTCAACCAATACTGATTCAAGGTTGGTCCACCATCTGCAATGCTGGCCCAACATCGAAACATTATTGTATAAATGCCTCTTGTTTGCTGGATATCTAATCGTATGACTCGGACCATTTACTGATTATGACACCTGTTTGACAGGGGTCAGTAGAGGGGCGTGGTACTATGAGGTGACACTGGATGATATGCCACAAGACACCGCAACAAGGATTGGATGGTCTCAACAACTGGGTAAGCATTATTTTATACCTAACCCATTGAACTTCAATCGTTTTTTTGCCACTTCAACCCCTAACAGTTTTGAGCTATTCATTTTAAATTCTCAGTCCCTTGAAGTTGTGTCTTGCTACTGTGATCCACAGCTTCAAGATACTGATATTGTAATACAGATTTAGGGCATTTTTCATATCTAAAAACAGGTTACATAACTGGAAATAAAATCCCACAAATACCACTAAAGTTGACTGCGGTGGACTACAGATTATTTATTACTTTTCAGAAGTTAAATTTCAATTAGTGAGATTTTAAAATGATCAGCCTCCATGTTGACAAATATAAATAATTTCATTCACCTGAATTTGTGGATCGAGTGACAAGTGGGTGAAAATTAGATTTGCGCAGCATGGCGCTTCAGGGGTTGATGTACTATTAGTTCAAATGTATTTTCTGTGAATAATTAATCAATGATCTGTGGTGCAATTTACTTCACACTTATTAATAAATAGCAATATATTATATGATCTTTTAGTCTGCCTTTTCAATTAAAAAAAAGATAGGCTTTTTCAACTGGAGTTCTGCTGCAGTGCGACTAACATTTTCTTGTGGGCATGATAACCTCAAATGTTTTTCATGTATTTTGAACAAATTTGCTCTGCGCATTGTTAATAACCAGTTCTCAGACTAGTTCGATAATGGCATAAGGTTCTTGTCAAGTCTGCTCTTGTTATTAGACTGCCTTTTATTATTTTTTTTTAAATGTGAGTTATTTCAATTAAAGTTCATCATCGTCTGTGTCTGCTTCATCTTCGGCCTTAATACATACCAATTTTTTCATGTATCTGAAATTTATTGTGAGCAAGATCACAGATGTATGTACCGGTATCCTCCTCAAATTTGTTTTGCATGTTATGTTTTGGAACCACCAGCAAATCTTTCACAATTACAGATGCCTTTTGACAAGATCAATAATATTATTTGAGGTTTAGTTTGAATTTTCCACACATTACGATTATATCCAGATATTGACAGAATATATGCATAAAACAGATCACTGTAAGCTTATTCTTTCTGCTGCTGGGAAGTATATATATCATCCCCTTGGTTATGAAAGGGTGTATCTGCCAAAATGGACTTTAAACTGAACAGCAAACCTTCGGGGTTGTGTTGACAGTGTAGAGTGAAAGGGAGAAGTCAATTTGTGAGAATCAGTTTGAAAGCTGGCAGGGGGTGTTTTTGGGAAAACGTTTTTTGTCAAAACTTATTCATGGGATCATGGAAATATATATTTATTTGTAGTTCAATAATTTTTCTTTGTAACTTCGGTCAGGTAATCTTCAGGCCCCTTGTGGTTATGACAAGTTCAGCTACTCGTGGCGATCTCGTAACGGCACCAAGTTCCATCAGAGTAAAGGGAAGCATTACACAAAAAGCTGCAAGCAGAAGGACGTGCTCGGCTTTTATATCTACCTACCAGGACCGAACAAACCTGAGAAACTGACACCTCCAGTATATAAAGATAAGGTAGGATAACATGGAAATACATTTACCAACATTTGATATAGCCAACTTATCTGGTGCTATCGTGGCCAAGAAAACTTGTTAAATGAACACAGCTTTTCCACATGCACTGAACACTGGTGACTGTCCGGCATAAATGTACAGCTCTGTCGTGCAAAGCCAAAAGGCAGTATCTACAAGTAAGCAGATACTGCCTTTTGGCTTTGCAATGTACAGCTCCTGTCTGTACAGAAATGTGTGCATACGCATGCGCTTTTCTCATACACTGCAGTTATAACCCTACAATGCTGAATTAATTTTGTATTAACCATGGAGACCAAAGGTTTTTTTTCAATTTGAAATTATCATAAATGTCTTAGTTAGCTCTTTTTGCTTCATTTGAATACCTATGTTATGGGTCTATAGCTGTCAGAAATATTTTCATTCTTTTAGTTTTTATACGTCAGAATCTGACAGACGTCAGATTGTGACGTATAAAGACGGTCCCCGTGCTGAAAGGGTTATTGCTACGGTATCAGCTCTTTTGGCCTCTCGCTGACGTATTGCTTTAACCATGAAGAATCCTTCCCTCCGCATTTTCCTATATTTTTTACTATGAACATGATATGTCTGCACCGCCACGCTTACCCGGCATAATTAACCCTTTACCGATAATGAAACCACAGTATCTTGATGGCACTTTATTGTGGAAATAATTATGTATTTAATACACATTATTGTGGATGTCATATGCGTTCACAGTTTACAATCTCGTTTTTAAAAACACCAGTCATTTTTATCTTGTTCACACCTGTCAAAGCATATAAGGCATATATGTGGTGTATGTAATGCCTGTATCATGTGTATTGTGTCTCAACACTAATGGCTTTCACCATTGATTACACTTTTTTTGGAATGCAATGTGTTAACTTGTTTAGGGTTGAATCAGCAATGTTTTAGCCTCTTCACCAAATATTACTGACCATGAAGTAGCTGTCTCAGATTCACCTTCTCACAATATATTAACGAAATGTTCTCTGCCAGACTTGTCACCATGAACCTTTTATGTTGGTATTTAAAAATATTTCTGTTGTGAGAACGTACTCCACTATCCAGCCAATACACCATCCACATTGTTATAATGTCGAATGATGTTTCAAAGTTAACCCAGCATCTTCCAATCATTTTTTTAACGTTTATGCAGTATATTGGTGTTTCATCTAGCCATTTCTAACATGGCACTATGCAATGCCGCCCTTTTTGAGCGCCATGTTCTCCTTCATTTATCCAGGAGGCGCCACGCATTCAACCTAAGCCACAGCATTTACATAGTGGCGATGTTTACGTTTGTAATCGATTCTTCAAGATTCTCCTTAGTTATGGGGGTACTGGAAACGCCTAAGCGAGCGCCTGGTGTTCATAATTAGATACCCCCACCGAGCTCCTTCTGATGTATTCTGTATTTGTTCAGCTAGGGCAATATAGTTTTTTGGGGAGATACATTCTTCATAATATCATGTGTAACTATCTTGTAAACCTTTAACCCTGACCACAATGATATCCTTTTTGTATAAACCATGGAGACCAAGGTTTTTTTAATTTGAAATCATCATAAATGTCTTAGTTAGCTCTTTTCGCTTCATTTGATTACCTATGTTATGGGTTTACGACCACTATACATATTTTATTTCTTTCAGTGTGGGAATTGTCTTTATATGTCACAATCTGATGTCTACAGACATCTGACGTCTACAGACGTCAGATTCTGACGTATAAAGATGGTCCCCGCACTGAAAGGGTTGAGGGTGAATGTGTTTATTTAATAAACACAAATATAATAAAACAAACAAAAGGGGCATTATTTCTATATTTAATCAGATCTGTCAGAGAAAGATTACAGTTCACAATAATCTCTTCCTATGTTGCATATCTTATTCTTACAAATACCACATGATTATACATAATATTCACTTTGACATTATGTTACACACCTTTCTTGATAAGAATAGCAAGTAAAGGTGGCTTAGGTACTTTTAATTTCATCTTCTCAGTTTAAGACACCAAACACAATATTTGTTATATGATTATGAAAATACAAGTGATTTATTTTTTTGTCAATTTGCCATGATAGTTTTAAAGCTAGAATGAAATTAAGGTAGCACACTGCGTCATTTGATGAGTATAAAGCCAAATGAGTTACAACAGAACAAATGCCGTCGAGGAACAATGTTATACCGGTATATATATATAAATCCTATGTACATAACTTGATAATTATCATAACAGATATTTAACCTTGTAAAAATAGTATGGGTTTTCCCTTGCTTTGCATTTATAGTAAAATCAACAAACATCTTTAACACACAATAATTCAAGTTTTGCAGATATCTACTTATATGATATAAAGCTGCACATATTATAAAGATCTTTTACAATACATATTGAAATAAAGCGTTAGTCATTACCCCTTATCCTGCTAAGTTATTTTATTTAAATTTTCAACCACTTGAGGTTGTGTCTCTACTGCGATCCACAACCTCAAGTGGTTAAAAATTACTCATATTTGTCTAATTTGTAACCAAACATTTGCAAATATTGATGTTTAAACAGTCATTTTAGTCCCAATAACAGTGAAATAATCTGCAAATAAAATGGATTAAAAATGACAATAGTCGCGATTAGCTGTAGCAGGCAAAGGGTTAAGTATGATATTAATATTTTCACACACGTTGCAGTCACCGGCATTCAATTATTTTTATCACATCTCCTGTTTATCTCATGCATGTATTTTGTTGAAAGCACATACCAGATCTCAACATCACAACCTAACTTGATTTCGCTATCTTTCAATTATAGGTATTATTTGAGACCATTATCTTTGACAAGACACATTTATTTTTTATTCATTTAAAGCTGGATTACCACAATTTCCTGCTTCAAATGCCGAAAATGGGCCAATTTACTAATTTCCAAATCGAATTTTTGACCAACTAAGAATCTGTCACTAACTATTTTATCAATTGCAGTAACATTTTATTTGTTTTGTAATTTCTGAACAACGTAAAAATGTGTTCCCAGCAGAACAAGTGTTTAGTTTGTTCATTGTCATGTGCCGTTCCAAGACACTGAGTCTTGCCAATAATTAATGAGAGTTGCAACAGTACATGTAAAATATATCCAGTATCTAAAGAAACTTGTAGTTGTAGCAAACATCAGCACCCGGTAGTTTAATAAATTCTGAAAATTTGTAACATTGTTATTTCTCTGGTAAACCCTGTTTCCCAATATTGAGGTTGATTCTCAAATGAGATCTTTGTTTACCATCTTTTTTCAAAAACATGTTATTTTTTAAATTTCTTTCATGTATTCGCTGAGTCTATTTTAATCAGTCTGATGATCTAATTTCTTTCAAAATTCAACAAAAATTTTACAAAATGATGAAAAAAGCATTGTATTTCTCACATTTGTCTCTTTCAGAGAATGTCCACGTTAAAATATTTGGCAGAACAGAAAATTATTTGGAATTTATCCATATTAAGTATGTACTTCTTTTCAGTGGGGTTCAATCCATTTATAAGCTTTTACACTGCAGATGCACTTGTTGATTAACCATTGATTGACTGCTATCACTAGCACACTACCAACAATAGTCGTTATGTAATAAACCTTGGTCATTCTTCCCCAGTAAAGCAAATCCACCATTACCCTGGTACCACGTCTCTCATTGGTTATCAACAAGTGAATATGCACCATAGTCCTAAAGCATTGACTATAATAGAACACATTATAACATAACATTAGCCCTTATCCTTAAGTTATCCTTAAGTTAATTTATTTAAATTTTCAGCCACTTGAGGTTGTGGATCGCGGTAGCGAGACACAAGTGCTTGAAAATTACTCATATTTGTTTAATTTGAGACCAAAAATTTACAAATATTGATGTTTAAACACTAATTTTATTCTCAATAACAGTGATTTGATCGACTGATAAAACAGATTAAAAACGACAATTGTCGTGAACAGCAGGATAAGGATTAAGGCAAACTTAAAATCTGTGATACAACATGCACGAGGCGCTTCTGACTTTGTAACAGGGTAAACACAGTATTATCTCACATTACATGAAGTCTAGACTATAATGTAATAATATCACAGGACAGCATTACAGACAGGTTTAGCGTGGCGTGCATAGAGACAAATTATTGTAGTGCGACATCCTGACATTGTAGTACTACACCCGTATATTTACAGGTTTCACACAGATTAAAGTTAACCCTTTCAAGCCTGAGTCACCGTTGTCATCTTCATCCACTACAAGCTGCGAATTGCTGTCGCAATTCTCGACTTGCAGTAGATGGAGATGACTTGAGGTGTGTGCCACATGAAAAAATGTCTAGTTATTATTAAAACTGTTCCATCTAAATTTTCGTTCTTAAACCCTTAGGTGTAGGGAAATTAAGTCATTCTTCAGACATGCAAAAAAATGATTTGGTGCATTCTGAGGGTTCAAAGAGTTCAATAAGATGGCAGCGAAATTGATCAAATAGTTCGTAGCACAGTGTAGTTAATTAAATCATTCAATATGGGAGATATCCATTTCTCACAACTACAATATGTTTCTTTCATTTGAATCTGGACATTGCAGCAGAAATTCCAGCTTGAAATGAAGTAAACAGCAGCAGTAAACACATAACCTAAAGTATTCTTAATGTTATGAGTTTTAAAAAATTAATGTGTAGCAACTGCAAATATGCAGAATACATTTCTGCAATAATGAATTTGTTTGCAGGCTACATGAATCATATATCATTTTAATAACACATCTCCTGAATTTTAACCGGTTTATTGGCAGTTTCAGTATACTTGTACACTTCTCACACAGGATTCATGCTGTCTAGCGGCTTACATGTAACTCATGATATTATAAGACAAGATGAATGTAAACTTTATCCCCCTGTGGTTAAAAGAGTTGTTTTGAAATTCGCTTTATTAAATAACCTCCCAGTAAGTCTGACACAATAAACTAATACCGGGTTAATGCCCATTGCTGAACCAACATTGTCGACAGTGGCTCAACATCATCCACACACTGCCCAATGACTTACCGGGTATATCACAAATCACAATGATAGGTAACATGCAAATACTATACTTCTGAGCATTTGGAATCTATGTGTATGGTGAAATCATCAGTCTCATGAAATGATTTTACTATAATATTATATTATTAACAAGATCAGTTAGTGGATGATAGTACTTATATTATTCAAGGGATAATTTGTATCGCAACATAAATTTTAGTCAAATATCAAGGATATAAACAGCTAATCCAACTAATAAATGCATCGTAGGAGGCGTTGAAATGGGTCACAAAATGTGATACGATTTCTGTTAACACATATAGCGCTGAAATACTTTGGTATACATCATGGAGACCAAAAGGTTTTTGTCGATTTGAATTTGTCATAAATATCTTGGTAAACTCTTTCCGCTTAATTTCAATACAAATATTTTAATCCTTTCAGTGCGGTGATCTCCTTTAGACGTCAGAATCTGATGTCTAAATTCGATCTCCGCACTGTAAGGGTTAAATTATGCCCTTAATTTAACCCTTGTCCCGCGGAATCTTTTATTTCTATTTTTCGTCATTTGAAGCTGAAATTGTTAATGCAATTTCCAGCTTTAAATGACGATAAATATTTATGCAAAGTAAATAATGCTTGAAACTGTGTACTGTAGATCTGGTAATTTTTGTGTGTTTAAATTTTCGAATTATTTATTTCGATGATAGTAAAACTTGTATAATAATAATTTTCGCGAGATTCATAAATTTGCAAATTTGGCCTCGCGAAATTCGCCAAAAATAAAACTTCACGAATATTACCAGATCTACAGTATATACGAGTGTACCAGGACAACGTACCAGGACAACGGTTGAATAATTGTGCTGCTGTGGCCGTAGCTTTAAATGGTTGAAAATATATAGAAACAAACAATTCAGCGGCACAGGCGTTAATTATGCTGTGAGTTTAATGATGTTCTAGTGATTTAAACAGAGGCATGGCATGTTGGGGTTTTAAGCCTTGTGATGACGCATTAAACAGTATAATTCATGTTATTAGTTTGTAACACTAGTTAATGTTGTGTCATAAATATCTGCACAAATGGAAACATATAAATATATTGATCTCACTTGTGCAACACGGTTAGTGCAGATAGTACATAAATATGCAGTATGGTGAAAGTTTATGCGGATATAATTAAACATATAATAGCAGTAATAATATACAGGAGATAACATAGCAATAATCTTAGCACCATAACATGTGCCACTGTGAACACATAATAGTCAATATTGCAATCTTCATCCAGTATCGTTTGTCATTTATTGTCATCTGTTTTGGCACAAGTTGCTTTATGCGCCCATTATGTTTCAAGACATATAGGTTTGATCATGTAACAGGGTGCGAAATAGAGTTTAAAATATGATCAGTTTCCATCATAATAAAATAACACCTGCTACCTTATAAACTTGGCCTGCATTTCGCAAATCGCAGACTTCTATTTTGCACCCTGTATAGTCACTTTTTAAACCAAAGGGAGATAATTGACACATTACTTCATGTCATTTATCACCCTTTAGTACATACATGTATGTACTATGTATCGTTGTTGATTGTTAGATATTCACTTTGTAACTTTTGAATCTGTATCATAAGTTCAAATGTAGTTATGAATTAACAAGATCGACATGTTGAATGTTGGGTTAATGTTGGGGCAGAGTGGCCCAATATTAACCCAACATTGTGTTGTGTTGGACATTGATGGTTTACTAATATCCCGTCACACCAGGGTAGGCTCCTTGTCGATGAGAAAGAGAACTTCTGGAGGATTACAGTTCGCTGCTGAGGCAGGGTTCGGGGGGCCAGGAGAGGGTTGAGGTTTGGTATGACGGCGCTGCTCCTTCAAAACAAAAAATAAAAATATAAATGACTGCATATATAAATAATATTATTCAACATATTACCAACATGCGCAGGCTTTATTACAATTTTTTATATCAAGTTAACCCTTATCCTGCTAAGTTAATTTATTTAAATTTTCAACCACTTGAGGTTGTGTCTTGCTAACGTGATCCACAACCTCAAGTGGTTGAAAATTACTCGTATTTGTTTATTTTGAGACCAAACATTTACAAATCTTGATGTTTAAACAGTCATTTCATTCCCAATAACAGTGATTTAATCAGTCATTGAAACGAATTAAAAACAACTATTGTCGTGATTAGCAGGCAACAGGTTAACTCTTTCACGGCTAGCCAAGACTATAACAGTTTGTAAGCCGTTTTATCAGACAATCAAAAAACTATTTTTGGGAATGAAATTTGTTTTTAAACATTAATATTTGAATATCATTATGTTTCGTCTCAAATTAAACTGATATGAGAAACTTTCACAGACTTGACGTTGTCACGGGCTGGGAGCGAGACACTCTAACGATTAAAAGGGTTTATATTGGTTAAAATGAGTGGTTGTGTTATTAAAAAAAAAATTCTTTCCTGCTATTGTAAATGAGAATTTCAAGGTACAGTACTATCTTAATTGTACTCCTTTTTAGCTATAATTAGATAATGTATATCTGGATACTTACAATGCTTCGTGTGAGTTGGCGAACATTTTGTGAGAGCTTGTACTCGCTATAAGTGGGTTTCACTGGAATCATAGTGAAAACAATAGACATTAAATATTATTAAATATATTGTAAATTAATGTTGCTAATAATATTGCTAATTCTAACTTATGTGGAAAAAATAGGAAGATATGAGAAAATGTTGTTTTAATTTTGTCCACTGTTTGATTTAACCAAGCATAACCCAGTATCGGGTCAACAAATAAACAAGTTTAATGAAGTAATCCTTGATCTGCCGATACGCAATGATGTATACATAGTAAATATAAGGAAACAAAATTTAAATGGCAATGTATTTTTCATTGACCTTCCTTCACTACTTAATACTAGTCACTTTTAATGTTCGGTGCTCAGTGCAGTGTGTAGATTTATATGTAATATGTTTGAATATGACCAAATATATCTCTTTACAAGTGATATTTATTGTTCGCTTGCTTAGACAGTCACATTTTCTGACATTTTACAACTAGATTTGAATTTCGAATTAAAAATTTCAAAATCATCAAGTGTGGGTATTGCCACTCCTAATACATGTACTGGATATGCTACTTCAACCAATCTTTTAACCACAAATTTAAATGCCTCCTACCATTCTGACGTCTAAGGTCGATCTCCGCACTGAAATAGTAAATTATTTATAATGGTCGTAGACACATATAACATAGGTATTTAAATGAAGCGGAAAGAGCTAACTAAGACATTAATGATGAGTTCTAATTAAAAAACCCTTTGTTTTCTTGGTTTATATAAAAATATTTCAGGACTTTAGGGATTTAACACATATTGCAGGACGAGGTGTATTAAAAATGGAAATCAAGCACACTTCTAAACTAAATCTATTGTAAACATAATAAAGCGAGCATGCTTACTGTCCAGATTATTGGCATCATTAGTACTAGTCACAGATGGATCATGCCTGAAAATTAATAAAATATATATCTTCATTCAACTTGTACTATATATAATATCATGTAGCCATGGTAACCAGTGCAGTGTAGTTTTTCCACTAATCTAGTTACAAATTCATCTAACATCTATAGATGAAGTTAGCAATTTTTTTTTTCAATTTTGTAAAGTTGCAGATTCCCATTGCTACATGACAGTAACTTAAAATGCATAAAATATTTCAGGATAACTCATAACTATCATGCTGGGATGTTGCAAAGAGGAAGATATCTATATACCCCGGTATGTCAATGCACATTTCCTGATACACAAAAATTATGTTGTAATGCAAATATATTAATAACCATTACGGTATGTTGTCTTTGAAGTTACATACAATTTGACAGAAAAAGGTTTTGACAATTTCACTCGCACAAAGATTTCTCAGTAATTTATTATTGAATATAATGAATTCAAGATGAAATTGAAACACATGTAAAAGGAAAAGTTTACTTTAGTTATTAAGTACAGGTAATCCTATGATGCATAAATAATAAGCTCTAAGTAATAAGTTTGTAAATGAAATCGCAAATAGTTTCTAACTAAGTAGCTAGGAGGTAAACTATTGTAGCAAGGGCAGCATTTAAAACAGCATTGACTCAATGTTGTGTTAGTGGAGGTCCACGGTCTGTGATGCTAGCCCAACATTAAACCAACACTGGGTCAATATCTACAATGTTGGGATTATTCCTAGGAGAACTTACAAATAGGTAACACTGTCCTCACTCCCCTCTGTGCTATTTCTACTCTCATCTCTTCTTCTGAATACACACATTTATACAATTAACTATGTGACACTAGGAATGAAATATTCAATAACATGGAGAAAATTGCCATTTAGAAAATAAACGAAACTAAAATTTCATATTACTAATATATAATATGAAATTTTAATATCCACATGCAACAAATCGAAAACACACCATGTAAATTTAGCATCGTTAATACATATGCAAAATACAGGTATCTTGTGGCAACACATTATTTGTCTGGCACAGATACAGACAGAAATGTGTTGGAATTAAAAACTAAATGTTTGCGTTATGATGAGCTATAGTGAAATAGCGTTTTAAGTTTTAGAGTAATAGGTATAGTAATGTGACCACTTACCCGCCGTCTGGCGTATCCTCAAAACTTGTATCTTCTCTGGCGATGGCTCCTGTGAATGGAAACATTCATAAATATAAATCTGCACCGAAGGTCAGAACTCACACATATGCATATGTGTGATGTTCACATGATAATAATAATGTATAGCTGAACATGTTTAACCCTTTAACTCTTTAAGTGCTTCATTACTACTTAACATTTTCCTTTCATTTAAAGTTGGCATTGCTCACGCAATTGCCAACTTCAAATGAAAGGAAAATACCTACTCACTTAAAAATTAAACCTGCTAAATTTCACAATGAGGGCTTTACTCAAGATTTATACATGCATATTTGTTCAATTTCTGTCAAATTTTAGTTGTGGAAAAACAGTATGAATGCGCTTAAAAGCGTCGCCTGCACTCAAAGGGTTAAGCGGTGGGACAAACTTTAGACATCAGAATCTGATGTCAATAGATTCTCAAGCTGATCCCCGCACTGAAAGAGTGAAATATTTATAATGGCCGTAGACGGTAAGATCCATAACATAGGTATTCATATGAAGCGGAAAGAGCCAACTGAGACATTTATGATGATTTCAAATTGAAATAACTGTTTGTTCTTTTAATTTATATAGAAATATTTCAGTGCTTTTGAGGGTCAGGAGTGAAGAAATGTTGTTTCCCTTGACAAGATACTTTCATAATTCATGAAATGCCCAGTTTATTTTGAATGAATGTGTTCCTGATCATGCTGATTGTACTATAAGCTTTCCAGAACACAGTTAACCATCAACCCTTTAAACCCTCACGATGGATCGGAGCATCATTTTGTATCTCTAAAGAATGACTTAATGTATTAAAACCTAGTGCTTTTAGAACGACAATATTCATGAAACTTGTAATAATTATGATATTTTTTTGCCACTCGCTTTAAGTCATCTTCATCCACTACAAGTACATAATTGCGACAGCCATTCTCGGCTGTAGTGGATGAAGATCACAATATTCGGGGTTTTCAATCGAATGCAGCTTGCTGACACAATTAATTACAGATGCTTGTAAACCGTGAACGTGCTGAAATTCTACAAAGCATCAAAAGGGGACAAGTCCTTAAAAGCCTTGAAAGGTGGAAGGAAAAATTGATCTCATGTACTATAATACTTTTGTAATATGCATTATAATCTATGTATTACTGCATGTGATCAGCTGCTCTGTGATTGTGTCAAGTAATTACAATTTTTGCTAACTTTCTGATCATTTGGGACTTAAATTGATGCTGCTTCCACTGTTTGAGTTGGTTATTGGGAAATGTTATAGTAGTTTTTGAAGTCCTTGAAAAGTCATTGAATTTTGTTATTGGGAGCCTTACCGACCCTGGTTAGAGGAAGCTTTGGTTAGAAGGAGTAACCCAGCAAACACGACACATCGACCCAATGTTGGCCCAATGTTTGTCCACCGTATACGACTCTGGCCCAACATTGTTCCAACATAAAATCGATGTGTCGTGTTACCAGTGTTACCTTACCAGTGGGGGGAAAGACTCTAGTCGTCAGAATCTGAAAATTGCTCCCCGCACTGTAAGAGTAAAACTATTTATAATGGCAGTGGACCCATAACATACCTAGGTATTCAAATGAATCCGAAAGTCCTAAATAAGATATTTATGATAATTTGAAAAACTCTTTGGTTTCTTTCCATGGTTTGTATTACAATATTTTTAGCGCTTTGTGTGCTAGTACTCACCCTGATCAGCAGCATGACTTGGTTCGCCTTCACTGTTATTTGCTGGTAGACTAGAGTGCTCGCTGCACCACCTTCTCAGGGCTCCTGAGTTCGGGTCCGTTCGTAGCTCACTAGCGATTTGATGTCGTCTGCAGCCTGGTGAGCTATTGTCTCTATCACTGGTGGGTTTAGCTGACAGGTTATGCTGGCTGTGAGTCTCTCTGGATGCTGATGATAACACCGGGCTATCCTCACCTGGTCGCTTAAACTCCTTACGTCTGGCAGGTGGAGTGCTGCTCATACCACCTCGAGATGAGCCGGCCACTGACTCCTTAAACCCTGGTGCTGACGTCGACGCCGACACAGCAGCGTGATAAGACTTAGGGCGAAAATGCCAAGCATGATCCCCTGCAGATAGCTTATTTAGCACCCCTCTATGGTCTATATTGGCAGCAGCACCGCCTGAAGTGGTGGTCTTAGGCCGCACACAGTCACTAGCCATAGCAGACTTCCTGTAGTGTCCTGAACTCAGCTGTACCTGAGCTAACGAGGTGGTGGTGGTGGCCACCAGGTGACTCTGTGAGTCAGTGAAGGGGCTGTGAACGGCACTGGAGGTGATTATGTGAGTGTGTGGTGTGAGGGAGGAGTCGTGAGATCCCGTAGGACTGCACACCCCACCTGGTGACTGGTCAGAGAGCGGGGATACCAGCAGACCTGAGCCTGTACGAGGTCTGGCCCCTCCACGACCCACACCTGAGCCACACTTATCTAGTCCTGAGTCGTGCGAGTTACACTCGTCCGTGCTGCCCTCGCGGCTACTCTCACGGTATGAGGCTATGTCCTCACCACTCACTCCTGAGTACTGGTGACTCTCAGTGATCCGCTCCAGGCTTCCCTCCTCCTCTACATGCATCTATAAACACAAAATAACGAATAGTTACATGTGATACCTGGATCTACATGACAAACACAAAACCACGTAAAGTAACGTACAATAATCCTAGAGCCCCAGCAAACACAAAAGATTTGTATAACATTTATACAATATTGGGCCTAGTGCCAGGGCCTCGAATCCCTGTGTCATCTCATTCATCTCACCATCCTCAGGAGGTTCTCCTGGTCCAGTTTAGCCTATATCTGCACAATGGTGGGCTAAAACCGCATTCATTTCATTTTATTTTTAGAAATGAAATTCTTAAATCTGTGAAATTGATACATGGTATGACTGGGGCGGTTTCAATCAGTTAATGACAGAAAAAGAATACGGTTTTTTTCATTTGCAGCCAGAAATGGCATTAAAAATACCTGCGCTGTTCATTGTATGTTATTCATCTGCAAAAGTAACATACTATATTTATCACGTCGCATCTACATTATAAATGCACTGATATGAATATGAATGCTATTGATTTTACTACCTGAGATTCGTCAATACGCGCATGATGTCTGCGTTTCATGGATCTTCTGGCTCTCGTCTTCTTAGGAGGTGGAGCTCGGCGGAACTGTAACAAATCGACTTATTAGAAGCAACACATCTATGCCACACGTAATGCTGTATATTTTATGTATTAACCGTTGATTTAATTAAAGCAACCATATCATTTTTTTTCATTTAAGGATACAGTTATCTCTAAATGTATAGCTATACAGGTGCTCATTAGACTAAAAAAATCTTATCTCAACATCTAGTAATTTATAATTAATAACGTTAAGATGATAAATGACTGAAAGTTTAGATAACTTTTTATTAGTGCAATGGGTCCCAGGATGTGAAATATTGATGGGAAACGCAAAAAATAAGCGATTAACAAATGATATAATTACAATAAATTATTGCTCTTACACTCTTAACCGTGATAGAGATACATGAAGCACGATATGTTATTGTGCTTCCCCAGCAACCAATGCTGGCTTAACGTTGGCCGCCCGTCTACGACGCTGGGTCAACATCAAGCCAGTATTGGACCCGTGTCATGTGTGGGTTGTTTCATCGTACACCCAGCAAACATGAGACACTCACCCAATGTTGGATCAATGTTGGGCCATCGTCTACGACGCTGGCCCAGCATTGGTCCACAATGGGTGAATGTATCATGTAATTGTTTACTGAGAGGCTTACTCACTGATTTGAGGATTTCTGAGTTACGCTGGACGGCTGCGAATTCATCCTCCTCACTTTCCATTGTGTGTATACCTTCATCCTCCTCTGTTGACCTATATAACAACATTGGTAGACATTAGCAGTGCTACAGCTAAACTGCGTTTTTTTCGTTTAAAGACACAGCCTTCAAAGATGTAATATATTCTGATGACATAATCATACCGTTTTTAACCCTTACCACGCTGAAATGTTTTTTTCCAATTTGAGATCATCAAGTATGTCTTAGTTAGCTCTTTCCGGTCCATTTGAATACCTATGTTATGGGTCTACGGCTATTAGAAATATTTTAATTATTTCAGTCTTTATACGTCAGAATCTGACGTCTTTATACTTCAGAATCTGATATCTACAGACGTCAGATTCTGACGTATAAAGACGGTCCCCGTGCTGAAAGGGTTATGCGCTGTGTCGTTAACACTTGCGATGCTAGAGCTGTTTATATACCGTTTATATATACGGTTTCAAGAATTTTTTACACCAAATAAAATCCCAACAAAAAGTAAAGAATATTTATTCTAAGATGCTCGTTAATCTTATATTTCTTAATGGTCCACTTACTTGCTAGTAGGGAAGATAGGGGTGGATTATAATCATGCTTTCAGTGCGGGGATCAACTTTAGACGGCAGAATCTGACGTCTGTAGACGTCAGGTTCTGACGTCTAAAATCGGTCCCCGCCGCACGCTGAAAGGGTCACTGGTTGACTTACTTGCTAGTGGGTGATGTAGGGGTGGCCGAGCCCTCAGTACTCGCCTCACAGCTAGATGCCATCCCCATACCGGACAGTCCCGGGATATGCATAGCTGCCGCCAGCTCCTCATCAATACTCCCCTCCTCCTCTCCTCCCTCACAACCCTCCAGAGGCTCCTCTGGCTCCTCCGAGCGTCGTTTAGGTGCATTGCCCTGCAAATGAAAAAACAGAGAGTGAATACCGCTATCAGTCACGCACACGCTAAATCCATACAAAACATAAGAAACTAGTTGTTTAAAATAAATATATTTGCTTCGATCGAGAGGTAGCGTGCTCGGCCTCAGACCGCCAGGGCTCGAATTTCGAATCCTGTGTCTGGAGGGCAGTGTCATCTCATTCATCTCACCATCCTCAGGAGGTTCTCCTGGCACAGTTTAGCCTACATGTGCACGAAGGTGGCCTAAAACCCATTTTCCTTTTTGTCACAGCCGAAACATGCTGTTACAAGGAATAATTTGTTCCTGGAAACTTATATAGTAGTTATGTAGCTATAAATGTGCCGATATACTATTTCCATAGCAAAAGTGCTACACCAATGTGTAGCTTTTGCTCCCGATTGTGTAGCAAACAGATACATTCATTATTCCCTGTGTTATAAAGCCCAGCAGCCACAAGACGTTAAAACAATGGTGGTTTAATATTGGGCCAGCGTCGTAGACGGTGGCACAACATTAAACCACCATTGGTTCGATGTCTTCTGCTTACTGGGAGCGCTTCACCAAACATAAATACATTGGCTTCGAACGTGGAGAATTTTCTGTTGACAAATCCTGAGAAACCACGAGGGAAAACCCCTCTTTCTTCACTACAAAGCAAAACAAACATCACAGGAATAGATAATCCCCAAGCTATTTTACGACATCATTAAATGTCGCCGCGGGAGTTGTTTTGAACTCATTTTCCGTTGTTTGTGAGAGTTGTCAGTGTCGCCCTCTCATCTACATCCCGTGCCGGCCTCCCTACGTCTGACAGTGGTTGGTATAGTACACGTCACATCAACCTTTAAGCGTTAAAATATTCTTAAAAACCAATAAGCCAAGAAACCAAAGGTTTTTTTTCAATCTGGAAGAATCAATATTTAATGTCTTAATTAGCTCATTCCGCTTCATTCGAATACCTATTTTATCCTATTTATACACTTTTTATCTACGGCCATAATAAATATTTTACTTTTTCAGTGCGGGGACGGCATAATCTGACGTCTAAAGTCGGTCCTCGCACTGAAAAAAATAAACAAATTTTAATGGCCGTAGACCCATAACATAGGTATTCAAATGAAGCGGAAGCGGAAAGATTTATGATGATTTCAAATCGAAAAAAAAGTTTTGTTTTTATGATTTATACAAAAATATTTCAGCGTTGTAAGGGTTAAAGAAATGGAAAGCCATTCATAGATACAATAAAAACTGAATTAAAACGATGATTTCAAATTGAAAATAACTTTGGTTTCCATGGTTTATACCAAAATATTTCAGCGTTGTAGGGGTTAAGAGGTGTGTGTGTGGGAGATGTTTTCTCTGGATCGATACAGGCGTCGCTGGCTGATACAGCTCACTAACCGCATCCATCTCCTCCTGCTCCATCACAGTGGCCCATTTTGGGGACAGTGTCCCATTTTGGGGACAAGAGCACCAGGATTGAAGACAACCAGCAAACTCGAGACGTTCACCCATTGTTGGTACAACGCTGGACCACCGTCGACCAACATTGTGTGAATGTTTCGAGTTTGCTGGGAGAAAGCATCCCAGCAACACAGCAGATTATCCGGTGCTGGGTTGATGTTGGGCCAGCGTCATAGACGTTGACCCAGTGTTAGACTGACATTGAATCAGGGTCTTGTGTTTGCTATGAAGGCGGAATGCTAACCTTGAATTCTAACCTAGTTATCACGTCGGCTTGAAGCTGTGCCGACGATGTGGACGCTGTGCCGGCCCTGTGCCACAATTGAACCCTTGTTTACATGCATCACCGGGGATTAAATCAGGCCGAGCACACATTAGACTTTGACCCAATGTTGTTTTAATGTTGGTCCACCCTCTACGACTTTGGCCCAGCATGATTAAGCACGTGTAGTATGTGTGGTGAGAGAGAAGATTATGTTATCATCTCACACATTGAACAATATTGGTCTAATGTTGGTGCATCGTCGCAGATGGTGGGCAACGTTGATCCAACATTGGTTTAATGTGTTGTTTTTGCTGGTCGCTACCCAGCAAACATGAAACAATGATCCAATATTGGTTTAATGTTGGTCCACCGTTTACGACGCTGGCCCAACATTAAACCAACATTGGTTTATCATCTCGTGACTACTGGTTACTAACGAGTATGAATGTTTGGCCAGCGCTTCGCCTGTGATGGTAAAATCGTGTGCTAGTTGAGTATGCAGGCGGCCAGACCAGACCTAGCTGGTAATTCCGGACTTCTCTGGATCTCACCCAATCACGTCCTTCCTAATTTAAACCTCTGTTCTCCCCGGGGATCACTCCAGTCAGAAGGGGTTTTATAACCCAGTGTATGCCGGGGCATCAAATTTACGAAAATGGATGGAACATAGGTGTATTTATTAGGGTCACTTAGTGTATACTGGGGGCCAGCAAATTTCCGAAAATGGCATATGACTAGAAATCCATAGTGACCCAAAAACTCAATCCAACACTGCTTCAAACCGAAACAAAAAGTGTTAAACTTGTTTTGGTTAAACACTTAAAGCGCTGCAATATGTTTTGTATAAACCATGGAGACCAAAGGGTTTTTGTCAATTGGAAATCATCATAAATATCTTACTTAGCTCTGTCCGCTTCATTTGAATACCTATATCTTATGGGTCTACGGCAATTATAAATATTTTTACTCTTTCAGTGTGAGGATCGATTTTGCACGTCCGTCAGAACCTGACGTCTAGAGACGTCATATTCTGACGTCTACATTCGATCCCCGCACTGCAAGGGTTAATGTCCGACCAACGTCATCGACGATGGTCTAACACTAATCCAACATAGCGTCAGTATCGGACATTAAGCAGGAATCGGTTTGTTTTTAAAATAGTGTGTAACTATTTCCAATCCAGTTTCAGACTGCATATTTTTTTCCTGTCAATAATGATGAAATATGTACCATTTGCCAGTTTGGCCCAAATTATGTACCTTTTCGCACAAATTGTACATTAATTGTATGAGGCTGAGAACTCTACAATTACAGAATTTAAAATACATAATGATATACTGTATACATCATTCACAAACAATTTGTTTAGCTTAGTAGCACTTGGATGAAAGTTCTGATAAATTAGATTTGCAACTGCGAGCTAAAATGACAATACTATTAGTAATGATATAGTTATAGTGCAGTACGAAGAAAAGTCTTGAAATTCTAATATAAGCTAATCTATAGTGACCTATATCCCAGTGAACATTAAGTGATAACCAAGCATTCGCCCAATGTTGTGCTAACTTTTGCCATGTTGTCATATAAGCTGGGATGCCATCATGGTATTGACTATAAACCACTAGTGATTGTGCCTGCAATTGGCTGACACGCTGCATATTACAGTGCCTTCCAGTTAACATGACACATTTAATCAATGTCGTTTTTATGTTGGCTCACCGTCTACGACGCTGGCCCAACATTAAAACAACATTAATTGAATGTCTCGTGTTTACAGGGTTGTTACACCTCATTATGTAAGCCTACACACGACACGTTTTTGTGGTTGACTTGACAGGTCATAGACATCTGATCAGTCTGTCATATTTCCATTATTACAAGCAATCATTATTATTATTCATTATTATCCGTGTGGTACGTTCAATATTTATATCTATTAACAAGTATCACCAATAATGTATTGTTAAAATATGTCTTATTTCCGGCGACAATGCAGACCTGACCGGGCTGTCATGATTAAGTCAAATTTACTGGCCAGGCATGTGGACGACCCACCCCCTGGATAGCGTGCAGCGTGAAGTTAGTTATTGGTGGTGGTTTATTTTCCTTACCAATCTTTTGTTTCGTCATAGCACCTGGGACCCATCCCACTAAACTTTTTAAAAATTGAGATTATCTCAACTTTCTCTCATTTCCATTAGATGGTTGAGATAAATCCTAACTTTTCTAATGGAAATGAGAGAGAGGATGGGCTCTCTAATCCTGAACTGAAATAGGAAGACAATATTTGTTTTATGATTGTTTTTACTATATGCTATAATACATGTGGGTATGGAAAGTATAATGTTGATGTGCTGTGACATTAAACTGATTTTTCTCTCTCTTAAAGACTTTAACATAATTCTCTCACTCTGATTAGCGTGTAGTACCATAATATATAGTTTACATGATAATCAAAATGTGTATTTGAGGTTGGGAAAAGTTTATTTCTGATTAAGGGTATCAGTCTAAAATCAGCTAGTGTTTATGTTGGACCCGAGGTGGTGTTAGGTGTAGGTATGTGGTAACGAAGGGACCAGCTGTCTCACGCAGCAAACACGCGACGTTTAACCAATGTTGGGCCAGCGTCGTAGACGTTGTCCCAACATCAAACCAACCTTTGCTCAACGTGGTGCCGGGGATCGATCTCTGATAAAGGTGGCACAGATGTATCCTAGCAAACACGATATTTTTACCCATGTTGGCTTAATGTTGGTCCACCGTCTGCGACGCTGGGCCAACATTAATCCAACAATAGGTGGACGTCTCGTGTTTGCTGGGATGCAGTCTTCACACAACAATGCTCTGAGCGCTCACTCCACCAACCAGCCCAGCAAACACGCGATCATGTCCCAATGCTGGGTTAATGTTGGGCCAACGTCGCAGAATGTGGGCCAGCATTATTTAACCCAGCAGTGGGTCAACGCCTAACTGCAAGTCGCTCTGTTTGCTGCCTATTTTTGGCTGACTGCTTTGAGACCAGTGGAATATGAATAGTCCGAATAATCCCAGTTTAGTAAAATTGTATGAAACCGCTAGAGTTTCTCCGTGGCCTGGGGTTGGTGTTATTTCTTATCAAGCTACATGCGCAAATCACATTACGAATAAACGTTTAACATGGATCATTAGTGTAGAAAGTACAAACAGGTTCCTCGATTATGTATATGGGTATAGACTTATATATTGATCTCATGCAGTGATAATTTTCGTGTCTTTTTTCAGCTTTACAATGTAAATAGAATAATAATTAATACATATTCATATTCAAAACACCTAGTATTATATTAAGAAATACTGGAGACACTTGTTTCATAATTCTAATGTTTTGTTAGCATCCATACTTATCAGAGCTTCTGGAAGAAAGTAATCCAATTACATGTTACAACAGCATTTAGCAGCTTAACAGTGGTCAAGTTGTTTTAGTTACTATCTTATACATAGGCGTATTGTTATTATTGTACACATAGATTGTGTGCATTTCTTGCCATTACAGTTTTTTAGTTGTGAGCATAGATGGATTCTAACTCTATGTTGTGAGCAAGAACCACACCTTACCTTAGCATATTACTGTCATATCAAGGCAACAGTAACGTCTTACTTGTAAAGTAAGCAGTTACTGCTGTTTTCATTAGTCATTAGTGCTGACTACGGTATAATATCTATTTTTATGACTAATGGCACTGGACTATCATCTGTGTGGGCATTCAATTAATCAGCGAGACATAATTAAAATGGATTACGTAGATATTGGCCCAGATCTGGGCATGATTTCACCAACAGTTTAAAAAACTGTTCCTACTGGTTATAATATGGCTAATTCTTCTCAGTCTTAATTAATTGTTCAGGTTTGATTAAAAGGCAATTGCTACAGTATTAGGTTTGATTAAAAGGCAATTGCTACAGTATTAGGTTTGATTAAAAGGCAATTGCTACAGTATTATATCTTTTATGAATAGCATATCCTTGGTTGTATTTACGTTTATCTACTGTACAGCAAGCCGGATTTATTTAAAAGTCGAATACGTACGTTGTTCATCATCACTGACAAAATACATGGCTTATCATTGGCCAAAAGGCAGGCGACATTGGATAATTTCTTGTCAGTGATTGTAGGGAGTGCCAGCTCGTTATATTTTTTATGCACAGCGGTTTATGATAATAATAAAACACACATTGCGTTGTGTGGTGCGTAGACCGGAATATGTGCTGATATCACAGGTATTGGATGTCTGATATGATATATGCCATATTGCTCACCAAACCGCAGAATAAATCGGTCCCTTGGATATGAAAGGGTGTATCTGTCACTTTGTGAAGTGACAGATACACCCTTTCATATCCAAGGGGACGCTTTGTATACATTATTCAGGAAATGATTTGCCCCATAAAATGGAGTAGTAGGTTGTAACCCTGCTTTTCCTAAAGTACTATTGTCCATATCAAAAACCGCTCCACCGACATTATTTGTAGCGTTTGTTTTTGGCTTTGCAGACCAGAATACTAGTATACTCACAAATCCAATGAGAATTCCAGCACTTTCAAAATCCTCAAACGCTCTGCTTTTTGGTTTCTTCTTTCGAGGACGTCCCCCGTCCGTCGGCGGACGTTCAACCACCTCCTTCTCGTCGTGGGATTCAAACGCCTTTATACGATCACGTACAGACGGGCCCAGGCCGTCACTAAAAACAACAGAGAGAAAAAATAGACAATTATTCCGGAGATCTGAGCATTATGTTTGTGCAGAACAGGGTATAATAGCGAGGCTTGTGAGGACAGACGAGCCATTATGTGGCATAATACGTCATTGTCACTGGTATAATTGATTCTCGGAATCTCCGGTCCTTTGTCAATGCGTGGGATTGAAACGAATTCTTGTTTAGCCCTGGCCCTAGCATTTCGTTTAAGAGGAATTTGTACTCATTTTCATTATGGTAACAATGTTTTGTGCGAGCGATCTCTACCCCAATGTCCGCAAAATGTCCATAACTTTTTAATGACTGTGCGAGCTGTGATCTGAGCATGCGGGCATGTAACTCACTGAAATGTTACAGATTCTAAAAAAAACTATTTTCGACCTGATTATTCGAGGGCAAGTCTTAGATATGACCGTCCAAAGAAATGTACAACGATTTTGTACGGGGTCAATCTGTGGCTAAAACCTGTTTCTGCTAATACATATATATACACCATAGACCTATTCTAATTCTCTGATATACACATAGCTTTTAGTTACTCCTAAATGATCATTTGAATATAATAGTACTGTCCATGAACTCAGCATTGCTGTGCATTGAATACTTGCGCTTTCCTGATCTCCGCTATATATATCGTACTTTTAAATATGAAAGGATGTATCTGCCACTTTGTGAAATGTCAGATACACCCCTTGCTATCCAAAGGGGCGATATATAGCCATCATTATGACAATTATTGTATATTGAGGATCGTTAACTTTACCGTCATTTTCACATTATTTCCAACATGTATGACACAATAATAAGTAGTCATACATCAATCATATCATATGAGTTTACCATTGATATCCAAAGGGGCGATATATAGCCATCATTATGACAATTATCGTATATTGAGGATAGTTAACTTTACCGTCATTTTCACATTATTTACAACATGTATGACACAATGATAAGTAGTCACACATCATTCATATCATATTTTTCCCCATCATATGCGAGGTTTCATATGGCTGGTATTATGGTGTGATTAATTACCCCTGCAACAAACACTAGCCATTAATCCAATGCTGGTTTTATGTTGGTCCAGCGTCTGCAACGCTGGCCCAACATTAAACCAGCATTTGTTCAGCATATCGTGCTGGGTATAGATTGTATTGTACGTATAATTTTATGCAAATGGTGTTCATTTAACCCTTTCAAGCCTGAGTTTACCATTGTCATCTTCATCCACTACATTTCGCGAATTGCTGCCGCAATTCTCGACATGTAGAGGATGAAGATGACTTGATGTGGTTTAAAAATTAAAGAAAATTATCATGTATTGGTAAACCAATTTGATGGAAATTTTCGTTCTAAAATCCTTAGTTGTAAGAAAATTGAGTATGTTTTCAGGGATGTAAAATGATGCTTTATTGCATCGTGAGGGCTCAATGGGTTAAGTGTGATATGGGTGAATACAGCACTCGTCCAATGAATAAGGTGTGAGCCTTTAGGCGAACAGCTTATTCATTGGAGTGCTGTATTTTAACATATAACATGAAAAATGAACAACTTTTGTATTTTCGAACGCGATCACGTCACACATGACACAACTGCCATTCATTGCAGTTCAAACTATATAGCAAGAGTGCGAAATGCATAATACTTGTGCTGTGTATTTCTGTTGATGCCCATACACGACTCAGGGGGGGGAATTAGCACCGGCCCGCCAGCCAATGGCCGGTGATTTTAGCTTCGGGCCGGTAAATATGACTTATAACCTGCCCGAATCAATGGTATGTGGAATTTTAACAGTAGAATATAATATTTTACTTTCTCGCTCATTTGATAAAATTTGTTGCGTTGTAAATGTAGAGCTGCATCCAGAATACAACAATCTAGATTTTTTCACTTCACAATAAAAAAAAGACTAGAAAGTTCTTGGATTAGGCATTAAAAAGGTATAATAATAAAATTACGGGCAGGTGAATTTGTTTGCGGGCATGTGAAAATATTTTGTTACCAGCTTCAAGAGAAAAAATCATTTCCAGCCCTGCACGTATAACAATGAAAACTACCTTTATCTAGCAAATACGATACGTTCACCCAATGTCGGTTCAATTTTGGTCCATCGTCTACGACGCTGGTCCAACATTGATTAATACCACTACTACTTGACAGTGTGAGACCATGGACCATGGTGAGATTGAATATAGTACATTCCTTGGTAGTATCAAGAACTTCATATAAAGTTCTTGATAGTACCAATAACTTTATATAGTTTTTGATGGTACTGACCTTGTTTGTCCTGCAGCTAGCTGATCCACACCTGTATCCGTGGATACTCTGATTCCTTCCTCTGGATCCCCGCCATCAGTGACCACGCTCCGTGTACTCTTCTGGCTACGTGATCGAGCAGGTCTTTTAAACCCGTACACCTCATCATCGTCCTCTTCCTCCGCAGCTTTACCTTTCTTCTTGTCTTTCTGTCGCCGGCAGCAACACTGTGTGAAGCTCACCAGCACCAGGGCCATTACCATGGTAACCATGGCGCCACACAACATAAGAAGCAAGTCGTTAACTCTCAGTTTGTAGCCTTTAAGGCTTTCAAACAGGACCAGGGGTTCTGCCTGGTCGGATCCACTATTCTCCATCGGCTGAACACCCGGCTGAGAGGTTAGCATGCCTTCACGGCCTGTCCCGGGGGTGAGGTGGTGCCAGCCGCGGGGGCCGGGACCGGGGTGGACCGGGGCCGGGGAGATGCTCACCCCAGATGCCGGTAGCCACGGGGGCCGGGCTGTGAACCGGGGCCGGGCGGTGTACCGGGACCGATAGATACCCGTTTGGTATCACACACACAGTAACCTGATGAAATACATGTCCTCAGCTGTAATCCAGTTCGCTGACTATCACCATGGAGATGCTATCACCATGGAGATGCTATCACCATGGAGACTATTATCTCCATGCTACCACTGCCATCGGGATAGAGGTGTCATCCACACCAGGCCCTGGTCCTCAGAATGTCTTCCACACCAGGCCCTGGTGCTCAGAACGTGTTGTTTGTCGCCCATGTGGAGGCCACTTGTTCGTCTGTAATGTGGATGGCATAGGGATTAGTCCTAGCTGGGAGGCATCCTGACATTGCCGGCCAGTCCGCGGCCTATACTTGTACTTTACTGACGTACACAGATTAATTCACGCCTCTCCCTCAGTCCTCCTTGTTTCTATCACACACACACCGTGACACGTATCAGAAGAATATCCTTTATTCTGTGTGCTCCTCCGTGAGCGGATGTATCAGTATTGTTATGAGATAACTGACGTTGGAGCACGTGTTGCTCAGCCTCCCGCTGACGGCTGCTGCTGCTGCAGTGTGCCGTTCACAACTCGCCTTCTGAAATAAGAGAGCAGCACATAAAGTAGTAGTACACACATTAGTATTGGTGGTGCTGAGGCAGGGGGGGGGGGTGAGTGAGAGCAGACCACATACTGGAGATGTACAGGCCTGGTCAGAGCTGTATGTATACACCCCTTCAGGGCTGGCACACGCCCAGACAAATCCCGGTAACCAATAGATTTCACCCCAGTGTTGTTTTGATATCGGGCCAACGTCGCAGACGCTGGGCCAACACTGAAACAACACTGGGTCAACGACTAGTGTTTACCGGGATCATGACCACCAGCAAACTGAAGTTGTTTTATTGTTGGGCCAGCGTCGTAGACGGTGGGCCAAGATTAAACCAACATTAGTTCAACGTATTGTGTTTGATATGAGTCGGTATGTAGTCGCAGCAAACACTCTGAACCATTGCTGTTTTAATGTTGGTCTAGCGTCGTAGACGTTGGGCCAATATCAAACCAGCATTAGTTTTACGTTTTGTGTTAGCTTGGAGGCCAGTATATCCCCTTACTTCAGTGTCCGTATTATTCCCCGAAATGTTGCTTATGGATTCATGACCTTCTCTGCTCAGACACTGTAGATGACAGTCTGTAGATGACACATCTAACCAACCCAGAAAACACGAGGGGCTGAACCAATGTGGATTTAATGTTAACCCTTATCCTGCTAAATTAAATAGCCACTTGAAGTTGTGTCTCGCCACCTCGACCCACAACCTCAAGTGGCTGAAAATTACTCATATTTGTTTAATTTGAGACCAAACATTTGCAAATCTTGATGTTTAAACAGTCATTTTATTCCCAATAAATTGGCTAATAAAACGGACTAAAAACGACTATAGTCGTGATCAGCAGGCAAAGGGTTAAACTAGAATCGAAAACGATGGCCAACATTAAATCGACATTGGATGGTCTTCTCATGTTTGCTGAGAAGGAATATATAGAACCTACAGATTCCTTGTTCACACCAAGGAGGTTTTAACCTCCTTGCTCAGACTAATGCCCCTATGTACACATATCATGAGAATGCTGTTAACTTTATTTTAAGTAGTTATGCTGCATATTTTAAATGCCCTGTGTTTGTTTAAATATGTAAATGGCAAGCCTGATTTTATGAGTACATAGCATGTCGATTTACATGTGATTTTGCAGAACTAACCCTGTTGTCCATGCTGTGTATACATATATATATTTTTATGACAAATAAGTTCGTAATGACTTTTAATTGTGTCAATAAAACATCTGTCTACTAATGAAACTTTATACAGTGATGCCTTGCTCACACTCAACCAAATTAATAGAGCATACATTCTAAATATCTTGTATCGAAGATAATCATGGGTTAAATATTCCGGTGCTGTTGACATCATATAGTGGCATATTTCCATGGAATGTATATATATGGTACTACATAGTTTAAGCTAGTATACTAAAAATACATGGTTCCAGAGAATTGCATTCTACGCTTGTGTTCTGTTGACATTATTTACCACACACATTATTTCCCACACATCGAGACAAACAGCGGTGCTGAAAAGTAAGCAGTTACTGCTGTTTGTATTTGCACGGCGGTCAGTATGCCAGTACTCGATGGCAGAAGAGATTCCTGCAGTCCAAAGACAAACAGCAGTAACTGCTTATTTCATAAGTAAGAAGTTACTTTTGTTTGTCTTTGCAGGGCAGGTCGGTTGCGGTGTAGTATAGGCGTGAACAGGATTCAGACCAGCCATCTTACATTCTTATCTAATATCACACAATAATCAGCTAGATATCTGTGGCAACTCTCTCCGTATCGGATGTTAATACAACACGTGTTCACTGACTGGATCTAGAGTAGCTGTGGACAGTCCCACACCGTAAATTTGTGGGCTGTGGATTGCCGAATCCTTTTTAGTGGGAAAATCAACGTTTCCCACCATGCCGATGACTGAGAACAATGAAGATAAAAAGAGCTCGATCTCCACTTCAAGTTCCGAAAAATGACCACAACATTTACACGGCGTAGCAGAAAACGAGCTGAGAATGCGTGAATGTAGATGAAATGTTACTGATTTAATTAAACCTATTAACAACCTTACAACGCGGAAATATTTTTGTATAAACCATGGAGAACAAAGGGTGGACATCTTTATAAATGTCACCTATGTTAAGGGTC
Source organism: Flabesymbios commensalis (assembly GCA_964017125.1). Lineage (NCBI taxonomy): Eukaryota > Metazoa > Annelida > Polychaeta > Terebellida > Flabelligeridae > Flabesymbios > Flabesymbios commensalis. Next base: position 13,842,369 of record OZ024904.1, read on the forward strand.
TACGGCCACTAGAAATATTTAAATTCTTGCAGTGCGCGGACCGACTTTATACGTCAGGATCTGACGTCTACAGATGTCAGATTCTGGCGTATAAAGTCGGTCAGCGCACGGAAAGATTTATTCGCGGTCAAGTCCAAGTGAAGTCGTACGTGTTTTAGTACGAGCGCAATCTGCGGCTCAAACCTTCAGTTTCGGTGACATTGGGGCTTGATCTAGAGCTGTACTCGATCATCAGCCCACACAGATTGATCTAGACACCTCTCTCTCTCACCACACATACTCCACGTACATACCTACTCCTATCATAGCCACTGGCACCTCCAACATCTGCTAGATAGTCTACTATTTTGCCGGTTAAGAACCTTATAAACTGATCGGCTTTCTTTACTGTGGAGATTTTGAGGTCTGCATACCAGGTGTAAACGTTGGTAAATGTCTGCTGGTTTTTTGTTGATCTTCTCACTGGCTTAACCCTCTGTACACTACAGACAATTATATATAAATATATAATATACAATAACCGATCCCCATATATGTTATTGAATATACGAATGTAGTGCAAGTTATAAATTATTATCAAATTTCACACGTAAGTTTTCAAATAAATTTTAGTGGAATTAGACCTGTTTCTGCAGATTTATTTCAAAAATCCATAGAAAAGAAAACATATGTTCTTGATTATTATGCAAAACACGGGACGCTACATCTGTTAACCTTTACAGCGCGGGGATCGACTTTAGTCGACAGAATCTGACGTCTGTAGACGTCAGATTCTGACGTCTAAAGTCGATCCCCACACTGTAAGAGTAAACATATTTATAATGGTTGTGGACCCATAACATAGGTATTCAAAAGAATCGGAAAGAGCTGACTAAGACATCTATGATAATTTCAAATTGAAAAAACCCATCTTCAGGGTTTAAACAATAATATTTCAGCGCTGTAAGGGTTAAGCCATAGACTAGGGTAGCTGGGCGCCTGAGAGATAATCTTCTCAGTGTTTACACACAGATCGTTATGGAGATCAAGTAAATGAGCACAGTGGGAAACATTATGTGGTAAAGCTTGCCTGAACTAGATCAGGTCTGAGCCAGACGGCACCCACCAACATGACCAACGGCAGGGATTACGTCACCTTAACGTTTACCCTTTACCGCCGGTGCCGCATATATTCGGGTTTTCATTTTTTATTAGCACATTAAGTATCACCTTTTAAACATGTGAGAAAGATAAAATGTGACATCAATCAGCAATATTTGAAAACAGTTGACCACTATTTTGCCAAATTTGAATATTTTTCACTTACGTGAAGTTGTGGATCGCGTCAGCGAGACACAACTTCAAGTGGGTGAAAATTCAGGTTGAATAATTTGGCGGTTAAAGGGTTAACCCTTACAGTGCGGGGATCGACTTTAGACGTCAGAATCTGACGTCTAAATTAGCCCCCTGCACTGTGAGACTAAAATATTTATAAAGGCCGTAGATCCATAACATAAGTCAGGGAATAATTTGTTCGAGAAAAACTGTGTAGCAGTTTCGCAGCTGTGCACGGGCCAGGCTGCTATTTTCCATACTAAACTGCTACACCAACATATGTTTGTGTAGCATTTGCTCCCAATTATGTAGCAAACTGCTACGCTACTACAGACAAATTATTTCCTGTAGGTATTCAAATGAAGCAGAAAGAACTAACTAAGACATTTATGGTGATTTCAAATTGAAAAAACCCTTTGGTCTCCATGGTGTGTATTAAAAATATGTCAGCGCTTAAAGGGGCAAACTTGCTACTTTCCACAGCTGCTAGGTCTGTGAACGGCCTTAACCCTTTAACCGCCAAATTATTCAATTTGAATTTTCAACCACTTGAAGTTGTGTCTCGCTGACGCGATCCACAACTTCAAGTGAGTGAAAATTATTCAGATTTGACAAAATGAAGATCAACTCTTTTCAAATCTTGCTGGTTGATGTCACATATTATCTTTAACATATTTAATATGTGGTACCTAATGTGCTAATAAAAAATGAAAATCCGATTATATGCGGCACCGGCGGTTAAAGGGTTAAACCATTTTAACTCTTCAACCGCAGGTCCCGATTATTTTCGCTTTTTCATTTCTTTGGCACATTAAGTACGAGTTTTTGAACATCTTAAAGATGTTAAACTTGACGTCAGTCCACAAGGTTTTAAAGGCATTCCCACCTTGTCCCCCCGTGTAGACTATCGTGTTTGCTGGTCCGTGGATTTGCAATTTGGGCCAGCATTAAAACACCATTGTTTCAACCTCTTGTGTTTACCAGAAGCGTTTCTATCAGGTTTATAAAAATTTAAATGCGCAATGGCCACCCTCTAAGCCAAGGCATCTGCTTCTGCAAAATATGAAGTTGACCCATCAATGGCAAGGTGGTATGCATAACCGTGACATACATGCATGTTCCTTTCTTGGAGTATATAATAGATAGAATCTACTCTGTCGTGCAAAGGCAAACAGCAGTAACTGCTTACTTTTTAAGTTTGCCTTTGTACGTCTGGATAAGTAGTGATTTGTTAGTTGTTTGAGATTGTCCCGTTTATCATATTGATGTATGCTCCCAGTGGGTCGTGGCCTGCTCAAGCTCACTAGTGTTCATGTAGAGACACCCTCCCTTTTCACCAGTCTCAACAGGCATTATTGATTATTAAAAAACAGACACCCCAAGTGACTCAAAATGTCGGCATGTGTTAGGGTCAATTCTGTGAAACGCAGTGACGTCACTCGGTGAAAACAAGGTTATATAACACCCCCTCCCTCATACTTCATTCTGTGAAACGCAGTGACGTCACTCGGGAAAACAAGGTTATATAAGAACCCTCCCCCATTCTTCATTGTATTAGCCAGCTCGGTGAAAACAAAGGAGGTCGAGGTCATTGAGTTTCACAGAATATATATGTTGGGTTGGTTGTAGGTACACACCGTTGCATTTAAAGATGTAGGCCGTGGGTTGCTAATTCGTTTTACCCAGTCGAATCAACGTTTTTCAACATGGGAGCGATATCCAACCCATGGTCCGAAAAATGCTCATAACATTTTCAGGACGTGCCTGAAAATGAGCGCAGCATGCGTAGCTGTAGGTGACATGTTAGTGATTCTAATAAACTTTGTATTGCCATATTAATCTTTTCAGCGCGAGGATCGTCTTTAGACGTCAGAATTTGCCGTCTAAAGACGTCAAATTCTGACGTCTAAAGACGATCCCCGCACTGAAAGAATTAAACAAATTATAATGGCCGTAGAACCATAACATGGATATTAAAATGAAGTTAAAAGAGTTAACTAAGACATCTATGGTGATTTCAAATTGAAAAAACCCTTTGGTCTCCATAGTTTATACAGAATATTTCAGCGCTTCAAGGGTTAATCGCGGCGAAGTCTTAGATGTTGTATACGTTTTTGTATGGGCGCAATATGTGGCTGAAGCCTTCAGTTTCAGTCACACTGGGAGTAGGTTGGTTGCGAATTGGCCCTGTGCCCTGCAGCAGTTTGCCACACCCCCGCTCACAGCTGGTCTAGCCTTCCTCTCCCGGGGTTCCTATGCCCGGGGTACTGCGGTACGCGAGTGGTACCGGGGTACGCGCGTGGTACACAGGTAATGCCTGGTACTACATGACCACTGCCAGATAAACGTCCCCTCTCCAGCTGATGCCATAACAACTCATCATGATGACCACCGAGAACTGGTCACAGATGGCCACAGATCGGAAGTACAAGCCTAAATACTGTAACTGCTCATTTTTCAAGTGAGCCATTACTGCCTTCTGACGTCAGAGCCAAAAGGCAGTAACTTTACTTATTTCAAGTATGCATTTACTGCTTTTTGGCTTTGCATGGCAGATATATGACCAAAGTCAAAAGGCGGTAACTGCATACTTGTCATTATCATGTATGATGTAAGCATTTACTGCCTTCTGGCTTTGTATGGCAGAGCTCTCACCAACGTCAAAATGCGATAACTGCTTACTTTTCATGACATTTATTATTATTTATCCAAGTACACGAATAAGTGCACAATGGCCGTCTTTAGACGTCAGAATCTGACGTCTATTAAAGTCTAAAGTCGGTCCCCACACTGAAAATATTACAATGTCCCTTAAGATAGTTTAAACATATTTTAAAAACCAATTGAAGCAATGCAAATTATCACTTTGAGACGTATATCAGTATAAGTCCATATCACACTCTAGTTGTACTGTAGTCTAGTTTAAACTGCAACCTATGGCAGTTATGTCATTATGTGACATGATCGTGTGAGAAAATACAAACGTTGTAAATTTTGCGTGCGATATGGGAAAATACAGCACACGTCCAATGAATGAGGTGTTCGCCTAAAGGCCCACACCTTATTCATTGGACGAGTGCTGTATTTTCCCATATCGCACCGTTTGCATATCATATAGATACAATTTTTATTTTGAAAATATTCTGCAGACTCATTTCAGCCACGTTCAAGTACGTTTTTAAAATAATCATAATAATCAAAGAATATCGGTTACATAGGACTAGACATGAACTTCAATGAGCTTTTATATTTTCGCCAACAATACAGAACACAGTACAAACTATGATAATGGAAGTGCACCACAAATATGAGAAGTATGTACCTGTGTAAACGCTATCGCTATGTGTCTGCTGGGTGCAGGCACAATTAACTAATTATATTCCTATTTCTTACCTATAAATATAGTCTAATGAGAGCAGAAGTAATTTGGCCATAACGGGCGACTAGTAGTTAGTACCATATGTCACTTATGTCTGGTAATTAACACTTTGAGGACTGAGCCTAACACAGCATCGTTATTGTGTAACACGTTTATATTTTGTAGATATGTGAAATGCCTTTTTTGTGACTATTTCTAGGTGAATATTTGTTTTTTAAATTTAGCAGTGGTGTCGTTATCTTTTTTTTGCACTAGTTTGTTCCTCTCTTGAAGAATTAATAAACACGATCTTGCTCAATATATCACTGACATTATTATTTGAACTGAGAGAATAACTTTTCTGTTTTAAAATATTGTAAAGATTGGAATGTAACATGGTATGGATGATATAATTATATCCAACACACATGGATACAATTTCTAAAAACAACCAAATGCACATAATATGTGCATTTTTTTATATTTAGAAATTGTATACGTTATGTACATTCCTTTATATTAATTGACATACAAAGTATTAACTGCATGTCTACTTTTTTGGTTGAAATGATTTTTGTTTAGACGTCATGTACATTTATTGTTATCTTAGGAAATACGAGATTATAAGCAAGTGAGGGAGAAATTCAAGATGATTTCGCAATCTTAGAATGTCAGTTTCAATACTAAATGATGGGCTGATTAACAGATTAACGTACTGAAATATGTTGTTGTAATTTTTTTATAGAGTTGGAGTTGCTTTTGGCCAATATGATTCCGTCTACATCTTTGTGTTATCTAACTCACAATTATTTGAACAAAATTGTCCTGTGTATTTTTTAGATATGTGAAAATAATCTAAAATTGGAGTTACATCACAATATGGCAACCGGTGATCATAAAACTGTGTTTCCGATAGCCATCTAAGATCTTAGATTTTAACACTATCGATATGCAATGACATCTATACGTAATTTGTATTTTACGTTATGCAACATATATTTGATACAAAGTTTTTTATATGCTCCAGGTGCTCGGAGAGCCTTAGTTTTTCCACAGGTCAGAAATGAAATTGTACTATAGTATAACCGGTGGTGAGATAGACTAACAGTAATTTGTCTTCATAATATTATTACGTGGCAAATGAATTAAAAAAATGAGGGAAAGAGGTGAAGTGCTGGCAACTAATGTTGACAAAAGAGGACAGTCGGAGGTGTTTGCGTGTTAATGTACAGTTCTCACTAACACTATCTCCATATGTCAGGAGAATGTGCGCAGAAAACGTGACACGTTCACACAACGCTGGGCCAATGCTGGGCCACCGTCTGCAATGTTGCCGCAGCATTGACTCACCATGTGTCCATCGGGGATATAGTGACCACACCTGCCACCAGGTGACGCACCGTGATCACACACCCAGCTGACAGTACTGATGATGATCGAAGTCATACCCGCGCGCGCTCCTCCTCTCGCACCAGATGTTACATACCCCGCGTCACGTGTCACCACACCAATCACTCATTGGAAGTTAGCCAAGTGCACGGATATGTGCCTAAAAGTGCACAGTACCTTTGATTTTTCTTAATTATTTATCCAAGTACAAGGAAGTGCATAGTACCTTTGATTTCTTAATTATTTATCTAAGTAGACGAATAAGTGCACGGTGGCCGTCTTTAGACGTCAGAATCTGACGTCTATCAAACATAGGTTTTCAAATGAAGGGACAACAGTTAACTAAGACATTGATGATGACTTCAAATTGAAAAAATCCTTTGGTCTCCATGGTTGAAACAAAAATATTTCAGCGTTGTGAGGGTTAAAAAATATCAGTGAACATAACTAACTCTCGTGCCTTCACGAATACAGTACTAACTTACAACTTACAAGAAATGAGTTTTAAATTTGTTTAATCGGCATATGTTTTGATTCGAATTGTATATATGTAACTAAGTAATTTAACTTTACTATTTGTACACCTTTCTAAAACAATCTCCACTGGCGTTATCCATTCAGCGTCAAAAAACGGGATCAAGTCGATTAATTTGTCCGTTTAGTTTTTTTCAAATGTCGTCAACATCCTTTGGTGATTTAATTCAGCTGTTTGTGTTTACGTCTATTAACAAGGCCTTTGAACTCACTGACATGGTATGACTCAAGGTTCATTTGTAAAATTGTGTTCTTGAAGAAGATTGACGAAGTAGAGCATTTGTAAATGAGTCAGTGACTTACAACGAAATCATCTAAATACAATGATATAGCTTTGAATAGGAATAATTTGTTCTCGTTTTGGAAATGGATTGAGGAAGTAGAGCGTTTGTCAGTGAGTCATTGCCGAAGAAATTATTTAAATGCACATATGACATAGCTTGATTCAAGGTTGATTTGTACTTTTTTATTAAAGTAGATTGACGAAGTAGAGCATTTGTCAATGAGTCACTGACCTCCACGTTCTACCTGATCTATACCTGATCATAAGAAAACACTTGATTTCAGGTCGCCGTCAGCCCGCTGTCATTTGTATTGTGTACCATATGGATTTGACCTGCGATAGTATTACTGTCCACCAGCTAATGCTGACCCTTGGTCTGCTAGGTCAGTGTTTATATGTCTTGAGGCGAGTTTAAACTAAATAAAATGCAGCTGAAATTGTAAAAAAAACTAAATGTGATGGATGCTTTCTTGACCAAGTAATTACATTTTGGAGATGTCAATTTTTCATAAATTTGCATATTTTTCGTCATTTTAAGTTGGAAATTGCGTTAGCAATTCCAACTTCAAATGAATGAAAATCACTGGCTGACCACTCAGCTGAATAAGACTGACCCGTTGACCTGGAACACAAGTGTTCTAGTATCAGGTGACCTATTACTGCACATGCCGTAATGTCAACTCGATCGATATACATGTAGCTATCAAATACACTGTTGTGGCCTTACTCTGGTCAAAAAAGTGCTTTGTTTTATCTTGGTTGTTGCGAGAGTAAGCTTTAAAAATAATCTGACGGGACATTCCCTTCTATGTTGATAGTCACAAATAATGCATTTTGTACTCACCGAGTTATTTTTCTTATCGAAATATCATTTTGTAAAGCTCTAAATTAATTTACACAAACAAATCAGATTTGGACAAGAGTGGGATACGCGTACTAGCTAGCTGATGATAAAAACACGTAAAAAGGCCCCTGTATCCTATTTACGTTTTTAAATATACATTGTTGACGCGATAACTTAGTTATTTCACATGTAGCGTCATATTCGCCCCACGTGTTGATAAATGATCAGGGTCAGTATTCTTAACCCCTGGAGCACTGAGATATTCAATGTGAATTTTCACTCACTTGAAGTTGTGTCTCGCTACCGCGATACACAACTTCAAGTGACTGAAAATTGATGTGATTTGTGAAATTTAAATCCCAACATATATATGAGTGTTTCAAGATTGAAGGGATATTCTACTTTTAACAACTGGTTACACATGTGCTTATAAAAAGACAGAATGTCTACTGTAGTCGACATTAGTGTTCTAAGAGTTAAATCAATTGACCTAGATCTTAGGTACGTGATTGGTCGAGATGGCCATCTAGTCCAATCGCATCTGGGTTGGTCGCTTTGGAAGTATATATACCGACGCAGTTCTATTGCAGATCCTTTTATAATTAGTATATTGAAGGTTCCCAAAAATGTTTGATATAAGCATATATGACCTTTTTCTCAATTTTTATTTAAATACATATATTTGGTTGGGGAGGGACTATTCTCAGTGTATAGCCTGCTAATTTCTACACTCCATGCCTTAGATATGAATGGTTTTGAGCTTCTAGCATTCTATAATGTACAACCACAATAACAAGCATGCCGCGCGACGGAAATTCAAATCCTGTACCTCAATGTTATGAGCCGCATCCAAACCGAGAGAGACATCGACAGGGCCCCCGGCCAATATCGATTGGTCCACCACAGCTTTATATATCTCAAACCTTTAAAAAATGTGTATTTGCCCTGACCAATCACTGCCTGGCAGGGGTTGAAAGTGATATAGTCAGGCCACATCTCCCTCCGGTAAAATCAGGAACACAAACCACGATGCTGTCTCTGAAATCCCGGTGCTGTTACGGGGGGTAACTCTTTCACCGCTAATTACCACTATAATCGTTTTAACCCTTTAAGCCCTCACGATGCATTAAAGCATCATTTTACATCCCTGGAAACAAGACTTAATTTTCCTACAACAAAGGGTTTTAGAACGAAAATTTCCATAAAACTGGTTTACAGATACATGGCAATTTTCTTTTAAACCACATCAAGCCATCTTCATCCACTGCAATTCTCGACTTGCAGTGGATGAAGATGACAATGGTAAATTCAGGATTGAAAGGGTTAAACCCTTAACCCTTACAGCGCGGGGATCGACTTTAGTCGTCAGAATCTGACATATGTAAACGTTAGATTCCCGCACTGCAAGAGTAAAAATATTTCTAATCGGAAAGAGCTAACTAAGACAGTTATGATGATTTCAAATTGGAAAAAACCCTTTGGTCACCATGATTTATACAAAAATATTTCAGCGCTTTAAGGGTTAAAGCACTGAAATATTTGAAACAAGAGACCGAAGGGGTTTTGGATTTGAAATGGTCATAACTGTCTTAGTTAGCTCTTTCCGCTTCATTTGAATACCTATGTTATGGGTTTACGGTCATTATAAATATTTTACTCCTTTCGGTGCGAGGATCGACTTCAGACGAAAGATTCCGACGTCAGAACGTCAGAATCTGACGTCTTAAAGTCGATCTTCGCACTGAAAGGGTTAACCCTTTCATCACTAATCACCACTATTATAGTTTTTAATATATTGCATTAGCATATTAAATGTTATTGGGGCTGAAATGTGTGTTCAAACATGAAACGTTGCAAATGAATGGTCTCAAACTAAACAGATATAAGTAATTTTCACCCACTTGAAGTTTGTCTAGCAAAAGGTGACGGGCAACTTCAAGGCGAACTGAAGAAGAATGGTTTGGGCACTGATCACTGGAGAGCCGCACACGATATTAAATTAATTTCACAATATATGTTCTCCTATGCAGCTTACCTAATTATGCGAATAGGGCTCCCTTCCCGGTTGTGCTTTGAGCTTTCATTCAAGAAGCTCATAAGATAATTAAGCAGCCCCGATACTATCGAGATGCTTTGTAGTGTTTAGCATTATTCTGTCTCCGCCGCCGCCGTCTCCGCCGCTGCGGGAATATCCGCAATTTAGCTCTCGCTAAAAGGTTAACTAATTAATTTTGGTTATTCTTCACAGATATGACATATTTGCCCGGGAAATATTTTTTGGCTTCTAGCCATACACCGAGCCATAAACGGCCTTTTTCCAAGATGGTCGCCCACAAATTTTGTGGCGACGATATCTTATGAACAGTTGGTTGGATCGCATTCTAATTTGATAGGTTGCTTCTCTCGATATTTCTGATGATCTGATTATTTATTTGGAAAAATCCATGTAAAACAAAATGGCTGTCGACGGCCATGTTGTAAAAAATCGAATAATTTTGAAATCTCTCCAAATTTAGGAGTTTTTCTCATTTTGATATGCGGATTAACTTTTGGGAGGAATCCATTAAAAACTGACGCAAGCAATCTCCTTTTTGATGGCCTCTCCTGGAAATACCGGGGATGCTTTAAATGTTTGGGTGCCGAAAGCAGTCACATCTAGTTATTATCATTCGCGGTATTCAGTGTCATCAATTTGTCTGACCTGAAAATCCCTGGAAGTTACATACGTAGGTTTCTCAGACTCAGATAATAGGTCTACCGAAAGAGCACAGTTGATTTGCATTTCTTGGAACGATGCAGTACAATACGACAGAAGGATGTTGGCTTATTACATGAACACCACTAAATAGTGACAGGCCTACATTTAATATGACCCCTTCCACTAAATATACGTAATATCTGCTAATAGCAGGATGCAAAGTGCTATAAATGACTGACATGACACTTTAATTGCCGTAGTCTCTCATCCAAAGTGACAATTACAGCCGTCCTATGCGCGGTTTACCCTAACATCGCTGAAATATTTTAGTTTGAACCATGGAGACAAAAGGGTTATTTTCTATTTGAAATCATTATAAATGTCTTAGTTAGTTCTTTCAGTTTCATTTGAATACCTATGTTATGGATCTACGGTCATTATAATTTGTTTAGCTCTTTCAGTACGGGGATCGTATTTAGACGTCTGAATCTGACGTCTAAAGACGTCAGATTCTGACGTCTAAAGTCGATCCTGGCACTAAAAGGATCAAGATTAAAACAACAATGGTGCAATATATCTTTGTTTGCTGAAATGAATGGGGTTTCAGGCCCAGTTTTTTTGTGCACTGTTGTAGGCTAAACTGGGCCAGGACTCAGGAGAACCTCATGAGGATGGTGAGATGAATGAGATGACACTGCCCTCCTTACGCAGAATTCGAAATTCGATCCCTTGCGGTCTAATGCTGAGCACGCTACCTCTGGGTTGCGGAGGCTCCCCACAATATTGAATCTTTACGAATGAGCGGGGAAGAAACTTTTTGTTTCTTTGAACCTTGAATGCCAGAGCGGGGTTCGAACCCGCGATCTCCGACTTTCCAAGTAGCTTTAACCACTACACCAGGGCCCCCGCCGGCGGCCCTTGTTAACATTGTGTGGATATAATTTTCTAGTGACGTGTGCCCATCAATTTCACTATATTTCATTGTCTGGCAAGGTTTTACAACCGTTGTCAGGCACTCGTTTGTTTAGTCAAGTGCCTCACCTCAGTTTTTGCCGATTTCGAGTACTTGGTAATACATTGCTTGCCACACTCGCTGCCGCCAGTCCCATCCATTGCCCGCATGACGACGTCATCTCTTCAGCCCCCCGCGCAATGACAAATCAACTTTGACCTGACACAGTTAATAGAGGTCATCCCCATGTCATTACTCACAGAACTACAGTTTCTGACGCGCGTTTAACCCGTCAACCCTTTGCCTTCTAAGTTAATTTATTTAAATTTTCAGCCACATGAAGTTGTGTCTCGCTACCGCGACCCACAACTTCAAGTGGCTGAAAATTTCTCATATTTGTTTAATTTAATCACAAATATTTGCAAAACTGATGCTTAGACGCACATTTCATTCCCAATAACAGTGATTTGGTGGACTAAAAAAAACAGATTAAAAACGACAATAGATCAGCAGGATAAGGGTTAACCTTGTCCTCACGATGCTTCAAAGCATCATTTTACATCCCTGAAAATAGACCTAATTTCCCGACAACTGAGGGTTTTCGAGCGGTAATTTCCATGAAACTGGTTTACCAACACATGGCAAGTTTCTTAAATTTTTCACCCACATCAAGTCATCTTCATCCACTACAAGTTGAGAATTGCGACAGCAATTCGCGGCATGTAGTGGATGAAGACGACAATAGTAACTTCAGGCTTGAAAGGTTTAATTGCTAGTTTTCAGTCTTTATATTTGTCCTTCAAACAGGACAATTTGAAGGCGTAATCGGCATTAATTTTGCTAGATCGGCGTATATTTTGATGCAAATTTTACATTTGTAAATAATTTTTACCCACTTGCGATACACAACTGCAAGTGGGTAAAAATTTAAATTTTATAATTTAGCGCTTGAAGGGTTAACCCTTAAAACGTTGAAATATTTTTGTAAAAACCATGGAGACCAAAATTGAAGTCAATTTGAAGTCTTCATAAATTACTTAGTTAGCTTTCTCCGCTTCATTTGTATGCCTATGTTGTGGGTACGGTAATTATAAACTGTTCATTCTTTCAGTGCGGATAGTGACTTTAGACTTCAAAATCTGACGTCTATGGACTTCAGATTCTGACGTCTAAAGTCGGTCCCCGCACTGAAAGAGTTAATATGCCCGGTTTATTTTGTTCCTCTCCCAATGGCTAGTCCGCTTCACATTACGTGTTTCCTAGTAATAACCCCATTCCCGTCCCTGGAGCAACTGGGAAAAAATAATTTACTCTTGGATAACAATGTGATTTGCCGAAATTTGCAAATAATTTCAATAATTGTTGCTGTTGTGATGTTATTTAACATCTGATGATGCTTATTAGATAACGTATATGCGAGCATGTGTTGTAATATTTCCAGGAATTCGCCCACTTTAAATGTACTGATGTATAATTGTCATTGCGGATTCTTAGGTACCGGCTGTATCGAATTACGTAATTGTAACGCAAATCATGTGTGATGTAGTGTATAATAATACATCAAGTAGGCCTAACATTTATTGTTATATTAGTTTAGCATAGACAGCAAATAACAGACCGCAGATATTGACAGTTTGATGAGATACATAACATGACGTTTGCTGATTGTTACGAGATGTTTCAGTTATTCCTGCTACAGAGTAAACCACAGACTGACATCTGGCAGACAAACTACCAGTCGAATCTCTGATGGATGACTCATCATCACACTTCTGCCTAAATAAATCCTGCTACTTCTATCTGGAAGTTACACAGATAGTTGTGGTATCATCCTCTGACATCACACCCGATTAATATCAGATGTCTAGCTCAAAATTCACACCCACATACTTTGTATGATGAGAAAATCTTTATTACTAATTACATGACATTTGATTTCAAGATGTAAAATTATCATGTACAGATTATATGACCTACTGAGTCATATGAGCTACGGAACTAAAACTGAAAATATAGGATTAAGGATGAAAATATATCATGCATGATTATTTAAGTAGCACGTGATTTTGGAATTGTTGGTGAAGAGTTATGTGATAATAACCCTATACACACCATTGTCACACAAATGCAGAAAATTATTACCTTGTAATTACAGTGTCTTTTATGCCACTTTGCAAAGTGGCTGATACCACCCTTTAATAACAAATTGACGATACGGCATATTAAAAAATAAACTATTTTTAGATTATTCACCATCCCGGTATTTCCGAGAAAAATGACTAATTGGCCACACTTATTTACTTCAGCCATATTTCTGTAATTTACTTCAGCCATATTTCTGTAATAAATATTGCTATACCGTAGACTAATATATATGTATATACGCAGCGAACACAATACATTGACCCAATGCTGGTTCAGCGTTGGGCCGACGTCGCAGACGGCGGGCCAACACTAAACCAGCATCGGGTGAATGTAAGGTATTAGCCAGTATGTATATATATTATATACTTAGGTTGTGAATCAGATAAGTATATCTTGTCTTTGAGAAGAACCTAACAAAATGGTTGACAAAGATAGACCAAAATCCAATGTTTTCTATTTAATAGTCATAGTAGTTGTATAAGCTACCTCTATTTTGGTCTTGTATGGTGGCAGGCCCCAACGTGACTCAAAGAGAACTTCTGATGATTTCTGATGAGGTCTGATTATTTCAGCCACAGATTGCGACCACCAAAAAGTGGAATTTTCCTTTGGACTGTCATATCTAGACCTGAATGATCAGGTCACTAAAAGGTATATTAGAAGCGGCAGCATTTCACCTGATAGATCACATGCTCAGCTCGTTTGTCACAACGACATTAAAGAGTTATGGACATTTACAGACCTCGGGGTCGAGATCGCATTACCGCCATGTTGAAAAAAAAACGTTGATTCTCCCGGTTGAAACAAATATAGCAATCCATGGCCCACACCTTTACGGCATGGTCTCGTCCACGGTTGGGTGACAGACAGGCGACATTATATACCTAGACGCGGACTCCCCACATATTGTCCATCATTATTATATGTATAGAGTAGAGTACCCCATGATGTGTACAAAACCACAGTGCCTTGTACATGAGTAGTATATAGTATGCCTTTCCACATCCGTTCCTTACAATAAAATACTTCGCACTTGTATTTTATTGGCGGTATATAGTATAGTAGAAAAAATATGCTTCCTTTTGATTTTTTGTATGCAGCGTAAATCGGTTTAGTCATGGTTGTCAAGAAGTTTAAACTTGGCTGGTCCATGAACATTTTTATTGCTAAAAGATTTTTTGAGTTATAATGTATAGTTTAACAATAAAAAATAAAATTCAATAACCAGATAACTGCTGATGTAATTTAACAATAACCGTTAAAATATATAAATAATGCTGATGCACCTCCCCAAGGCTTGTATTTGTGGTGGGCTACTCCCGTTTAACCCTTTAAGCCCTCACGATGCATTGAAGCATCATTTTAAATCTCTGTGAACAGATTTCATTTTCCCAAAACTAAGGGTTTTAGAATGAAAATTTCCACGAAACTTGTTTACCAATACATGGCAATTTTCTTTAGTTTTTCACCCACTTCAAGTCATCTTCATCCACTACAAGTCGAGAATTGCGAATTGCGACTTGTAGTGGATTTTGATGACAATGGTAAATTCAGGCTTGAAAGGGTTAACAGCAACAGTCCAACACTGTATATGTGTGCACCGAGAAAAGGGTATCGGCGGCAGCGGGATTCGAACCCAGTACCCAGAACCCAGTGGCTCTGAGTCAACCACGCTACCAATGAGCTAAACTGACGCACAGTACTATGATTTATAATAAGAAATGCTTGTGTTGTGTATTGTTTGACTACCTTAGTAGTTTAAAAAATTAAGTCAAATAATTTTCCGTTGAGTTCTTATACTTCAAAATAATATAGCACACGCTTTGTGTGCCGTAATTGGACATACCTTAGGAAGTGCCTGAGATATTTTCAAATGTGGTATTCTGTAGCTGGTGCTCTGTAAATGCTAGTGGTTTGTTGTCCAAGTATTATCTGACCATTGACTCCACCAGTGTTGATGGCTTGCTATTCAGGTTCAAAATGAGACCCGTCTGGGTCGTAGGTGACCAGTCACACGCACACAGACCAATACTGATGTCTTCTATTAACCCTTTCGGGCCTGAATTTACTATAGTCATCTTCATCCACTACAAGCCGCGAATTGCTGTCGCAATTCTCGACTTGTAGTGGATGAAGATGATTTGATGTGGTTTAAAAAAGAAAGAAAATTAACACGTATTGGTGAACCAGTTTCATGAAAATTTTCGTTCTAAAACCCTTGGTTGTAGAAAAATTAAGTTTGTTTTCAGGGATGTAAAATGCTGCTTTAATGCATCGTGAGGGCTTAAAGGGTTAACTCTTACAGCGCGGGGAGCGTCTTTATACGTCAGGATCTGACGTATAAAGACGCTCCCCGCGCTGAAAGAATTAAAATATTTATAATGACCGTAGACCCAAAACATTCAAATGAAGCAGGAAGAGCTAACTGCTAGTAAGACATTTATGATGATTTTAAATTGAAATAAACCCTTCGGTCTCCATGGTTTATACAAGAATCTTTCAGCGTTGTAATGGTTAACCATTACAACGCTGATATATTTTTGTATAAACCATGGAGAACAAAGGGTCTTTTTCAATTTAAATGTCTTAGTTAGCTCTTTCCGCTTCATTTGAATACATATGCTATGGGTCTACGACCATTCTAATTTTTTAATTGTTTCAGTGCGACGATCGACTTTGACGTCAGAATATGACGTCTATAGACGTCAGATTCTGAGGTAGAAAAACGCTCCCCGCGCTAAAAGTCTGCTCTCCCCAACCCCCAATAAGCACCAGACGCTGCTCTTATGATCTGACCACATGTCGGTTCAAGCATTGAACCAACATTGGTTCATAGTCTCGTTTTTATTGGGACCTGACCACATTGACATTGATACAGTTTCATAACCTGGTAAACACCACTCTGACTAACCTTGACTGACCTTTACCGGTCATATCCTGACTGACACCTGACAGACTGACACCACGTGCGCGTCATTTGACAATGATATTTACTTGATATCATTTATAAAGCGCACTATCATTTATAAAGCGCACCATTTACAAAGCAGACCCTTTATAAAGCGCACCATTTATAAAGCGCACTTTATATCAATAACTACAAACCAGGCAAACACGAGAAATCGATCCTATGTTGTTTGAATACCTTGTCCACCGTCTACGACGTTAATGACCGAAATGAAAGTAACTCTTGCATAAAATACATGGTAGATCCTCGTCAGATTGTCAACGCAAGCATCGTGCCTGCCATACATTTATCATATTTATCAGAGTAATTCACGTGGAAAGATAGGATGATATGTCATGTATTTATGCCCTCTCTCTGATCAGTCCACGCGCTATCTTCACCTGATTAGTTATACCCATATCTAACCCAACATCATCCAAAAGGAAAAAAACAGCCGGCAGCCATGTAAAGATATGCCAACGTCTACGATTTGCCGTGATAGAGACGCTTTTCTACGACTTATCCCTTTCAGCGCGGGGACCGTCTTTATACGTCAGAATCTGCCGTCTATAGACGGCATATTCTGACGTATAAAGACGGTCCCGCGACGGCAGATTATGGCGTATAAAGACGGTCCTCGCGCTGCAAGAATTAAAATATTTCTAATGGCTGTAGACCCATAACATGGGTATTCAAATGAATCAGAAAGAGCTAACTAAGATAGTTATGATGATTTCAAACCCTTTGGTCTCCATGGTTTATACAAACATATTTCAGCGTTGTAAGAGTTAAATTATATCCAATATGTATCAACAAAGCTTCCAGTAATTCCATAAGTAAAACTTATCATAAGGTAAATCCAAACATATGAATAAAATATAATCACTTGAAAAGTAATGGTAATGCAAACTCACCACGTTTTATCTCGTCACATTACGATTTTTCGGCTCAAGAATTACGGGTTTTTTATTGTCTGGTGGTTGGTATCTCGACCTGAGCTTCAGGCTCAGTGAGTGAAGTAAAAATGATTGATACAAATGCGTTCTCGTCTCCCTCAGAGACTACTCTTTGTGCGTGATTTTACCGCAATTCAGGGCGCGTATTCTTGTACAAGTTACGATATATTGTAGGCTTCGGATTGGTCGAGATGGCCATCTCGACCAATCTCGACCAATCCGAAGCCTACGATATGTCGTAACTTGTACGAGAATACGGGCCCAGTGCAGAAATGGTATACTGTGTAATGTGGTTTTGTGAGAAAACATGAAGTTTTATACGATATACAGGCCGTATCATCACATATTGTAAGTCTGTTCACTGTTTTTCTGCGTCTCTGTCAAGTTTCCCCTGACATTGCCCCCAGACTAATACGATAGCAACATATAATTGGATTCACATTGACCGCGGTGAATGAATTTCGCCGATTTCTCGGTCAATTCTCAACCAATTTTCATGAAATTTTACACACACTATCCCCCATTCATGTCGTGACTACCCTGAAAATTTTGCGAAGTATTTAAGAAGTTAAACCATTTGACATGTAGTAAATATATAAAAATGTTGCCCTCTATAAACCCATTAGCTTCGTCTCAGAATTTTATTACATGCCAAATGGTCTAACTTTTAAAATACGTATCGAGTAGTCACGCCATGAATGGTACCTTTACCTTTTTTTTAAATAGTGTGTGTAAAATTTCATGAAAATTGGTTGAGAATTGACTGAGAAATCCGCAAAATTCAATAATCCTGGTTGATGAATTTAATGTGAATCCGACTAAATCGGATCAGCGGGCTCCTTATCACATTTTCAATGTGTTTTATTACGACGTGCCTTGTTTACAAAGAACAGCCTTCTGCGTAAAAACAATTCCAGTAGAATTGCCCATACCAAACAGTCAATGTTATAGTTTGCGCAGAACATATCACTCTCACATCTACATCGTAAATGTTAGGAAATCAGGTCATCATTGGTATTAACAGATCCTTGACTTGTTGTCAATCGGAATATATCGTGGCTGATATTTCATATCTCCTTCGTAATTTTCGTTGGGCGGCTACAACATGGAAATGCTCGTAAGCGAAAGGTTTTCTGATTTACGTAATCATACTAGTGAAGTAATTGTGCCAACAAATTTGATAAAATAAATACTGATTTAACCCTTTAAGCCCTCACGATGCATAAAAGCATCATTTTACATTCATTTTTAGAAAGAAAAATTTCCATGAAACTGTTCTACCAATACATGACAATTTTTGTTAAATTGTCACCCTCCTCAAGTCATCTTCATCCACTATAAGTCGAGAATTGCGACAGCAATTCGCGGCTTGTAGTAGATGAAGATGACAAGGGTAAATTCAGGCTTGAAAGGGTTAAAGAGCCACCCAAACAGGGTGGAGGACTTTAAGCGATGAAATATACTTTTTTGTAAACCATGGATAACAAAGGTTTTTTTAAATTTGAAATCATCATAAATGTCTTAGTTAGGTCTTTCCGCTTCATTTGTATACCTATGTTATGTGTCTACGGCCATTATAAATATTTGTACATTTACAGTGCGGTGATCGATTTTTGACGTCAGAATTTAACGTCGTCTGAAGTCGACCCCCGCGCTGTAAGGGTTAAAAAGAATGCTTATTACGTGTTTTTTTTCACAAAAAGGTACATAATAACCGTGTAGCAAAACTCAGCCATAACAAAGAGAATCCCATCAGACAGGAAACATTGACCCAATGTTTGTTTAATGTTGGGCCACCGTCTCCGACGTTGGCCCAACATTAAACAAACATGTGATCTCAGAGTTTCTTGTCCGCTGGAAGTGGCAGCAGGGCTGCATCCGTCCCCTGCGCACGCGCAGGATGTACTGTGTCTTCATTGTCCTTGTGCTGGTGACAGCCGTCTGGCTGTGACAAGTACAGCCCGGTTAAGACCACACTGGTACAATGATGGATTAATGTTGAACCAATGTCGTAGACGGTAGGTCAACATTAAGCCAGCTTTGGGTAAAACCAAGTGTTTTCTGAGCAGCCACAGCAACACATGCATGTATAACATAGTGGTCATTCACTGCCTTTTAGAGGTTTCTTCACCTGTACATGCGCCCAGATAAACCTCATTCCAAGAAAATAGGAAATATCCATCCTATGGGTGGATTCAACCTTTTGAGCTTGCTAAGCACATTTATAGTCGTTTTGAGGAGGCTTTTTAAATTAATCAAATCACTATTATTCGGGATGAAATGAGTGTTTAAACATCAAGATTTGCAAATGTTGGGTCCCCTATTAAGCAAATATCAGTAATTTTCACCCACTTGAAGTTGTGGGTCGCGGTAGCGAGACATAACTTCAAGTGGGTGAAAATTTAAGTAATAAGATAGCTTATCGGGGAAAGGGATAAGACGGACTTGACATTTCTGTGTTTGTGAATTGACCATAACAATTAGTTGGCGGTCAATTTCAAATATATGTGATCACAATATTATATAACTGACGGGTCTGTTTTTTCTGTCTTTGTCTCAGTTTTTTCAGCGTTTTGTTCATTTACTTACACCCACAGAAGTGACAGAATACATAAATATGTCCCCCTTTCTACGCCATGGACGATATGACTGAAACTGCCTGGGTCACTTTCTCAGAAGACGACCACCAAGTCCAATCTACAGCGCACTTGACAGGATCGATATGATAAAAAAACCAGTGGTGTGCCAGGGGTGTGTGAACCTATATCTCCAAAAACAATTTACCTTTCATAAAATGTGATTTCCCCAAATGGCGAGGAGCGTCTTAATAGCGGCTGCGTTGTGATTCAGTTCAGTGATGCGTAAATATAATGCACTGCAATATTTTAATTAACAATTAACAAAATTATCGCTGATAGAAATGTACATTTCTTGGTAAAACTGCACGCAATTATAGCCGAGCCATTCTTTTATATGTGTACACAGTGATATTATTTCAATGTAAGCAGTTTTCCTATATTATTATTAACCCTTAAACCGCCGGTACCGATTATAATCGTTTTTTACATTTTTTATTACCATGTTGCATATCAGCTTTTAAACAAGTTGAATATATAAAGTGACATAAATCAGCAGGAATTTAAAAATTGTTGACCTCCATTTTGTAAAATCTAAATAATTTTCACTCACTTGAAGTTGTGGATCGCGTCAGCGAGACACAACTTCAAGTGGGTGAAAATTCCAAATGAATAATTTGGCGTTCAAAGGGTTACTGATCATTGCGAAGACGTGGAGTAGATGCCCAGAAACAGGCACGAAATGTTGAACCAATTTTGGTGTGACGTTGACCCAATGCTGGTTTAAATGTTGGCTCATTGTTTACGACGCTGGACCAACATTAAATCAGCATTAGGTCAACGTCTGCTGGTTGCCAGGGAATATCCAGCGAGCACAAAACTTTGACCCAATGCTGGGTCAGTGTTGGGCCACCATATGCGACGCTGGTCCAACATCAAACAGAAATCGGATCAATGTCTGGTGATTGCTATGGAGAATGACTACATTCCGCTAAGGAGCGCGCAGCGCGCTGCCCTGCGCGAAATTAATTCCGATACACTGGTCGACGAGGCCGCCATTAATTTGGTTGTCTAGTCACATTGAGAGGGAAGAACAAGGATATTTCTCTGAAAACCCCACGCAGGGTTCGAACCCGGGACGCATGCATGACTGGCGAGGCAGTCAGGCGCTCTGCCAATGCGTCACACACCCCTCTCTACTACCCCCCCCCTTTTACTACGTTCCCAACAAACATGGGATATTTATCCATTGCTGGAACAATGTTGGGCCAGCGTCGTTGTAGACGCTGGCCCAACATCGATCCAGCAATGGATAAATATCCGTTGGGTTAGACACGACCTGGATCGGATGCTCACATTTTATGTGAAGGTAACAATAGAAGAAGGTTATGGGAGCGCTGAGGCATGCAATGACAGCGCCTGGGAACAATAAGCACCAGAATGATTCCCGTTTCCTCCACCTAAATGAGGTCCACGCTTCACGTTCTCTGCGCGTAATATGAGACCCCCTGTGGGACAATACTGTCTCCTTCAGCGTTTGGCTGCTGTATATCATTTTAATTTCTAGGATATTACTATCAACAATATTAGACGGTATGATGATCCACAGCGTCTTTGGTCGTCATCAATTTAATATATTAGGTAGGGCATGCAGGTTTATTGCTACGTGTAGGGATTCTAGGTACACATTCTAAACTCTTCGAACAAAATGTTCTTGTATTGATGGCTATTTTCATATTGTCATATAGAAATATTAATGTCCCACATACATACCAAGTATGTATGTGACACTACTCTATATTACTATATGGAAAAAAGCCTTCAAGAAGCTTTTGTTTTTAGAGTCTAATGCATGTAATGTGAGCCGTCCATTGTTGTCTTCGATAAAAAACTCCTCCTACGGACAATATTTTGCGAATGAAACACACTGTAGAGAGTGCTTTTTTTATCTGTTTAAGACTTAGTGTTGTGTAAACATGCTCACGCGTCCGTACGCCGTTTCCCCGCTACCTACCAGACCATAAGATCCTAATGGAATTACTTCTATCAGGTTACGCCAGAAATTACATTCCACACGACTTGTTATTCTGCCATCTCGTGAGACTCTTTGCCCCTCCAGGACGTAATATACCCTACATGAAAGATTTGATGTAAAATGATAACAAATTATTCTAATCCAGCCATGAATGTACCTAAACCTAAGTATTGTTGTTCTTTGAATCTTTGTCAGCATATCACCATTATGTTAACCCTTTCAGCGCTTGGACCGACCTTATTCTGACGTCTATAGACGTCAGAATCTGACGTCTAAAGTCGATACACGAAATGAAAGAGTAAACTATTTATAATGGCCGTAGACCCAAATGAAGCTGAAAGAGCTAAGACATTTTCGATGTTTTCAAAATAATAAAAACCCTTTGGTCTCTTGGTTTATATACAAATATTTCAGCGCTTTAAGGGTTAATTATCGGACGCCTGCTTTCTTTGAGAACGTGAAGGGTGTTTTCACTGCAGGCTGAATCCATGTAACCAATTTACAATTATACGTGTTCACCATTACCGTGTTACGCCACATTTGATTATTATCGTTTTTGTCGCCGTTTCTTCCAGAAAGCCCTGGAGCTTAACCCTTACAGTGCGGGGATCGACTTTAATCGTCAGAATCTGACGTCTGTAGACGTCAGATTCTGACGACTAAAGTCGATCCCAGTACTGTAAGAGTAAAGATATTTATAATGGCCGTAACATAGGTAACATAGGTATTCAAATGAATCAGAAAGAGCTAACTAAGACATTTATGATGATCTTAATTAGAAATAAAAAACCCTTGGTCTCCATGATTTTACAAAATTTATCCATAACCCTCACACCGCTAAGCACGACTATCATGACTAAAGTCGTTTTAATCCATTTTATTAGCCGACCAAATAACTGTTACTGGGGACGAAATCAGCGTTTAAACATCAAGATTTGCAAATGTTTGGTCTCAAATTAAGCAACCATGAGTAATTTTCACCCACTTGAACTTGTGTCTCGCTACCGCGAACCACAACTTCAGGTGGGTAAAAATACTTGCATTTGTTCAATGTGAACCAAAAGATATGTAAATCTAGCAAATGCAATGCTGTTATCTCCGTGTTTTAATTATTTTAAAACAAAAGACGAATAAAAGGTATATTAACGGCTTTGTAGCCTTTTTGTTTGTCATTAAAACAAGATAATTAAAATAAAGAGAAATGAGCACTTTATTGACTAAAGCACCGGCGTTTGTTACAGACCCACATGTATTTAGATACTATTTTCCATTTGCAATTTTCACTATGCCACGAGGAAATGATAGACTGAGAAATGATGCCAGTGTCACCATCAGAGCACCAGATCAGGATCGGTGGATTCAGTTACAGACATGGTGTGCTGTGTGCCTCACAGAAAACACGACGCACTCAACCAATACTGTTTACATGTTGGGAACTTGGGTCAGCGTAGCAGACGATGGTCCAACATTGAGACGATTTTGGCGCGTCATGTGATTGTAATAGAAACCCTGCGTGCGTTGAGGAAGCCGTGTGTATTTAATCATTAACTTGCCAAATTTAGTTAACTCTTTCAATCCTGAATTTACCATTGTCATCTTCATCCATTACAATTCTCCACTTCTAGTGGATAAAGATGACTTGTAGGTGGCAAATGAAAAATAGATATCGTTATTTTCAGAACAGTTCCATGAAAATGTTCGTTCTAAAACCCCTAGGTATACGAAATCAAGATACCTTTCTTGAGAGATGCAAAATGATGCTTTGATGGATCGTGAGGGTTTAAAGGGTTAAGGCCAGTCTACACCAAAAAGCCTAATCACGACGGGAATGTCGTCTTTTTTGGTGTATAGACGCTGGAATTGCCATAGCAATTATTCCCAACTAAAGCAATTTCCAGCTTTAATGGCGTGAGAAATATATTTTAAATTATAAAAATTAGAAAACTCTCACAAATTATTGGGAGCTAAATAAGCGTTTAAACATCAAGATTTGCAAATGTTTGGTATCAAATTAAACAAATATGAACAATTTTCAGCCACTTAAAGTTGTGGGTCCCGGTAGCAAGACACGACTTCAAGTGGGTGGAAATTTAAATTATTTAATTTAGCGCTTTAAGGGCTAATATATCATTAAAAAAAGATGAGATGATATATTATGTGCTGCATGATCTAAGTTTTAAGCTGGTATTCTCTCGTAACTAGGCCTATAAATAAACCTTCAAGTCATTCGACAACAGTAGGACCAAAGTTCTTGGTATCACATAGTCCTGACATATATAAATATGTACAGCGATATGCTGCATGGTATATTTGCTGCACAATAACTCACTATTTGCACAATACAATCCTTTGTTTGTCAAAGTGAATGACATCCCTTTTCGTTTTACGTCTCTTGCTCTGTTATACGTGTCAGCGCAATAAACACATGACATTTCATAATCATGATAATCTATACAAAAAAGATGAGCACGCTAATCGTTTCAGAAACGTGAACTACTGACAATTAGGGGGTCTACTATGTGACCCGCTATAAAACATATAGTCATTTTAAGATAAATAGTAATGCCAACTGACTACGTTTCCTGTTGTCAAGTTATGTTTTGTATTGTCTGGATGGTAACATGATCTCTGTATACATTGAAGTCGTCATGCCATGCTGGGCTAAATGAGAGTGATAAACATCCTTTTACGTTTGCCTAGTCTCGTTCCTTTTTTAGCTTAGAAAGGCATGCTTGATCGGATGATCTGAATTGTTTTCATCCTTAAATTATACTTTCACTCAGAATTTATAATATTTCGACAATAACTTTGCGTACATTTATCACATATTTGCAGATTTTACGAGGACAATACCCACTTTATGACAAACGTTATTGAATTTCCTGCCTGGGAGGCAAGTAATAAGACCATGTATTATAACGGCATCAATAAAACTAGACATATCTCATGTGACCTGGTAGGAATATAATGGTAGCCTTCTATTTTCTATATACCCGGATCGAGCATTCATTATAATTATTTCATTTACACTTAATTAATCAATTTAATAATTGATAAATAAATTAATCAATTAAATAAATAATTAAATATATAGCTTATTATGTTGGTCAATTAAATTGGAACGCATCAAAAAAGTTTCCTTAAAAATTTGATTTATGAATTTAATATTATTTTAATAATGCCAGGACTGAATAAATATCATATCACTCTAGTGATGACTTACTGTTTGGTATCTTTGCCAGTGAGCGATGAACTCAGCCTATCCTGCTCGATCTGTAGGCATGTAATATTGGCTAGCTCTTGCACGTGTTGTCACTCACGTACATTGTAAATATTCTTCATCTTTAGCATCTGTGGGTTTGTAAGAAATGTCGACGTCAGCTGTTTCTACGCAGTTGTCAGGTTGACTTAAGCACGGTCAATGAGAGTAATATCTTCTCAGCAGAAGACCAAAGCAGGCAGCTGCAGCAGCAGCAGCAAGAACTGCTCAAGGCTGCTGGTGGTAAACATGTGTCTACAGGATGCTAGATTATCAGGAGGCCAGAAATAACTGTCAACTATTTTACATGTTTTTTTCTACGTTTGGAATGTCTGCTATTCTGGTGGTTGTTATCACATGATTTATAGTAGCACGCTGACTGTCCGTTGTGGTCGATGAGGCCGCCACAGCTTCAGATCTGCTGCAGATCACTTTGTTGACAATACTACGGCTTCTATAGCCTGCATACTACAGGCTTTGTTATTACACAATCGTGCCTCGCTGAACAGCTGTACGTCATGCCAGTGTGCCGATAGCGTAATAGAATGACAAGAGTCAGTATACAGACAGGAGCAGATTATACCAGTACGTGCGTCTAGATCCCTTACTGACTGGTCAAGAACAGCTTCTGCTGACCACAAAGCACGCATCACTACTAGACGTGTGTGCATGGCCAGCGATTTCTGCTGACCTGGCTTACAACTCTCTCCTGCTATCTTCTGGTAGCATGTCACTGACCATTGCTGGCGTGCTGGCTCGTCTTCAGCGTGGCCGGCTGATCTGGTGCCAGAGACTCCCAAGTGCATCATAATATTACCAGGAGCTGAAAACCCAGCAAGCGCCAGGCGCTGAACCAATGTGGCTTCAATGTTGGGCCAGCGTCACAGACTGTGGGCCAGCGCTAAAACAGCATCGCCTCAGAGTCGATTGCTTTCAGAAAACCGCCTGAAAACCGATGCTCAGCAAATATATATTGAACCAATGTTGTTTTAATGCTGGGCCAGCATAATAGACGATGCTCCAACATTAAAACGACATGGCTCAATGGCTCGTGTTTGATCTACGGAAAATACGTAATTATTGGGCGGCGAGAGGGGTGTGGGGGTTCTGTATAATACCATAACTTCAGCAAGCGAAAAATACTGACGACACAAAATCCATAAACTGTAAGAGAAATCGGATGGGATTTTTACAATTTCATTTGGCATTACTTTCAATTTAATAATTGCAGCTATCGTCGCTCGTGCTAAATGACTGTCACTCCCGCCTGAAAATATGTGGGTATGAATAGAATCATAATGACGTAGCCCTGTTGACCAAATTGTGTATATTATAAGGAGTGTCTATCCATACAGCAAAGTTATATTATAAACAGTCCATGAGATCGCAACTTATCGTTACATTATAAACATTGCGTGTACAACATCACATATACGGTTGGCCACAGCCTATATTATCAGATTATATTAAGCTGACATAACTCGTTACAGCGCCACTATGGTGTTACGTCGTACACAGGACAAGGTGATGGCAGCAAATCACACCTAGTTCTCACCCTCCTAACAATCTGCACTCAGGGATGCTCCTCTTGTATTTACCCTCAAACGTTGCATCATACAATTTAATTTTTACCCTCTTGAAGCTGTGTCTCGCTACCGCGACACACAGCTTCAAATGGGTAAAAATAACAATTTATTTAACCCTTTAACCGCCAAATTATTCAATCTGAATTTTCTCTCACTTGAAGTTGTGTCTCGCTGACGCGATCCACAACTTCAAGTGAGTGAAAATTATTCAGATTTGACAAAATGGAAGTCAACTCTTTTCAAATATTGCCGGTTGCTGTCACATGTTATCTTTAACATATTTTAAATGTGGAACTTAATGTGGTAATAAAAAATGAAAACCCGAATATATGCGACACCGGCGGTTAACCCTTTAAGTCCTCACGATGCATTAGAGCATCATTTTACATCCCTGGAAACAGACTTAATTTTCCTACAACAAAGGATTTTAGAATGAAAATTTCCATGAAACTGGCTTACCAATACATGGCATTTTCTTTAATTTTTCACCCACATCAAGTCATCTTCATCCACTACAAGTCGAGAATTGCGACAGCAATTCGCGGCTTGTAGTGGATGAAGATAACAATTGTAAACTCAGGATTGAAAGGGTTAAAGGGTTAATTCAAGACCAATCATTTGCAAATCTTGATGTTTAAACGCGCTTTTCATGCCCAATAACAGTGGCTTGATCGTTTAACCCTTTAAGCCCCCACGATGCATTAAAACATCATTTTACATCCCTGAAAACAGACTTAATTTTCCTACAACTAAGGGTTTTAGAACGAAAATTTCCATGAAACTGGTTTACCAATACGTGGTAATTTTCTTTAATTTTTAAACCACATCAAGTCATCTTCATCCACTACAGGTCGAGAATTGCGGCAGCAATTCGCGGCTTGTGGTGGATGAAGATGACTATTGTAAATTCAGGATTGAAAGGGTTAATACGGTGGATTAAAAACGACTATTAGTCATGTTTAGCGCTGAAAGGGTTGAGATGGCTTCAAAGTTTCCATCTTCATACACGATCGTTCTCATTCCTTCCCACGGTAACGACCACCACGGCACTCATTTAACTGAACCGCGGGGTATTCCCAGATCTACTGCTTGTATTTTTAGCTGTGTGCAGGGGCGTATTTATAACTGAGTAAAAGGGGAGTCCTTGTCGAATTTGGTATGCCTCTCGCAATTTTTGTTTCAGCGCGGTGACCGTTTTAGACGTCAAAATTATTCTGACGTCTATGTACGTCAGATTCTGACGTGTAAAATCGGTTCCCACGCTGAAAGAATTAAAAATTGCAATGGCCGTAGACCCATAACATGCGTATTCAAATAAAGCGGAAAGAGCTAACTAAGACATTTATGATGATTTAAAATTGATAAAAACCCTTCTCCATGGTTTATACCAAAATATTTTAGGTAATTTAGGCGTAAAGTAATGTTTGTAAAGTAATGTCTTCTCAGCCAGTAAACGAGGATTCAGGGCACCACCCGAGAAGATGTTGACTGCCAGATAACAAATGTAGAGCCATGTTTTGACAATTCAATTTTCGAAAGTTGGGGGGGGGGCAGTACCCCTCTAACCCCCTCGGGATCCTTCACACAAAATAAGACGCATGATCTCAGCACACACCAGACGTTTACCCAATGTCGATCATATATTGGTCCACGGTCTTGGAAGCTGTACCATTATTAGACCAGCATGATTGGCCATCACCTCGTATTTTCTGGCATACATCGACAACAATCACTGTGGTTTGATAATTCAAGTACAACGATGAAATGTCAACCTCCCGACAACAAAAACCGTAATTATTGGACAATGTCAGTTGCTATTATGAACATAGATTCAAGTAATAATCGTAATACTATGAAACTTTTGAACAGCATATACTGCACCATACCAGCATACAATGTTACTAAGCATAAACTGGGTCGAAGTACTGTAGAGAGCTTGCAGAAATTGATGTCTTTCACCAAGCAGAGCTTTTATTTCTAACATCCGATCCACTGATAGTTTCAACCAATATTGGTCCAATTGTTTTCCCTACCAATAAGAGACATTGACCAAACTCTGTTTCAATGCTGGGACATAGTCGAACAATCAGGCTCAATATTGACGCGGCGTTGATCCAGCATACATACTTCCTGTGTTTCCTGAGCTTGCCTGTACGTCTCGTATTTTTAGGATAATGGTATGTCGCGGTTTTATACCTGACATTTCCTGGCTCGCCCACTTCCCTGCTCCTATATATGTACATTTGTGCTTCCTGCAATTGATGTTTCCAAGGAATGGGAAAGACGTTGTCTTTAAACCCTAAAGCTCTTTTCGCTTCATTTGAATACCTATGTTATTGGTCTACATCCATTATAAATATTATTATTCTTACAGCGCAGTGATCGACTTTAGGCGACAGAATCTGACGTCTGTAGACGGCAGATTCTGACGTCTAAAGTCGATCCCCGCATTGTTTAGGTTAAATTCTATAGCAGGCTTACTGTAAGCAGTGCGACTTTCTGTAGCAAACCGCCTCAACGGCATCCGCCATCAAGTGAAGTAAAATATGGGAAATTGATCTAAGATTTTATGAAATCGTGCGCGATAGCCATCGAGAGACATGTTTTTTTCTGACCCTTGAGTATTTGTTGGTATTATTTTATGGTCGTACCGCGTGAGAGCAGCAAAGCACTGATTTACGCTTTGTTTGAGATAGAATAGGGGAATCAAAGAATACATCGGTATTTTGCCAAGTAAAGTAATCTTTTTTTATGTTCGGAAGAAAATAAATAGGTGGGCAGAAAATTATGGTTAGATCCTTTGTTCAGAATACTGAATAAATAAAATACTGAACAAAAGATGACTCTACTCTGACAGACTGATATATTGCCTAATCCACGCGACTAGTGTGGCTGTATATGTGGCTAGACTGGTAAATGATGTTTTTATTTTAAGAAAATATTTGTTAATTGATTATTATATCTGTTCTTCTATGTATGTACATGTGTATGAGATGTATATAATATCAAGAATATGGTGTATTCTTGATAATGTACGTGTAATGTAATTTACATGAAAAGGTTATACATCATCACTATACGTTTATGTATTCAATGTATTACAATTATGTAGGGCCTACTTGTTTAATCATATAATAATTTAAATTTGATTTGACTAATGATTCATCAGATAATGACTTCACATCCTCATATGTGGTGCATGTAATATCCCAGGTACTCTCTGTGACAGCGTAAGGCCAGGTACGTTATGATTGTATTTCATAGGGAGAACGAAGTAATTAGTTTCATTTTACGAGGATAATTACGATCAATATTAGCGCGTGAGGTCGTCTCTACCTGAGGTTTCCCACAGTTAGGGTGATGGAGACTCAGCATTCCTAGCGATCGATCAATTCTCAGGTAGAGATGTCAGCATCTACGATCTGGGCGCAGCAGATGCCATTTCTACCCCTCGGCTCGCTGGGCCCGAAGGGGCTTTGTCGTTCCCTTCTTGGCTACTACAGCAATATGATGCAACAGATTCATTTCATAACTAGACATGAATTGTGACTTTTCAAGTAACAATAATATTTGGGCTAGGTTTTATGAGTTTTTGTGGTGGCCATTTTGAATTTGGTTGAGTTATTTTTATTGTGACAGATTGATTAGAATTTCTCGTTTGAGTTTTTTGGCAGCCATTCTGAACTGTAATGTTACACTTCTGACTTCAGGCTGCACATTTCAGAAGTCCCCACTGAGCTTTTGTAGTTTTAAATAGATATATATTTGTTTGTCAAATGGAATCGCATTCAGGGTGCACAGTACACACATTGACTTGTCTCTCTGTTGATTTAATGTTGTATCACTATCCGCGGTGCTAGCCCAACATTAAAACAACATTGATTCAAAGTTTTGCGTTTAAAAAGAATTGCAACTGTTATTTTATTTGTAGCATTTGAAAGGTTTCAACTGTCTATACCTAATGCACAATATTGGTTGAATACTGGGCCACCGTCTGCGACGCTGGCCCAGAATTGAAACATTGGATAAATGTATTTTTATTATCAAATCTGGAGAATAAAGGGTGGTGTAGGTCTGGGCATAGGGGCACCCTGTTCATCCTCTTGGCAATGAATGGAGAATCACCCGACAGGTCCGACATGTCCGCTATTGAACCAATATTGGACCCAATTATAGGCCTACTGCCGTGCAAGCCAAAAGGCAGTATCTGCTAACTTTACAAGTGAGCAGATACTGCCTTTTGCATTTGAAGAGCAGCTTAGTGCGGTATCTGCTCACTTTACAAGCAAGCAGAAACAGCCTTTTGCCATTCAAGAGTATAGTGATCCAGAAAATCCTGGATTAATCCGGAAGCACACGATGAATGTCTTAGAAAAGTCATAGCAGAATACCTAACTACTCTGGGAATATGGTGTCCAAATCTCATAATGATTGGATAAAACTTCAGGGAGGAATAGCGTCTTACAAAAACGTGCCAAAAATAATAAGTTTGAAGCTCCGTGAGAGGTCTATGGTAAAATCAATATATTTGGGCATAGCCCAAATATAATTAAGACAACCATTCAGACTCTCTCGGCAAAATTTATTTTTTAATCAAGGTCAAGGTCATAGGTCAAAGGTCAAAGTCAAAAATTTTAAAAAATTATTGGTAACGCGATAACGCGAAAAATAGTTATTGGATCTCTCCATTTTTTTACGTGAAGTTACCCATGAGTATGGAAATCACCTGATTAGATTTTCAGCTTTTCACCGATAATCAAAATGGCCGCCACCTGGCGACTAGTTTTTTCGAAATTCTCTTGAAACCTGGTTTTCGGGGTCTGCGAGTCTGTTGGAATTGTCCGTTTTCGTGTGCGACCGAAAACGAGGCTATGGCGGCCATCTTGATATTTTATTTAAAAAATTCCTTGTTAACGGAATGACTTGAAAAATAATTCTTGGATCTCTCCAATTTTTTACGTGAAGTTACCCATGAGTAAGCAGATGACCTGATTAGATTTTCAGCTTTCCACCGATAATCAAAATGGCCGCCACCTTTTTTTTCAACTAAATTTTTTTTCAGAATTTCCTCGAAACCTGGTAAATATAGGTTTTCGGGGTCTGCAAATCTATTAACATTATCTGTTTTCATGTGAGAACGGAAACGAGGCTACGGCGGCCATTTTGGTGAATTTTAAAAAACCGTTCTTATTTTCAGTTCAATGCTTTGAAACTTGGCATATATAGGTTTTCAACTTACTATACAATATTTGTCAATGCAATTGTCAAGGTAGTCGCCGCATCGCTAGAAAATAATACTTGTAAAATTTCATTAAAATTTGTTGAGAATTGACTGAGAACCCATCAAAAATCCTCCGCCCTGGTCACCGTGATTCCTATTATAAGCTGTCTTTGGCCTTGCGCCCTTTGCTGGCGGCGCTGGGTGTTGGTGCCATTAGCGCTCGTCACTGACCTCTCACGTCCTAATCACCTCCCGTCCACCACTAAATCCTGATTCTCCGCACCTGCCTAACCCTTACAGCGCTGAAATATTTTTGTTTGAACCATGGAGACTAAAGGGTTTTTTCCCATTTTGAAATGTCTCAGTTAGCTCTTTCCGATTCATTTGAATACCTATGTTATGGGTGTACGGCCATTAGAAATATTTTAATTCTTTAAGTGTGGGGACCGTCTTTATACGTCAGAATCTGACGTCTACAGACGTCAGATTCTGACGTATAAAGACGGTCCCCCGCGCTGAAAGGTTGTGAATATCTGGTCAGAAAATGTCAAAAATATTCAATATTGTGAAAGCATGATACGTACCGTTACACTAAGAAAACAAGTATTTGATATATAAATCAATGCTGTTTACTTTTTAATTATTATTGTGTGTTTTGCGTTTACTTTTAATCGGCAGGTTTTCGGTTTTTGTGTCCCGTGATTTTTTAATAATAATAATTACTTGCCTAGCAGCCCTACAGGTGCAATACTAACGTGAGATCACAATTTGTGGGATGAAAAACGAGCGTCATTTATATTAATGTTCTTTCCGGTCAATTAATGCGCGGAACGCAACGCACAGCAAATTACACACGTATTATATGGCATAATGAATACTGATAAATCAATCATATATGCCATTATACATATCCAGTGTGTGACAATATTAGGAGGGGGGGGGGGGTGGTAGAACAGAATATGTTTGTCAGAAGACGAAGACGCCTAAGCTTGTCATATACATGTAGTCTACTAATTAAAAAATATAAATAAAACATTTTTTGCGAAAAGTGTGAATTTACATAATAAACATCATTCTGGGAGATTATTACAGCATTTTAATCTGTGTATGCCAAAAAAATGAAATTTTTAATTTCTTGAAAATTTGTAATTGCTCCACAAGGGATTTTCGTTCCATATCAACCGCGTACATTTGCCGGTATTGCAGGGAATAATTTATCCTAGAAAAAATGTGTAGCAATTTAACAGCCGCCAATCTGCAGAACTACCGGTACTATTTCCCATGCCAAAAACTGCTACACCAACATATTAGAGAGAGGAACGTGGGGCAATGGCTAGAGCGCGGAGCTCTGCCAATGTCACTGCCTCCGTGCGGTTTCGAATCCCGCTTGGTGCAGGATTTTTGGAGAAATATCATGTTTCTCCCCTCTCAATATTGGGACATTATTTCGATGTTGTGTCCACTTTACCCACACATGCTTCACTTGACTCAGGTGTAAATGAGTACCTGGTAGGACAGAGATGGCAATGTGTGCGACTAGTTCCTTGCGCCGAAATGGCTGCAAGTGCTGTATGCTCCAAAAGGGAGTTGAAATGGTACATGAATGAACAGGTCTAGTGACCAGGGGTAATATGTGTGCACAGATCATTGTATGTACGCTATGTAAGAACTCACCATTATTATTATTATTGTGTAGCACATATGCCCAAAATTGAGTAGCAAACTGCTCCGCTACACCAGACAAATTATTCCCTGTATTGTGTAAATTGATTTTCGGTTAATGTGTAAATTTGTTCTGTCGTATTTTAATGTAGAAATAGTAGTGACGATGGACACGCGGCTGTCGTAGTGTGGATTATGCGAGTGAAGGTGAACCTTGATCTAGAGGTCACCTCTCACATAATCTCATCTAATATCGCCTCCCTGAGAAGGTCATCCACCATGGGCGTACTATAAAATAGAGCTTCTCTCTTTAGCAGGTCAATAACCTTATTAACCCTTTGCCTGCCAGTCACAACAATAGTTGTTTTCAATCCGTTTTATTATCCGATTAAATAACTGTTATTGGGAATGAAATTACTGTTCAGACAGCCAGATTTGCAAATGTTTGGTGTCAAATTAAACACATGTGTAATTTTCAGCCACTTGAAGTTGTGGGTCGCGGTAGCGAGACACAACATTAAGTGGCTGAAAATTTTAATTATTTAATTTACCAGGATAATGGTTATTATGAGGGAAGGAAAGAACACTATAAATTATGACATCCAGCCATGCTCAGGCTGACATTGTTTTTTCGGTCATAAATTTGTGTAAACATTTTGATGGTCACTGACTACTATACTAACATAATATAGCATAACATAACATACCATAACATAACATAACATAACATAACATAACATAACAATGATAACATAACATAACATAACTTAGCATAAAATAGCATAGCATAGCATAGCAAAGCATAGCATAGCATAGCATAGCATAGCATAGCATAGCATAGCATAGCATAGCATAGCATAGCATAGCATAGCATAGCATAGCATAGCATACACTAAAGCATAGCATGGCATGACATTGGGCATGGCATGTCATGGCATGGCATGTATTTGCCATACCGCGATCCGTTACTGAGCCAAATAACGATATAGTCCACATCAGTGTTCTCAGGGTTAAATCTGGATGACTAAACACCCATTCATTCCCAATGCCTATGATTTACCTTCTAATAAAGCAGATTAAGACGACTATAGTAGCCTAGTGCTTAGCGCGTAAAGGGTTAAGCACAATAGCATGGTAGATGTCACACCGCACTGGATCGATTCACTTGTGATATAATAATATGGATTTAACCCCTCTAGTGCCAAGTTAGTCAATTGAAATTTTCACCCACTTGACTTAAATTTGCGTCTTGTCGAGGCGACCCACAGCTTCCAGTGAGTGACGTTTAGGTCTATTTAAATGTGGCAAAATGGAGTCTAGTGATCATTTTATATTTCCCTGATCTAAGACCCGCTACACTTTAAAAGCGCAATAATTTGAAAATCGGAAAATTGAAAGAACGATTGCGTTCGTTATTGGAGCGCAAAAGGTTAGCTTCCTACGACAATTCTTATGTAATTCTCACGCGCTGTCCACAGACACGAGACATTTACCCAATTCTGGCTCAATGTTGGTCCACCGTATGCGAAGTTGGCCCAGAATTATGCCAGCATTGGGTCAGCACCAGTCAGCTGAGGGTAGTCATAATCCATAATACGAAATATGAAATGCATAAGAGACATTTCTGATACTACTAAAATGTGCATTGCCTCGCCATGAAGTGTCTGCTAGTACTTTAAATTAGGTTATCGCCCATATGACTTCGGCCCAATGCTGACTCAGTGTTGTTACAAAAGGTCTACTTCCTTTCCCAGCAAACACGATGCATCAAACCAATGTCGACGTGAGGTTGGGCCAGCGTCGTAGAAATCAATTTAATGCACAGTATACAAGCGAAAATCTATGACATTTATTACTGCATGTATGTGTCAGCCATTAAGGCTGTGGGGTATAGTGATCACCAGAGGCGGGCGGTCGGGCGGGCAGTCAGAAATTCAGCTCTTACTAAAAAGCTAACTGATGAATTTTGTTTATTTTTACTGAGATGACCTATGTGCCTGGGCAATTCATCCCATATATTTTTTTGCACCAAGCCATAAACGGCCATTTTCCAAGATGGTCGCCTAAAAAGCTTGTGGGCACCATAACTTATGAACCGTTGGTTGGATTGCATTCAAATTTGTTGTTCTCTAGGTATTTCTGATGATCTTATTAACTTTTGGGATGAATCCATCAAAAACAAAATGGTTGCTGCAGCCATTTGAATAAAAGATCGCCGCCTAAAAAGTTTGTGGGCACGATAACTTATAAACCATTGGTTGGATTGCATTCAAATTTAGCATGGTTGTTCTCTAGGTATTTCTGATGATCTGATTACCTTTTGGGATGAATCCATTAAAAACAAAATGGCTGCCGCAGCCACTTGAAAAAAGATGCTCGCCTAAAAAGCTTGTGGGCACGATAACTTATGAACCATTGGTATTGGTATGGTTGTTCTCTAGGTATTTCTGATGATCTGATTAACTTTTGGGATGAATCTATTAAAAACAAAATGGCTGCCGCAGCCATTTAGGAAAAAGATGGCCGCATAAAAAGCTTGTGGGCACGATAACTTTTGAACCGTTGCTTGGATTGCATTCAAATTTGGAATGGTTGTTCTCTAAGTATCTCTGATGATATGATTACCTTTTGGGATGCATCCATCAAAAACAAAATGGCTGCCGCAGGAAAAAGATGGCCGCCTAAAAAGCTTGTGGGCACGATAACTTTTGAACCGTCGCTTGGATTGCATTCAAATTTGGAATGGTTGTTCTCTAAGTATCTCTGATGATATGATTACCTTTTGGGATGCATCCATCAAAAACAAAATGGCTGCCGCAGCCATTTAAAAAAAGATGGCCGCCTAAAAAGCTTGTGGGCACGATAATTTATGAACTGTTGCTTGGATTGCATTCAAATTTGGTATGATTGTTCTCTAAGTATTTCTGATGATTTGATTAACTTTTGGGATGAGTCCATTAAAAATAATAAAATGGCTGCCACAGCCATTTAAAAAAAATTGACATGGTGGTAGCGCGGGTCATTTTTTCTCATTATTTCATGATATTGATGGACAGAGCCTACAGCTGAGGGGTCCTGCCATCAACAAAACTTAAAATTCACAAAACATGACATAAAAATGGAATTCCGAAAAAAACATCCATGAAAAAAATATAGTTTAAAAACTAAGAAATTAGATGCCTGAAATCAATACCATGTGTACTATACGAGCGGTAGTCGGTGCCAGGACGGACTGTTGTCGTCATTTTATTACTGTATATAAGTGTTGTTTTATTGTAGTGCTCTTTGCTGGTCAGTCAGGCATAAAATCCACCTCGTCATTGTACCACGTCCCTTGGGCAATAACCACACTAATACATGCAATAGCCCCTTCATAACCAATCACTCCACATTCTGTACGGATAACACACGTTATCAGTACAGAGTGGGAGAATTACATATAGAATATTTTATTTTATTTTATTTGACTTCCCAGTTGAAACATGCAAAATAATGGTACAGCATCATTATTAATAATTAGGTAACATATTAGTAACTTTGGTTGACGGGAACAGGGCGAGACGACCTCTACGAGGCCTGTCAACCATATATTAGAGAATTATAATTTAAAAAGTAATAATATACAGTATAATAGAAAACCAACTGTTCACTATTTATTTGTGTTGGCATACTTATCATATTTATCATACTTATCACGTCAGAATTAGAGTTTAAAATAGTTATGTTTTTGTACACATGCTATTTTGAAAATATACACAGTAGGTTAATAATTTTGTGATATGTACACATAAGGTAGAGATAGCTGACGTCAGATTCCTGCACCAAAACCAGAGATAATAATAATAAAGCAGTGCAGACTTTTAAGGCGAGTCTTCCGTGGTTTGAAACATGCAAGACACACTGATTATTTACTATTGTGTGACATGTAGCAATGGTAGCAGGAGATTGGCAACGCTAAGTAAAAAAAATATTAAATTTTAAACCACTTGAATTTGTGTCTCGCTACCACGATCCACAACGTCAAGTGGGTGAAAATTACTCATATTTGTTTAATTTGAGACCAAACATTTGGCTTTTCTGATTAAAAATAAATTAATTTTCATTAATAACATAGAATTAAAGTTAAAGAGAATCATACCTCAAATACAGTGAATCCTAATATCGAAGAACCATTAATTTTTGCTCACATTGTCAGCAAAAATAAATGTTTCTTTGATATTATAACTCATTGAGATTAGGTAGGACTCCTCATTTTTACAAGGCTTGAAATTTAGTCCAAAATTGTGCACTTCGAAGGATAGCTGTACCCAGAACAATACATTGAACCGAACCAATGTTTGTCTGAGTTTGGGCAATAGTCAGAAATTGTCATGGAATGTTTTAATATATTTTTTTATTTGCCACCCACTTCAATTCATCTTTATCCACTGCAAGTCAAAAATTGCGATAGCAATTCGCAGCTTGTACATGTTGTAGTGGATGAAGATGACAATGGTAAATTCAGGTTTGAAAGGGTTCTAAAACAACATTAGTTTTTTACACCATATAAATTGCCAGAATCTCACCTCCTCACTGTACATTGGTCCTGAATACTAAATTGACGCTAAATTACAAGTGATTGCGTCTCGGCCGTGCGCGGCTTGCAAATCACTGACCAAACCATGTCCAAAATGCATATTTATGTTTGTATGACGGACCGGGGTTTGACCCGCGGCTGTGGTTGGGAACAACGACCCCATAGATCAGGTGGCAGGCTGAGCCAGGGTCTGACAGCTGCCCTAAAGACAAGCCCCTCTACATCTACCCTGTGTGTATGCTGCAATAACCTCCTAACTTACCACGGATTATATGCCACAACCTCCTAACTTATCATGGGTTATATTTAATCTCTCTCAACAGAAAACATCAATTAGGATCAACCCTCGTTCAATGTTGAACGAGCGTCGTAGACGTTGGACCAACAGAGAGCCAGTGTTGACCCTGAAAGCGCTAAATTATAGAATTTTACTCAAATATATTTTTTGGTGCCGAAAACATATATCTATTATGCACAGTATCATTAAGTTGTATATTTCTTTTAATTCTTTTAAATCATTTCAAATTTCTACATATATTTACACCATTTTCTATTTTATCATGTCAAGCACTGTGTAATATAATGTTCATTTTAATGACGCATACGTCCACATAGACTTCCCAGCTTCAATAAATATATATTTATCTATAAGCAATTAGAACATAAAATAATATTGTTCATTTCTCATTTCAGTTTTCTTGTGTGAAAGACAAACACAAAGACCGAAAAGGCCATAGACGCGATTAGCCCTATAATTAACCCATTAACCCATTAAGCACTCACGATGAACATTATTTTGGACTGTTTTTATAATAACATCACCTTTTTGACACCCACTTCAAGGCATCTTCATCCACTGCAAGTCGAGAATTGTAGTGGATGAAGATGACAGTGGAACATTCAGGATTGAAAGGGTTTCGTAATTGTCTCTTTTGAATCGGTGACACAAAGTTAGTGAGCTCATCAGGTTCAGTTTTTTCGACTAACGCAAATATTTGTCAGAATGGAGTGGAGTGTTCACTTATTCATGAATTTAGGCCAAAGGATAAAAACTGTATGCCAGCGACCTGTTTATCCCGCTGCCTGGTCAGCGGCCCGGAATACAAACTATAAGCCTGTCGTTCATCTGTCTGCAAGGCGCCAGTAGAATGCGGATATTATGGCTGGGCAACGACTAAACCTGTTTCGCCAAGTTTTCTTATTTAAGACTTGAAATTGTGTCTCGCTACCGCGACACACAACTTCAAGTGGGTGAAATTATTCAAATTTGTTTAATTTGAGACCAAACATTTGCAAAACTCATTTCATTCCCAATAACTGTGATTTTACCTCGTGACTCGTGATTACTCAAAGACACACAAATAGTTGTGAATTTAAGTATTTCTGGTGAAATCTGGGGAATATGTTTCCATGTCAGGCCTGGTCTTCATAGCCTGTTTCGGGGCTTCACTAACAAACCTGAGTGGTTATGTTCACCGTTTAACCTTTTGTGGACGGTTTTTAGACGTCAAAATTTGACGTCTGTAGACATAAAATTCTGACGTCTAAAGACGGTCCCCGCACTGAAAGTATTGACAAAAATGTCACAAAAAAAATTCCTCAGTGGATGTGATGACTATGTGAAGTGTGAGGAAGCAAAAGTTGATATATTAGTAGCTATAATAACTGTGGCATAGGCGGCGGCGGACCGTGTGGAATACAGTCTTTAGACGTCTGTGGCCATCAGATTCTGACGTCTAAAGACCGTCCCCGCACTGAAAAAAATGAAAAAACTCTTTGGTCTCCGTGGTTTATACAAAAATAGTTCAGCGTTGTAAGGGAAAACCATCAAGTCTGACTATAATCGTAGCCTACTCAAAACTTTTATAGTCACGTTAAAAAAACATTATTTTAGTGTGAAATCTGTTCTCATAACAGTACCATTTAAAAATACTCGGCCTCCTATTTCAGAAATTTGAATAATTTTCACTCACTCGAAGTTGTGGATCGCGTCAGCGAGACACAACTTCAAGTGGGTGAAAATTTCAGCGAAAAAACTAAGTGATCAAGTGGTTAATACATACAATACAATGTATTTGTTGTTTTCGTGCCCTTATCCAGAGGATGATTGTCTCCATCGTAATTCATTTTCACAGCATGTCGCAATAACTGTTTTCATGTTGCTACATTTTTGCTGGAAATAATAATACTATTGCCCATTGTCATGCAATCTATTGCTTACGCAGCTGTTACTCATTTTCATGCCAGCAAACACTAGACGTTGAACCAATGCTGTTTTAATGGTGGCCCACCGTCTACGTGCCGGTCCAACATCAAACCAGCATTGGTTCAACGTCTCGGTTTTTGTTGAAATGGCTATTTATTACCATAAAAATTTCTTTAATGTCTGTTGTCCACGGTCTTAATATCTGTTTTTATGTCTGTCATTTTTCTCGTTACATTGTGATTATTCAACTTATAAACCTTCTGGAACAAACAAATTCACGACTATTTGAACTTTAGAGCACTGGTCAGTTTCACGTGGTTTTAGAGCTGAAAGCTTCAGGAAAATGTAGTAAGAAAATTTGAATTAGGGAGTGAATCGATTAATGAATAGTTGTACTTGTTGCTCTAGTGTTGAGTTAATTAAGTTCTGAAGCACTATATTTCACATACAAACGGAAGGGAGATTGAGCTATGTAAATTTTCAAAGTAATATATTTTCTCATGAAATAATAAGTTGAGAATTTAAGTAAAACGGATATTTCATTCACATTAAATTTCACGGTAATAACATGACATATATCTGTAGCTTCACAAAGCTGTAAAACTGTTCGTTTATAGGCTTTTTCATAGCACCAGTGCTAATTTTTTTTATCTCAGTAGGTTTTGAAATAACTATTAGTTTGCGTCACGTATGCTTTACGGATCAATTTCTTGTAGGAATTATTTGAATAATGTTCCACAGGTTTTGATAATAGTTGCGAACAATCTTTATTCTGTGCTGTCGTCACATATTTTCTAAAATACTAGGGATAATTTAGAAAAAATATATATTTGAATAATCATCCACAAGTTTTGATAATATACTTTGTGAATACATATTTCTTTCTACGGGATTTCATAATAATTGTGAACACAGATTTATTCCCAGCTTTCTGTGATTGTACATGTGGTTTATCTGTTTATGTTGTGTTGGTGATACCCCCCCCCCCGTAACACTGTGTGATCCAGTACATTCTGCTATTCCGTCCGCAAACACGAAACATTGACCCAATGCTGGTTTAATGCTGGACCATCGTCTACGTCTCTGCCACAGCGTTGAACCAACACTAGGTCAACATATCGTGTCTGCTATGCCGTATTAACATGGAGAATCTACGTGCGGTAAATGCCAACAGGAAACTGTGTCAGTTTGGGCTACATCGCCATTCTGTTATGTTTCATGGCAGGCGTGATACGTTTAGCAAACGGAGGCTTGATCGAGGGCCAACGGTTCAGCCGTTGGTCCTCGATCAAATCTCCGTTTGCTGCACGTTTGTCAGAATGTTGTTTTGCGCAGGTTCACAGACCGGGCCTGTGGATACGCCATGTATCATTAGATGACGATTAACTGTAGCCCAGTATTTTTTCCGCGTTTTTTCTCTGCTCATAGGTTAACTTGTGGAATGTTACATCACACTCAGAAATAATGCGCTATTAAATAAGGCTATTTGGCCAGAAGCGTTGTTCATTATATTACAGTGAACACTGTGTTATCAAATGTTGTAACGTTACATTTAATTATCACAGGCATTTCGTGGGGGATTTTCACGTTTTTTCTCTGCTCATACGTTTGCCATTAACGTTACCATGTTATCATACATCACGGACATTTCGCGTTTTTTCCGCGTTTTTCTCTGTTCATGGGTTAACTTGTGGAATGTTGTAGGCCTACATCATAATAAAAAATAATGCGCTGGTAGATAAAGCTGTTCAGCCAGAGGCGTTTGTCATTACGGTACTATGTTATCATACATTGTTAGCTCCCGCCGTC
This sequence comes from Flabesymbios commensalis, assembly GCA_964017125.1. Taxonomy (NCBI): domain Eukaryota; kingdom Metazoa; phylum Annelida; class Polychaeta; order Terebellida; family Flabelligeridae; genus Flabesymbios; species Flabesymbios commensalis. Next base: position 13,884,719 of record OZ024904.1, read on the forward strand.
ACCGTAGGTGAGACGGAGGGAGCTATAGATTCCGCCTCCGTTTTTTTTTGCCTCTTCTTTTGCCTATAACTTTGTAAGAAAATAAGCTAGGATAACAATTTTTGGTATGTGGGTTACTTCCAGGTGGATAATGGACAGGTTAAAATATTTTTAATCTGAATTTAATACGCAAGGTCGCAGTGGAGAAAATGATGATGTTACGGCGTTGGGCCGTCTGTAAACAATTCGTTTCCGGAGCATATCTCTGAAAGTACTTGTCCGATTGTCTTCAAATTTTACACACAACACCCCTAGGGGGTCTAGTTGTGCCTTTTGGGGTATTTGAACTTTGACCTACTTCTGGTTCAGAACTATGACCTATTTAGACGTTTTGATGCGCACTTCGTTTCCGGAGCAGATCTCGAAAAGTACTGGGCCGATGACAGTCATATTGCACATACATGTTCTCTAAGGTCCCTAGTTGTGCCTTTTCAGGTTTTTGGACCTTGACCTTGAAGTTGACCCAGCACTTTGACCTAATTTATGACATCGGTAAATCCGACTGAAATATTTTGCGGAATATCATGAAAACCGCCCAAGATAGCTACACCATTACTATAAAACAAATTGTAAGGTTTCAGAAGAGGATGCATCTTGGAAAATTGCAAGTCGATAAAATTCAAAATGGCCGCCTATCGGCCATTATTCACCTTGACAGGCTTCATATTGCGGAATATCATGAAAACCGCTCAACATAGCTACACCATTACTATAAAACAAATTGTAAGGTTTCAGGAGAAGATGCATTTTGAAAAAAATTAAACTCGATTGAATTCAAAATGGCCGCCTATCGGCCATTATTCACCTCGACAGGCCTCATATTGCGGAATATCATGAAAACCGCTCAAGATAGCTACACCATTACTATAAAACAAATTGTAAGGTTTTAGGAGAGGATGCATTTTGAAAAATTTCAACTTGATCAAATTCAAAATGGCCGCCTATCGGCCCATATTCACCTCGACAGGCCTGATATTGGGTAAACCGTGCTAGATAGCTGAACCATTACTATAAAACAATATGTGAGATTTCAGAAGAGGATGCATTTTGAAAAAAATTGACTATCAAATTCAAAATGGCCGCTTATCGGCCATTATTCACTTTCACATGGCCGATATTTGGTAAACTGTGCTAGATGGCTAAACCATTACTATAAAACAAAATGTGACGTTTCCGGAGAGGATGCCTTTTAAAAACTTTTGACTCAATCGAATTCAAAATGTCCGCCTATCGGCCACTATTTACTTTCACATTGCTGATATTTTATAAACCGTGTTAGATAGCTAGACCATTATTATAAAACAAAATGTGAGATTTCAGGAGAAGATGCATCTTGAAAAAAATTGACTGGATTAAATTCAAAATGGCCGCCTATCGGCCGTTATTCACTTTCGCATGGCCGTTATTTGATAAACCGTACTAGATGGCTAGACCATTACTATAAAACAAAATGTGAGATTTCAGGAGTGGATGCATCTTGAAAAATTTCGACTTGATCAAATTCAAAATGGCCGCCTCTAGGCCATTATTCACTTTCACATGGCCGTTATTTGGTAAACCGTGCTAGATGGCCAGACCATTACTATAAAACAAAATGTGAGATTTCAGGAGAGGATGCATCTTGAAATATTTAGACTCGATCAAATTCAAAATAGCCGCCTATCGGCTAATATGCACTTTCACATGGCCAATATTTAGTAAACGTGCTGGTGGCCAGACCATTACTATAAAACCAAATGTGATTTTTCGGGGGAGGATGCACCCTGGAAATTTTCAATTCTTATCGAATTCAAAATGGCCAACGATTGGCATTATTTACCTCGATAGGCCTGATATCAGGTAAACTGTGCTAGATAGCTAGACCATTACTATAAAACAAATAATTAGTATAAAACAAAATGTGAGGGTTCGGGGGAGGATGCAACCTGAAATATTTTAACTAGTCTATATCGAATTCAAATTGACCGTAAATCAGCCATTATTTACCTTGATTGGCCTGATATCAGGTGAACCATGCCAGATAGGTAGACCATTACTGGGATACTGATTAAGATCATTAATTTCAATCTCTGACAGACTGTCTAGTTCTTATCTTACTCTTAGACTGAGCCTCTCAGACCTAGTTGTCTTGCGTCTTGATTTTTACCTAGCCTAGGACTTCATTAATAACCCTACACAAAATTGCTTAAATCAAATTCTAATTCGGAGCGGGAGCTCCTGGACTTATGTAGTCTTGTAAATTTAAATTTCACAGGCATTTCGTGAGTTTTTTCGCGTTTTTTCTCTGTTCATATGGTAACTTGTAGAATGTTATAGGCCCACATCATAATCAGAAATAATGCGAATAATGCGCTATTAGATAAAGCAATTTCACCAGAGGTTGTATATTTAATTATCAGACATTTCGTTTTCTTTTCGTGTTTTTCTCTATTCATAAGTTAACTTGTGGAATGTTATAGGCCTACTCATAATCATAATCAGAAACAATGCGCCACTAGATAAAGCTGTTTGGCCAGAGGCGTTTGTCATGGGCTGTAAATTTTATTATTACTGGCATTTTGTCTAATTTGTCTTTCATGTGTTGGAACGTGTTATTAGATTTCTAGACAGTCCCAAGCTCGGATACAGGATTTCATAAAAAGGGGTTTATGGTTTAAAACGGCGGTGAAAGACCAACACTGCACCGTCTGGTAAAAAACCCCACACAATTTGGTCAAAAATGTCTGCTGATGTGTGGGTGTCGCAACCCCCTAATCCTCTATGTATATATAGTCTATTCAGCGGTGGAGGATTGTCCAAAATGAAAGATTACTCAGTCAATTCTCAAGCGCTTTCGTGAAATTTTGTAAACACTGTTTCTTCCCCGCGTCACTCGTAAAAATTCAATATTGTGGAGATCCTACGTGACCGAGAGGTAGGGTGCTTAGCCTCAGACCGCCAGGGCTCGGATTTCGAATCCTATGTCTCGAGAGTAGTGTCATCTCACCATCCTCAGCAGGTTATCCTGACCCAGTTTAGCCTATATGGGCACAAATGTGGCCTAAAACCCCACTCATTTCATTTACGTCATTTAAAAGTTACTGCTTTCTTCACGCAGGTTGTTTCCGAAGAATATATCATAATTTTAATGTAGTCGCAATATATAACTGCTTGAAAAGTAAAAAAACATTTGTGCAGGAACCTTCTGTTCAGAATGTACTGTTGTTTTTTTCAGAATAAATACTCGTTTGTAAGTTATTGCCTGCCAGCTGGCTTACGTCGTTTAACCTGGTATTTCGGACAGTAAAAAGTCAGCCTGTTAAATATTCAGGTGTCTGGGGGATAACAGCTAACACGAGACGTTGGCCCAATGTTGTTTTAATGCTGGGTCAGCGTCGTAGACGGCGAACCAGCACTAAAGCAACATTGGGTCAACGTCTCGTGTTTGAATGGATATACCTTTTTGTAAAACAAACACTCACCAAGAATTCACACAGTGTGCAGAGATGCCAGCAGATACGATTTGCAGGTAGCAGATACGATTTGTGGGTATCAGATATGCTTTGGTGGTAGCAGATACTTTTTGTGGGTAGCAGATACGATTTGTGGGTAGCAGATACGATTTGTGGGTGGACAATACGATTTGTGGGTAGCAGATATGTTTTGGTGGTAGCAGATAGGATTTTTGGTAGCATATACAATTTGTGGATAGCAGATACGATTTGGAGGTAGAAGATACGATTTTGGCCAGCAGATGCGATTTTGGGTAGCAGATACAATTTGTGGGCAGAAGATACGATTTGTGGATAGCAGATACGATTTGTGGGTAGAAGATGCGATTTGAAGGCAGCAGATACGAATTTTTGGTAGCAGACACGATTTGTGGGCAGCAGATACGATGTGTGAGTAGCAGATACGATTTTTGGAAGCAGATACGATTTGTGGGTAGCAGATACGATGTGTGAGTAGCAGATACGATTTTTGGAAGCAGATACGATTTGTGGGTAGCAGATACGATTTATGGGTAGCATATACGATTTGTGGATAGCAGATACGATTTGTGGGTAGAATATACGATTTGTAGGCAGCAGATACGATTTTTGGATAGCAGATACGATTTGCGTGTAGCAGATACGATTTGTGGATAGCAGATACGATTTGTGGATAGCAGTTACGATCTGTGGGTAGAAGATACGATTTTGGGCAGCAGATGCGAATTGTGAGCATCAGATACGATTTGTGGGTGGCAGATACGATTTGTGGGTAGAATATACGATCTGTGGATAGCAGATACGATTTTTGAGTAGAAGATGCGATTTGAAGGCAGGGGTAGATACGATTTGTGGGTGGCAGATACGATTTGTGGGTGGCAGATACGATTTGTGGGTAGTAGATACGATTTGTGGGTCGTAGATACGATTTGTGGTTGGCAGGTACGAGAGTATAATGTTGTATCAATCAGAACAATATAGGCCTATATATTATTGATAGAGAGGATAGATTTGCTACCTACCGAAAATAGTTATTTATTGTTATTTAGCACCTTTTATCTGTGTAGTAATCCTGCCCGTTGTAGTACAGGCCTACTAGATTATTTATTGTACTCTGATAAACACGCGGTTCAGGTATTATGGGACTCGGTTAATTAACCCTGTCTGCCCCGACCTTATTATGGCGGCCAGGGCGGGGGCCCTTGTGCAGTGGTTAAAGCTGCCTGCTTGGAAAGTCGGTGATCGAGGGTTCGAGCCCCACTCTGGCCCTCAAGTTTCACAGAAACAAAACGTTTCTTTCCCACTCACTCGTAAAGATTCAATATTGTGGGGAACCTCCATAACCGAGAGGCAGCGTGCTCGGCCTCAGGCCACCTGAGGACAGGGTCTGGAGGACAGGGCCATCTCATATATGGCTCCATCCTCAGGAGGTTCTCCTTGCCCAGTTTAGGTGGCCTGAAACCCCGTTCATTTCATTTATTATTTGGGCTACGTCAGTTAATCCGCCATAGTGGATCTGGATACGTCCGATATTACAGACATTAATCCTTTAACCGCCAAATTATTCAATTTGAATTTTCACTCACTTGAAGTTGTGTCTCGCTGACGCGATCCACAACTTCAAGTGAGTGAAAATTATTCAGATTTGACAAAATGGAGGTCAACTGTTTTCAAATATTGCTGAATGATGTCACATTTTATCTTTAACACGTTTAAAAGGTGGTACTTAATGTGCTAATAAAAACCCGAAGATATGCGGCACCGGCGGTGAAGCGGTTAACCAGCACAGGGTGAACACCTAGTTTAGCTGGGTAATTGTTTGGTCAACCACATTGACCGAACCATAAATATGCTAATGTTATAGCAAAGTCAGGTCGTGAACCAGCTGCAGGTCTCATTTTCTGAGCTCCATCCAGACCCGTCTAAGATCGTCATTTTACACGAAGGAAGCCATCATCTTGTGAGAAAGAGGACAATGTTAAAGGTACATGTACCAACAAATTTCGGCATTTTCCATTTGACTTGTTTTTGTGACACAGCCAATCGTTAGGTCGAGGCAGTTAGTTAAGGTTATCGTGAGTTTCAGTTGACCTTTAAGAACGGTAACATCTTGTGTAAAAAAGGTCGATAATAAAGATGCCTGTGTCAAGAAATGTAGGTTCCCGACTACAATGCATGTGACGTTAAGAGAAACAACGTATGAGTCTATATATAATAGGCCCGAACGCTGATAGTAGGCTACTTGTCTCTTACTTTCGTGTCATTAATTTTATTATACTATCTGAAAACAGATTATATATTTAAATGCAAGCTGTTTAATCCTTCTTCCCAAATATTTTTTTTTTCGTTGACATGAATTGGATGTGTAAAGATCATTTCACAATAATCATATTTATGTTTGTTGTATTTTTTTCTTTTCAAATCATCACGTAATGAATAGAACCTGATTTGAATATAAAAAGGTAACATACAAAAATAATAGGCTGATAGAATGACGACGGCCTCTTCCTCTATATGCAGGCCTATTTATAGGCCTATAACAATCGCTCAGTTCCCGAGGTAGCCCTACGCCAGGGTTATTCTGTTGTCGCTCGATATTTTTTAATAAACTTATGTAAAAACTTATTTTACATTCACATTTTACTTGGTATTTTAGGCGTACGGGGTTCCCATGGTTGCTTCTTTATTTTCTGCTCAATTTACAGAACATTGACATAGGCCTACAAATTCTATTTCAGAATGAGGAAAAGGTCAAGGCCATACAGGGCTGTCAGAATGAGCGTCTCTTGTGGCCAGAAAGCCCATGGTGCAGTTTAGTGACGTCTTGATGGGCGGCAGGATGTGCGCTGTAGCTCGGCTATCGACATCGGCCGATCTGGGCATTCCAGGCTGATTTGAGCGGCAAATAGCCAGTCATTAATTCAGGGCTTACCCACCCACACCATGACCGGTGTTAGCAAAGTGGCTGACCTAGATCTTAGGGGCAATCTCGACCAATCAGACTTCCAAGATGTGGGTCATCTGCTTCGTGAATACAGATCCTGATTTACACGTCTGTGGTGTATCCACGTGACCTGTCTCCTCTCCAATGTTGGCTCAATATTGGCCCACCGTCTACGACGCTGGTCCAACATTTAGCCAACAATGGCTCAATGTCCCGTGCTGGCTGGGCAGCTATTTCCAATCATATATATCAATAAATCCTGATTACATGTGAGTGGTTTTCAAGCCTCATACGTGATGTGCCATATGGACATCTATATTTCGTCGTTACTATTGGTTACCATGGGATTCACGTCAATATTTCCAATGTTACATACGGCCAAGGGGTTTTAAGGGGACCACCATTCAATTTCGGGGGGGGGGGGGGGAGGATTATATAAAAAAATTATAATTTCGTGCAAACTCTTTATGAAATAAATAAATTTTTTCAAGAACTGTTCCATATAAATCTATGTGATAGCATTTGAAATCCCCCACCGTTCACTCGATATCATTTGTACCAGTATTGAATAAAATTATTATAAAGATTGTGATTGCCGCATACATATTAATTGCCACATTCATATTCGCTAAGAGGCAGAATGACGTTGTAAACAATTAAAATATTGATGTTTCGATACAGAAGACATGATTCCTTGATTTAGGCCTACCTCAGACATATCTAGATATCGCAAATTTAATTTTTAAAACCGCTACAGCACTGATGTCTACTATATAGTAGCCTGTGTATTAACCAGGTGTTCAAACCAAGGAATCCTTGTTCAAACTAAAATATATTTAAAATAAAGAAAGTACACTGATACTTTTTATGACTTCAATTTCGCAAATCCAGATCGTAGCTGTGCATATACAGTGCTACAAACTGTTTAAAGGTCAAGCCCTGGAATGTACAGTGCTGGCCTGCGCGCCTTTCAGTCATTTTAACTCTTTTATTGCCGAATTGTTTGTTTCTATTTTTCATTCATTTGAAGCTGGAATTGTTAACGCAAATTCCAGCTTCAAAATGTAAATAATAATATTGGTAATCCCTAAAGTGCTAATCGCGTCTATAGCCGCTTTTAGCATTTTTTCGTCTTTCTAAAAAGAAAAAAGAAAATATATAAGAGAAGTGGAAATTTAATTTGCAAGATTGACATATAGGCCTATTCTGATTCAAACTGTGCTCATATAAATAATTTTTATCCACCTAAAGTTGTGGATCGCGGTAGCGAGACACAACTTTTAAGTGGATAAAAAGCTGTGTTATAAAATAAGGTGTTCATGACAAAAAAACTAAGAGATTATGATACGATAAATCAACTGTTCTATTTTTTGTGTGTTTTAGCCCTTGATAAAGTTCAAGAGTCACTTGTACTATGAGGTCAAAGACGATCCCGCGGAGGGCGAGAAACATCTACAAGTGCAGAAAGGCAGCAAGGTAGGCTAACGTGCAATCTAGGCCCTACTCCATGTTTACCATGAGCCAAGATAAAAAGTCCTAATCTTAAATACTCTTTACACCATACAAAAGCTATGTTTAGATCGATCTTTCGGAGGCGGATTATAGCGCCCTATGGCCTCTTGTTCACATGTGTTATTTTTCATTAAACATCCAGTCATGTCCGCAATTTGCATGCGCAGGTCACGTGTAGGCCTTCAGTGTACAATACAGGTTGATTGCATTCAGCTAGATTAACTAACCTTATTACCTTATTACATCTTTTAATAAAGTCAGTTAGCTGAATGCATTCAACCTGTATTGTACACTGGATACTTTTCACCATATCAGTATTGTATTCACAGTTATCCGTTTCTGATAATTATAATAGGCCTACCACTCAATAGATTGATAATGGACTGATTTGTAGCAGAGCTTAATCGATCCAAATCTCGTGGTTTATAATATATGTGGTAATACCATAAAATATTTAAAATGATAAAATACAATTATTTTGATTATGATAAACACTGATGTAGAGGCGATGGTGCAGATGCTATGATGGTAAATAACTATGTAGGCTTACCATATTTATTTTACTTTGTATGTTTTATCGTCCTTTTTATTGCAATTGAAGTTCGGCGTCGTCGGCGTTAACATTTACGTGTGGGCAAGATAACTTGAAAAGTTTTTCATGTATCCTTTCCAAATTTGTTACGCATGTTACTAAGAAGCAGTTCTCGGACAATTTCGATAACGGCTGAAAAAAAATCAAAATGGATTTATTGTGATTTTTTGCAATTTACGTCAATAATTTGACTTGTGGGCGCAATAACTTTTAAGTTCAATAATGGCGGCGGTCTATTGTAGAGTTAGCCTAGTTCCTGGCCCGCCGAGCGGGGGCCTAGAATCCATCCATAACGAAAGTCAACATTGATTCGCATTATACACATACTTCCCCATGAAGAGCAGACCGCAAATCTCCGCGCTGGTCGTAAACAAATGCCGATTACGTAGCTGTTTTGACAGTAAATAACTGTTGAAGTAAAAAAATAAGTTGCTTGGATGCACAGAAGTTAAATGCCTTCGTTTCGTAGACAAATCTTGAGTATTTTCTGCGTAATAAGCAGATTGTGAAATGTTGCTTTTGCGTATGGATGGACATGTGACCCTAAATTGATCTGGCTTGCCCAGAATGCAATGGGTCATGTATGGGACTATTGTAGAGTGTGCTTTTGTTTTATGTTGCAGATGATCTGTTATAAGAACGGAAAGACAAAAGATGTAGCTTTTGAAGATCTGTTTGAAGGAATATACTTCCCAGCCGTATCACTGTACAAACATAGCTCGGTACGTGCACAAAAACACACTTATACCTGACTAACATTTGTCAAATTAGAGCATGTGGTCTAAATATATTGTTTTGCATTATTGTGTAATTTAATTAATATCTGCCTGACGAGAACATTATTTTTAGGTAGGCCGGCCTACACTTTTTTATGAAGTACATAACCCTTTCAGTGCGGGAACCAACTTGAGACTTCAGAATCTAAAGTCGGTCCCAGCACTGAAAGAGTAAAACATTTATATTGACCGTAGACCCATAACATAATTAGTTCTTTCTGCTTCATTTGAATACCTAAGATATTTATGATTTCAAATTGTAAAAAAAATTTGGTCTCCAAGGTTCATAAAAAAAATATTTCAAAATATTTGTGTGAAAAAAAGTCATCCCCCAGCCAAAAAATAGTGATTTGACGATATAAAACGTGCGCAGTTGGCATTACTATTAATATTTTCATGCGATTATTTTTTTTCTATATGTTTGAATGCACCTTATTATAAAGATCGAATTTCTGGTAAATTTGCTGGTGTATACTGGACATAATTTAACCCTAACAGCCCTGAAATATTTTTGGTTGAACTGTGGATACGAAATGGGTTTTTTGAATTTAAAATCGTCATGAATGTCTTAGTTAGCCCTTCTCGTTTCATTTAAATACCTATGCTAGGGCTCTACGGCCAATATAGTCAGGGGGCCAGGAGCTGAACCTGGAAAATGGGTCCAAAGTTTTTTTCTCGATGTTTTCATGTTATATGGGTATTGTACTCTATGAAACCGCGTGATGGCATTCCCACAGCATTGAGCATTTTGAAATAACAAGTTTTACATTTTTTCGCCTATCGCGGCACAAAATAGTGGTTTTACGTGATCGGGAAAAACAGAAAATCACTTTATATATTCACACAACTGATATTTATTAGTTTTATTGTTTGTATATTAATTTATATTAATAATACATATCATTGGGTCAAAGGTCAAAGCTATAGTTCAAGGTCAAAGGTCACAAAATCAGGTCAAACATGCCTAATTCAGTATCGTTTGTATATTACATCCTCCACATTTCTACATGTTTCCATAGCTGAACCTGTATTCATTGTCTCATAATTTAGGTTTTTGTTATGAAGTGTCATAATCCTAATTAACTAGATAACCTGTCGCTCACATATTCTCGCTAATCTAGGCCACACTCCAAATGTGGCCTACGTGACCATACATGTATATATTTGCTGGAATGAAAGATAAGGGGATTATTATATTGTTTGAATAGTGTAGCAATGTATTACACGCTGGCATTCTATTGCATGGGCCAGTCAACATGATTCACTAACCCAATGTTGGGCCATTATCTGTGACGCTGATGGGCTGCATTGACCCAACACTTGCCCGGCCGCTATTGAGACACACAGAGAAAATTTGTGGGCCCTAATTGGGTAAAGTTAAATCCCAGCCTCTGTGTCAAGGCAAATGATTGTATTGTGCGAAATAAGTTGGTTCATCAATGAAAATGTGGTCTGAATTTAACTGTGACGTATATGTTCCCTTCTTGTGCTATAACAGTTTAACATATGACTAAATAATTCACGATATTTAACCTTTTTGTTTCTTATATCTATATCTGACTATATGGATACATCAATTATCAATATGTGGTGTAATAATTCAGAGGCTACTGTACCTGCTAAACTACCAAAATTGTACGTAATAGTTATTGAAAAAAATAGTTCTTTATCTTAAACAAGTTAAATAATCAGCAATGATACCACCACCTTCGCCATAATTTTGTCATTTGCTATATATTTATATTAAAGCTACTACTACCTTCCTGTTCATTGTTTGTTTCATCATCTGTGTTCATATAGTAGTAGTATACATCATATTTTTAGACAATGGCGATGCGTCCTGTATTCCTGCTTTGTTGCTTCCACATCGAGCACTATGACATAGTTTTTACTGGAGCAACCATATGAAGATTTTTGTATGTAATTAGGGACCAGTTGAGACCAGTTGTAGTTGAACATAACATATTCCCGTCTATGCTCCATTCATATGCTAACGGATCTAACTTCTGTGGCTCAAGCAAAGCATCCAAGCATAGTATCACATCGTGACAAGGAGGGTCCTGGCAGCAGGTTAGGAATGAGGTCAAAATATTCAGCAGTGGTCACTTTAATTTCTATGACACATTATGTATAGGCGATTGCATTATAATGGGAATATCAATATTGTCCCCTAAAGCTGTGTAACTAAATGCTGTTGTCAGATCCTTCGTGATTATCGTCTTATTATGCGACTTTCGGATTTTTGCTATTTAGATCGGTCCTGGTATTAAGGGTGTGCATGTTTTCTTGTGTATGTTTTGAATAAGACCTTCATCCTGTTATTACTAGCAGCAGTCACCAAAGCTGTTGGAACAGGGATATGTTTCAGGTTAGATACCCTACATCTGGCTATTCGTGCACACAATTTAGTGCTGGAATTGTAGTAACGCATAATATTAAAGACTAGATGTAGTAATATTATCTTGGAAAGCAACATGTTGGACAGCAAGCGCAGAGTACAATTTTAAGTATGTTAACATACTAAGTGAATTTAAATATGCATAAGAGACATAGGTTTTATAAAATAAATTATCAGATGTACATTTAAATGATCTGCTAAATAAAATTACAACTGTATCGGCCTATTCTCATTCTGACTTTGCGAGATAAGACACGAGATACAGGATAGCTACTGGCTGATTCAACACCTCATTTAGACCACCGCGACCCTCTGTTCGCCGACGGTGCATCTAAATTAATTAAATTTTAAAATGCTTCCGTTTCCAGGTTCCTTGCCACCCTTGCCAACCAGACATCTTCAATGAGTATTGTATACTAATGAAGAATTGGAAAGGCTAAAAACAGCTTTTAAACAAGTTGCGTTGCCTTTATCTCACTCTCACCACCCTTCGGGTGCTAGGGTTCACTCATCATCACATTATCTTGGGTAACATTGGCTTTCTTTTGTGTTTAAATGCATAAATGTAGGTCTGCACCACGGTACTGATCCTGCATCAGAGTTGTACACCGATGACACCCATGAAGAGATGTATACCACCAACCCGGGGATACGTCTCTGGCAAACAATTATCTGGATACACCCAAAGGACATCTGTCATCATTTTATGCAGTTGCAGATTTGATTTCATAATTGTAAATAGAGGCCTATCGCCAATGACTGGAAATGTGTCATACCTGAGTGTCACACACTGTCTCCTTTTCTACAAATTATTCAGTTTGACAGTTTGATGGTTTGTAGATTTCATGAAAAAATGCCTATAAAATTGACCCTTCATTGGCCCCTTCTCTAACATGTTTACCTCGCTCTCTTGGTTTAGTGGCAACTCTGGTAGAGCGAAAGACGCAGGCATGTCACAATTTTTTGGATCATAGTATCTGATAAACACTTTATCAAAATCATGATAATCTGCGGTCGTCTTGATGACTCTTTTGAAAACCTTTTAATTGTTGTTTTATCGCGTTTAAAAGAAAACATAGACTGTGGATGGGTCATGATTTCTTGTCATTCGCTGCTGAGCCCTCTTGGTCTGAATTATCAATCACGACGAACAGGTCGCACAAGTAATTCCAAATGAATGAAAATAATTTCAAATTTATTATTATTCACAAAGCTTAACACTTGGATGGGGGTTACAATACCTGTCATCAATTGAATCTAGCCATGGAGCACCCATACGTTGCCATCAAGGTATAATGTTATAGGTGTTACTTGCAGAAACATAGACATATCAAATAGAACTAGACAGTCAGTCAGAGACTGCAAACTTCCGCCGCAGTGATTGTGTATTGGATCCGGGTCGTAAACTAAACAGGATCATTTCCAAATTTAATGGATCGCTCCTTGGCCCGAGACGCACCTCTGATAAAAGTTACATGCAAATCCATTCATTGTTTTGTAAATAATCATACTGACGGACAGACAAACCATCGCGACCAAAAACTTAACCTCCTTTGGCAGAGGCAATACACCACACAATGATTTATTTTAAAAATGTATAAATCTCTGAACAAATGTTTTGATGTTAAGTGTTAACATCGTTGGATGACGTAGTATACAACATTTTAAAACGTATGGCCAAAATTATACATTATATATCTCGTCGATATATTTATAGAATATTAATGATTGCGGTACAAATGTCTTATAGTAACTCTACGACATCATATTCAGGTTCGTAATGAAATTAATTTCATTTTGATAGGTCACACTCAAACATTATTGTGAAATTTGAGGTTTTTACACTGGTAATTATATTTATGAAAGGCCTTGGGGTCAAAGGGTTCACATAACTCAAAACTTCTGGTTCAATCAATTTGTACAATTAGGACTTCACTTTTGTTAACACTGAAGACATACTATTTCCAATGATGGCAAATATAGATTAGTTTGGCGCTTTATATAAATATTTGTATTTTTCGAACCGTGTAAAACCATTATTTTGCGTCCCGATTGACGCGATTTTATAAAACGTGTTATATAAAAATGCTCAATGTTGTAAGAATGCCATCATGCAGTTTCATGGAGTACAATACCTATATAACATGAAAACATTGAGAAAAAAACTTTGGACCCACTTTCCAGGTTCGACCAAAAATATGCATTTGACCCCCTGACTAATATCAATTTTTTATTTCTTTCAGTGCGGGGATCGTCTTTAGACGTCAAATTCTGATGTTTTTAAAAAGACGTGTTCACGCGCTGATAGGGTTAAGCAGTCTGGTTTAATATGTGTTTAAAAGCGTATTTTCTACTCCTTGTTTGTAGATTATTTCTGTCACTGGTTTGTTTACAGGTGAGCGTTAACTTCGGGCCAGATTTCAAGTACCCACCAAAGGATGTCAAATACAGACCGGTAAGTACACATAACTCACCAAGATATACCATATCTAATAAGCCAAAAATCAAACGACGTCTACTGTTTGTATTGTATGTATGACCTTTATTGTGTGGATGACCTGTGATTTGTGTTTTCCAGATGTCGGAGGCAGCCATGGCGAGTATGGTGGAGCACGCCATAGGAGACATACTCTACCATATTGAACACGAAGGACAGCTGCCTGAATTCTGATCATCCTACTCAACACACTCTACATCATTCTAACCATGATTACCTGACAGTGCATTTATGTTATCATTTAATTAAAATTATGTTCTGATTGTAAAGGATATTGCAAATATCTAGTTTACTTATACCTTATTATTGTGGCTAATCTGGAATAGATTCAAATCGCTTCTCACGGACAGATTTATTTTGTAGGAGCGATTTTGCTGGTGCTTTAAAGGTTGAACTATTTTGGCAAGTTTTTTTTTAAAATATATCTGCTTATATTGTTTACATGGGAACAACTAGTAGACCAACAATAGTTTTGTCTAATAATGTATATTATGTATTGTATAATAGAATAAAAAATCTAGTAAAAATGGTACAAGAGTCTGTGTGAAGTCATTTAAGCAAAGTAAATACAACGATTGTCCGTCATTTCAATTGCTATTTAGTTCTTGTGAATAATAACTATTGAGTAACAATACATAATTATACTAAATCACCTTTTGCATCACTTTAATTCACCCGTTCAGCGCAGAGATCGGCTATAGACGTCAGAATGTGACGTCTAAAGTCGCTCCCGGCACTGAAAAAGATATTTACAAGGCTAACGAAGACATTTATGATGATTTCAAATTGATTCATAGACAAGACAAGAAACACCATAGAATATGTGTTTTATTGTAAGCAACGATACATACCCACAAATAACAGTTGAGTCATTGCTAGTTGACAACGACGTCACCTGTCATCTCACTTCCATACAACATACAAGATTAGTCTGCATATTTCGTCTAGAACATGAATAAAAAAGATGTAAGCTTCACCTGACCTATGGAGTCTCTCGTT
Source organism: Flabesymbios commensalis (assembly GCA_964017125.1). NCBI lineage: Eukaryota > Metazoa > Annelida > Polychaeta > Terebellida > Flabelligeridae > Flabesymbios > Flabesymbios commensalis. The sequence continues at coordinate 13,899,946 of OZ024904.1, forward strand.
TCTGACCGGTCAGGAGTTTTGACTAGTAAATTATGTCAGGCTATCAGATGCATACACCACGATAAAATATTACACTTGATGTGACTTTTTTCGACATAAAAACATAGAAAGCATCACTTGCAGCATCGTCTCAGTTAAGTATTGCCCAGTCCCAAAAAATAGCTGCATACTACAATAATTTTCCAAAAAATTGCTAACAACCCCGTACCAATGTAAATTCATTTGCAAGATAGCTGTCGTAAGCCATTCTTTATAGATTTTTTCTGTGAAAATAATAAGATCGTGAAAAATACTTAGTCAAATTGAATGTTATCCGACTAACGTTAATAAGATATCTTGCTCACAAGATTATTTGGGCTGCCATCCTAGAAAATACACTTCTATGGCGCTGTGGAAAAACAAAAACATGGGAAGAATATCCCAGGCACATAGATAAAATCTGTGAAAAATAAACAAAATTCATAATTTCATTTTCTTGTGTGCGGCGGCGGTAAATGGGCATAAACTAAGCGACACGATAGTATCAGGTATGCTAAAGTGATAAATACAAACAGGTATCTTAACAGGTAGTTAGCTTATATTCTATGATGTTCTATCGTAAACAAATTCAAAGTAAATGGAATGGTAACGACAATAAATTGACATATTCTTACATTTCCTGGAGGTTTAAATACATCAAGCTTCCCGCTGAAAGTTGTGCCAATAAAAGTATTATCTATTATCTAGTAGACAGAAGAAATGTCAAAATCATGTAACACCTTTATCAAACGATTTCTTCATAAAAAAAACTCTCAACATATAAAATATATCAATCTGTACAAAAAATTGCCTATTTCAATAGTACATGTGCAAGACAAAGTTAGTATCAACATTGCATGACCATTTGAGAGGTAGCTAGATTTAGAGGGGTTATTCTTTTCTTCGGTACAGCTTTGAACACTCTGCAGATGGTGGCAGAGAGGTAGATAACTCACCCTTAACCCCTTAAAGCCGCACAATGCATCAAATCATCATTTTGTATCTCTGGCGTATGACTTAATTTCCTAAAATCTAGGGGTTTTAAAACAGCTATTTCAATGGAACTGTTTTAATAATAACGATATTTTTTTCCATTTGCCACCTACTTCAAGACATCTTCATCCATTACCAGGCGAGAATTGCGACAGCGTCTTGTTGTGGATGAAGATGACAATGGTAAATTATTCAGACTTGAAAGGGTTAAAGTCCTAATCACATCTAGGTCCGTTTTAATTCTTCACATTTTTCAAAAAAAACAAGAAAATGTGAAGTAGAGATCAGTATTAAATTGGCTAGATTGGCATATATTTTGATTCAAATTGTTGTGGGTTGCGAGTGGTTGGGATAGTGAGACACAACCTCATGTATTTAAAAAAATAAAATATATTTGTACTTCAAAGGGTTAACCCTTAAAGTGCTAAATTATAGAATTTAAATTTTAACCCAATTAAAGTGGGTAAAAATTACATAGACGTTTACAATTTGTATCAAAACATCTACCGATTTCAACACTCATTTATCCTTGTTTGAAGCTCAAATATAATGTTAAAATCGGCTATACATGTAGATGTAATTAGCACTTTAACTCTTAAAGCGCTGAATTAATTTTCAAAAAACATCGTAACCAATTGGTGTTTTTTCAATTTGATATCATCATAAATGGCTTAGTTAGCACTTTCTGATTTATTTGAATACCTATGTTATGGGTCTACGGCCATTAGAAATATTTTTACTCTTACAATGCAGGGATCTACTTTAGTCGTTGACTTAAGTCGATCCCCGCACTGTAAGGGTTAAAAGGTTTAACCCTTACAACGCTGAAATTTTCTTATAAAAAACATGAGATTTTAGATCATCATAAATGTCTTACTTAGCTCTTTCCGATTCATTTGAATAAATATGTTATGAGTCTACGACCATTATAAATATTTGAATTCTTACAGCGCGGGGATTGACTTTAGTTGTCAGAATCTGACGTCTACAGACGACTAAAGTCTATCCCCGCGCTGTAAGGGTTAAAACATTATGCACCAGGTAAGCTGAAATGCTTGGGTCAATGAAAAAATAAATTATCTAAACAATAATCTTCCTCATATAAATTACTATTTTTCCCGGTACATGTATAGCAACGAGTACAGCAAATATATTAAACCCCCCAATTTATTAAAATTGTCTATCTAACATCAATATGCTTTGCGTAATTCTTCTATAAGGGATGACAGATGAGGATTACCGCCAAGTCTCTCTATATGTGTAAGTAAACTGAAAATAGAAAAAAAGTCAGCTCAATAGAACAGAAAACAAGATTACAAATACATTGTACACGGGGGTAATAAAAACTAGCATCAGAATATCCACGGTCTGAAAAAAGGTGTTTGCATTTTTGCGAACAACTGAAAATTTGTCAAGATAACTGAAATATGTCACAAAGTCAGACAATTTCTTTGACCACCTTATTTTGGACCCTGGACATCAATCGTACCATGTGGGTCCATAGAAGCATTACTAGTCAATACAAGAACATAATCAATTATAAATTATTTGTTTTCCAATACAATTGTTGAAAGTATACATGTAGGCCTACATGCAAATATCTACCTGTTAAAAATTTAGGTGAGTCTCAGACAAATTTGTTGTACAGGCATACTAAATTATTTACATATAACATATTTTAAAATATGTTTGTGAATTGAAAACATTCTCAGAAGAAAACAATGTGAGAGGTACTGAATTAGCCCGTATTATTTTTTATTTGAATTTATTATCCCTGGAAGTGCTACACCAACTATAGTTGTTTCTATTCAGGAATTTGTTTTTAACTTGTCAAATATTCATCCTTAAATTGACAAACCAAATTGATTTTCAACTACTTGAAGAATGTGTGGAGCACAGAAGTGAAACACAACTTTATGTGGATAAAATTTCAATTGATTATTGAATCATTTATAAACCAAATGACAAAATAAAGCCAAGATTAGAAAATGGGACAATACAAATAAATACAAAATTTATTTTCTCATATAGACATACTTAAAGTCATCATGGTAAATTATTTCTCACCTTTTTTCTAACTCTTTTAATTTTGTTCTAGTATATTCAAATGCACCAATTTGATCTAGGCATTCAACACAATATTTCTTCACGTCAACATCTGTGGTTCTTTGTCGTAATATATCTAAGTAAGATTAAAGATTCAAACTACCAAACTGTATTTTAATCTGTGTGTTACTGTAAAGTGAGGAACAGATGTAACAATATAAGCCTATGATAGTTTATATCTACCAGTAGGACTATTAGATTACTAAAGTATACAGACATTTTATATAACCACTTGGTTTTTTTTAATAATTTTTAAACCTGAATATGAGAATTTTACTTCTTTATGCTTAATTCTAAGTAAATACATTTGATATTGTGTATTGAAATAATTTATCGGGGATATACATATACAATTATTATTAAATTTTATACACAATAATAAATTTTAAAATTGTCAGCTTTGTCTTGTTAGCACAATCTGGTTTACTTCACAATTAACAAAATATATATTATGTCATGTCTAAAAGGTACAATTTTGCAAGTAGTTAATTATTCATATACAAGGGGTTGTGTTATGAGGCCATCGAAGACTTAAAAAATAAGTTATGAGCGAAGCTGCTTATTCGCTACATGAATATTGGTAGCTTAACATTTAAGGTTGTCTCAGGATACACCCCAGTGAATGACCAGCAACATAAATAAAAGGATACTCATAACTTGTGAGCCAGCTTCATGTTCACTGCGTATGCCACAGACAAGTGGAAAAGAAAACTTCCCTTCTGTTAAGTCCTCAGCATAGCTTTTATTGGTGTGATACTACAAACAAACAAAATCACAATACATGTACTAATAACAAGGCAGCTTTGCATTAATGCATCATAATAATTTACTTTTCTGTGCATTGTTTGTCTAGAAGTACATGTAGTGAGTGAATCATATGCATTATATTTCAAGACCCCTTCAGAATCCTACATAAAACACCTATCAGTGGTTAGAAATATACTAATTAATTTAGGAAGTCTGAACAGAAAAAAACAACCTCATCCGACTAGCCTAAACAGGATTTCTCAGGGAATATGTATTGAAAACACGGCAATAAATTTACCACAACTTGATATGGGAACATATCTACTAGTAGAATTATATACCAAAAACCTACCTCATCTGATTTTAAATTAGCATAATCGTCTCGTATCTGAAAGTATAAGCCCAGCTCGTCCAGGAGTGGTTTGAGATCACTATAACAAACATGAGTCAACAAAAGGTGTGTAAATATTTGCTATTCAGTTTTCTAAAGGAAAGAAAAGAATAAATTAAATGCAATAAAAAATTTTTTTTTGAAAAATGCTATAATTGCCTTTTGTAGTCACTGAAAAGCTGCATCAGCCTGACGGCTAAACCAAATAAGCCACCAGTTTCTGAAAGAAAACCATGATATTATTTATTATCTTTGATTACAACATCAAGGGTAACATGGCTAAAAATAAATCTGGGAATTTGCACGAGTTAAAAAACTTTCTTTGAAATGAACTTAAATTCTCCATTGTATTTTTTTTACAGGGTTTCATCTCTTAGATTGCTGAACTATTAAATTTAAATTTCCAGTCACTGACTAAATATTACTTGAATTTGTAAAATTAGGTTCACAAAATTGATCATTGTTACAGATTTAAGACATACTTTTAAGACATTTACTTTTAGAATCTGCCCACACAAGTGTTGATAAACCATAGAAATTTTACTATAGTCAGAGCTCTAGAGATTAACCCTTAACCCCTTCACTACCATACATGACGGAAATTTCCGTCGTCGTTCGTCATGTTACGTAACCATACATGACGGAAATCTCCATCGGATTTACTATGGTTACACCAGGATCCCTGGATCCTGGTATGCACTTCGGCCTAGAAGTGAAGTGGTTAATGTATCGAAATATATTTGTACTCCAATAGAACAAGAGAACAAAGTTTTTTTCAATTTGAAAATATCATAAATGTCTCAGTTAGCTCTTTCCGCTTTATTCGAATAGCTATGTTATGGGTCTACGGCCATTGAAAATATTTTACTCTTTCAGTGCGTGGATCAACTTTAGATGTCAGAATTTGACGTATACAGACGTCAGATTTTTACGTAAGTCAATCCCCATGCGGTAAGGGTTAGGGACAGTTGCAACAGCACATTTAAAATATATATATATTCTAAAGAAACATGTAGTTGTAGCAAACGTCACTAATTTAATAAATTCTGAAAGTGAGACAATGGTTAAATGAAAAATCTTTATGATGTCTAAAGTTGGTCCCCACGCTGAAAGAATTAAATTCAGAGTACTTACTGCATATTACCATGCGTGAGTATTCTTCCTCTGTGGGACATGTGTAGGTGTCTCTCCAGTTGATATCCATCCCTTGACCTCTGTGCAGCTCAAGCACCTGTTCTGTACAATAGCAACAAGCTACAGATGGTTTTTGGCCAAGTGTCAAATAAAAAATATTTCCATATTTGCTGAAATCATCCTGAAAAAATAGATTTGCCAACCCCCTTCCAAAACGCTTTTCTCTTCTTTTTTGTTTTTTTCCAGCAAAATAATTTCAATAGATTTAAACTAAGATTCAGTTCACAAAAATCAAAGGAGAATACTTTTACTGAAAGTCAAATAGCAAGTGTTTTATGAGATAAAAAGCGACCAACTCACCGGTAAAAACTTTAGTTACTTCTGGATGATTCAATGTGAGTGCCTTCTCAAGACCAACAAAATACATATAGTTTGCTGAGTTTATGGTGTGTGCTATGCCATATATATTATGTGCCACAGGTATACCTCTACGGAGTGTGGAGTTATCTTCAATGTCATCAATCAAAAGACTGGCATTGTGTAACATCTGTGTGATCTCTCCTATCACTTTCAACTTATCAGGTGGAACATGCAGCCAATAATCAAAAGCCTGGTAAAATTAAACTTGAAAGGTTACATTCATATACCAAAAAAATGAGTGGCTACTCTTATGTACAATTAGCCTAAACTTGAACAGATAAAGTTTAGCTGATGAAGCTGAGGTAGTAAGTATGACACTAAAATACAAGATATATGATAGACAAGTTTTAAGCATTGAATTTTTGTGATACCTTACAATAATACAAAAGGCTGTAAGAGTGTAAAAAAAGTTGCGTACTATATACCGGGATATATGGTACACATAAAAACATTTTTTGCCTGCTGGATTACTAGAAAGGGGTGGTATACATGGTAATTAACTTGAATGCAGATATCTAAAAACCACTAATGTCATAGTGTAGCCTAGTACACGTAGGCCTACATACATACAGCCAGAAATGCATAAGATATCTTACACATTTCTGATACAGCCTACCAGTAATACGAGTGTGCACACTCTTCAAAACAAATAACTGCCAACAAATTATTCATTTGTGGTGGTGTGAAGACTACATCAGCCCCCTATGTATAGTGGAGTGCAGACAATTATACAACTTCTATTTTTCAAAGAGTGATATTCACACTAGATGGTCACATCTAAATTTCACAACTGAGGGTCTGCATTAGTTGCAATTCACATTGATTGATGTGTGTAATTATTTAACTAGATGTACGATGTACATATGTACACGCGCATTTAGTCTAAAAGCAAAGGCCTGTCATCTAGACATACAAATATTGTATACATGGATAAAGACTTCCACAATTTTCAAAATCTGACTGTTCTTTGGACAAGATTGTCCCAAAATTATGTTAACTCTAAGACATTTTATAATCAGTATGAATATAATGAGGAACAATTTTGCTAATTATGAAAAAAACATCACTTATGCGGAAGACATGCATTAGTTTTTTGTGTAATATGGCATGTTTAGGCATGTTATAATAGTTACTTAATTGAAGGGCTCAGTGTATTAAAGCTTACCACTGTCAGCTTGGTCCTCACATTTTTACCAGGAACCTGTAGTATATATTTGTAAGGTTCTTGTAATATCTGTTATAAAACATAAATACACTGATTGAATTTTTAAATGTTGTACACATACATGAATTTTACAAGTGGATATGGTAAATAGAGTTGGATACCATAGAACTTTACAGTAAATATCTGGTACTTCCCAGTTTTCAAGTGATTTCAAGAGAATTATATATATTTTACAGTTTTCAAACATATGTATTATGTGCTAATATTTGTCTGTTGAACACAAATGAAGAAATGAGTGTGTTGATTAAAAGTACTGATAATAACTAGGCTACATAAACTTGTATCCTTGATAGGTATTGAGTTGAGATTATGGTAGTAATAATTATTGTTTTTTTCAATATTTCAGGACAATTACCCCAACCCTTAAAGGGCTATGTTGTAGACATTTTTAAGTGAGTGAAAATATTACCCATATTTGTTTGATTTGAGACCAAGCGTTTGCAAATCTTGATGTTTAAACATTCATTTCATTCCCAATAACAGTGATTTGATCGGCTACTAAAATTGGAATTAAAAATGCCAGTGGTGTAAGGGTGAAGGGTTACATATATGTAACAGCTGACTAACCTGTTCTTGATGTTCCTCATAAGTTTGTGAATGGGTTAATGTGTTTGATGAAGCCATTCTCTTCTGAAAATGCCTGTGAAAGTAAATTATATAATAATAATAATAAAAATTATTTTATTGACAAAGAGAATCAGTATGATGCAAATGTCAGTGTGATAATAATAAAAGATATGGTACCTAAAAATATTCATACTGAAAAATGTATACAAGAATATGGTTATGAAAATATACTTTTTACACATTAGACAAAACATATATAGATTCTATGTAGAGCTGGGCCAAAAATAAAAAATGCATTCTAAAACTAATCTCCTTTCATTTCAGTAGGATCACTTTTAAGCACATTTTGAAGTGATCATTATTCCCCACAGGAATATTGACCGAGATTCAATAATATTACAAAAGAAAGTCGGAGTCTAGTGTAGTTTAAATATATATATTTTAATTTTGATTCAAGTTTGTGTCAGGAATGCAAACTTTTAATGAATGGAATATGTTAACCCTTAAAGCGCTGAATAAATTTGTAAAAAACATCACAACCAAAGGGTTTTTTCAATTTGAAATCATCATAAATGCCTTATTTAGCTCTTTCTGATTCATTTGAATACCTATGCTATAGGTCTACGGCCATACAAACATTTTTTACTCTTACAGTGCGGGGATCTATTATAGTCGTCAGATTCTGACGACCAATGTTTAATCCCCACGCTGTAAGGGTTAAAGAACAATATATATTACAGCATTTACATCTGCTTCATATTTAAATTTACACAATTGATATTCAACCTCATGCTTTAACAATAAATTTTGCTAATGAAAGCAATACATTCATATTTTGCTCAGTAAGGATTGAGATAATTTTTTTTTTATTTGACTGAATCAGGAAATATGTTATCTCTTTTGTAATTTAATCAAATAAAATGTTACCGTTTTCTGAATGAGACACACATTCTGTAAGAAAATGAATTTCATCACCTACTTTTCCAGGACACGCAGCACAAAATCGCTGATTGGCTGGTGTTAAAGGCCGGGTGTATCTACCGGTTTCAATTTCTAAGTGATGAGAACTAAGGCATAGTCTTGAATTTGCACAGTGAAATTTTGGAATGTTAAAGAAAAGGTAGAGTTCAGGCATAAATGTGCATTTAATTTCTTTATAAAGTCGAAGCTTAGAATTCTTAACAGAATTATTGATCTCATCTAGCCAATGCTGTTTGAATATAGATTCGAGATGATGACGTATATATTGAGAAAGAAATTTTTGGAGGAACATATGTTCACAGTTCAACCTTTTCCATAATATCTTTTACTTGAGATGCCCATGTTTTATGATCGATGCGATGCAGGCCCTCTAGGACTGTATACATTTGCTTAACAATATATCTTCCGGTAGATTTACAATTCTTATCCAATATTTAATTGTTTTACATATTATTTAATTGTTTTACATATTGTTTTACATATTCATATTCTTCATTTAAAAGACATTTAGTTTGGTTCTAAGCGTTTGACTTATGAGTGGAAACCATATTTCACATCCATATAAAATAATTGGTCATACTGGAGAATCAAACAATTTCATTGCTACTATGGGTGGTACTTGCCCTAAACATTTGCAAAATTTTAGTACTTTGAAAAAAGCTTCAAGAGCACTAGAGAGAAATCCCTCCAAATGTTTGTTAAAAAGACAAGATTCAGTACCGTCAACTGGGGTAACTTTGAACGGGGGGTGTAGTTTTGAACACCAATTTTACAAAATATTAAATTCTACTTTCTGTCAACATAGTAGGCCCTAATATATATCTAATAAAAAAGATATCCAAATACATTATAACCTTATATCTCATTACATTGCATTGTATTAACCATGATCAGCCTTTCTAGGACCTTCACAACGTATTTACAATTGGCGGACATTTTGGTAAACCATTCTGAATGCCGCAAATTTTTTATTCTACGTGAGTAAGTACAGTGCTGATTATTGTTTCACCCAATAAAAATTGTGTCTCGCTAGTCGCTAACGTTACATGAGATGAGTACGTTTAAGATTAGCTAAAGATTTCGCTTTGGCTAGTTTTTGGTAAACCCTGGCATTTCGGGTGTCTTTTTAAAGACAGGACTAGGCACTCTGGGAGTTAGTCCCATCCGTGACCCATTGCATTCTGGGCAAGCCAGATCAATTTAGGGTCACATGTCCATCCATACGCAAAATCAACATTTCACAATCTGCTTATTACGCAAAAAATAGTCAAAATTTGTCATAGAAACGAAGGCATTTAACTTCTGTGCATCCAAGCAACTTATTTTTTTACTTCAACAGTTATTTACTGTCAAAACAGCGTCGTAATCGGCGTTCGTATACGACCAGCACGGAGATTTGCGCGCTGCTCTTCATGGGGAAGTATTTGTATAATGCGAATCAATGTTGACTTTCGTTATGGATGGATTCTAGGCCCTCGCTGGCGGGCCAGGAACTAGGCTATCTGGGAGTTAAACTTATTATCGAGAAAGTAGACTCTAGACTAAAGTCTGTCCAACGGTGAAGGATGGTCCAAAATGAAAGTTAGCTTTTCGGTATCCAGTCAGTCAATTCTCAAGGGAATATCACAAAATTTTGCAACCATTAATATCTAGTCATTTGGCAACAACCCTGAAAATTTCGCGAAATTCCATTAAGTATTTCAAAAATTAGACCATTTGACATGTAACGCAATTCTGAGAATAAACCGGAAAAGTTAATGGGTTTATACATGCTATAGTGGAGCGTCATAAATAGGCATTTACTACATGTCAAATGGTCTTACTTTTAAACTAAACAATTTTTTTTACGAAATTTTCAGGATCGATGCCAAATGACTAGAAAATGGGGTTTACAAAATTTCATGAAAATCGGTTGAGAATTGACTGACTAGATACCGAAAAGCTAACTTTTATTTTGGACCATCCTCCACCGTCGGACAGATTATAGGTCTAGATATAAAATGTGGCAGACATAAATTTGACTAAAGTAAAAGTCACTTTAAATCTGTCACTTTCGCGTTGCATGTTTTTCGCTCATTGCTCAAGCAATTTTTATCCGATTCTCATGAAATTTGACAAGCGTTAGTTTCTAGTCTTACGGCACCTGCCCTGAAAATTTGAGGGAAAAATATTATGTAGTTTAAAAGTTAGACCATTTGACATGTAGTTTTTACGAATTATGACGCTTCTCTATAAGCCCATTGAACGCTATCAGCTTCAATTCCACTACATGTCAAATGGTCTAACTTTTGAAATACTTATTCAAATTTCACGAAATTTTCAGGGTAAGCGCCGGAATAGTTGAAAAGAGTGCTTGCAAAATTTCATGAAAATTGATTTAGAATCGACTGAGAAATCAGCGAAAAACACCCAACGCTGGTGGAAGTTGACTGCAACTATAGACTAGAAAGGCTCGGGGTGGTGGCGAATAATTATAAAGCAGTAATGAGTGTAGATTACGGACTCTCCATTTACTTTTAGGGGTGAGACCTTGAATTCCCTTTTTATCGCTCACTTCAAGATCTTGAAGTGAGCGATAAAAAGGGAACCGAGGCGAAAATATATAAAAAACATATTACTGAAAGTTCATCGTTACCACTACCAGATTATATGTCAATGCCACGACAATGGTTGATACTGAAAAGGATAGATACTGAGTAACTGTAGTTTATAGACGTCTGGAAAGAAAAATGCAATGGAGATTCAGCCGGCTTGTTTGTTGTTTGTTTGGGATAGCTGGCTCTGGATAAGGCTGTCCGGGCCTTCCGACATTGTCGATTGCTCATTATCTCTCGGCAAGGATCAAATGTATCTCTCTAATGAGTAGGCCTACCGAGCCAATTTCCTCACTTTACGAATCTTCCTATCAAAATGATCTGCTTCTTCTCAGTACTCCCTTCTGTTTAAAATAACATATGTATTTCTAAAACAGTTTTGATGTTAGATGCTAAGTATTGTGATACGTCTGGGGTTAGCTCAGTTTTAAATAGGTGATAGCTGATCATGTCCACACCAAATTATGCATCTTACTGATACATGCCTCGGCCGACACAGTCACCTCATAGACGTTGTGAAGTTCACTGTTAACTACTGCATCATTGTAATATTTAGATCAGTAACGAAAATTTAAAAAGATACAGAATATGGCGTTAGCTCATTAGTGTCGGCCCGATCACTGAAGTTAAGCAACGCCGGGCCCGGTCCATAATTGGATGGGTGACCGGCTGGGACAACCAGGTGCTGTATACACTAGGACATGCGTGCAGCGATGTTGTATCGTGGGGCTCAGAGAAACACGTAAATCAGGTAGCTCGTCTGACTGACCTAGAGTTTGACGTAAAAGAACCTCAATAGACATAGGCGCAGTTTCCATCAGGTGAGACCCCAGAAAATCCACAATGTGGTGCGATAGCACCCTGAGCCGTTAGCCGTGACAACTGTGGTGTGGCACCTTTAAAGAAAGATGGCATAATGATCACACAGAATGAAGCAATGGCGGACATTTTAAACCGGCAGTTTGCCTCGGTCTTTTCTCATAAAGGCACTTCAGCTTTACCCGATATGGGCCCTAGTCCATATCCAGACATGCCTGATATAACTGTTAACAATCCTGGGATAGCAAAGCCATTAAGTGGGCTTAACCCACACAAGGCATGTGGACCTGACCAGATACCACCCAGACTGCTTAAAGGATGTGCAGATGAAATAGCTCCCTCACTCGGATTGCTGTTTAATGCCTCATTACACCAACGTAAAGTACCAATAGAGTGGAAAAAGGCCTTGGTAGCACCTCTGCTCAAGAAAGGAGAGATAGCCAAACCAGCTAATTACAGACCGGTATCACTTACTTGCATATGATGCAAGATACTAGAGCATGTAGTCCATCACCACATAATCACACACCTAGAAGAACTGAATATATTATCAGAGGCGCAGCACGGCTTCCGTAAAGATCGTTCCTGTGAGTCGCAGCTTATTCTTACCATTCAGGACCTAGCCAGTGGGCTGGAGGAAGGAGAGCAAATAGATGCTGGTCTGCTCGACTTCAGCAAGGCGGTTCCCCACCAACGACTCAGGCTGAAACTAGAACATCACGGAATGCAGGGAGAGTCTTTGGACTGGATATCATCATTTCTCTCCGAGCGCTCGCAGAGAGTAGTATGCAGGGGTAGTACATCTGGGGAATGTGAGGTCGCCAGTGGTGTACCGCAAGGATCTGTATTGGAGCCATTACTTTTTCTGGTGTACATAAATGACCTACCCATCCAAGTCAGATGAACAACTCCTCTTTTTGCGGATGACTGCCTACTCTATAGAAAGATCAACTCTCTTGAAGACACCATCATCATTCAAGATGACTTAGTAAAGCTTCAGCAGTGGGAAGATAGATGGCTTATGTGTTTTAATCCTGATAAGTGTGAGGTTCTAAGAGTCTCCATTGACTCACGGCTGTATTTTAACCATCATATAGACAATGTCGCCAAAAAAGCAAACAGCATCAGGGCTTTTATAGCTAGAACAACCAAGCTATTTCCACTCCAGGTCAGGTCAGCATATACCACCTACGTAAGGCCCCTGTTGGAATATTCCTCTTCAGTATGGAACCCACATACACAATGAAATATTAATAAACTGGAAGCAGTGCAGCGCAGAGCAGCAAGAGCAGCACTTAAAGACTATGACAGGACAAGCAGTGTGACATCCATGCTCCAACAACTGAAATGGAATACATTACTGGAGAGGAGGGCTAAGGCTCGTGCCACATTATTTTACAAAATAATTAATGGCTTGGTGGCTGTTCCATCTCAACCCTACCTAGTGCCTAATATACGTGACACAAGAGGACATGCGGTTAAGTACTACATCCCAACAACCAGAACGGTCGTCTATCAGAACAGTTTCTTCCCAGCATCCATGAGACTGTGGAATAATTTACCTGCGACAGTTGTTTCATCACCGAACATTGATGCTTTCCGTAGTCGGTTGGCACAAGTCCAGCTAACATAGGCTTGAACTTTGTTTTTAGCAGCACATAGCACTGAGCACCAAACGTTTGTATCTGTTTTCGGACACCAAAACTAAATTTGTGTTTCCTGCACGCCTTGCACAACTCATTGTCTGAAACAGCATTGGCACAAACATTATCTGCATTTGGCCTACTTCTATCAGCCTGTTGACTGACCTCCTCTGTCTTACAAGGCTCAACACACAAATCCGTCAAAACATGATGACGATCATATAGTTTTAACTGGAGACTTCCTGAGACAGGTAATATCAGGTAATTGTGGTTTGACTATTAGGTTGTCGCCTGTGGCTGTGCTCACCCAGAACAATATTGTTTACTCGGCTAATATCTATTCAGATGTTCTTGCTGAAAAAGGGTGGGAATGCTCCGGTTATCCAGAAATTATGTCACGAGAATCTCCCCAATAGGCAGTGTCCCATCTACCGCTATATTGGCCTACGCAAAGGCCGTTGTAACACACGGCTATGTCCTTCTGTTCCCCATTGTTTCAAAGGACCCCAGTCTCCCCTACAAAAGGCTACATCATTTGTTCAATTGAAATTTACAGTTACACTGTGATGTGATTATGTTAGGCAATGGCTATGCATCATATTTTTATACAGAATTTGTTAAAGTAGTAACTAGAAGATTAGTAGCCATAGCCTATGGCTAATTCTTTGTGTATGACGCGAAACAAAGAGTAGATCTAAAATATTTATGGGTGGTGTTTTATTAGTTCTATAAGACCTTTATATGACCCACATTCGAATCCATATTGGACCGAAATGACCGAATTTCTTGTTTTAGTCTCGGCCTAGAATCAGCTGATCACATGTAAACTGAATTGCAGCCGGTAGGAGTTATTCAACCCGTCCAAAAGACCACAGAAATGGCATCAACGAGTGAAAATATACCAAAAATTATCTCTGCTGAAGAAGTTAATAGACTTCTGGATATAAGGGAGTTATTAGAAGTGATCGAGAAAGGCTTAGGTTCTTTTTCAATGGGGATAGATGGGGGTGTTGATCAGCCAGTCAGAACAGTTGTGTCTGTCAAAAAACATCACGGGTAATAATTCATCATTCATGATAATATAACCAGTCTCATTGTCACATTGAATTATTAGTAATTAAACTCTACACACACATATATATAAATATAGCCTATATATATTAATATATATATATATATATATATATATATATATATATATATATATATATACAGGGTTGGCAATATTGCCCGGCCCGGGTTTTCCCACCCCGGGAAAACCCGGGGTGGGCAATAATGGGCAATAATAAAAAAATTAAAAATACTAGAATATCACAAAGTGAGAAGTAAAAATATTATTGTCAAAACACAGGACTCGCAAGGTGAACAGAATAGGTGCGATAAATGTTCATACCTTAAATTAATATTATTCGAATTAAATGTTTAAATATCATAATAACTTCTTATAAGGAAGGGCTAGTCGCATGTACTAAATTTATTTATCATAGATAATATCACAACTAAATTTCTTGGGTACTGAATACGTGCCATGCACGACTGCTCATACCATGAAACCATTTGGGTTCTAAATGTGCAATTCGTCAGTTTTAGTGCTATATTTAAATAATTGGTATCGATCTACAGTGCCTTTCAGTGTAATGTTCAAATCAATCGTAAAAAAGGTAATAAAGGACATTATTTTACTTGTCATAAGTGAGGGCTAGTCGAATGTACTAAATGTGTTTTTCTTAGATAATCTCAACATTAAATTTATAATTGTGTAGTCCCTTGGGCACTGAATACAATGCGGCCATGCGCGACTGCTCGTACCATGAAATCATTTGGGTTCTAAATGTGCAATTTGCTAGTTTTAGTGCTGAATTTAAATATCTGGTATCGATTTACGGTGCCTTTCAGTGAAACTTACAAATCAATATTAAAAAAACTCATACGGATATTATTTAGACAAGAAAAACAGTCAGTGATGTACTGCACTAGGTTACGCAATCGGAGAGACGTCCACTCCGTAGCTGGGCTTATGGTTACGTAATGTGTAGACGCCTCCAGACGGTAAACTTCCTATTGACAAGAGGTGTGATAATTGCAGCGCGCCTGAGAAACACCTAATTTGGCCGGCTGTGCAATAGATTTTGACCCAATGCTGTTTTATTGTCCCGCATGCATCGCAGACTTTGGAACAACGTTAAGTTGACGTTGATTCAATGAATCGTGTTTGTAAGGAAAAGAAACAACCATTGTCAATGCGCCATACAGCTTTGATCTCAGAAAGCAGCATGCGACACGAGAATTAGCGTTTGTGGTCTAGGGTTCGTATTTATATTATTTAAAAGCCTGCCGTTGTGTTCTTCCTTTCCCAGTTTATAACAAATACTTTATAACAAATATATAATATATATATATATATATATATATATATATATATATATATAATTATCATGTGGGTAAACTCTAACTTTTACTAAGTGAATAGCAGTTATAATAATAAGGGAGTGTCTATCCGTAGGTATGTGTCTATCATGTCACTCCATCCGTACGTGACTAACTGTACTGGTACATAGTTGCCGTTAATCAAATGTATTGCCAACAAATACTGTCATGCTATGTGTACAGTAAATCACGTACGGTTAGCCACTGCCTAACTATAATACTGTATTACACTAGGGGCAGTTTAACAAATATAATGCCTAGACTAATTTAGAGGAGGAAGGGGGTTCCGCGATGCATTACATACCGTAGTCAATACAAAGTTAAACAGCGTTACGATGGGAGGAGGGGGGATATATATCTTAGACTACTATAGTATTAGTAGATAGTATGGATACATATTAGGCCTATATATAAATATATTTATGACACAAATATATATACCATATTTATTGTAATAAACGCCTGAGGCGTTAATTACAATACCCTCTGATATTACAGGTGGGATGGGCGCTTATTCTATGCAAGGCCTAATATCTGAATATAGTGTACATGAATAATCAATGATGATGAAATCAAGGGGTGGGCGTTTATTGGAATATTGGCGTTTATTGGAACAAATATGGCATATATGTATACAATAGAACCTGCTATGAGCAGCCATCCTCTTATGGGAGGCCACTTGGCCATTCCCCAAAATGACATTTTTGTATGCAAATAAACTTCCTATGTGCAGCCACCTGCGTTAACCTCTTAAGCCCTCATGATGCATTAAAGCATATTTTAAATCCCTGAAAACAGACTTAATTTTCTTACAACTAGGGGTTTAGAACGAAATTTTTTGTGAAACTGGTGTACCAATACATGGCACTTTTCTTCTTTAATTTTTAAACCACTTTAAATCATCTTCATCCACGACAAGTCGAGAATTGCGCCAATTCGCAGCTTGTAGTGGATGAAGATGACAATGTTAAAGTCAGACTTGAAAGGGTTGAAAGGCACCATTTCCTGTGTTGCAAGATTGGCTGCTCATAGACTCTACACATGAACTTGCATCATGGTCATGGCACCAAAAATGTGACGGCTGAGCTGTGGAGGTGTCTCACACTTGAGAAAATAAGGACAAGATTTAATTAAAACAAGATGATCAGTGTTGTTTATTAAAACAAACAACAAACTAAGAATTCTCTCCTTGAGTTATACTAGCCAACAGTACCAGATTATCTTGCTTCTCATGACAAACTCACTGTCTCACATCTGTTCCTTGAGATGCTATAGTGAAGCCTTCGGGGGGTTGCACCCACAGAACATACATAAGTATATTTCTATGGTTGCACCACCTACCCAGTCTCTCCTTTCTAGGCCAAAACAAAATATATGATTGTTTCCGATTTGTTGTCATTTTAACCAGTGGGTAGGTAGGAAATTTATTTTATTTTATTTTTTATATAATTTTTTGTCACTTCAACCAATTGGTAGGTAAGAATTTTATTTTATTTGGTGTCAATTTCACTTTCATGCATGTCTTATCTGTACATTACGTAACGATTTTTTGGTTTTTTTTGACACTATTTGACCCCACTCTTCTTTTCGTAACGTTTTTCAGAGTAACTTTGACTACAGTCGGTAACTCATTCCTGAACTTATTGATTTCCTAAAATTTTTTTTTTTTGGAAATCCATAAAATAAATTTGGGTCGGTCGGAAATCGGAAACAATAATATTTTTTTTTAGGCCTTATCTGTTTGTGTGACATAGGCTACTGATGTGATTAATGACAGTTTTCAAGCAGGGGGGAGGGGACTCTTTACCAGTTCCAGGGTTTTTTTCCACATGTTAGTTAATAGTGGTATTTTTTTGCTGATTTTGCAGATGACTTAGTTAATTTGACTATTTTGACATTCTGCATTAACAGCAAGCAATTGAATTCATGACATAGGCTAATTTATATTGTTATTCCACTGTAACTGGCCTTCTACTACAAATGACCACACATAGGACTTGGAGGCTCATTTGCACATAAAATGCCATTAGGTTTGCCCATATTTAGCATGATAAGTGGCAGCTATCAGGCCTTCAGATTTAAAAATTGGTGGCCAGTGAAAGAAAGCTCACCTCAAAGCGATCAGGCGAGTGATCACTCACAATAATTAAATGCAATGGCTAACTGGTTGATGAAAATAAAAATCTGATAACACCGAGGTGAGCTGTATTTCGCTCACCTGACTTTACACTTGCGTGAGTTATGATGTGCGTGAGCAATCACTCACGTCAAATCTGAAGGCCTGGGCTATACATATGTATTCATGAGAAATCAATTAAATGATGATTTTGAAATATTTAACAAACATTTTAATCATGGGGTCTGTTTCTCATGTCATTACAGCCATTGACATTAGGATTTTTTTATACTAGACAACAGGGCAGGTAAACTGATTTTTTACTGCCCTGCCTGGGGCCTTTAACTGGATCTGGAAGTGGTACGTAGGGCTAAAACTATTCAAACTTTATCCGACCACCGGGCGGCCGATCTGGAAAGTTTATCTGACCTGGGCTTTTTTAACCTGCCTTGGGCGGCCGGTCGGACGTTAATGTCAATGGCTGCATTATAGTGCATGCTATTGTTTTTTTAAAAGAGAATGTTCAATTGATAAACAGGCAAAGCTAAAATAATATTTCTGTTTTGTTGTAGATTTTTAGGACTGATGCCTGCTTTTAGCAGTGAAGATAACTGTCTGGCAGCTAAAATAGTGTCTTTCTATCCAGAAAACAAAACAGTGCCTACTCATCAAGCCTGGGTCCTTTACTTTGATCCAACAAATGGTAGTCTATCAGCTGTAAGTTTTTCATCTTCAATCATTAATCACTGCAAATATATATTAGTATTTTATTTTATAGTTTCTGAATATTTGATAATATTATACTTCTGACTTATGTCTAGAATCAATCTGGTTTTTTTTGAGGAGTGAATTATTGTAACCCTCTTGTCCTGGCAATGATTTTGTAAAACTGATCTGGGTTTTAAGTTTTTTAGTTCTTAAAATGGCTCATTTTAGCTGAAATGACAGGAAAATCTGGAATATATTTTCATTTTATATGCCAACAAGGAGGGGGGGATATCCCCCCCGTGATGCTAAGAGGGGGGGGTCCGGAACCCCCGGGTGTGAATATTTCAGGAATGATCAGCTAAAAATCATGGTTGAACACTGTCAGTTATTGTTATCTTTAAAATATATTATTAAAATTAAGTATTTACATTATGTACATCTTTTTGTTTAGCTTTCTGTTTGTTCTATCATGGCAATTTGGTCACTAATACAGTGCTGAAGATAATAGGTGTGTGATCGCATGCACACTCCATCACACATCTAAAACCAAATTGAGGCGCCTTGTACAATGTACAGGAACAAAGGCAACACTTTGTGGAGTATAAATCAAACTCCTTGCTCATTACTATTTTGCAAACCATATCAGCACTGCTATGCAATGCTGCTGGAAGTAATTTGATCTGCCTCTGTACATGGAATTGTTTTGTGATATTATTAAATGTCTTTAAGTGCCAGATTAACTCCTTGCTTCTAGTTTTCCTATCTCTTCTTTTAGATAATTGATGGAGAGTCTATCACAGCAATTCGGACAGGAATCGCTTCAGCAGTCGCTACGAAGGTTTGAGTCTTCTTCATTTATCTTGAAAATGAAATCTAAATGCAAATTCTAATCTTTTGAAAAGTTTGAATTGTCAATCTTTTTTCACATTCAGCTAGCTAGAAACAAGACAGAGCCATGCAGATATTTTCACATATAAAGTAAGAGGATAATTGTCAAATACTTAGATGTATTTTCAGGAGCATATTAATTGTTTTTGAGCGGTGAGGAGCATTAGGTTGAGGAACACTGACAAAATAGTGCTCTTTGATTGAAGAACTGTTTTTCATGAGTTAGAAGTATATCATATATTTTAGCAAACCTTGTCAATTTAAATGTTGCACAAGAATTTAAACTCTAACTATGTTATTATTTCATCATTTTTTCCCCAATATTGTATTTAGCAGTTTGTCATTACTAGGCCTACACTTTTTTGGGCAGTATCACACTGGAAGAATGATATTATTTCTAGGCCTGTATAAAGTATACATGTCCAGGCGCCAGGATAGCTCGTTGGTAGCGTGGTTGACTCAAGAGCCCGGTGATACCGGGTTTGAATCCCACTTTAGCCGATATTCTTTCCTTGGCGCACACACATACAATATTTGTAGCTGTTTAAATACATGGGATAAAGACAACTGCATAAATAATTGATTGACACATTAAGATAACATTTAAAGAATAAGGAAAAAGTCAAAGCTGACATCTACCAGGTAAACGGTCAATAAAACCTTATATTATATATATATATACATGCATTCATTAGTCACAGCTGATCTACGAAACTACATGTATATGAAACAATTTCATCTTTTTTCTACTTGATTTATTTATCCAGCATCTCGCAAACCCGAACTCACGCATACTGGCCATCCTGGGGGCAGGTATTCAGGCACGGAGTCATTACAAGGCTTTGAATCTTCTTCACCAATTTGATGAGGTAAAATGTTATTTCTCTATGTACTGGTAACTGTGTGTATAAAGGTTTAACTGCGCATACAGTTATTGTGAATAGAATAAAGTTTGCCATCAACATAATATATATATTGCAGGGTTCGTAATAAGGGCTGAAAGTCTGGTTGTCCAACGGACAACCACATTCTCAAAATGTGGTTGTCAGTCAGATTTCCTGGTTGTCCGTATACCTTTGCTCAGGGCGGCTCCTAGCTAAGCTTAATCATGGAAAGAGTGATACATTGCCATCAACAGACTTTTACTGTAGGCCTACAGATCAGTTTTAGTGACTATATATTGTTATCGACATGTGACGACCAACTTTCTGTTTAACACGTCTCACGACTTTCAAAATTTGGCAGTGTTAACAGACTTCAAGCTAATTTTTAGTACATATTTGTTTGTTTTTGCAGTTAATTAGTGTCACTAATTAATATTCTGTAGGCCTATATGTTTGCAAACAATTCCGTAACCTAATATAGATCGCTCAATGTATTCAAACTAGGCCTACATGACTGCAGTCTTGAAAAGGCTGCTTGAGAGAAACTGGCCCAGCGTTGGGTCAATACAGACAATGTCGGGCCACTATTGATTCAGCATTGGACCGGCACTCTTAATTGGGATAAGATCGGTTAAAACATTGAATAGTAACTATATCCATGCTTAAAAGTAGTGAAATACAATTTGCATATTGCCATTATGATTTGATTATAAACTAGTTGCTAATGACCATGTAGATGAGTATCTCATGATCTATTATATCATCTCTACCATATGTTTGAATGTACCAGTACTGTAACAGCAACTGCTTACCACGTGCATGGCTGTTCCTTTTTGTTGCGATTCCACCTATCAAACATTGATTATCAGGACATACCTGAAAGTCTAACATACAAACTTGTCATGATGATAGGGAAGGGGAGGGAAGATAATAAAGGAAACAGCGCCAATAAACGGAAACCTGGGGATTCCCCACTGTCTAGAGTAATCTGTGTAGGCATTGCGATATCAATGAATACAAGTTCAGATGTGGCTTCAGCACTGATTCATTGTCAATGTCGTCTGTTAAGCTTTTTTTAAGGAAATAAATTGTTCTGTTTAGTCCTAAAATTTAAATACTGTGTAACTACCACAAGGCATTGTCAACAGTCAGACGCACATGACAGCAGACAAGATTCAAGTTGACTCTGATATGACACCACTCTTATGCCATGTGCGCGTGTTTAGTGGCAAAATTGTTTCGGGGGATAAACGTGGTTGTCCGTACGGACAACCAAAGTGTTCTGAAGATTCATATTTGGTTGTCCGTGACGATTTTTGGTTGTCTTGGACAGCCGGACAACCACTATTACGAACCCTGTATTGGTATATTGCCTTTGGCCTTCTAGGTTAGAATATGGAATCATACTACAGGAAATGCTCAGAAATTAGCCAAAGAACTGAAATGTAGAGCATGTAGCACAGTGGAAGAGGCAGTACGAGATGCAGACATCATCTGTACTGTGACATTCAGCACCACCCCTATATTACGAGCGGAGTGGGTCAAGCCTGGCGCACATATCAATGGTATAGTTACTTATTGTACTACATCTACAGATAACAATTTGAAATCATCATTAATGTCTTAGGTAGCCCTTTCCGCTTCATTTAAATACTTATGTTATGGGTCTACGGCCATTATAAATGTTTTCACTCTTACAGTGCGGGGATCATCTTTAGTCGTCAGATCCGACGTCTAAAGTCAATCCCTGTGCTTTAAGGGTTAAGTACCATACCACCTTATTAAAAAATTGTTTAATTTATTTCATGCTTGAGAACTTAATATGTGGGCTATTCTTAAAAAACTGATATAGTTTACATGGTATTTTTTTAAATGGGGTAACCCCCCCCCCCTTCATTTTTGTGTGTGCAGAATCATGTTTGTTTTTACTTGTAGCAGAAATGTTTAGAAATGTTCGAATCATGAATACACATCGCAAGTGTCTTTTGCATATTTCGGCAATATCCAGCCCTGCATATCTAGCCCTTACATGGCAATCCTCATGTTATAGATTTGAGCATAATTTTTATATGGGCGCTTGGAAAATGTTTAAAAAGCCAATGAAATTTCTGCTCACATAGACAGCCAACCCAACAGCCCTCATTATTCAGTACAGTCAAACCTGCTATCAACGGCCACCAAATTAGAGGAAGGGGAAGGGGGTTAACTAAGAAAGTAAAAAATAAGTGGTGAAAATTTCTGGTAGTTACTGGGTTGATTCATTAACAATTGTAATATTAATATTTACAAATGTATATGGACATTACTATTTTAAGAAACAGGTGTCACTTTATTGAAAAGAAATGTAGTACTCTTGTTAAGAGTGAGCTAAGATCTACGAGTGCTCTATGAGCTGTACGAGTGTGTTACAAGTGGAATGAAATAAAAGAGCTCGAGAATAATTTTTAAACATGTTAAAAAAAAATTCTAATCCCTGGGGGTGTCGATTATGTCTAAGAGCAAAGAACGAGTTCTAAGAGTAAAGAACGAGCTGTAAGAGTTGTTTACGAGTTAAGCAAGAGTTCAGCTCAGCTGAGCTCGTGGTTCAACTCGGCCCTGTGTGAGAGCCTCCTTAGTCATTTGAACACCTATTTGATGGGTCTATGGCGATAATTTTTTCAATTATTTTGGCGCCGAAAAAATTAATAGCAGATTTTGAATTTTTTCAGTGCTGAAAGGATTAAAAGGAGATGTTACACTGCCATAAAATGTCCCATTAGAAAATTTAAATGATTTTGTATAAAACTGTTTTACACAGCTGTTGGTGCTTGTCGACCCGACTGGCAGGAATTAGACAGGGACATTATGCAATCTTCTGTTGTGTACTGTGACAGCCGTGCTGCATGTATGAAAGAAGCTGGTGATATTCTGTTAACAGAGGTAAAATATCTTGTAGCGTGACTATAAGCAAGAATGATTTGACACAGATGCCAATGTCTACAATTTGGACAAAGCAGATTGAAGTTTTAACAGCCAGCTACCCGTACATAAATTATTCTACGATTTTTAAATAACAGTATTTTTATTCCCTTCCCGGCGAAGAAGGGGGTTATGGCGTCGTTATGACCATCCAGCTGTCAGTCCTCATTTCGTTTCCGGAGCAGATCTCAGCAACCCATGGGGAGATTTCTTTAATTTTGCACACACACATCCCTTAGGGGGTGTAGATATGCCTTTTGGTGTTTATGAAATTTGGATTACTTCAGTGGCTGACTATCCTCCATAAATAACTTTAGTATACCTGATATCTGACAAACTGTGCCAGATAGATAGACCATTACTATAAAACAAAATGTGTGGTTTCAGATAGGGATATGCTCTGAAAAGTTTCAACTCAATTCAATTTAAATAGCCGACTATTGATTTAATAAGCCTGATATCTGGCAAAATGTGTGGTGCCGACTTGCGATCATCATTGACTTTAACATCTGTAATATATATGGCAAACTGTGCTAGATAGGTAGACCATTACAGAATATGAGAGTTTAGGGAAGGATGCACCTGGCCTGGTGGCCGGCTGGCCTTTTGTTTCCTATATTATGTTTGGATGCAGCTCATTATTTATTGCTGGAAACTTTGTTGGTATATATATATTGGAGATAATTTAAGCAGTCTTGGTCAATATGAAGAAAGACAAAGACTACTGTTGCTTCACGCTGAATGAGATAGGCTTTTCTAATGACTGTACACTATTTCTTGTACATGTATGCAAATTTGTCTGAAATTGTATATGTTTTTTATTTCAAGTGTGAAGTTTTCGGAGAGATTGGAGAAGTAATCAATGGAAGAAAAGAAGCACATTGGGAGAAGACCACTGTTTTCAAATCTGTTGGTAAGTATTACATTTTCTGTGTTGTATAAGAAATAAAATCTTATTATAATCAACCTGCAATGAATTTTGGGTACATGTTATTATATTACACTCCTTGTCATTGTCAATTTTGTTGTATAATTTTTAAGAATTTTATAAATTGTATAAATTGTGATGTATGTGTCCTTTATGTTACAGGGATGGCAGTGGAAGATGTTCTTTCTGCACAGCTAGTTTACAATAAGTATCAAAAGCAACATAATTCACACTAGCACTTGCTTACAATGGGATTAAATTAAATATCTGCTTGAAAATCATGGTGCTAGATTGAAAAAATTAATGATGGATTGTATGTAAAGTGCAAATTTGATTGAGAGATTACGTATTTACATTGTTTTCATCCTTATCAGTATTCTGGATTAAAATATACAGAGGATTGTATTTAATATAGAAAAATGCATAATATTTTCTAATGAAAAGTGTAAAATGTTGAAGATGTGTTCCCATTCCAATATAATACCAGTATTATGTTCTGTAAAGTCGTTGGTGTCTTTGCGATAATACTTGACTTAATCAGCTATAAGTCTGCATTTGCTTTTCATTGTCTAAAATTTAAAGTCTTAAAATAAATAATATATTTGCGAGTGACACAACATTAGTTATCATAGCATGGGTAATATCAGAAATAGATAAAGAGATTATCTATTTCTGGTAATATTCATAATTATGCATTTAAGATTATGTTCCTATCAAAAATATATACTGTGTTCCTATCAAAAATATATACCGTATTTATTCTAATAAACGCCCATATTCCAATAAACGCCCACCCCCGTCATTTGAGAATATAACCCACAATCATGTACAGTACACTATCTGATCATAGAAAAGATACTCTTATAAGCACCCATTCCCCTGTATTCTCAGGGGGTATTCTAATTAACGCCCCAGGAGTTTATTATAATAAAAACGGTACATGTATGTGTAATATATAAAAATATATATTTATAGCATTTTTCCTGCACAGGTATTGTTCAATGAGGTACCTTCTCAGTTCAATTTTATTTGAAGAATGTGCTGGGAGATTAATAGAAATGATTGTTCACTAGGCACAAATGAATAGTGTTTGTTATGAAAGAGTTTTTTCGTCTTGAAACATGTTACCTTACGATGGAGCCATTACAGATCATGATTTTTACTTGATTATTCCAAAAAATTTCGAGGGATTAGGGTAGCTAATTTTAGGAATAATCAAGTACTAATGGTCGGAACAGTTCATAAATGCTCCCGCCGTGCCTGTGGGAATATATCGACCTCGACTGAAAGAGTAGTGCAAATTATTCGACGTTATGAGACTGTCTAAAAAGTACATGGGGGAGGGCAGGGGAGTCATACTTTACTGAAGCCCACGAAACTCACTATAATCACATAGAACACAGGCATGGAAATTTTCAGCAGATCCATAATTTACCACTTTTTGGCGACAAGCTGTTCTCATCAGAGAGCAATTTATTACATGGTTGGCTTCTATAATTACAAGAGAATGTGACCCAGATATTGCAATTTACAGCACCTTCCATGGGACTCAGTATTAGTTTGGTGTTGGGTCATCGTCACAGACGGTGGGTCAACACCAAACTAACACTCTGGAGTGCTGTCCGTTCGGTCAATTTTGTCCTTAAAACTTTCAGTGTGGGTACCGTCTAATCACCTGCAGTAAAATACCAAATTATTGCATCAATGAAAATTTTCTCCTAAATACATGTTTTTCGCTTCAGATTGCGGGAAAATCATCTAAAATTTTTGAAAAAATCTGTGTCCCCCTAGCTTTCGAAGCGCTTACGCAACCTTTCAATTTTGCCCAGCGCGGATCGCAAAGGTTTTCACTGTATATTTCACATCCATCTACATCTACTGATTTCAACTTCTTCAATGTTGGCACCTCTGAGATGGTCCCCACACTGGAAGAAATAAAATATTTCTAATGGCCGTAGACCCATAACATTTCAAATGAACCGGAATGATCTAATTAAGACATGTATGATTTCAAATTGGAAAAAAACTTCAGTTTCCATGGTTTTTGGAAAAATATTTCAGCGTGGAAAGGGTTAAAAGCTGTTTGTGTTCAATGCGGTGAAAATATATATTCAAGATCTATGCATTACTGGTGATCCAGATTGAGATTTCTTTGACATTGACGTTACATGTGTCCTTTTGATCAAAGTATTAGCCCTTTGCCTGCTAATCACTACAATTATAGTCGATTTCAATCAGTTTTATCAGTCTATTCAATCATTGTTATTGGGAATGAACTGACTGTTTAAACATCTATATTTGTTAATGTTTGGTCTCATATTAAGCAAATATGAGTAATTTTCAACAAGGTGAGGTTGTGGATCGCAGTAGCGAGACACAACCTCAAGTGCTTGAAAATTTAAAAGAATTAACTCGCAGGCAGGATAAGGGTTAAAAGTTAGGGTGATAGCCCAAGTCCTGCTTTATTTAAATAATAAATTCAGTGCACAACGCATCATCAGTCACCTGACATCAGTTTGCATCAAACATTGTTTTTTTATCACACATTGTTCTGTTCTATTTGATTCTTATATATAGAGACAGGACTTGTAAAAGGAAGGCTTATATTTCGACTTCAGATATACTTTTGGTATTGATTAAAACTGTACACATCGGGTTGAATTTTGTGACAAAAAACATCAATAACACTTAATGTTTCGCAAACTGCATTGTACAGTAATTTTACACTGGGAAGTGTTGACTCTTCCTCAATACTGTGTTTGCCATACTCTATCCAGCTGTAACATTTCTCATTTCATGAATTCATGAATATATTTTTTGATGATTTGTTTTGTTTTGTATATGATTTAAACATGTTTGTGGACTGAAGTATAAACATGTTCTGTTAGCTCTAGAGGACTCTTAAATGTTGAAATGTGTTGACAGACAAATATAAGTTTGCTGTGGCTACGTATTACCATTATCAACTTTATTATTTAATCCACTCTATGATTTATCCTCCCAGTTTTGTTCATTATGCAGGGTAAATTATACCACTCATTTATAGCTGTAGATACCCGCATATTGGTGTAAAGCACTCTTCCACATTAACAATTCAAACGTGATAGCCATTCAGGGATGACTGTGGCATGAATAAGAGGATCAAATCGTCCCCTTAGATAGGGAAGGTGCAGATACACCCCTTCATATCCAAGGGAACGATATACCTCGAATATATACTTGATTATCAGTGTTGTGTAACGTTCCCCCTTTCAGCGCGGGGAACGTCTTTATGATGTATAAAGACGTGCTCTACACTGTAAGAATTCAAATATTTCTAATGGCTGTAAACCCATAACATAGGTATTCAAATGAACCGGAAAGAGCTAGTTAAGACATTTGTGACGATTTCGAATGAAAATAACCCCTTTGATCTCCATGATTTATACAAAATTAATTCAGCGCTGTAAGAGTTGAATACATGTTTGTAGTGTGACGTTTCTAATCCGCAATCATCTCGTTCAAATGATGACCCACCACCCGAAATGAGCACCAGACTTAGTTGTTAGTACGATTTATAATATATGGTACACATATAATCTGAATTGATTCACTGTGACGTAGACACTTTACGCTTTAATGGGATGAGATTAGTTCACCCAGCTAACACTAGACACCAAACCATTGTTGTTTCGGCGTTGGACCAGCGTCGTAGACGGTGGACCAACGTTGAAACAACAGTGGCCCAATGGCTCAAATACTAATGATATGCTATGTCACCAATGGCTTTTCGCTAGTCTCTTTTATTTATGATTTTACAAACATGCAAATTAAAGACTATTACTATCTATTTTACAATTGAAAATTGTACTAATTTTTACTTTGAATATAGCATAATTAATGTAGTCTGCAGATAAAACTAATATAATAATGCTACAATTGCCTCACGGGCCAATTTTGTGAAGTGACCTATGATAACTAATCTATGTATACATTTTAGATATGGTGTTTGATACGGAGATTAGGATACATTTTTAATCTCTTGTTTTATTGCCAGAAGTATTATTTCTTATGAATATTGAATATAATTATGAATTATATTACCTATTGAAATGTTTCATATTGAATATAATAATTTTTAATCAATAAACTTCTAAAACCAATATTTCTTTCTGTTTACTTCCCTACAGGCCTAAATACTTTTGTCACCCTGATTTTATATTAACCAGCTACAATTTGAGGATAACGTAACGCTTATTTTATGGACTCACGATTTTACTCTTACTATAGATAGCTACTAATGAAAATAGCGGTCAGGTTCGAAGATGATTTTTTTTGACCTATTTTGATAGTAAAATCGTCATGCACACTTATTAGTGTTTTAGTCTGAATTTCCATAATATTTTGACACCCAAGTGTATCTGAATCAACTACAATGTCCAGATGCAAGATTCGAACCCTAGCGGTCTGAGGTCAACCACTACACGCTATCGTTCACATAGTCTCCCCACAATATTGAATATTTGAAACCTGAATGACTACAAACTCTTTGAGCTTTGGTGTGATAGACAATAGCGCTAACCACCGTACCAGGGCCGGGCTAAAGAAATCACTGATATTAATTTTTTTATTAAACTGAGGTAGGATACCAAGTGCTGTTCCTAAAGCATGATGAACACTCAGTTAAAATTTTCTGATAATGTACGGTATGTATTTTCAATCTGTATCAAAACGCAGTCATACTGGACCCGAGAAGAAAGCACTGCCGCAATCAAAAGCCCTATCAATAGTTATAGCATCTTGCCCCCCCCCCCTCCATAGAGACTTTAGATTCACCAGTAATCTCATTTTGACAGTAACTTTGCAACTGTAAAGTCCCCACGGAAAGTTCACGATGTGTGATCTTGGATTATTTGTTCAATGTCCAGCTACATTTTAGTTTACATGCACATAATTTTATATTGCCAGTTCAGGATAATATAATAGTAATATTCACATCAAATTCATTGACCAGGGTGAATAAATTTCGCCGATTCGTGAGTGAATTCTGATCCAAATTTCATAATTTTTCTCACATTACTGTCTAGTTATGGGGTGACCACGCTGAAAATGTCTAGAAGTTCTTGAAGGTATTTCAGAAGTTAGACAATTTTAGATGTAATGAAATTCTAAGAGGAAGTAATGTGGCTACATTTTTATTGGTTGAAAATTGACTGGGAAATCAGCGAAAATCATTCACCGTGGTGTGAATCCGACTAAAGTAGGCTATGTGGTTGATCTCCCATTACATTTATTCACCTCTCGCACATCACTTCAGTCTTATTATTAGGCACCTATGTTTACTGTTTGTTGTGGTTTATAAAGACATATAACCATCGACGTATGCTGCAAAACAGTTTCCTGTTTCTGTCTAAGCTGTCTTCTGACATGAGCGCCCAGTTTATATAAAAGCAACAAGAACTGCATAGAGGACATCTGCGAAATGCAAAATTTGTCTATGGAATATGGGAATTGAAGAGACATACACTTTCCACTGAAAAAATAATCCGATCCGAGGTTTTCCGTCAGTATATATAGCATTACTCAATTTGGCGCACCTTGCACGAAAACGCATACTTTATACTTACAAACAACAACACAATAATCAAGCATAACGCCCTAAATAAAAAAATCCATAGATATTTTAGAGCATAACGTTAGTATTTTTATTAAGATTTAAGGAAGTAATGGTATCGTAGCAGCACAGGATATAATATAATTGATATGCTGCGCACAAGCATTGCAAATTACACTATTGTATATAAATCAATCTTGCTTCTCAATCATCCTTGACTGGAAGATCATGACACTTTTCCAGTTGAACAAGACGTAACATCAGCGGGAAGTAGTCAGAGAAATCATCAGGCATGGCGGCTTCTACTACAGAGAAGGACGCATGTCTATGTAAGCTGGTTGCCATCTGCTGATGTGCAGTGCTGAAGGTTACTGATCCCAGGCGTCCTTCTAGGAATGCCCTGAGCATCTCCACAGCCACAGTGATGTCCTGTAGACAGGTGATGTACAGGTAGCGGTTAACTTCACGCTGACTACAGCCCTGTGTAGAGCTGGGGCTCTCAAGTCCTGTGTCAAAATAAATAGGAATATAATTATATTATTATTAATAGTGTACTTTCAAAGCGCATCATACATTTCTATGCGCTGTACATTTATAGTATACATGTAGCCTATCATGGACTTATCCGCCCTCTACTGGCTTATTTGTATTACGTAATTGATACCTAAATTATTTATATAATTATCCAAGGAAAGTATACAACCATTTGTGATACAATAAAAATGACAAGTGGGAAACTAACTATAAAACAAAATAATTATCAGAATCAGAAATTGTTAATTTTTTTCATAAAAAATACATTGTAATTCACATAAAATACATTAAACTTGTTAATGATTATGAAAAAAACTGGTGGCGACAGAAGCTTATTGCTTATCAAGGTCACCACCTATTTCAATTTTACCATATAGTTACTTCTTAGTCTCGTATAAAAAACTTTGATAATAAAATATTTCTGCATATGTCTCAATTTATAATTTGGACAGGCCAATACATCAAGTGCCGTTTTAGACTCATACACCATAATTCATGTGAAAAAGAAATCCACGCATAACATACATAATAATCCAATAGCATGAACAAAACAATCCGAGTACAGACCACATCACTTCACGTTTAACAATAAACCCAAGCACATTAGTTTAATAACAATGCAGATAACTGGACTTGATATGTCTTTTGAATAAATGTATTGAAGATATATTAGTTATATCATCGGGTAAACACATTAACACAGCCTTCTTCCTGCATTCGATGCACATTGTCTCCTTAAATTAGTACGAGAGTATTTTATGGAAAACATGTTTTTTCTCCTACTTGATCGTATATTTATATGAATCTGAAAAGATTTTGTATATTTATTGGGAGAAGATTATGGAACGCCTTAAACATTAAAATTGCCATGGCATACTCCAGAAGATCTGGAAATGTAAGAATAAATGACAGTTTAAACAATGGTTTTGTATGCTCTAGATAACAAGTTCTATGGACCATTCTGATAAATTTCTTCTGTAATAATGTTATCTTATTTAAAAGATATCCACTGGCTCTGCCCCAAATTTCACAACAGTAAAGCATATATGGCAAGCATAAACTATTATAAAGCATAGTTAGTGATGAAGTAGATGATAATATGCTAGCCCTCTTTATAACATAATAGTTCTTGTGTAACTTTGAAACAATTTGCTTTATGTGACTGTGCCAATTTAATTGATCATCAATTATAACCCCTAAAAATTTAGTTTCATTTACCTTGTTTATCAAATTATTGCCAAAACTTATTTGAATATTTTGTTCGACTTGACTTTTGCAAAAAATCATATAATTTGTCTTAGATATGTTCAATGATAATTTATTTAGAGCAAACCATTTTTCAAGCTTCATTAATTCATTACAGATAGTTACACTCAAACTCACAATGTCTTTACTTGTGCAGAATAAATTTGTATCGTCTGCAAATATTATAAATTTAAAAATATTTGATACATTTACCATATCATTTATATACAAAATAAATAATTTAGGTCCTAATATACTACCTTGTGGCACGCCACAACACATATTCATTGGGTCAGAATTTTCATTATTATAAAATACATATTGTGATCTTTCTTTCAAATAACTGTCCAACCATGCATTAGCTATACCTCTAATCCCATATCTATTCAATTTTTGTAACAGCAATGTATGATCAATAGTATCAAAAGCTTTTTTTAAATCTATAAACACACCAATTGTGCTTAGCTTATTATCTATCGACTTGGTGAGTTGTTCATGCAGATCAATCAAGGCATGAGATGTTGTTGAGTTATTTCTGAAACCATATTGACTATTTGATGGAATATTATTTATCTCTAGAAACTTATTCAACCGATTATTAAAAAAAATTCCCAATATCTTTGAAAATTGTGGAAGTAAACAAAATAGTCTATAATTAGTAAAAGAATCCTTCAGTTCTGATTTAAAAATAGGAATTTCCTTTGCAGTTTTCATTCGATCAGGAAAAATTCCCATTTTAAAAGATATGTTAGCTATATGACTTATTGGAATGGCTTAAAAAGAAATGCATTCCTTCACCAACGCAAAATTAATGCCGGAATGATCCATGGATGTCTTATTCGGACTTGAATTTACAACTTTTAACACTTCATTTTCAGTAACGGGTTCCAAGAAAAATGATTTGTTCGAAGGGTTATTCATAATATCAAGAATTAATCCATTAATTTTTTCAATATTTTTAGCTAGCTTCGGGCCTACATTAACAAAAAAATTATTAAACCCGTTAGCTATAGATTTACTATTCTTATATATTTTACTATCATAATTAAACACAGTTTGTGGAGCTACTGATTGATTATTCCTTTTAATTATAGCATTAATTGTACCCCAAGTTTTTTTAATATTTGATTTACTTTGACATAGGAGCTCATCATAAAAAAAATTCCGCTTTTCTTAAGATAGATGTCAACGTATTCTTATATTGTTTATATTTACATTCCGATTCCACTGTTTTTTTATGATGAAAAAGATTTATATAACAAATTTTCTTTTTGCAAGCTTTAATTAGTGCTTTATTATTCTATGTTTTTTTATGTTTTTTTATCTTTATAATCCTGGATTCATATGGGCAGTGTCTGTCTAATGAATTAAGAATTAAATCAATAAAATTATTATAGCTACCATTTACATCGATAGAATTTGCTATAAAGTCCCAGTCTGTATTCTTCACCTCCTCAATAAATTTATCCTTATTTAACATGTTGCGCTTGTATGACCTAAGCGAGCTGGTGCATAACTTTTTTTATAGAATTACAGCTTGTTATTATAGGGAGATGATCACTGATGTCCGTTATAACAATACCACTTTTATGTTTATAATCTAGATCATTCGTGAAAATATTATCAATTAAGGTTGATGAGTAAGCAGTAGTTCTAGTGGGTTTATTTATGAGTGGTTTATATCCTAATGAAAACATTTTATTGACAAAGCTATCTGTTTGATCATGTTGTTTATATTTTATATATATATATATTTTATATTATTATATATTATATATTATTATATATATTTTATATTATTATAATTAATGATTAGAAAGACCAAAACGTCCTCTGCTGCAACCAGTCGACCATTTTGGATTTGATAAATTTGTCATGGGTCATGTCTTTCATTTTATAACAACAGTAATTAACCCTTGTGCTGCTGAAATTTTTTCAGTATTTTTCATTTATTTGAAGCTGAAATTACTGACGAAATATAAAACTACGAAAAAATAGCTACGAAAAAATATTTATATTTGTGAAAAATTGTCATCTTCCAAATTGAATTATTTGATTAACTAAACATTTACCACCGAATTGTTTTTGGTTTGAAATATGCTTGGAACCGCATATATATAGGGGTCCAGTGGTACAAGGGCTAACCCTCAGCGCGATAATTTTTTTTATATTAACTCAAGATACCAAAACGGTTTTTTTCAATTTGAAATAATCATACATAGCGCAGTTAGCTCTTTTCGCTTCATTTGAATACATATGTTATGGGTCTACGGCCATTATAAATATTTTACTTTTTCAGTGCCGGGATATTTTACTGTTTCAGTACCCGCGCTGAAAGTGGTAAGGTTGATTATATATTTTTTCAGTCCCAGCACTGAAAAAAATAAAAAAATACTACTGGCCGTAGACCCATGACATAAGTATTCAAATGACTGAGCAAAATGATTATGATTATGTATTCTAATTGAAAAAACCCTTTGCTCTTCATGGTTTATATAAAAAATATCTGAGCGCTGTAAGGGTTAAAAAAGCAAGCAGTTTTACGTACCGGTTTGTGGTGAATAAGCTGCTTTAATCTCGTTACATTTATGTACTGTATAAGTTTTGCCTTTTCTTCCTGGTATTTTGTTGTCGTGTTCATCATAAGGATTTGTTCTGGCCCTTTCTGCTTTAAAATAAACTGTGTTGAAGTCTCCAACGGGAGATGAATATTCCTGTATTCTCTTATCACCCTGGTCATTATTCTGAGCAATATGTTCACCCTGTTGAGAAAATTCGTTCGTCAGATCATCATAGACAGTCGACCCAGCCATATTCTTCTTACAGACCACTTCACGCATCAGACATTTATTTACCAGTGGAGTCCCTGATACTAGGGTTTTTCCTGATCTTGGACTACCTGATACTAGGGTTTTTCCTGATCTTGGACTCCCTGATGCTAGGGTCTTTCCTGATCTCATTTGGTTAATTCCCTCTTCTACGTCTGAATCATCTCTTGACATCTTACGACGATATTCTTCGGGAGTGCATAGTTTCTGGGCAATTTTATCAGCTGCTTGGGAGTCTTTGACTGGATGACCATTCACGATGTCAAGAACCTAATGTGTAAATACAAAATTTCACTGCCATAAACACGATATATTAAAACAATGTCGGTATAATGTTGGGTCAGTGTCGAATACGATTGCCCAGCAATAAACCAGCAAATGGGTCAACCTATCGTTTTCAGTGGCGGATCCAGGGGGGACACCCCCCCCCCCTCCTCTGGACACGCCACTGTTTTTTGTTGAGTAGTAGGGCTAGTATTACATAATGTTAGAATCATATCGTTACAGTAACTTCATTCCTATTTCAATCTAAAATTTGCTTCTATATTTTTTCTACCATAAAATATAGTTGTAAAAGCTGATTCGTTTTTACTCGGTGCTAGGTAAATATATTGTTGATACAGATACAGACCTGCTTGTTTCTAGGCATCAAAGGGGATCGTCTGGAGACAAGTGCAAGTGTGTCACGTGTTCTACACGAGTGATCAGGATTGGTCAGGGTACTAACTTCCATTTTCTGAAATATTGATGTAAAATAAATTCAAAGAGTGATGCCTAAATCATGCCCTGCTTCTCTGGTCGAA
This sequence comes from Flabesymbios commensalis, assembly GCA_964017125.1. Taxonomy (NCBI): domain Eukaryota; kingdom Metazoa; phylum Annelida; class Polychaeta; order Terebellida; family Flabelligeridae; genus Flabesymbios; species Flabesymbios commensalis. Next base: position 13,935,496 of record OZ024904.1, read on the forward strand.
TATCACACAGATTTAGATCTTAATAAATATCAGACCAGTTGGAGCTAAATTTATTTCATAGGGCCTGTGAAATCATAGTTTTAACACAAAATATAGTGTCTCAATGATTTCCATTGGCATGAGTGTAATCAAATTAAACTAATATAAGTTACTATGCTTATTATCAATTTTGGGTTATTCTGTGATGGATATTCTGTGATGGATACAAAGAAAAAATCACGTTCATGCAAAAGTAACGAAATAACGCATTCCAAAATTGTTCATTAGTAACAGAAGCTTACACGTGCATGCCAAGTTTGAGCAAGATCCTACTGAACTTGCTTATCTATTTTTGCAAACTTTCAAGTAATTCCGTAAAATAAGCTTTTTTGACCATTTCGATTCTTTATTATTGTCGTATCTATTTGCCATAACTCGTCTGAGAATTGACTAGAAGGTGATGTTTGACACATTTGAGTGACGCGCACAGTAAACATGTCTATCACACGTCTACGACGCTGGACCAACATTAAAAAAACATTTGTTCAACGTCCCGTGTTTGCAGAGATATTTCACATAGGCCTACAGATTCTGCCTTCGAGGAAGCTATTTATTGTGGCACATGCAGTCACTTTTTTAGCATTTAAACCCTCATACCTGTAGGGCCTAAACAAGTAATTCCCTATACCCAAGGCGTTTTTGAACGGAAGATTTATTGGATTTGTAACTTTCAAGTCTTCACCCTCTACAAGTCGGGAATTGCGACAGCAATTCGCGGCTTGTAGCGGGTGAAGATTTAAATGATAAATTCAGTCTTGAAAAGGTTAAATAATTTTTTCTAACCTGGATGTTCTTTGTGATATTCTCTTTGTCCAGACAGGGTGGGTTACGTGTGGGTTGTCTACATGGGGACGGTGTGCCGCACTGACTGCGTACCACACTAGCCGTCTGCAGGTATGTCTGAGAAATCAAACAAAAAGAAATGGGGATAAATCGGAGAATTAAATGTAATAAAAATGGGAATAGTCTGTACTGATTTTCTTCTTAATTGTTAACAAACAAGAGGGAAAATGTATGATTATGCTGATCACAGATACGTGATTAGATCAAAGTATATTTTATTACAAACTAAAATTTATTAAAATAAGATAACTTTAAAAAGTTTTGATAGATTCAACCAGAAACTTTTCAACTACATCTGATAAATACTGTGTTTAGTCTCCTTATAATTTATATCAATTTGAAAGCTGAATGTTAAAAACAAGACATTTATGATTATTTCAATTTAAAAAAACACATGGCTTATACAAAATTATCTCAGTGTTGTAAGGGTTAAAGGTTAACCCTTTCAAGCCTGAATTCACCATAGTCATCTTCATCCACTACAAGTCGCGAATTCCTGTCGCAATTCTCGACTTGTAGTGGATGAGGATGATATGAAGTGTGTGGAAAATTAAAGAAAATTACCATGTATGCTTAACAAGTTTTATGGAAATTTTCATTCTAAGACCCCTAGTTGTAGGTAAATTAAGTGTGTTTTCAGAGATGTAAAGTGATGTTTAATGCATCGTGAGGACTTAAAGGGTTAAAGTAAATATTCACCTGGACATGAGTCTTTAATGATGGAATACAGAGCAGTTGTTGTGTAGATGGTCGACATGCTGGATCACCCCTCAGTAACACAGTCACCAGATCACCCAGTAACTGGCTGAAATGACTGGAAATAGGCACACTACAAATTAGTCATTTAAATATATTAGGCTGTCTCCTCTGTACATCACTTTTAGCTTTGGAGACGCCAAGCCTTGCAATAGGAAATATGATAACAGTGGTCGCAAAATAAATTCACAATGCTTGATTTTAAAACACACAACGATGACACATACTGAAAAAGAGGTTGTGACGAGTGTGGTATACACAACCTCTTTTGTGAAATGGGAATACTTCTATTTATATTAGACATTTACATAAAGATGTACAGACATCACTATATTTTGTAGTAAAAACAGGCCTTGCTAAGTTACTCTCGATGTTCAGCATTCTGAATAGCCTCCAGGCTGGATACATGCGCTATATAAGATTTCATTCATTTAGACAGACAGACAGACAGACATACAGACAGATAGATATATGTTCTTGTCCCAAAAAAGTCATTACCGTATATAATACATTACCGTATATAAATGCATGCCGTGAAATCGGCCTCCCAGTTGGGTATTTCCCTACCCCCCCCCCCCATCCACAAAAAAAAATCTTTAACCTGTTTTATTTAAATTTCCTGTCTGAAGAAAAAGGTCTCATTGTTACCCTTTATATTTGGCAGCTAAAATTACCCTCTGTTTGAAACAAACGAGTGCATGGGTCTATATTTTGGAATATCACTCCACTCTTTGCAAATATACATCGCAGCTTTGAAAGTTAATATGACATTATGACATAATTCCAATTTAATTCATGCTATTTTCTATAGCATATAATAGATATAATAGATAAAGATACTTGCTTCGGCAATGCCTTGATGTCTCCTTGTAATATCTTGACAACTAGAGCCCCAAACGAATCAGCTTCAAATGGGTGCTTTAGAGTGCACAGCTCATAAAGGACACAGCCCAGTGACCACATATCGCTCTTATAATTGTAACTTATATCAGAAGTTAAGGAAATGACAAGCCATATTACCTAATTCATATTGACTGACGTCTTCATACGTCAGAATCTGACGTCTACAGACGTCAGATCCCCCACACTGAAACAGTAACATATTTCCCATAACATATTATACCCATAACATAACATATATTATAGCGGAAAGAGCTAACCAGACAATTATGTTGATTTCAAATTGAAAAAAAAACCCTTTCGTTTCTTGATTTATATACAAATATTTTAATTATTTCAGCGATTTAACGGTAAAATCCCCTACCCATATCTCTAGTGTTCGCATAATGCCTTGGAAAGGATACGGTTGCCGCTGACATATCTCTGGGCTCAGATAATAAGGGGTGCCGACCGCCGTGCTGGCATGGTCACGTGTGTTCTTCAGAACTTTGGAAATACCGAAGTCTCCAACCTTCACGATGTTGCACCCAGAAAGAAAAATATTCTGTGCCTTCAAATCTGAATAAGAAAAATGAACGTTTATTAACATGAATACTGTAGATCCGGTAATTTTCTCATTTTTAAATTTTCGCGAATTTCAGATTTTGGGACCTTTCACGAAGTTTAGAATTCGGGAATTTTCCTTTTTCTTTAATAGCGCTATTATAAAAATAATTTTATATTACCAGATCTACAGTATATAATGGATGGGATTGGAAATGATTACAGAAATTGTGTGAAATAAGCTGTAGGTTGAGCCAGATTACAGCGTTGAAACCTACTGGGCACACAACGTTGTTGCGACGTTGAATCAACGTCAATGACGTTGATTCAGCGTCGCATCAACGTCGTGTGCCCAATTGTAGGGCGAAATATAGTAAAAAATATATTAAGTTAATATTGGCATCTTATTCTAAATATATCATAATGACCAACCTACCCCTGTGAAGTATGTTCAGCTCGTGTATGTACTTTAGAGCAAAGCAAATCTGAATAAACCAATCGATGATCAACTGGAAATGAGAAATAGATGTGTACTTATAAAAAGAGATTACCTCTCAATAAATATCCTACGGTAAATAAACCTTGTAACAATGCTTGTTTTCTAGATATGAATATACAATTGATGTCAAAATTAAAATGTAACCTAACAACAGATAAGCCTACAACATGTAACCCAACCAACATATAAACAAAGTATTGTACATTAAATCGTTTAAGTTTTGATAACGTATGTCTACCAACCTGCTCACAGAACAACACGCCCTTCTGCTCATCTATCCTTTGCTGTAAATCTCCTGGAATTAAAGGAAAATAATTTAATTTCAAATTAAATTTGTAATGAAGACGAATGCTAATCTCGTCTATGCCCAGCAATCATGAGACGTTGGCCCAATGTTGGGTAGTCTTTTTCAGCCTTTGCGTATTTCCTGCATAACCTGACACCATTCCACAAACGAACAGTGTTCTGCATCTATGTTGATTTTAATCCAAAATATTTTTTATAAACCATGGAGACCAGAGGGGTTTTTTCGTTTTAAAATTATCATAAATGTCTGAAATATTATCTATTAATCCGCTTAAACCCGAAGAAACTTTTTGTTTTCCCAAACACTTGCTAAAGGACGGTTGAATGTTCCTACAGCATTGGGCCACATGTTGATGTCGTCGGCCCAGCGTTGGGCAGACAATCGATCAGTGTTGCAGGTGTATCCCCCCATGTCTTGACTATAAGACACCAATTAGCGGCGATTGGTTTGATCTCACCGTCCAAGACGTGAGAATATGTGGTGTAAAGTGCTGTATATTGCTGACTTGTTTTGTTTACATATCAAATTAATATACGACCTGGAAATATAACTATTTCACTCTTTTTTCGGTGCTTTAGAATTGTTTTTTGCCTTTTTTGTATTTTTAGTTAAGATCAGTAGGCTATATAGCTTCATATAAATTATTTTTTTAAAATTGACTAAATTGAAAATGTCTCATCCCACGGGGTCGTTTTAAAGTCGATCCCCACACTGAAAGAGTGAAATATTTATAAAGGCCATAGACCCATAACATAGGTATTCAAATGAAGCAGAAAGACATTTGTGAAAACTTGATGGTATGGATGGTGATGATCTCACATTGAAAAAAAAACATTTGGTGCCTTGGTTTATATACAAATATTTCAGCGCTTTAAGTGCTAAAAACCAATACTTAATGATTATAGAACATACAACAAAAAGGTCAAGTTAGTTATTGTTGATGGATTTTACCTGCACTTGCATATTCCATGACAATATTGAGCTGGCCAGGTGAAGTGACAAATGCTTCTTTATATCGTATCACGTTGAGATGCTTACACTTGGAGAGAGCCGTCACTTCAGTGAGTGCCTGTGTACGATCTTTCTGTGTCATACTGTCAACACTCACCTCCTTCACTACGTATCTCTTCCCTGAATCTTTCCGTTTGACCAGAAACGCCTGACCAAATGTCCCCTTTCCTATCATTTTGAGTTTAATGTACTGTTCCGCCATTGTTAAGATCAAATAACCTGGTTATAGTTTACAAACATTGGCCACATTCAAGAAAACTACGTCGATGTTTGAAGTAATCATGTATGTGTCAACAGAAACTTGCTCTCAGGTTTTATACAACGGTTGTATGCAACCCACATGGCTGTTAGTTTATCCTATAATGAAATCTGTCTATTGATGTATATAATGCATAAGAGCTAATCATCTCAATGTCACATAAATCACCAAATCACTAGACTTCAATACTCACCAGGCATGTGAACTCGTCATTTAGTTGGCGCGGTCATAATGTAATTACTAATTGAGCAATTTCCCAATGAAAATGAGATGTAGAGCGAATGTGATTTAATGTTGGGCCAGCGTCATAGACGATGGGCTGACATTAAAACAACATTCGTTCAACGTCTCATGTTTGTCGGGTTGGGAGCCTGATGACCTGTGTTGTTCACGGGTGTCAAGAAATGTGTCATTTCAAACCAGACATTATATTCCGTCCCCTCACACGTGACACGTACGATGGCTACGACAACTCTTCTGACGTTGGCACAACTTGTGTATTCTACATGTTAACTCCTTAAGTGCTTCATTACTACTTAACACTTTTCTTTCATTTGAAGTTGGCATTGCTCACGCAATTGCCAACTTCAAATGAAAGGAAAATACCTCCTCACTTAAAAATTGAACCTGCTAAATTTCACAATGGGGGCTTTACTCAAGATTTATACATGCATATTTGTTCAATTTCTGTCGAATTTTAGTAGTGGAAAAACAATATGAATGCGCTTAAATGCGTCGCCCGCACTCAAAGTGTTAACTAGGCCTACCCAAGAGACAAGACGTTGAGCCAAAGTTGGATTAACTCTTCAAACCCTCACGATGCATCAAAGCATAATTTCGCATTTCTAGATAATGATTTAATTTTCTACACCTAGCTGTTTTACAACGCAAATTTTCACGCAACTGTTTTAATAATAACACTATCATTTGTCTCATTTGCCACCCACGTCAAGTCATCTTCATCCACTACAAGTCGAGAATTGCGACAGCAATTCGCGGCTTGTAGGGAATGATGATTACAATGGTAAATTCAGGGTTGGAAGGGTAAATGTTGGGCCAGTGGCACAGACGGGTGCACAGCATAAACGAACATACATGCTAAGCTAACCCAACTCGTGTTTGCTGGTATTGTAAAGCACACACCCCTAGTATATACTGTGATCGTGTAAAATATTATGTTAATTTGCTTTTCGATATATTTGATCTCTTCGAGAATGCTTACAATTTTGTTGTCGTTCCACATTTAGAGATTATTTTATGTTGTGGACCAAATTGAGAGTAGTACCACAAGTAATATATATATGTAGACAATAATGAAATGATCTGTATTCATAATATGAAATTCATAAATGCTACATTAATTAACCCTTTCATTGCGGGGACCATCTTAAGACGTCAGAATCCTTTCAAAACCCTTTCGGCGCGGGGACCGTCTTTACACGTCAGAAGCTATGTGCAGACTCAGACGTCTAAAGTCGATCCCCGCACTGAAAGAATTAAAACATTTATAATGGCAATTGAGCCATAGCATGGGTATTTGAATGAATCGGGAAAAGCTAAACTAAGACATTTATGATGATTTAAAATTAAAAAAACACCTTTGGTCTCCATGGTTTATACAAAAATATCTCAGCGTTTTAAGGGTTAGGTATCCGTAATGTCCGGTGGATGCTCACGCTTTTGCATTGTCTGCACACGTACCACAGCGTCGTCCGCAGCCAGCGTGTCTGTTTGAGAAGTAAACACATCAATTTTTGAAACGTCTTTATGGGTATTTTGGAGGTCGTGGTCAGAGGGCTGTTTTTAATTTTGCACTTTTAATTTTTGCAGTAATCTCTCTCACTTTTCAAAATGTTTTTTGGGGAATTTTTCTTAGTTCATGATGAGATAGCTCATTTCGAAATTAAGAATGAATTTCATTTAGGATGGAACTGTTATTGATTGCTTAACGATATAATACTGAATCTCCAATGCTAAAGTCAGAGGGGACACTTTTTGTATATTGCCAAAACACATTTCTTGTTTTCTGGTGAAATTAAAATACATTAAAAGTGTGAAAATATGGTGTGTGTATACTATAACAAAGAATAAATTATGTGACGTTTTTTTACTATGTGTGTATAACTGTGTATACATCTTGCAGAGGTTTTGTTTAGTTTAATTATACGTCTCTTAAATACCACATAGCTCTTTATATTGTGCTCTATGTGCACTAGAAAAAGGTAATTTTTATATAATTCTTAGGTCTCTTCGCTTTCCAGAGTCTTTTTTTGGTACCACGTAGAACAACATATAGTGGTTATTTGGTTTTGGTGCGGGAAACATAATCTCATGATCATGCTGTTTGCTTTATTTCAAGTAGTTATGACACTTGGTTATGATGCATATTTAAATACTCTGTGCTTGTTTAAATTTTATATAAATGGCAAGCCTGAGTTTAAGTGTACATATTATGTTGTTGTTCGTGATATAGGCCTACAGGTTATATTTCATCTGTTTTTTTTCACACTTGATCACAATCAAACACATGTTGATGTCTTTAAAAAATCTTAATAACCCTTAAACCGCTAAGCGCGACAAAAGTCATTTTAATTCTGTTACATTCAATTTTTTTATATGTTTTATTATAGTTCAAATCACAGCTATTGAGAACAAAATGTGTGCTTAAACATCAAAATTTGCAAATGTTTGGCCTCAAATTAAACAAATATGAGTAGTGTTATTCCTGTATTTCTTATTTTGAACATCGATGTACAAAATTAAATCTCCCACTTATTTCTTTATTAACTGGTAAAGGCGCAACCCAAAATTTAAAAGAATTACGCAATTCTAGTCTGTGAACATTCTGTAAATTTACCATATCAAGGAGCCAATATAAAAGGACTAATGACCGTGTAGCTCATCCGAGCAGTATTTAACAAGGATGAGAGTGAAAAATTATAGAAAAGGCTGAAATTGTTAAGAAGTGAGGCTTGATACTTTGTGTGGTGATTGACTTTAGATACAAAGAAGGTCCCCGCGTTGAAAGGATTAATGGTGACGGAGCACGTCTACTCCACCATGGCTATCATTCTATCTGCCGCAGAAGTCTTTGGTGGATGAAAGGTAGAAAGGCATAATTCAGATCAGCATATTTGTTATAATTGTTTTCCTATCTATTACGGGTAGTATATATAGCTTGTCACATAATGAAAATCCACACTATACGAGAATAAATGAAAATATGATGAATCATCATGCACAATTAAAAAAATGAACAAACATATTTTTCACTTATTTGCATTGTTTTTATTTTCTTGTCTAGACAAATTTCACTTCTCCTGAGGTAAAATTGTTCTGATTAAGACATTTTTTCACGATGATCAACTGTCTTCTTCACAGCAGATAAAATGTTCGTATATACTGCTCTTAACTAGTATTTCTCTTAATGTATAAAATGCAGGGGTTACATGTAAATTCACAAATAATTAACTATATTTGTGATATATTATCATTTTGATCATTAGGATCGATACAGACCGATGGATCATAATAACTAGCTATAGAAGACTTAATGTACTATTACTTGTATAACTTATGAAATGGTATGTGAATTATAAATGGAATAGGGTCGTCTGACATTCTTTTCATAATTAGAATGATACGCCTAGTCATCATATCTGCATTCCAGCGAAAGAGCCTTCAATACTCTGCAACATAAAAAGTATTTTCATTTAAATAAATTTTACATATTTCATGAAAAGGATCAAATTTATATTTTTAATGTTTTGTGGAGAATATTTTGTGCAACAATCCAACACTGCAACTTTATCAAGTAGGCGATATCAAATAATACTGATTTAACAGACCTTTGTATCCCAAATGATCAGTTGTCCATCGACGCCACTAGTTGAGAATTTACTGCAGCGGTTCTTGTCTCCAGTATGAATGGTCATCTGACTGTACATGTGAAAATAAGATAAAAGTATTTCTGTAATTCTCAATAAAGTTCTTATTTCTATCCCCTTTGATGCTTAACCCTTGTCCTGCTAGGCCCATATATATACGGTTTCAAGCATGTTTTAGATCATAGAAATATCACTAAACTCTATGAAAGAGATCTTGGTAGATACTTTATTTGATTCATTATTTCTATGCTAAAGATGTGTATTTTTCATATATATAAATACTTTTTGTCTTTTGAAGATGATAATTGCGTTGGCAATTTAAGTTTCAAATAATAAAAAAAAAGAAACAAACAATTCAGCTGTACAAGGGTTTTAATCATGCAGATCCACATTGTTATTTACCTATTTTTGACGTATAAGTAATACAGCTAATATATACAATTCATGACCAGTTGAGATTATTTCCAGCTCTTAAGATATTGAAGCAGCCCTGAAATTAGACGCACTGCTCGGTATTCTCATACCCACTAGTCCACCCATCCACAAATTTATTGAGGTCCAACAAAAGGATCTGCATCACAAGTTTTCTTTTGTGGCTCTCTTGGAATACACACTTTTAACCCTTTCAGAGCGGGGTCCGTCTTTATATGTCAGATTTTGACGTCTAAAGACGGTCCCCGCATTGAAAGAATCAAAACAATTATAATGGTTGTAGACCCATAACATAGGCACACAAATGAAGCGGAAATAGCTAACTAAGTCATTTATTATGATTTCAAATTGAAAAAGACTCTTTCGTCTCAATGTTTTATACAAAACTATTTCAGTGTTTCAAAGGTTAAGGATGGGTGTCAAAAACAAAAGGAACACATAATGAGAATAAATTTGTGTACTAACGTGATGGTATTCTGATGCATGTATCCTAAGGCCGTCTCATTATTTTCAGATGTACCACGTTGATCTAGAGAGCGGAAATGTTTCATAGCTCTGCAAAAATGATTATATATATTACCAAAATAAGAATAGTTTACTATCAATCATCAATCAATCAATCAATCAATCAATCAATCAATCAATCAATCAATCAATCAATCAATCAATCAATCAATCAACCAACCAATAAATAAATAAATCTATTATTCTATCACTCAATTCAGCAAAATCTATAGCGCTTATTATTATATTTTATGTTATATTTTGTAATAAAACTAAATCGCATTACAAACCATAAAAGGAAAATTCAATACAAATAAGTACTACTTACGAGAATTTCTCGCTTTGAGCGCTCTTGGCTTCATCCACTTTTCCTTTGTAGGTTACATTACCATTTTCATAACTAAATAGCATTGGACAGCAGTCATGACCCTGTTAATAACAATAAATAACATATAATGAACAATATCTAGATGGCATTGGGTACAGTTGCTAGGCTTAACCGGACACAAAAAAATATACACAAAATATATACAAAAAAAAATATTTTGGGATTTACCCCTGTAAACTGCATTCAAAAGATAATCAATAAATCAATTATATCATTTAGCTAGACAAGTCACTATATTTAATTGTGACAGCTCTCGAAAAAAATTATATATATCATCATTTAGGTTGCATGATAAGGATGGAACAATTTTTAAAGTTCCTTATGGAGTAGGACAAACGATGTATTTCTCACCATTATCAGGATTATTATATTATTCAGTGGTACATGTAATATAAAATTAAATTTAACCCTTGCACTGCTGAGTATTTTTCATTCGTTTGAATCTGGAATTGCTAATGCAATTTCCAGCTTCAAATGAATGAAAAATATTATTTATGAAAAATAGACATCTCCTAAATTGAATTATTTTATTAACTGAGCATCTACAACAGGATATGTTACAAATGTTAGTGGTATTTTATTCAGTCTGAAATTTATTTGAAAACGTCTATATACGATCTTAGCAGCACAAGGATTGAAAATAACTTGCTACATGAACATTTATCTTTAATGACAATGTGAAGATCCACAGACTATTTATCCCTGAAATAATTTAATTCATTTTATAAAGACCAAGGGCTTAACAGCGTTCTGCACTGACAGTGGTCCGAGACTCACAGAATTTATGTTGGACCACCAGAACATCATATCCAGTGGTCCGGTGGACCTCTAAAATATCCAGCCCTCAGAATTGTAACAATAACATGATAAAAAATTCTAACAATCGTTGCCGCTGGCTCTCACCTTTTCACGGAACAAAACACGTGTTCGTACCGTTAATCATGAGTGGCATGTATTCTTGAGGTCGAGATCGATCATCATCCATGTTGTGGTTTAGCAAAATTAATGATGTGGAAACACATCATGCGCGTGAAAAAAATTGTTTCAAGAAGTGTTGTTGAGGTCAGGACCACTAAAAAAATTGTAGGACCACCATATCCTCCGAACTGGTGGTCATAAAAGTTTATATCAAACCCTGATCAATGTGAAGATCAACAGACTATTTAACCTTGAAGGGGCTGAAATAATTTAATTCATTTTATAAAGACCAAGGGCTTAACTCTTTAACCCTTATGTTGCCGGGACCGTATATATACGGCTCAAGCAAGTTTTAATCCTAATAAAATACCACTGAAAATGAAATTGATAAAATAGTTTGAGAAAGATGTCTGGTTATTCTTTTTGTTTCAATTTAAAAGGTGTCTGTTTCCCATAAATAATAATATTTTTCATCATTTAAAGTTTTAAATGAATGAAAAATAGAAACAAACAATTTGGCAACATTAGGGTTAAGCGATAAGAATGACTATAGGTAATCATTTGTGATTTGTTTTATAAGCCGATCAAATCACTGTTATTGGGAATAAAATGAGGGTTTAAGTATTAAGATGTTTGGTTTCCAATTAAACAAATATGAGTAACTTTCACCCAATTGAAGTTGTGAGTTGAGAATGCGAGACAACTGCAAGCTAGTGAAAAAAAAATCCTATAAATGAGCACTTTAAGGCTTATAAATGGCTTAGTTAGCTTTGCCTGTTTCGTTTCAATATCTATTTTACAACTTTTCCTGCTTCATTTCAATATATATTTTACAAGTGTAAAACCATTGAAAATTATTTCATTAATTCCATGCGTGAGCCATTTTTTACTTCAGATTCTGCACTGAAAGGGTTAACACTTACAGCAACTGCAATAATAGTGGGTGAAATCCAGCTACAGCTGACAAAGGGTAGGAATTTAGTCTTCACTGTTGATGCCCTGCAAAAATCATGTACTAAATAGTGAGATCTAGAATAGCTTAGCTCCAATAAATAAAATGTTTTGTAACTCTGAAACCATATTTTATCTCGATTGATTTTTCTAACAACTTCTAACAAAAATATATATTACTTCAAAATAATCTCAAATTACAACTTTCACCAGGATAATAAGGTTGAGAACGGTTTATTCACTTACGCATTGCCAGCAGCACCGGCATCCACCACAGAGATACTAGAGTCATGACCAACCCAAGACAGATGGTTACCTGACCCAGAGAAGCCTACACTATGAACCCAACCACCTGAAACACAACAAATATGGTATTGTAATGTGCAGTAATTACCCTGAATAGTAACTAAATAGAAACATTTCTAAGTCATGTTTTCCATTATTTGATCAACTCAACTTAATGAAGAAAAAAATGACCCCACACAGAAAATACAAAGCAAACTGGAAGACACTGTTGTTAATACACAATGGACATATAAATAACATATAAGATTCAGAAAAAATAAAAATTAAAAAATAACAAGCATTTTGATTGTATACTTTACGAACCTCCTCCGTTAGAGAATTCAGCCATAATATTGGCGAATGTCATTTTTTTACCCCAGCCAGTTGAATCGGGCTTTGTGTCCACCTCTTTGATATAAGCAGAAAATACTCTACAAAACAGGCAACACTACATCAGCATACAATATTTAAAAATTATTATTAAGAATAAATGAAATCTATTTTATATTAGTCAAGATAAAAAACATATAACTTACAAATGCTACCACTTACCGAGCTTTAAAGTCACTGGAGCCTGCTGCCAACAACACATTGTTTGGATGCCAGTCAAGACTGAAAAAGATCAATTATAATTCAAAAGAAGTCCTCTGACTTGTAAGAACTTAAGCAGTAAAACTCAGACATTATTCCAGAATGTTGGGGCAGATATAACTAAATGATTGTAAAGACTCACCAAGTTACAGTGCTTCTAATGGGTTTTTTGATCTGTTTGCTAACCCACCAATCATTCTCTTTCTCAAAGTAGCAAACAGATATCACACGTGCACCGCTTCCAACAGCAAACTTTGTCTCTGTAAGAAACATTTGAAGAAATGTACAGTCTACCTTTGTCAAAATAAATAACAAGACAGTGGGCACATTACATATAAACCATATCTTAATAATAGACAATAGACAATAATTTATTCATAGTATCTGTTATTTAGGTGGGCTTAATGACAATATTATACAGTGTTATTATATACATACATTGATTTTTGAACAATGCTGATATATATACATAAGTTTTTCAATTCTAGTATGTTCTGACTATTCATTAATTTATCAAATGTAAAAGCTGATGACCTAATCGTATGATGTCTTTTGATTAGATGGTTCCGAAAAGTTTTACTTTTAGAACAATTCATAATAAAATATAACTCGTTTCCCAGTTCATTCTCACACCAGTTACACTCTCTTTGCTCTCTGGGTATACCTCTATCACATCCTATTTTAACTGGAAGGTTGTGGTTTCTGCAACGGAATCTCGCAAGTAATCATCTGTTATTGTAGGTTAATGTTGTCAAATAGTGTTCCAGTTTGATTTAAACATTCTATAGTTCAAGCATTTGCTACTTTGATTGATTTCTGCTGCCCATTTTTGTCTAAACTGGTCGAATAATCCTTGTTTAATTTGTTGTTTAAAAACATTCCTTACTGTAAGGGATGACTTGACTTCCCCAAATACCAGGAAAACCACAATCTTCCAGAATCGTTTTACCACAATTGAGCCAAGGCGATTTATACACATTTTTTTCGTTCAATTTATATAACAATTTGTACATCAAGTTTAAAATTTCAGGTTTCGCAAATGTTGGCCCAGAACATAATCATTCTTGTTTGGGCGGATATAATTAATGGATTTTCACCTAGCTCACCATATATCATATTTGAACATGTTGTCCTGTTTACTAATAAAATATATTTACAAAATCTTAAATGGAGTTTGTCAAGAATTTCTGTTCCTTTATGGGCCCAGATTTCACTGCGATACAAAAAGATGGGTTTTACAAGTTTGTCGAATAGGTGAATCATAATATCAACTGGCAATTGTAATTGTCTGCCTCAGCGTAGAAGTGCAAACATAGCTCTGGTACCTTTGTCATACAAGAGTCTTTTGGCTTTAGTAAATTTACCGATGAAATTGAAAATAAGGGCCCAAATATTTATATAGGTCAGTTACTTCTAACTGTGTCTCACCAAATTGGAATTTGGGGATATTTCATGCTTTTCCTCTTGAGAAAATAGTGTTCAGACTAGTCTGAATATTAGGCATTTTCAACATCATTCTCAGTTGGCGGGATAAACATGTTGGCTAAGTATTTGGGCAATTGAATCAAATCAGCCAAGTCAATCGCACTTAAAAGGAACACAAAATGCTGTAATACAATAATTTTTATTCAAATAATATTTTCATACATAGAAAGGTCAAATGTAAACTCAATCAAGGTTTATTTATGGTCAACCTAATGTCAAGTTTTTGATAGTCCAGCAAATGCGAACAAGCTATGGCCCGAATGATGAACAGAAAATCGCACAAACAGGTGTAAAAGTGCGAGAAGAATGGGCTCTCAGCCAAACCACAAGGCTTGAATCTGATCCATGCTATTGCCAAAATTAACAAGTTCACAGTAAAATAATGACAGACAGACGACCTTGACGAAGATGCTAATAATAGGGCTTAACCCGACTTAATCTGACTTCTATAGAGAAAAGTGGATCCCAGCGCAATAACAGTAAAATATTTCAGTGCTTTAAGGGTTAAAACTAACCAAGAGGAGACCACTTGACACAGGTGGCAGCACGGTTTATTCTCAAAATAACTAGGGTCGGTTTCCATCTTCCATCTTGCTGAGTCCACACATATGCATTTCTATCCTGAAACATAATGAGGGTATACAATCAAGGTGATGAACATTTTCTGGGGAGTTGAGACTGTATACCCTCTTTTACACATACACTGGCTGCCTTTGAATCACCTTAATTCCGGATGTCAGAGAAATTGAATTTTGCTACTCTACTTTTTGCTACTCAGCCTCCTCCATGTATGTTAGCCCTTTCAGCACAGGGACCGTTTATAGATGTCAGAATCTGACGTCTACAGACGATTCCTACACTGAAAGAATTAAAAAATGTATAATGACTGTAGACACATGACACAAGTATTCAAATAAAGCGGAAAGAGCTAACTAACACATTTATGCATCTTTATCTATCAAGTTGTCTGCTACCGGCAGACTCCTTGATATCACGCATATGTCCAATGAATACACGACCCCCTTCCTCCTTGGCCAACTCAGACAACTCAGATGGAGTGACCTTCAACACTCCAGTCAGTAAATGAATATTCATGTTGCTCGCACCCCTCCTGTTTATACAGCTTTAACGCACACCTGTTGTCAAGGTCAGACCAGTGGTCTGACTATAAGACCTGATGAGGCAAGGTGCATTTATGATGATTTCAAATAGAGAAAAACCCTTTGTTCTCCATAGTTTATACAAAAAATATTATAGCATTCTAAGGTTTAATTTATGATCTGATAAATACAACTGTACAATTGGCAAGCCACTCACTGCTCCAGCGCTGACTATACGGTTACTGTTAGCGGCCCAATCCAAACCAGTCACTCTCTGAACATGCTCAGACAGGGTATCAATATGGTTCCATTTTCCACTAGCCCAACTGTAGATATGTACTTCATGATTGTTAGGAGATAAGGCCAACTCTGTAAAATTCAAATGTTATATATATACCTATTGTCAGTACTATTAGATTTAATGTGCTTACAAATTAATGAATGTAATGGTTATGTATCATACATTTCACAAGAGTCAGTCAAAAAAAGTAACATAGGGATTCCACAAAAGCAAAACACAGATTTCTTAGTCACAATCTGTTACATTATCATGGAGGCTACTTGTATGTTCATCCAACTGGCTGTTATATTGATATGACAAAATGTTTGGGAAAAAAAAGAGCTATAAAGGCTACAGACGTGCATTCTTTTTAAGAACAAAGGAATAGATCATGATTTAAATCTTTTAAAGAATCAAGAAGGAATTACATATGTGAACCCAGTTATCTTCTTAAAAACTGCACAGGTCAATATGATTTGATTTAGGTTTGCTGGTTACATACGTGTTCTGTCACCATTCCAGGCATGACAGCTGATGGGCTCAATACCAAAACTATGTATCTCGGGCATTCTTCACACTGTAATGATCAAATGGAATGATAATGCTGTAAAAAAAGAGAGCTATTATCAGTATCAAATCTCATTTTATTAATGAATACTTTGAAAGATAATGTGACATAAAAGTGTGAATGGAGTAAGTATTATTAGATAAAAGTAAAAATTATATATTTTGAATAATGTCGGTATATTGTCAAATTATAGAACAATCATACAAACTTTGGGCCAGTGATTAAACATGTTTCTAACAACATGAAGTCTCAGGATGATGGTTTTGAGAATTAGTGTTTTTTCAAGTTGCAGGATATAATTTGTCTGATGTAGCAGTGCAGATTGCTACACAATTGGGGGCAAATGCTACATTATGTATATGTTGGTGTAGCAGTTATTTGCATGGAGAATAGTAGCTTCAACACATGCCGGTTACAGCCCGTATGCTAAACTGCTACACAATTTTTCTGAAGCAAATTATTCCTTGAGTTGATATTAGTTTATTGCAATAAATGAAACATATAATTATTTTGAGGTGTAAGTATCTACTTCAATTTAAGTAACAACATGGTATATTATCCAGTTATAAGACAACAACTTATTAAATGATCCAATTTAATAGATGACAAAATGCAAAATCGCAAGGAAAGCTTAGGCTACCGTATAGTGGATATTAGGGACAGAAATCACCCTTTGCTTGTAATGCTGACCTGTTAGGGACATCAAACGTTCCAAAAATTCAACCGCAAAAGTCTTGTCAACTTTGAGGTATTTTTTGTAAAAGACCATTTTTCAGTTTTTCAAATAAGTGACGGAGGGAGACGGGGGTACAGGTTTGTGTGAAATTTATTGTAGATTTCACTTTTAATTCACTGTACAAAAAAACAGAGTTTTTACAATCACACTTTGTCTTTTCTTAAACTTTAATTTAACCTTGACATAGTCTAAAGTCTATGACACAATTATCTTAAGCGCATGCTTTTTGTCAATTTCTCCGTCAATTATCGACCGGTTTTTATGAAATTTTGTACAGGACATTTTCAAGTCACGTCCTAACATCGGTAAAAAAATCGTGAAGTTATATGCAGAATCGCAAAAGTTAGACCATTTGACATGTAGTAAATTGAAAATATGACGTCCCCTTCTAAACCCATTACACTATTTCTGGAATTTTATTACATGTCAAATGGTCTAATTTTTGAAAATATAATTTCTCGAAATTTCTACTTGTGAATGTGTTAGGACATGACTTGGAAATGTCCTGTGCAAAATTTCAAGGAAATCGGTTCAGAATTGACAGAGAAATGGACAAAAAGCATGCGCTCCAGATAATTGTGTCATAAACATAGACTGTCTATAGTCTAGACCTAAATCATAAAAAGAATAATGTCACAAGTGCTGAAGTAGACTAGAGCTAGTCTAACTTTAAAAAATATAAAGATAGACTATACTCACCGTCAAATTAAAAATGATCAACCAGGATCGCATGATTTTCGGCGATTTCTCCGTCAATTTTGAACCAATTTCCTTGAAATTTTGCAGAGGCCTTTTTCTATTAAAATCCTAACAGGGGTAAAAATTTCGCAAAATAATATTTAATATTTCAAAAGTTAGACCATTTGCCATGTAATAAAATTCTAAAATTAGTTTAATGGGGTTAAAGAGTAACGTCGTAATATCAATTCATTACATGTCAAATGGTCTAACTTTCGAAATACGCTATACAATTTTACGAAATTTTCAGGGCTGTTAGGATTTGAATAAAAAATTGCCTTTGTAAAATCATCAGATCCTGGGGCCGTATTCTCGAAAGAGTTAAGATCTTAATATTTGAGATAATCGTAGTATTTACGATTATCTCAAATATTAAGATCTTAAGTTTAAGACTAAGTGTAAGTGCTATTCTCGAAATATTTAAGATGCGACTGAGCGTAACTTTCCTCTTAAAGTTACGACAGCTCCCGACCTGTCGTAACTTCTACGACGAACTATAATAGCCTACCCTACAACATGTACAATGGCATTTATGCTTGTGACGTCATACTTTATGCCAAGTTGACTTGCGGAATGTTTCCCATAGTCTATGAATTATTTATTAATATTATCATGAAAAATGGGCGTAGGGACAACATCACGCTTCCGTGTTGATCGGATCCACCCCCCACCCCCATATCCATAGACTATCCATAATGTAGCTTATGTGATGTGGCATTTTTTGTCTGGTAGTCTACACACTCATTAGTAGACCCATGTTTAATTATATGACGCTGTGGTCTAATGGT
Organism: Flabesymbios commensalis; assembly: GCA_964017125.1. Taxonomy (NCBI): domain Eukaryota; kingdom Metazoa; phylum Annelida; class Polychaeta; order Terebellida; family Flabelligeridae; genus Flabesymbios; species Flabesymbios commensalis. The sequence continues at coordinate 13,954,304 of OZ024904.1, forward strand.
AGAGTTGTTGACTGATAAGTCAGAGGTGCAGGGTTCGAGTCCCATCAGGGCTCAATTTTTTCCTCATTTTTTTCCTCATTTTTTATTTTTTGTAGACTACGGCAATTAGACTAGACTAAGTCAAATGCAGAAAAATAACATAATTTATTTATTGGGCGACATCATGCGAAATGACGAGGCACATTAGGCCCTAATTCATAGTACACATTTCCGTCACACGGAAATTTAGCCGATTTTTAGTAAAACACTGGGAGTTAAGATCTTAGCTAAGGTTAAGTGTAACTCCTTCGAGAATAGCAAATTAAGATCTTACTTAGCTACGACAATCTCAACTTGATTAAAGATAAGATCTTATCTTAACTATTATTGTACGAGAATACGGGCCCTGGTTAATTTGACGGCGAGTATAGAGGTCTAGTCCATTCACTTGGGAAAGACCGAAAGTATTCTTTTTGGTTCACATAAGAAAATACGCAAACAGTCCACCATGAAAATTATATGTGGAGACAATGAAGTTACTGCCAAAGATAATGTGAAATACCTGGGAGTTAGCCTAGACCAGTCACTGGGAGGGAAATATATAGCTGAAAGTATTTTAAAAAAGGGAAACTCTAGACTCAAATTTCTATGGAGACAGGCTAAATATTTGAATAGAAATTCTAGGAAACTTTTGGCTACATCTTTAATTTTATGTCATTTTGATTATGCCTGCTCCGCATGGTTTGAGGGTCTCCAGGTCAACTTACAAAATAAACTACAAATTTTGCAAAACAAAACTATGAGATTTGTTCTAGGCTACCCCCCTAGGTCTCACATTGGCATAGAAGAGTTTACTTTGTTGCACTGGATCCCAGTTTGTCAAAGGGTTAAACAAATCAAGCTAAACAATATGTATCGAATTGTCCATGGAAATGCCCCTCAATATTTAAAGCGGGACATTTCCATGGTCAATGATCAACATTCTTTTTTCACCAGAAATAGTTTTCTATCAGTTGTTCTACCACACGTAAAATCATCGGGGAAAAAGACTTTTAGATTCTCAGCCGGTAAGATATGGAATGCGCTCCCAGTTTCTCTGAGATCAGCTGAAGACTTACTTTCGTTTAAGAAAGGAGTCAATAAGCATCTCAGAGAAGAGCTAATTACTGAAGCTCGGAGTGATTTTCATTTCTACTAATCACATTTACAATCATACAGCCTTATAAATATAGGCAGGTATGTTTGCAGATTCATGTGCTCTAAGAGATTATAAGGCCATTTTATTCAGCTCGTTTTTTACAATGTTTTTAATTAATTTATAACAAGCAGAGTCTGGAAATTGCTCCAGAAACCCTTGTAAATAATAAGGGTTCCATTTGTGTATATTATCATCGATAAAATATATTTCATCATATGCACTATTTATAAACTTTCATAATCTTTTCATATTTCATCTAGTCGAGGCAGTTTCTGCCTGTATTTTTTTGTGAAAATGCTATGACTTTCCTAGTCACCAGTTTATCTGTGATATAACCATTGACGTGTAGCTAACTACAGAATCAATGATATAGCTAATGTATTTATTGAAAGTATAAAATAACTTGCTCTTGTCGCCGCCACTCTGGAACAGCATATAGGGACCACTGCGGAAATAAGTGACCTGCACCAGGATACTTTTCAGTGTTTTTATCCCTGGTGTTCCAGAATGGTGGTCACATTGTATTTTGAATACTTAATGTATTTATCATACTGATTGTTAACCCTATTTTATGTGAATGCTGAATAAATCTATCTATCTATCTATCTATAGACCCCATATGCATATTGCAAAAAAATCCAGATTTGTTTTTCTGAATTTTTTTTCTAAATTTTCATTTTTTTTTTAACAAAAAAATGGTCCATAGAGTCTAGACTACTTACTAGATCTAGCCTAACACAAAAACACAATATTTAATAGTATCTAAAGTAGACCTATCCTATATAAAGTGCCCAAATATCGCCCACCCGGAACTAGAAAAACGTAGGCCAGAAGCTGTCGCTCATTAAATACCGATAAGAATATGATTTAACAAAATATAATTTATCCAAGACATGACTGAAATAAGTATATACATTTACACCAAAAATAGCAGATTTAAAAAGCTCAAAATTCTATAAAACAGTGTTTTATGTGGAATTCGTGGACTCTGGTCAGTCAACACGAATCTTGAGATTTGACCAGATGTTAACTCGGACTGATGTGAACTGGTGAAATATTCAGCATATATAAAGGGATCCTTAATTTTTTATTTTAAACCAAGTGGGGCGGAGATTCCCAACACAAACAAACATGCTTGTCATCAGACACTAGTCCTATCTACAGTAGTGATAGTGCTTCTGTATTAGCTGGTGTGCCCAATAGCTCTTAATGGCACTGCGCTGGGGCCCATACTATTCTTAGTCTACATAAATGAGTGTCGATCCACTTAAATTAATTTGAATCCAGCTAAGATAAAGTTCATCTTTAATGGAACAAATGCTGAATGAGTAGTATAAAGCCGCGACCACTATTTTTGTCGCAATATTCCATTACTGAAGAATCTTATTAGAAAAAGAATATTTGCGTAAAACCATTCAGCTTTTTGCAATTTGATTGCAATTAAATTGCTGACTAAACTGACTATATGTCCCATAGTTCAAACCATAGTCCCGGAGAGAGGATTCTGGCTGACACGTCGTAGGCCTACCTGGTTGTGCAGTGCTCAGCTCTGAGCTTGGGTCCCCCAGGAGTTAGGGGCTAGGGATATAAGAATCAAATGTTACCGTTTCCATGGTAGCCGGTGAGTAGGCCTATTAGCTGTAGATACTGTTACAGCATGAGTTTTGGTGGCCTTTCGAGATCATTCTAAATTTTTTTTGGTCTCATCTTAGAGATTGAAGGTTGATATTATATAGCCTAAATAACAGACCATTTGTAACTCATAAAATCCTTCATGTAGGCCTATGACAGATGTGCGAATGTGTATACATATATAATATGCTTTGTTTTGTCTGCCTGTTGAATTTATGACTTGTTGCCTGTTTACAAGTATTATGTAACAGCTACCATGTAGTCTTTATCTGTGATACGTCAGAATAAAAATATGATATCTAATAAAACCCCTAAGTGTCGAAATATAGGCCTACTCGATATATGCAGCTTCTGTGAACTAATACATCAAATTAAGTAACAAGTCAGCCATATATATATGTACTATTAATGTAAATGTCGTGTTATCATATATTTATACATAGTCTCGTAAAAAAAATTCTTAAGCGAAAATTAAACCACCCCGTCATTGGCAGGTGTAGTTCCCACTATCACTGCCAGATATAGGCCTCAGCCTGTGGCGACCTATTTGGGACCACACCACAGGAGGACACACCCCCCAAGATCAGACATCAAAGCTAACAGTTGATTGCCGACAATGCTCACCAAAATTTGGCGTGAGAACCGAAGTCAGGTGACAGTAGACCTATATGCGAAGCGATGCCGGAACTTGGCCAGTAACATTCCAATGTTGTGACAGCGTTGATGACAGTGGCCCAGCGTTGAGGCATCACTGGTTCCTTGTCATCTGCGAAGTGTGATTTGTACCACCGATCATACAATCATAGAGTGTGTACAACTGGACTATACTGTCAAATATTGATACCTCTGATTATCTGATTAAACATCAAGTTTTGGAGCTTAAAACGGGGGGATTACATCAACTAATATATTAAGAACAAATTAAGCAGTGGTTAAACGGTGGTTTTGTATCGATATAATCATCCGACTTATCTACTTATGAAGGACAATACACAAAAAATATGCAGTGTCATTTCAAAAACATAATACCTAATTTCGAGATTAAATGTGCTCATATTAAGTTAGGAAAATAATTCAAAACGTTATTTGTGTCTATATTTATGGTAAAATATGTATGCTATGACATACTTGAATTAGAAATGTTTGGTTAACATATTTACTGCTACATCTAATACTTTAAAAAAATATAATATTAAAAATACATGGACTAATATGAAGGATTTATTACAACAATCTAAAGTCAAAAGATACTTTCCTAATCATTTTACGATCAATGGGGAAGAAATCACTGATTCAAACATCATAGCTAATACATTTTGTAAATATTTCACCTTTATTGGACCTAGCCTCGCCAAAAACATAAAAATGCCCAAAAACATTAACGGTAAAGATTTTCTAACTGGCATGCATAGCTGTAGATTTCAATTTAAGAAAATTGACGACATTTCGATACTTCGAATAATTAATAATTTACCAAATAAATCTAGTACAGGTTTTGATCATATTTCTATGAGATTAATAAAGGCAATTAAAACAGAAATAATATCAGCTCTCACATGTATTTTTAATCAGTCTCTAAATACCAATATATTCCCAGAAAAACTAAAGATAGCTAAAGTAATACCTATTCATAAGAAGGGGTCTTTGAACGATATATCAAACTACCTTCCAATCTCACTCCTTCCCTCAATATGTCAAATTTTGGAGAAACTAATTTTCAAACAATTGAGTGCATATTTAAATGAACTAAACTTTTATATGACAGTCAGTATGGTTTTAGGGCTGGTCATTCTACTATATTCTATTCTATATAATATTAAAAACGTTATTTGTGTCTATATTTATGGTAAAATATGTATGCTATGACATACTTGAATTAGAAATGTTTGGTTAACATATTTACTGCTACATCTAATACTTTAAAAAAATATAATATTAAAAATACATGGACTAATATGAAGGATTTATTACAACAATCTAAAGTCAAAAGATACTTTCCTAATCATTTTACGATCAATGGGGAAGAAATCACTGATTCAAACATCATAGCTAATACATTTTGTAAATATTTCACCTTTATTGGACCTAGCCTCGCCAAAAACATAAAAATGCCCAAAAACATTAACGGTAAAGATTTTCTAACTGGCATGCATAGCTGTAGATTTCAATTTAAGAAAATTGACGACATTTCGATACTTCGAATAATTAATAATTTACCAAATAAATCTAGTACAGGTTTTGATCATATTTCTATGAGATTAATAAAGGCAATTAAAACAGAAATAATATCAGCTCTCACATGTATTTTTAATCAGTCTCTAAATACCAATATATTCCCAGAAAAACTAAAGATAGCTAAAGTAATACCTATTCATAAGAAGGTGTCTTTGAACGATATATCAAACTACCTTCCAATCTCACTCCTTCCCTCAATATGTCAAATTTTGGAGAAACTAATTTTCAAACAATTGAGTGCATATTTAAATGAACTAAACTTTTATATGACAGTCAGTATGGTTTTAGGGCTGGTCATTCTACTGAGTTAGCATCGATTGAACTAATTGATAGAATCACTCAAGATCTTGATAAAGGTAAACTACCGATATCCATTTTCTTAGATCTCTCAAGGGCATTTGACACTCTTGATCACGTTATTTTACTTCAGAAATTAAATTATTATGGTATAAAGTCAGTAGAGTTAAAACTTTTTCAAGACTATTTACAAAATAGAACCCAATATGTTTCTTGTGATAAAACTAATTCTGATATGTATCATATATCCACTGGTGTGCCCCAAGGGTCTATATTGGGCCCTCTTCTATTTATCATAAATATTAATGATTTATGCAACGCCAGTAAACTGTTTAAGATGATTATTTAAGCTGATGATACTACTTTATATTCAACATTGGATGTTTTTGGTAATTATATTTCCAAAAATTCAAATTTAGAATTGACAAAAGTTGCAGACTGGTTAAAGTTGATTAAATTATCAATCAACATAAAAAATCCAAATTCATGGTATTTCATATGCCTCAAAAACATATCAATATACCAAATATAGAGATTGAAAATATCAAAATAGAATTTGCTGATGAATTTAATTTTTTAGGGTTAACAATACACAAGCATTTAAAATGGGATTCACACATAAACAAAATAGCTTCTAAAATTTTAAATATTATAGGAATTATGTACCGGCTTAAACACATGGTTCCTTCTAAAATTCTTTTAACCATATATAATGGGCTGATTAAACCACATATACTTTATGGTCTTAAATGCTGGGGTTTCAACCGGGAAAGAATTTTCAAATTACAGAAGAAAGCCATGCGAATTATATGTTCGAGTGGTTACCTCTCTCACAGCGAGCCCTTCCTTAAGAAGCTAAATGTGCTTAAAATTGATGGTATGTTTAAACTTCAACTGTTAACGTTTTGTTTTGACCTGATAAATAACAATTTACCTGCATATTTCATTAACATGTCTTCACTTTTACAACGAGTAATCTACCATCATAACATCAGACAAAAAATAAACTACTCAGTTGCATGAGTAAAACATATATTTGCTCAAAAATGTATGAGTTTTTGTATTCCGGATATTTTAAATAAATCAAGCAGCCTTAGAACAGATAAAATAAAAACTCATAGTCGAAAAGGATATTCAGTATATTTTAAATGTTCAAAAATTGCTGATTCGTAATACACGGTGCACTTTGGACGCTGGCCCTCTTTGGCCCTATTTTCGGCCAAGGTGAAGGTTGTTATATAAGATCGTATTATTAAATTTTATATCCATGCAGTCCGCTAATTTTAACGTTCTTAATATATTTAATTTGTGTCTCTGTTTTTGCGTTGATACATAGACTACACTCGTATGTGTCTGTTTCTCCCTCCGCATTAATGTTACTATTTTATTATTGGCCGTCTTTTCGTCTCTCCGTCTTCCCCGCGACGTATGCAGTTTTTCAGAAGCTATATATATTACTTTATTGAAGGGTGGCCTGCATGGAAGCGGCTTTTCATAAGCCTTTTGCAGCTCTCCTTTGCATTTTTATAACTATTTGCACGTATGTATGTTTCAAGTATACATAAACTAACTGAATTGAATTGAATTGAATTGACGCAGATTTTGTAATTTAGGGGAGTTTGAAGCTGCGTGGAGAGGGGTGTTAAAATAGGTTGAAAAGGCCTCATCGCATTCAGGGATAGAGTGACAACGAATACAACTGAAGACAACAGGATGAAGTTAGACCTGCTACCCAGCAAACACAAAACATAGGCATAAACGTTGTGCCGACGTTGTATAAATATTATACAAATATTTTATGTTTGCTGGGTAAGTTTAGGCGCACCGATTGTCCCACACTAAACTACTCCGATGCCCAATGTTACTTTCAGTCTACATCCCTTCAACTGGCGTTGGATTTCAATTTGTGTCAAGCTTTGTCATGTGAATGCTCGCAGGCCACTGCTTGTTTAGAATAGGCAATTTCGTTATACATGAATTCCACCGTTACGTGATCACATTTCTTTGCTTTTTTCGTCTTGTTTCTTCTCAAATAGTTCATATATTGTAAACATTTTGACATTTTGTCGGGTCTATTCATCTGATTTACCTTTTGTGTGCATTCTGGCTACAAATATTTATCGTCAATCCCGTTTTTGTACTTAATATAGCCATACAAAATTATTGTTACGTGATCACGCCAAATGGACATGGTTTTTTTAAGGTCATGTGCGTTTTGATATTTCTGCTCTCATTGTGTTTCTGTTCATCTGAAATGTGTTTTTTTCGAAAAAGAACACTTGGGCGCTATGTTGGAGATTTGTTTATTCAATGTGCCACCATACATCTTTACATTGTAACGAAAACAAAATTGAAATACGTCGTTACGTGATCATCATTACGTGATCACTTAAAGGACAAAGAAATGAAAATAAAAAACACTTGCAATGATATCATGAATTTCAGCGTTACATAATCGATTTTTTTCATTTTTTCCTAAACCAAAGTCATTGTATCCAGGTAAATGGTTGATAGACTTGATATTAATTAAATCGAACATATTGTGGTGATTAAAACAACCTATTAATTTTTTCTTTTGTGACCACTCTAATTGGGAAATCCCTTTTTGCTGTCAAAATGAAATATCAGCCTAACCACTTGATTTATTTTAATAATTTCTACGTTACTCGTTTCCGTAAGCCTTGGGCTTATGTCACAATGTTTTTCGATATTAGAGAGACCATTTTTATTGTGTAGGAGAAAATTAATTGAATAAAAGCCTCGTTACGTGATCACTTTTACGTGATCACGTCATAATTGAATGCTCATCACCTTAAAAACGGTAAGTAATAGGAGATGTTTTTCATCGACTATATATGTATATAATAAATAAATGAATATTATTTGTATTCAACACGCGAAGACGTTATAATTTCATATATTGCTTATAACACAGCAATATTCGTTACGTGATCACTGGCTATTTATTTTCATCTCACATATTTCAAGTACAATTGAAAATATTTTGATCCATATTGATTTGTATTTTACTTTTATTTAGTGTATTAGAATGCCTTTAGCGTTGGGTACTAGCATTTCGTCAAAATATTACCAATTAGGTGTGTAGCTTCGCATACAAAAAATGCGTGATCACGTAACATTACTTTTTACATGATAAAAGTGTGATCTCGTAACGTAATTCTAGCGGACATAGGGCACAGTACGTCCAAAACTAAATTATTTTTTATTTTGAATTGACCCATGGAAGGAGAAAAACGATTATATTTATTTTCAATGTAAATCAATAAAATTACAAGCCTTTTTCATTAATTTCGTTACGTGATCACACCGGGTGATTTGAGATTTCTTGAACATTGCCACAATGTCTTGTCATTAGACTTGTAAGACAGATAAAAAGTTATAATAACTAATACATTGTGATTATATGTATATATACTGAAACAAAATATATTTTTGCCGACAATAGTCGTTTAACTTTTTGCAAGAGGAGAAGACGAAATACTTCTACTTAAAGCATGTATTGTAGCCGTTTTGGCGGTAAAAATGGTGTATCATGTCGTATATATACGGTGTATATTTTTGATGTTAAGTGAATCCTACATTATTTTTGTGGAACTATTTACTTTGATATGTTATCCATGCAGCATGGTAGAAAAAAAGAGTTAAATGAAATATTTTTGACATTTTTGGTGGTGTTCACGTGGAATTCATGTATAGCTGATTGGTTCACGTACAGTCGATCATGACTGTGTCGTTTGTGTCTTGAACAATGCTATGTCAGTGAGTGGATCCATAAATTAAAAAAAGAGGATGTAACAGGGAATCGTCTTATTTTTCTTCTACTGCTCACAAGTTTCAGAGGAAAGATTAAAGGACCAGGGTTGTGTGATGCGCATGTATAAATTAAATGAAACATGTATATACATGTATATATACATACATGAAGGCCCATATAAAAGTGTCTCTGTGAACATTCATTAATAAATGACTATGGCTAAGCAAAAAGTTGTAAGGTGACGGGTAAAACTGAACAAACCCGACAATTACATTTCCAGTCCTGTAAACGAAAAAAGGAATAGGCCTATAGGAACTGCAAGAGTGCAGATTAATATGATTTGCAAGGTTAGTGATGGTAGACTGCAGACATGAGTGGCTGCAGCCTTAAAAATATTGAGGGATGGTGATAAAACTATTTGGGCAGGCAAAACGTTCCACTGACATACTGTTCCTGGGAAAAAAACTGTCCCTGTAGGAATTTGTGTTACATAGGTCGAACAAGAGAGTATGTTGTTGGTGAGACCTAGTATTTGCTTTATGACTGGTAATATAGAGATCAGGTTACTATCTGGTTTACAATTTTGTATAACAGGACAAGGCGAAGGCAAATCCAGCGCTGGGATAGCAACGGTTACTGGAGATGATCCAGCATGTGTGTAAAACTACTGGTGTTTTGAAGCGTCTCATAACATATCTCGCAGCTCTCCTCTGAACCATCTCCGGTCTCTGAACAGCCACTGGGTATGTGGGTCCCGCACACTGGCACAATATACCAGACGGGAACGCACTAGAGGCTTGTATGCCATGGATCTGATTTTCTATGACCTGGTATTGATGTTTCACTTTGTAACTCCCAGCGCCTGGTTTGCCTTGCCTGTTTTGTTTGAAATACGTCTATTCCAGTTTTGATCGGAACTGCTGGTAAATCCAGGGTATTTGGTTGTGCTAACCCTTTTCAATGCTTCATTAATGTGTAGTGAATAGCTTGTTTAGGAGATTTGTTTCTCCAAGTGGTTCAGACATAAGATTCCCATTTCCTTTAAAGGCCCAACGCCGGAAGAGTCCCTCTTGATTCTTTTCATCGTGTCCCAGAGTTTTTTGTTTATGACTATGATGTAATATAATGTATCAGAATAAATTCAAGGAGCTATTTCGACTGTTGCCTTTCCTCACCCTGCATATGTCCGAGACAGAATTTGTACGTATTCCATGGGTGTAGTATCACATCGAATCTACAGTGGTACTGTCTATTAGTGTAATATAATGTAGACAACGATACACTAGACATTTACTTTCATTAATCACATTATTTCTTTATGGTCTACTTCAGACTGGTGCTCGCTAAAGTTTATTGATGCCCGAGTTGCCTGAGATTGATTTCGACAATTTTTAAAAGAGCAAGTTAATTATTTTTTTGTTTTCCTCACTTGGGTAAAATATTTTGCTGGTGGCTATTTAAGCATACATTGCAGCAAAGATAGTAAGTCATAATAATGTGGAACAACGTGTAGACCTCTTGAAATTAACCACACCAATTTCTTAAAATTGGTAATTCAGGTCGTTGCCATTATTACCTTAAACGGGTTTACTCATTTGATTACAGTTGGGTAACCTAAACAAATAGAAATATCAAAAATATTTTGATATAGTTGTACTGGCTGTGCAATCTCTGGTACTGGACTATGTGACGAAATAAGACTTGAGGTAAGTAAACATAAGTCGATATAAATATAGTGACATGACATCCCAGGTGACCAAGTTTGTGTGTAGTACACGTGAAAGAAAGCCATACGTAAAATAACATTTGATGTGAAATCTCTTTTGAATATTGAACCATGATGAGTCGCGGTGCTTCCTGGTACACAGTGGAAGAATTCTCCAGCGTTTTTATATAGAATTAATTAATATCAATTTACAATATATAAATAATAATATAATTATTATTACTGTCTATGATTTTAAGTTATTTTACTCCTTTACCCCTTGAAGCTCTATAACTACATACTATTTATTTCTTCATTGTCATTTAATGTTGAGTCACAATTGCAGACAATGAACCAACAGTAGAACATGAGTAAGTTAACTCTGCGTGTTAGCTTGGAGAGTAGTGTGACTCCTCTACCCCGCGGGTGTAGGTGTTTTACCCAGTGGGGGGGGGGGGGTAGCTTAACTTCTACTGGTAAAATGTTCTAGTCGTTCATTGTTTCTTTGTAGAGTGGATTGGCGAGAGCTGTTTTTTAGCTGCTAAATATTTGTACTTGTACGTAGGCACAGTCTCGTACCCTGTGGGCAACCTTCTGTAGGATGTGAGTAGGTAGGGCCGCTGCACCATTTTCTGCGTACGTAAATATAGGAACTTCTGAACATAGGACTGTCTAAATATGGGACCTTTTAATCAAATATATCTGAACATAGCACTTTCTGAACATAGGACTTTCTGAATATAGAACCCTCTGAACATAGAACCTTCTTATTATAGAATCTAGCTTCTGAATATAGGACTTTCTGAATAAATGACCTGAACAAATATTTTTTGAGTATAGGACCTCCTGAACATGGGACCTCCTGAACATAAGGTAGTCTCTGTCTATGTCGATTCTTCGTAGCGAGTATAACTCTTCACAAAACGGACAGCACAACATTTTATCTTCTCCAGTTTGTTGATGTGAAATCTGGTATGTCGCTTGATTCATACTCAAGACTAGGTCTTACGAGTGTTATATAAGCCAGCTCTTTAACCCTTTCAAGCCATTGTCATCTTCATCCACTACAAGCCGCAAATTGCTCTCGCAATTCTCGACTTGTAGTGGATGAAGAAGACTTGAAGTGAGTGACAAATTAAAGAAAACTGTTATGTATTGGTAAATCAGGTTCATGAAAATTTTCATTTTAAAACCCTTGGTTGTAGCAAAATTGAGTTTGTTTTCAGGGATGTAAAATAATGCTTTATTGCATCGGGGGGATTAAAGGGTTAACCTGTGGTCCACTGTGCAACCGGCATGGACAATAAGACCCATGATGGAAATAAATATTGAGATATGTGTAGGCATACAGGTTGATTGGCGCTGGGCTTCAAAAAGTAATCACCTGCAATCGGCAGGTGACATGCCGCGAAACTGTCACAAGTGGCCTGATTCGGAATGCTCACTGCCTGCATGTGCTGGATCACCTGATTACAAGACTACGGTAGGCCAATCCGCTGGTAGCCGCGGAGCCAGAGATCTCCCTTGGTCATACTTTGAGTATGTTTATCAACTCAACTTGATTTCGTATAATTAACATCTCATGGCAGCATTTCAACATTAATAACAGGAGAACAAAGTCCTCATCAAAAAGCCATTAATCCAGTTATAGAACGCCAAATCCTGCAGTGTTAAAGCTTTAACTCATTCAAGACAGCACTCTCAGTACATACATGTTTCTGTGGACGGGACATTTTTTTAAATGTACTTTCACATAACACGAGTTATCTCGGGCTCCGTCTTGTAGGCCTACCGTCGAAGTAGATTGCCCGAGATATCTCGGTCTCCATCTGGAATGAGTAACTGTCGGCTTATAATGGGCACAGCGTGACGAATCCGTTTGAAAAATGCACTAGCTAGCCTATATAATTTATAATACATGCTAAGTCGACATGCTTCGACCCCCTGTCCACCAGCGTCAAGAAATCATGGAAAGTAAGCCTAACTACTTGGGGCTTCAGAATTCAATGAATTGCTGGTACTCACATGATTCAATTATTCACAGATTCAATTCAATTCACAGTTGTAGGCCTATAGCTATTTGTTTTTTTGTAATAATTGTCCATATTATCTTACTTGCCAATGGTATCTAGCAGTGCATAATGTGCGGAGCATAGAGGGTCTACAGGCCGGTACGTGTAATGTGTAATATTCTGGCAGACCTGAAAGCGACACAATCAGGCTAATATCATAAAAAAAATCAGTAATTAGATGTTGGCTTCTTAATATGGTGATATTTTGTAAAAATTTCCATAGACTAGAACTGCAAATTTATTTTTCAATTGTGCATTTACCAGTTAAAAGAGACATAGATAAGAGACGAAATTCCCGTATTTGTCCGTAATAAGAAATCAAGAATTTCGTCTATATATCTCGCTTAACTGGTAAATGCGCAACACAAAAATTTAAAAACTTTTGCAGTTCTAGTCTATGGACATGTTTACATCATATGGTTATATTATATAAGAAGCAAAAATAAAATTACCGATTTTTTATGATTTTAGGCCCTATCCCTATATCGGTCTGACCTCAGAGAGCGGGGTTGACCTGAGCGACATCTATGTGTGGAGAATGTCCCTATATGTGACAGAGGAAATCGTCGCCTCGGAGCTAAAGGATCCTATCTGCCACTCTAACGAGTGTCAGATAGGATCCTTTAGCTCCGAGGCGACGAAATATAGATGGGGATTTAGACCTAGTCACTGAAACAATATGCTTTCTATTTTATCTGTTGGCTGTGACGTCACAAGTATCACTAATATAATGTAGGCCTACTTGTTTTGTCATAAATGGGATGTTTCATGGTGCCCTCCCTCCCTTCAGATGTAAATTTATGTGGGACAGTTTCTGTATCCCCATTGGACTGCATATTGCAATATCGGACTTTGGTCAACCTGGCTATGATAAACTACACATCAATACGATGTCGAACCACTACCAATGCAATGTACGATGTTGTATAAAATGTATTTTATTACACAAACGTTAGAACTAAATATAACAATACAATGTAAGGATACATTACTCTGATTAATTCCATATTATTTAGCATGGCAGCACATCAATAAATTAATGGGCCCTTCATGTTTCTTTTCCGGTGTCAAAGGTTACGTCAATCGTGGAAGCCAGTGGTTGGCCATGTGCGCATTGTTGATAAACCACGCCAAAAAATCGGAAGATAGGGAATTTTATTTTCTATTATCCTTAAACAGGATATTATAGCCTATGAATCGCATAATAAGCTTAATAACGTATTATTTGGTGCCTTGAGATTTGCAACAATACAATATTTAAACAGTGCTAAATTATCGGTTTATTAGGGTTCAGTTATGTGTCAAACAGTGGGAGCAAGCTTTGCGTATCTATTGCTGTGTGCTACACTTTTTATAGTGACAGACTCCAAAAAGGACAAACACGTTGTAAAAGGGCATGAAGATATCGATGATCCCAACTTTGATCCGTACACCAGTATGGATCCCAAACTCAGAGAACCGTCTCCATGTGAAGGTGAGTATTCTTTTGCTTATAAAATATTTAGGAGTGCACTGAAAGCTACACATGCAAGCCGAAATCAGCATTTTATTTTGACTTCTTGATTATGTCTGTAGCCTAATATGTCAACATGTCCATGGACTAGAATTGTGTAAGTTTTTGAAAATTTGGTGTTGCATGTTTACCAGTTAAACAAGAAATCATATTAAGGACGATATTTAATTTGAGACATGCATGCATGTCCAAAATAGGAAATACGGGAATAACTGGTGAATAGGTCTTTCTGCACACTTGCTACGTTACCACAGCAACCCAAAATTTAAAAGTCTTCCATGATTCAAGTCTATAGACATGTTCACATATGATGGACATATTATAATCAAGAAGCGAAAATACAATTTTGGCTTTAGGAAGATTTTTTGGTCTGACTGTGTCGCTTCAAGTTTGAAGCCTTCAACACAATAGGCCCACATTTACTCAATGTTGCCCTAATGGTGGGCCGATGTCTTAAGCAATATTTCAACATGAAATCAATATTGGTATTGTCTCAAGTGCCCCAATCTCGCCTACCAACCTTATCAAATGTTGTAATATCTTGGTTGAGGTTGGCAGAGGAGCTATTTCGCGCGTGCATTGCCTCGTGTTTGATCAGCAAGTTGACATATATTATTACTGTATTTAATTCCCTAATTTATTTTAACTTTTTATATATGTTAGTTAGGCTAGCAATTTAATTATTCTCTTCTACACATTCTATTTCGACTAGATGAGCAAGAAATTCATATCAAAACCATAAATTTATGGCACTGGCTGACCGAACATAAGCGATTGTATTGTAGAAGATGTAGGCTAATTCACTAAAAGAGGATTGAATGCCATCAATGGAATGAGCCTGCCATTTCGTAAACGATGCCGGCCGTAGAGTTAGACTATAAAAGGCATCTGAAAATAGCTAGTACAGCCTTTTTTATATACCAGATATTTTATACAAGCCCTTCTTGTGTGCATGCATTTAAATGCATGCATGCATAATTACAGAATGACAGGCTCTCATCGACTGCCATTATAACTCTGTCGAACGAATAAATACTCGATCCTTGATATTCTATACCAGATAGCATCCAGGCATCCAGTGTGTGCTTGTATTTATCTACTTTTAGTTAATACCCAACAGCGTTTTTTTTTCCAGTCTTTTAACTCAGTAGACATCTTAATTTACAAAATGACTCACTCTCATTCACTGTCACTATAACATATTAAAATCTAGACACACACTTACCAAGTATCACTGAGTATAGCTGATACTGCATGGTGATCCCAGATCTATCATGTATCAACGCATGGGCAAATTCAGGCTGAGTCATCTAAGTGCTTGCTGCATATTTATCACTCAGGGCTACATTATTGATTCTGCTACATTATAACAACCTGTATTTTTTATCACATTTATTACACCTCCCATGAAATATTTTCAACATTTGATGATTTAGAGAACCAAGTTCAGTTACGTGGTATTTGTTAACCCAAAAACATCATGTAAATAGACTCACAGATCTTGGCAACAATGCTGCTAAGGCCACATAAATTTATTCTTAGTACTATGGAGAATTATCCTGAAAAATAGTGAGCATACCTGCAACTTTTAAATTTTATTTGTGATTTTCATTTCATTCTGTCTTTGTCTGATAAATCATGTTTAAATTTATTTAAAAAACCCCACTAAATTCTTAGGTAGCAGGTGAGGTATCTATTCCATTATATATATACTGTACAGTAAAACCTGCTATGAGCAGCCACTCATATGAGCAGCCAACCTCCTTTGGGAGGCCACTTGGCCATCCCCCAAAAAGACATATCCTGTACAAATGAACCTCCTATGAGCAGCCACCTGTCTTAAAAGGCCAGTTTTCCTGTGTCACAAGGGTGGCTGCTCATAGCAGGTTCTACTGTATATAATCTATTGGAAAAATATAAAAATCTAATTATTCAACCAATTTTGTTAAAAAAACGACAATGGTCAGTAGAAACGTTGTGAATATTGAGCACACACACCGTAAATGCAAAAGACAAGATAAAGTAATACAAATGTTATGGCTTTGTGCATAATGTGTGATTTTATGAATTTGATTTGAAAAGAAAAAAATGTAAACAAAGTACACCTTTTTTTATAAATTTGTGATGTGAGCACCATTATAATCTGAGCATAAAAAGACAGTTTTGCATTTTAATGGTGTGATGATTCAAAAAACCAAGGATCAGTTTAGCTTGGCCTGGGTAATATATAAATGCCTAGAAACACAAACAATTATTTATGTCTATACATTTTTGAAGGAATTTTAAAACAGACAACTTAGGTGCCATAAATTTGATAAAAAAAATCTGTAAACCACATTTATCATTATATATGTAGCCTTATATACATTTGATATCATAAAATTTAGTAAACTGTATAGTAAATTAGCAATATGCATTCTCTTAAGCCTACAAATTATTAAACAGGACAAAATTGTTAATCTATTGTTACTAAACCTAATCACTCACTATATCAGAGTATGTGTACAGGAGAACCTGCCATCAGCAGCCACTCTTATGAGTAGCCAACCTCCTATGGTAGGCCACTTGGTCATTCCCAAAAATGTCATTTTGTATACAAATGAACCTCCTTTGGGCAACCACCTGCCTTGAAAATTTGAAAGGCCAATTTTCCTCTGTCTCATGGGTGGCTGCTCTTACTGTGTACACATTCTCATGTCTTTGGTTACAATCCCAAATATTACAATTTTATTTCTGGTATTTTAAAGAAT
The DNA here is from genome assembly GCA_964017125.1 of Flabesymbios commensalis. Taxonomy (NCBI): domain Eukaryota; kingdom Metazoa; phylum Annelida; class Polychaeta; order Terebellida; family Flabelligeridae; genus Flabesymbios; species Flabesymbios commensalis. Next base: position 13,971,460 of record OZ024904.1, read on the forward strand.
CCTCTTTCCAACAATTCTCATCAGGGTAGATGCTTACTTTTTTGCACTTAATTCCCACCAGATGTTCTGTAAATAATGCCTAGAGAATTATCCTGATAATTTTTTCTCAATTTTTCACCCAAATTTTGTTGTTCAACAATATAGACAGAACCATTCAAGGAATTTGTTTCATTTTAGGCTGAAATTTAGGCTGTAAACATGTCTCCACATCGATTAGCATGATGAGTTTTTGTTGCATCTTGAATTTCAAGAAGTGTCTGAAATTGATTTGCTTTGAAAATTAAATAAAAAAGCAAAATTTAGTTGTCTGATGATAATGATGAGAAAGTCTGAGCTGGCCGAAGTATTTGTTTTGCAGATTATACATGGTATAGGCTGACATCCAATCTGAGGAGCATTCCTCAGATTTATTAGTTCCTGTATTTTTTAGCTGTGGGGAGGGGGGCAATTGAAAAAAAATATCTTGCACCTTTAATTATTGCAGAAACGTGCAGCTTATCGAGGTGCAATACTTTTTTAAAATTTAGGAAATCATTCCAGTAGCCTGGTAACCACAGCACCTTTTTACCAGTGTTTTATCAGGTTTTATCAGGGGGGGGGGGAGTGAGGGTGTTTTTTATTTGGTTATCTCAAGCAAATTTACATTTCAAATTATTGAAATTACATTACTGTTCCAGCTTCTTTTTAAAGTTTTTGTTCAAGTTATACCATTATCACTACACTGCCCACCCTAGACACTGCTACTTCGCATGTTAAAATGTGCAGATGGTTGACGTCATATGTCCCCCGCTCTCAATTTCAAGTATTGTAGTAAGCTTGTGATTGGCCAGCTGTATTGCTAAAAGTACCCTGTTCGGCTGGCGAGAATATTATGGTGAGGGAGGGGTGGGTGTAGACAGACACCTGTGTGGAGCCCTGCAAACGTGAAGATTTGACCCAATGCTGTTTCAATATTGGCCCACCGCCAACGGGGCTGGACCAACATTAAAACAACATTGGGTCAAGTCTTCGTGTTTGCTGGGAGAGCTGTCCGCATTTTGATACACGCGTGCCGTCTGTGTCTGGTTGGAACAGGCTACACAGTGCTCTGTGTACATTATCACCTGCTTTACTTGTCACAATGGTGCATCAACATGATCAAATTATTCGATCTTATCTAAAACTTATTGATATTTGTAACAGTACCTAATATAATATAATTGTCTTTCATAGTGAATTGTAATATCTACTATCAATTAGATAAAGCTGAATATATTTCTATTGAGAACATTGAAAAATGTCTTTCAACAACATTACGGTGTCAATCATTATTAATTGCATTTACCAGAGGGCGACCACTGCATACAATATTATATGGTTTGTTTTCATTGGGGAACATCTAAACACCGCATGCATGTAATATATTTATACAGCTATGTGTATATTTGCCCTGTCAAAGCAAACATTACTTTAGTATGAGATATTAATGACAACAAAGATTCATCACATCATCCTTATCATTAGTTTTAAATGAAATTAGGTTTAATTTACATGGCTTTTTTACATTTCTTCTTTGATATATAGGTTTAAAAAATGTTTGTCAGACTAGCTGAGTTGAGAATTCGCTTTAAATTGTCAGTTTTCAGTTTTGAGGAGAGTTGATATAACCAAGAGGTGGCATGCTCTACCTCTGACTACCTCTGTACATAATATATGTATGTACCTGTAAGTTCAAAAACGTGGCCTACAGCGCCATTTATTTAGTCATACATTCAATGATTTTGTGGTGGAGTCTTCTGCAGTCTTCTGCAGTCTTCTGTGGAGTCTTCTGCATACTGAACAGTATTCTGGCCATGCAAGTAAAATTCCTGTTCTGCTACTCTCATAGACAATGACATGGCCTGGCTCAACTGGCACGAAGCATCATGTTGTATAGGCAAGTAAAGTAGATTCTATTTTCCTTGTTATAGGCCTACTCACATTGTCTTCACAGTATAGTTAGTGGTGCTGTTATCATGATGTATGTGGTAACACACACTTCGTCAATGTGCAGAAGCGCTGTTGAAGCTGCCCTGCATTTTACAGAAAGTACAGGCATATCAGAGAGAGATACGTTGCTTCTTTAAGTTGTGGCTTTATTTCCAGTGGTGTTAATGGAAAACGAATCCACTTATACTATTACTATAGTCTGTCCGACGGTGGAGGATGGTCCAAAAATGAAAATTAGCTTTTCGGTATCCAGTCAGTCAAATTCTCAATCGATTTTAATGAAATTTTGTAAATCCTATTTTCTAGTCATTTGGCATCGATCCTGAAAATTTCGTAAAAAAATATTGTATAGTTCAAAAGTTAGACCATTTGACATGTAGTAAATGTCAATTTATGACGCTCCTCTATAACCAGATAACATGTATTTACCCATTAACTTCTATTCCGGTTTATTCTTAGAATTGCGTTACATGTCAAAAGGTCTAAATTTGAAATACTCAATGGAATTTCGCGAAATTTTCAGGGTTGTTGCCAAATGACTAGATAATAATGGTTACAAGATTTCGTGACAATCCCTTGAGAATTGACTGACTGGATACCGAAAAGCTAACTTTCATTTTGGACCATCCTCCGCCGCCGGACAGACTATAGCATGACTATTAATGATTCTTATTGTAGTACAATGTGTGGTTTTATCAAGATGAGTCTTATATCTACTTATATTTGTTGCAGCCATCTAGTCAGCTCTGTAAAGACAAAAGGCTTACTTGTAAAGTAAGCAGATACTGCCTTGTGCCTTTGAACGGCACACAGCAGACACAATACGTTGAATCAACGTTGGCTTAACGTTGGTCCACCATTAACTCAACGTTGATTCAACGTCTTGCGTCTGCTGGGCAATATTCTACTTTCCAGCTAGCAGGCTCTCACATTACACCCTACTTTTGGACAATGGTGGTTGTTCATTGGTGAATTATCCCTTTACAGAGAGCGTGAGAGCGACATGTTGCTTACATTATTTCATGTGTATACATGGATATAGTTTGGACTGTGACATCTGTCTTGGATTTATTCCGAAATATCTTTGCTTTATTTAGTTCATCATGGTAGAACTTAGAAGCCAGCAGTGGGCAACTCGGGGATGAAAAGTGTATCTAAGTGTATCTAAGAACAAATTCTGATACACGTTTATATTGTAAACAGGTTGCGCAGTAATACTTCCATTGAACATATTAAGTAAAAAGAGGACTCAATTTATAAAAAAATTGTACTAATTCATTTGTATTGTTTGAGCCATATAACCTGGTATTTCGTTATAACAGCGTGTCTGAAAAATAATTTGGATTTGATTCTGGAATGGACCAAATCAATTATTTTTTTATTTTTTTATTGTTTGACTGTTATCATGATTTTTTTTGCATTTTCACAGTATGTAAATATTTTGTGACTGAGCTACACAGTCGTTTAAGACTACAGGATGAATCAGGTTCATCCAAAGAGGTCATCCACATGGGGTATGGCATGGAAGGCCAAAATAAAAAGACTATTAATTACAAAAAATCGTGAGTAGGATAAAGCATGAAAAACGTGATATGGTACCTTCTCTTTGTCATGTTTGTCTTGCATGTTCTATTTTGTCATCTATCATCATCGACCCAAGTAAATTATCATGGGCCCCATTGGACATGTTTTGCTCGATTTCTGCCAGGAAACAATCAGCCAGCCGATCACGATCATGTTCAAGTAACTTGAAAAATACGAAGAGTTTCTGGAGGTGGTTTGGAAAATAAAAAGAATAAAATCAACGTTGTCTGTATTTTTTAAAACATCCGGCCCGTTATCTTTCTAGCTACAGATGTGATGTACGTGCCGGATTCTAATGGCATTGTTGTAGCTATTTACTGTATGTTTGGTGTTTAACAATAAAATGGTTGGCCTTATTTTCCAGGATTGCCACGGACGTGGAAAAACAGGGAAAATTGTTAAATATTTTCCCAACATGGGAAACAGGGAATTCTATAATTTTGTGAAATACAGGAAAAACGCAAGCCATTGTATCTGGTTGGAATAACTTTTGCATTTGCCTTTGTGACTGAGAATACTATTCCAAAACACCAGCAAGTTGTTGACAATAATTATGCAGTTGAAATTTTTACTCATTCGTACTCACTGAATCTTCGCTGGGGAAATAAATATATTGACAAGGAAAAGTTATGAGATGAATACAGATTTTGTACGTCTTAATTTCTGGCCCGGTTTAAAGTCTACTAAAAGCCGTGCGTGACGAAAATGGGCTCATACCACAATGAAAATGAAAAATACATGCATCTGTGCATTGTGTATAATCTAATTATTGTGGAATATCCGGTTCAGGTCTACTGTATATGTCCTGACTGTACACTACAATGATCAGCGTAATCAGTCCTACTGTATTTTAAGTTATTATAAACATGGATTCGTACATTAATATCCTGGTCGGCTGCCTAATCTATAGCTGAGTATACTACTGACATTATACCAGCAAACACGAGGCATTTATATTTGACCTTTAACCCTTACAACGGTTAAAATATTTTTGTATAAGCCATGTACATGATGTAGACCAGAGTTTTTATTTTATTTGAAAATAATTATCATTTATAAATGTCTTTGTTAGCTCTTTCTACTTCTTTTGAATACGTATGTCATGGGTCTAAGGGCATTATAAATGTGTCACTCTTTCAGTCTATAGACGTCAGAATATCTAAAATCGATCCCCGCGCTGAAAGGGTTAATTGAATCCATGTCACGTGTTTTCTGGGATGTCCGTTGCTCTTCCTGTATACATTTATATCTCATGCTACAGTTACTGTAATACCAGGGCTATGTCGCGATCATTCGCCCATTTCTAATAATAATTGCAATCGTGCAATTATTTTCTCTTCTCCAACAGGATATCGTACATGTTGTACAATCCACTTGGCGTGTATACAGGTACACACTCGCCTGTCAAAAGATCAGATAACAGCAGCGTGATAGCTACTGAAATCAAATATGCGCTTTGTTACCAGGTTATGAGCTCATATTCATTGTAACTAGAAGTCATTTTACTCATGTTATGTTCATGTTTATGAAATAATAAACAATTATGAATCTTTCATAATTTTTATTTTATAAATGCAGAAGTTGATTGAAGCTGTATTAATTATAGTGTTTTACAGAACAATGACAACGCAGATTGATTGACCACTAAGTTTAAATTGGGCATGATGGTCCACTTCGTTTTGGAAATAACTCAATACCTCCCCTTTCATCTCTATTACAACTCATAGTACATGCATGTGGGTCCCATATAGCCATATGCTATATATGCATAAAAGAATGCAGATTATACTGGTTATACAATTTCATTTTATCCAAACATTTATTCTTTTCAGTACTATCAGTTATTTTTTATCAATGATAGAACACACAAACCTTTTATGTGACAGATAATTTCATCAAAGCTTATCTTACGGTGCATGTATCAATGTGAATCACTTTAATTTATATTCTGTTAGGCAGAAAACTGTTATATAATATGTGTACAAACAATAACTCGATTAATTTCTTTTAACATGTTTAATAACCACGTGCCATGAAAACGTGGGATATTTGACATGGCATGCCGATAATTTGTAAGTTGATCGCTGCACAGGGATTTGAAAAAAGGCAGGGGTCCAGTTGAAAATAAATGAGTGTTTAATCTTCTCAGCTAATATATATATATATGAGGGCTTAACACTATAAATTGACTCAACTTGATGCACTACCGTAGTAAACTTCAGAGTGTCAAATACCGATATTTTGGCAATTTTGATCGATATTAAGGCAATTTCGTTTTGGAAAAGCCCCCTCTGGATCCGCCACTACTATCTGTAATTTAACCGCAACAAATGTAAATGTTGATGGTGTTTATATCGTCGCCTCGGAGCTAAAGGATCCTATCTGCCACTCTAACGAGTGTCAGATAGGATCCTTTAGCTCCGAGGCGACGATATATGCATATATATATATATATATGGTGTTGATTTTTTATTGCAACAATCAAATGGTTAGAGCGTGGCGCTTTGGCTATGCCACTGCCTGACGTGCAGTTTCGAACCCCGCTTGGTACTAATTTTCCGAGAAATATCAGGTTTCCCCTCTCAATATTGGGACATTGTTTCGATGTTGTGTCCTTGGGCAAAGTAATTACCCTCACATGCTTCACTTGACTCATTTGCAAATGGTAGGACGGAGATGACATTGTGTACGACAAGTTTAATGCGCCAAAATAGCTGCAGGACTGTATAGTATGCTCCCCATGGAGTTGAAATGGCTCACGAACTAACAGGTACAGACGTTCAGTGACCAGGGGGTAAAATGTAAAGTCGGCTGATAAGCTGCTGCAACACGAAGTCGTTTATATCTTTAACCGCTAAATAATGTAATGGCAATTTTCACCCACTTGAAGTTGCGTCTCGTTGACACGTTTTACAATTTCAAATGAGGGAAAATTATTCAGATGTTGCATAATAGAGGTGAACGATTTTGAAATATTTAAGATTGATGTCACATTTTATGTTTGACACATTTAAAAGCTGGTATTTGATATGCTAATAATAATAATAATAATAATAATAATAATAATAATAATAATAATAATAATAATGATTTATTCGTACTTTGTGTACAATAAAACATACAATTTACACAAATTAAAAAAGGGTTAAATTCCTTGACATTGCCATCGTCATTTGTTCACTCTCCACTCCTTTGATTTCCCATGTTAAATATGACCATCGCCATGTCACGTATTTACGTGTCCATCAATAGCCCTGTATTTTCATTTTAATGGTAATAAGCGTGTAAAGATGAGCTTGGTCTTAGTCAAACGGCCGAGATATAAGTATCATATTTGTACATGTTGTAGTTTACAACAAAGCATTGTTGCTTGTCTGTAACTTTGATGTGGTTGTGTGTTAAAGATGAGCTTGATCTTAGTCAAACATGCCTTGTCATACATTTTCTGGAATATAACGTTCCTCTACAGATGTATTTGCTACAACGACCCTGGACCTGCAGAGGCCTCTTAATCGTCAAGAATCCTCTCCATCCGGCCGAGATCTACAAGATGTAGTTTACTACAAAACATTGTTGCTTGTCTGTAACATTTATGTGGTTGTGCGTGTGATGTGACTTTCCATTGTTGTCACGTTTCAGTTTGTAAATATTTTGTGAACGAGTTGTCCAGTCGGCTGGCAGAGTCAGCTAATTCAAAAGAGGTGATAGAGACAGGTCATGGTTTAGACAGAAAGAAACGCTTCAACTACAGAACATCGTAAGTATCCGCGCACTGTAAAGGCGTCAAAATAGAAGATTCCCTACGTAACATACCTTAGATAGATAGTTGTTGATTACTTTGTCTATTTTTTTACGTTTCTCTTGCATGCTTCAATGTTAGTGTTGTATGGTTATCTGCATGTGTCCCAATATTTAGATGGTTTTTTTTCTGTATTTTTATAATTATAAATTATGCTCACATCTGATATTTTACACGGACAAACCTTTATTGTTATGCCATATTATTTCCTTCGTTTTTTTCTTACTTGCATCTGTATAGCCACTGTTTATAATTTTACACATTTTTATCGTTATCTAAATATTATTTCACATTCCACTTTTTTGTGAACATTATAGTCTATTTTTGCACAAAAGATTTATCTAAAAAACATTTTCTGCTCGATTTATAGTTCGATGTTATTAACATATGTTCAATTTATTATTTTATTAGCTAAGCATAGATTGAGTTCTACTTGCAATTTTGAGATGTTATTAAGAGTTTGTTGTTGTTTACTTATTGAGGTTTAATTAAAGCTTGCGTCACGCTGTCACATCTCCCCGCGATACGGTCAGAGTTGTGGATAGTTGTGGCGGCTGGATGTTCACATGTTTATGGGAATATTACCGGTCATATCTTTATTCGCGACCTACAGTTCTAAAGATCTCTAAAGATGGGAAATATTTTTTTGTGTACTTAATTCTATGTAATACAGAGAAAGAGGGTCATGTAAGAATTGTGTCATTCGTGGTACCTTTCGACATTGAATTAGCTATGCTATGGAATTTGTTTAGAGAACAACACAGGTTCATAATATTATTAGCAATTGTTTCTATTTGCTGTTATCTGTGTTTGACAGCGAATTACGGTTGACAGAGGCGCTAGTTGACCCGCATATTTGCGAAAACATCCTCAATTATAATGTGCATGCAGAACGAAAGGGAAGTCTTCGCTATGCCAAGGGTCAAAGTGAAACCATGTCCACACTACATGGACTTGTGTGAGTATTGCCGCCACGTACACACAAAAACATATAGAAAGTCTGTAAATTGCTTATTTATTAGAGTGTATTAAACTTTAAACCGCTAAATTAAATAATTTTAATTTTCACCCATTTCAAGTTGTGTTTTGCTACCGCGAACAACAACTTTAAGTGGACGAAAATTACCTAGATGTGTTTATTTTGAGACCAAACATTTGTAAATCTTGATGTTTTAAACACACATTTTGTTCCCAATAACTGCGATTTAACCAGCTAATAAAACATATTAGAAACGACTATAGTCGCGCTTAGCGCTGTAAGGGTTAATAAACTGCTGATCACGTCCATAGCCGTTTTTACCCTTTGTATCCCCCGCCCGTAGGAGAAGGGGGATTTAAGTCGGGCCAGGATTCTGTCCGGCGTCACGTTTTCTTGTGGGCGCAAAAACTCAAAAACTACTGGCTAATTTTTTTTGAAATTTTAACATGACATTCCTAGCAACATGGGGATCTTCAAGTGATTTTTTAGAGATGCTACCAAAATTCTCTGGCCACCAGAGGTCAACTCAAAACAAAATTGTGGGGACAAAAACTCTAAAACTTAAAGTCAGAAATTATACAAATTTCACAATCACATTCCCCACAATATGGAGATGTGCATGTGATTTTTATAAGGTTTTGCTGAAATTCAAAATGGCCGCCACGGATCAATTTCAATTTTTTTGAGGTCGCAAAACTCAAAAACTTAAGTCGTAAATTATTTAAATTTCACAAACACATTCCCCACGATATGGGGATGTTCATGTGATTTTTTCAAGGTTTTACCGAAATTCAAAATGGCCGTCATGCATGAACTTCATAATTTTTGGTGGGCGCAAAAACTCAAAAATTGAAGTCAGAAATAATGTGCAGGTGATTTTAACGAAATTTAAAATGGCCACCACTTTTTAAATATTTGTGACCGCAAAAAAACTAATTTATGGCAGGGATCTATTTATTTAGCTGTATTGGCATACGTTTTAATTCAAATTGTACATATGTATGTAATTTTAAAAGTTGTGGGTCGCGATAATGAGAGACACATCTAAAGAATTAAAAATATAAAAACCATCCTATAACTTAGCGCTTTACGGGTTAAGTAATATAAATCAATTACGGTATAATTGAGTTCAAAACAGAGAAATTCAGGTTCATCCATATAATTATATATTAGCTATTGCGTCATGTAACTTGTCCTGCTCCTGCATTTTATATGATTTTTATTTATGAATTTATGTTTAGTGCATTGGTTTAATAATCGTAATCTCCCTGAAAAAAGTTGTATTATTCAATCTAAAAAATGACAGTAGTCCGGGCATTTATATTTATCCTTGGTATAATGCATGTAGTAACAAGGGAGTGAAGGTGGTGATGGACATACCATATGACTTGTGGGATGAGACCCCGGCAGAGGTGACAAAGATGCATCGCGCGGTGAGAATACTTATTCTAATGGCTGCCGTCATCTCGTCACTATTGTCATCTTGTGCATGATCAGAACTGTAACCTATTCTATGTGTAATATAAATGTATCTACTATCTAGTCGGATTCACATTAACCGTGGTGAATTATTTTCGCTGATTTATCAGTCAATTGTCCTGACATTTGACAACCACTATTTTGTAGTGATGCGGCGACCACCCTGAACAACATTTCATTGAAAAATAGTAATAGTTTATACCCAGTACATACACCAAACATTTGTATAACATTTAAACAATGTTGGTCCAACGTCGAAGACGTTGGGCCGACGTTGTATAAATGTTATACGAATGTTTGGTGTTTACTGGGTAGTTTAAAAGTTAGTCTATTTAGCATGTAGTGAATAAATAAAATATGTTGCCATCTATTAACCCATTGACTTCGTCTCTTAATTCATTACATGGATGGCATCATGCGCAAGTGGGCTAACCCACGTTGACGATTTTGAGAAAAAATCGCGCTGCAACATAAATTACAGGATAAAACGAATAAATACAAATTAATACAAAATGGTAACAAAATCAGTGACCAAATGGTCTAACATTGAATGTAAAACTCGTATATTGATTGTTGCTATCAATGACATATATTTTCATTGTTTTTTTTAATGTGGGTTAGCCCACTTGTGCATGATGCCATTCACATGTCAAATGGTCTAACTTCTGAAATATCTTCTAAAATTTCGCGAAATTTTTATGACTAGTCAATAGTGTGTGCAAAATGTCATGAAAAGTGGTTCTGAATTGACTGTCGGAATCCGCGAAATTATTTCACACTGGTTAAAGTGTTAATGTGAATCTGACTATAGTGGTTATTCTCTCAGCCATCTCATGTTATTTGATGTATGTTTGAATTGCCCTTTGGCTTTGTGAGTAAGCTATGACAGCGGGCAACAATTCCTGATATGTTTGTGAGCAACTGACACTTTGTTGGTCTTCTGGAGTGTATATCGTCGCCTCGGAGCTAAAGGATCCCATCTGACACTCGTTAGAGTGGCAGATAGGATCCTTTAGCTCCGAGGCGACGATATGTACTATGAAAATACTGTGTTACCAAAGTTGGTGCAAACTAGACTCTAGATGTGTCTTTTGTGGTTATTGTTTTTTGGTCTGCATTTGGTTCTCGGCTTTTGAATCAATTCTGACTTTGTGTTCTCTGTCGGGCAAAAGTATCAAAAGGAAACGAACACGTTGTTTAATCATGTTAATGGATTGTTACAAAAAATGGTTTGAATGATCGTTGGATGTCTCGAGCGTAACTTTTGGGATATGTACTGCCACCTACGTTTAATACTTTGTCTTGTTACTGTATGTGTTTTTGTGTATGACTGGCTGTTTGTGGCGGGGTATTGTACTCGTACTATTGATGGTTTTCCATCGGACAGACAGAGCCTTAATACCTAGACATGCTGCTCTGGGCCCGTATTTTCGTACAAGTTACGATATATCGTAGGCTTCTGATTGGTCGAGATGGCCATCTCCCTGATCTTTTCAAATTACCATTCAAACGGACTGTTGAACATTTCTACAACTGTTATTATTTGAGGAGAAGCAACTAATTCCATCGATATTACCAAATCGTAGATATTCAGGTATCCCACTGCTCCCACATTAAACATGTTAAACCACAATTCACCTATGACGTAACTCTGAATATATATAATTTTCATCGATTAGCCACCAATACTATCTTTGTATGAGGATTCGTAGTACGGTCACCTGAAAACATTGTCGTTTCCACCATTAATGTCCAAAATGCATGAAAATAGTGTATTGAGCAAACAGTGCTGAAAAGTTTTCGAAGATGCCGTATAGAATAGCCCTATACCACAGTGATTTACCGTATACGGTCCCACGAGGGACAAAATGTACTGGCGATGTACTGGCGATGAAAAAAGACGTTTTCTGGTGGCGATGGGTGCCGATGTCGAGCGTGTGGTCCCACGAGAAAACACACACGCGATGTAATGACGAACTTTCGGGAAAGATTAGGGGAAGTATCACCAACATTTCGTCGACGATGTATCGGGGAAGATTCGGGGATTAATCGGCGTTTAGGCGGCTAACAGTTAGCGATGTACTGTTAGAATGGGCGATGCTCGGTGATCCTTCGGCGTGTGACAGACAAATATCTGCGATGCGTCGGGGGTCCTAATTTGGGTATCGCTCAAGCATCGAGAGGCTTAAAAAGCCTCGTGGAACCTACATTACGCCTAGAAATAAATATGTGCATGCACTCTGCTACTTGCACAGCTATGTACATGTATTATTATATATATATTATTTTACAGTATTGTAGCGTATTTGCCTATAGACATCTTCGCTGTGATATTGTAAAATATACTATATCATATAAAAAGTTTATTATTGATTTTGCTTTCACTGTTTAAAGCGACACAATCAGGCTAAATCATAAAAAAATCGGTAATATTATATTGGCTTCTTAATATGGCCATAAGATGTGGACGTGTCCGGAGCCTAGAATTGCGTTTTTTTAATTTTGTGTTGTGCATTTACCAGTTAAGCGAGAAATAAGGACGATATTTAATTTCGGACATGCATACAATGTCCAAAATAAGAAATACGGGATTTTATGGGTGCTTGGCTAACAGCTTCATCTCTTAGACTAGATACCGCGTAGTTACTTAGTTATCTTAGGTTTATGCATGCGTGTAGATACGCTTCTTTGCATACTTTCAGAATATTATTTACACTTTCAATTATGTATTTTGTATTTAACTCAAATACATACATACCTAGTAGTTACTTAGTTATCTTAGGTTTATGCATGCGTGTAGATACGCTTCTTTGCATACTTTCAAAATATTATTTATATTTTTAATTATGTATTTTGTATTTAACTCAAATACATACAAAGTAGATTTGCAGGCCTACTACAATGTACCCATTTGATGTGTCATATTCCCAGTTGGGATAATACCATTGACCTATACCAATTCTCTGGATGATACATAGGCAAGTGCGCAGTGAAGTAGCAATGTTGGACACAGCAGGATATAAATCCACGACACTATAAGGTTTAGTGTCAACCATGCTTTCAGCCACCATTAAAATACACCAGTTACGTCAGTCTATTGTTAAAATAGTATATTCGGATCTACGAATCTACTGCTATTTTGTACTGGTCAGGTCGGGCACAATATACAGGTTTAACCATGAAACCGCATGTCTGATTTTATGGTTCAATAGCCATACTGAAAATTAATTAGAGGTTTTCTATATCAAATCTTGGAACATCTGCACATATTTTGTGTATTTTAAGTCGAAGAAAGAACTAAATTGCAATAGGTTCGTAGATCCGAATATACTCGGCGCTATCGAATTTCGTTCTTTCTTCTTGACAGGCACTGTCAGCAGAATGATTTTCAAAAGCCTTTAACCCTTTCAAGCCTTAATTTACCATTGTAATCTTGCACTAGCCCATTGGGACTTGTAGTGGATGAAGATGACTTAAAGTGGGTGGCAAATGAAAAAAAATTAAAACGGTTCCATGAAAATTTTCGTTCTAAAACCCTGGGTGTAGGAAATTAGATCATTTTTCAAAGATGCAAAATTATGCTTTCATACATCATGAGGGTCTAAAGGTTTAAACTTGAGTATTTTATTATCCTAATTATTTATTGCTGTAATGCATAACATCAATCCCATGATGAATATAGGGGCCTACCTTTGAATTATTAGTATTACAGCGTAAATTTTCACGCAGATTTGGTAAGTGCTAATATAACCTTATTAATAACTGAAAGGAAACGTTTATACAGATAACCATTTTTCACAAAACTATGCTGTAAATATGTTATGAGTTGAATGTATTCAAGGGCTAGACCTACTAATACACACCACGTCACCAGACTGAAGGTATGTCAACTAATGCTTACTAGTACTTAGCTTTTATTTTGCATTCATTTTAGCTGGGACATGTGTCGAAATCTACCTGTTACTGAATGGCGGGGGATCAACTCTTAAACACCCAAGTTATTCAATTGGAATTTTCACTCACTTAAGTTGTGTCTCGCTGACGCGATTCACAACTTCAAGTGAGTGAACATTATTCAGATTTTTCAAAATGGAAGTCAACGATTTGGAAGGCGTGTTGATTGATGTCATGTTTTATCTTTAACATATTCAAAAGCTGGTACTTAATGTGCTAATACAAACTGATAAAAACGAATATAATTAGTGCTGACACTATCTAGTATCATTGATACGTTACAGGTAGACGTCGACTCATGGACCCTTTGATCTCCGCCATTATTAACATGTTTATGTCTCTGTTTTCGTTTTTTTATCTTTCTGTAAGCTATAGAATTAATAGATAAGATATGGGAGTTATTTGCCATTTGAAATTATATTATTTTATTAAATAGTATTAATTAGCATCGTAACTAGTTTACACACGTAATGATCTAATAACATCATTAAATATAAATAAATATTCACTACAGATAATTTAAAATTATCTTTTTCTTTAACCTTTTCTTTGTTACATATCATTACATACTTATAACAATACACATTTTCTATCTGTTATTTTCAAATGAATAAATATATTTTTAATTAAAACGTGGCATTTTTTTCCATTTTAATTATATCTCAGGTATCAGCTGTATTATTAACTTATCTTTACTATTATATGATTGGATGTGTAAATTTTTTCTACTCAACAAGTTGGGCAATATGTAATTAACTCTTTGTAGTAGTTATTTTACATATTTCATGTAGTTCGTGTATATTCAAACTAATACGAAAGGTTTTTTTATATTTGTTATATTACATGGTCGATCGTTTTAGGGGTATAATCGCAGACAGTAGCATATTATATATAGATACATATTATTATTATTTATTATAAATATAATCGATTATCCTAAACAATTTAAAAACAAATGTATGTCTGTTGTTTAATTATGTTAAATTATGTGTTAATTATGCGTACATAAACACATAAATATTTTCACATTGTAAACAAATATTGATATCATGGTATATCATGTTAACCCGTTACCCTCCATGTTATATAATTACATCACCCACTTGAAGTTGTGTCTCGCTGCCGCGACTCACAACTTCGAGTGGGTTAAAAATTGTGATATCAGTTTAAATTGAGACGAAATTACATTTGCAAATCTTGATGTTTAAAGACACATTTAATTTCCACTAAAAGTAATTTGTTCCACTAATAAAACGAATTAAAACGCTTATTTAAGGCGCTTATAGTTGTAATTTGCGGTAAAAAGGTTTGATTGTTGTTCTGCTAATAAAACGAATTTTAAATAATTATAATCGTCATCAGAGATGAAAAGGTTAAGTGTTGTTCTGGTGTTTATAGGTGATAAAGGTACAGAGGATGCCCCTCCGCCTCAGGATGTACCTCAGCCTGAGGAAGATGAGGATATAGAGGCTGAGCCAAGCAGCCCACACCATACAGTACCACATGGAGGAGAGCTATGATCAATCATCTCACCATAGTAACCTAAAGCGCTGAAATAATTCTTTATATAAATCAAGACTTAGTTAGCTATTTCTGCTTCATTTGATCCCCTATGTTATGGGCCTACGGCCAGTATAAATATTTCACTATTTCAGTGAGGGGATCGTCTATAGACGTCAGATTCTGACGTCTAAAGTCGATCCCCGCGCTGAAAGGGTAATAATGTGTCCGCTATAACTATCATCTACCGTCGTAGAACGTTTCACTAGATCTAGTCTTGGTGCTGTTATCTTATTGTCCCGGCTTGTTATGAACCTTATTGACGCGATCTGACTTCATACTTTATCCGCTCTAATAAAAAGTTTCACCGACTTGAAGTTGTGCCTCTCTATCGTGACCTACAACTTCAAGAGGATGAAATGTTCATATTTGTCTATCAATTGAACATAAATTTATTTCACAAGAAAAGGTATGTGACTATGATAAAAATATTGAAAATGGCCGCAGTGGTGATTAGCGCTCAAAGGGTTATATACCACTGCTAGTCAGCATACATGTAGAGGTAATTAGAATGTGAAGGCAGATAAAAAAGATTCAGCTAACTTTTGTGCCTTAGCACGGGATGAATTTGCCAAAATACTTGTCTGACCCACCGCACGTCGCACCACATTTCTCGACAATAATAATAAGCTAAATATCGCTATTGCAATCACATAACTAGGTGCACACCAGATAAAGTAGCTCATGACATACATCCGTCTGGCTTGATATTTACTTTAAAAGGAAGTGAAGTAAATAGAACAGCCAGATAACTGGTCTAGGAAATATTAACTGTTTCAATGCTATGATCATGCAGTGCGCAAACACATTGAATCATGTCATTTGCTTATTATAATCCCATATAATGTTACATAATATAATACACCCATGTGATTTGTGTATCACTTGTGACTGTTGTTACTCCCTGGTCTAACTATAATATGTCATAGCACAACTATAGTCATAAGGACATGGCAGTCTGCTGACACGTGTGTTCAACCAAATTGTCCGCCGGTAGGAAATTATGCGAAATAAATTATACAAATTCAAGCAATTTTAGTCACTTGAAGCTGTGGATCGCGAAACACAGCTTTTAGTGACCGAAAATTTGAGTTTAATTGTTCAGTGCTATAGGTCTTAATGTATTTTCGCTCATCTGAACAGATCATCAAAACATTTCAGCTCAAATCCGGTTTAACGGTCACCCACGGACCACGGTACACGGACATTTACAGAAGCATGCAAATAAATTTCAAGCCTGATACTTAGATAATTATTGTATTACAATATCATGGTGAGTATTTTTCCCACCAAGTGTTGAATATTAGGCTATTGTTTCTGTTATGTTTTATTGATATCATGTACGTCTTTATGTTTGTATATGTACTTATGGAGAGTTCGATATAAATAATTAATTGTTAATCAATTATATAAAAATCGACAACATTTTTTTAAAGCAATCAATATGTTTTTGCCTTAATTGAATCTTTTGAAAATAAATAGCCAGTTTTTTATTCTATTTTAGCAAATTATTTTCAATGTATTGATGTAATTATCTCACGATAATGCTCATAAGGCGAGTCATGTCTATTAGTCAATGGCCTATGATTTAAAACCTGTATTTTCTAAGAACAGTTATGAGGATATTTGAAGATTTGATAGAAAAAAGGAAATAATTGTTTTCAAAGCCATACAGGCATACGTTTTTATAGCTTGTTTGATACAAAATTGAACATGATATTATATTCTTCGTGTTTTTTATATTTTTCAAAGGCACATGTACTTGCCGCGTATATCATATTTCAGCATGTGATGAATATTTTTTTTTGTATGTGTCTTATAACGTGTATGGACATTATCGTCCCATCAAATGAGAATTAGAATAATTTCACCTAATTGTAGTGTTTGATGATTAAGGCTACGTAGTCATGTTGATCATTGTTATTCCAGAATGACGTCAAAGTCGATGAAAATAATATTATATTCCCGAATTCATCTTACAGCAATTAAAATAAAAAGAGAACACTGTACTGGTAGATTCACCTTACAAAGCTCACATATCAGCGGTTTGCATGTGTTGTATCGAGTTATATATCGTCGGTAAAGCGTAAATTATATTCGATTTTTTTGTAAATTAGGTTAAAAATTATGTACGTAGAAGACCACAAAATTATTTAAATATATCGTTTGCCACTCGAATAGGAACATGTATTTTGTATCTTTAGTATCACCTGTAATATGGAGAATTGAATCTATTCACGTTATTATTATTATTCTCGTATTGTCACAAACTCACAGCTGTTAATATACAATGCAGTTTACAGGTTTTGTAAAATGGTTGTGAAATAAATTGTCATTTTCTATGAAAGTGTCGGTGGTTATTCAATTCGTGTCTGGATTACAGCATCATCTTAATTACGGTAATTGAATTGTGGGCTTTGAAGGATGAAAGGTTTTGGTG
Source organism: Flabesymbios commensalis (assembly GCA_964017125.1). Classification (NCBI taxonomy): domain Eukaryota; kingdom Metazoa; phylum Annelida; class Polychaeta; order Terebellida; family Flabelligeridae; genus Flabesymbios; species Flabesymbios commensalis. The sequence goes on from OZ024904.1 coordinate 13,989,223, forward strand.
TAAGCCTAGTTTTATAGTGAAACCCCATTAAAACGTGTTCAAACTCATCTAATAGAGTTACATCATATGTATAACACTGGCGGTCTGTGACCAGCCACGACAATATTTACTCCTTGTTTACTCCTTGTTTACTCCTTATGTTTACTCCTTGTTTACGGGTGGACGGGACAGTAGCATTTTTAACTGTGAAAAGTGAATAATCTAGTCACTCAGAGACTGCAAATATCCACCGAAATTAATGTTCGTAATCCGGATCCGGCTCGTAATCCGTATCATCCCCAAAATTTAATGGGTTGGTCCTTGGCCCGAGACACACCTCTTCTAAAAGTTTCATGCAATTCCTTGCGATCTGGATCGGATGCGGATCGTAATCCTCGATCCGGATCACATCACAAAAAAATAATCGATTGTTCCGGGGCCCGAAAAAGTTTCATGCAAATCCGTTACTACCGGTACTTTTAGATATCTGAGGGACCGACAAGCAAACAAACGAACACGAACAATAACATAGGCCACTATACGTTCCTGTTGGAGGTAAACTAGAGCGAATAAAATAACCCCGTGACAGGTTGTAGCGCTAACCCGCACTAATATCATTCTGATAGACCAAGTGACGGCATCACAGCTCATCTGCTAATATATTTTTATGTTATAACGATTATTTAACAGTCAGAAATGAAAAGCGAAAGACATTGTTACCTTCATTACAAAGGTGAACAACAGAGATTGCCATGATATTTAAATAAAGTAGATGGGTCGGTATGCTTCACTGAATCAAAATATTTATGTTACTGTCTGCAGAACCCACTCTGGACGTTGACCATGGTGCGCATGCGTGCCGTTGTATTGGGCGCCGTGAGATCCAAGAAAACCTGCGCATATATCCACAGAGTCTAGGACCCCTATGTAATATTGAAATCTTGTTATGAAAATCATTGTGGAGGTAAATAAATGTATCAAAAGTTAAATGCCGGGTAGGCCTTCTCTTAAATTGTGCATTAATATTATGTAGAATCAAATTGTGACACTGTATTGTGTTAACATTAAATATTATGTATTATTTAATTGTGCAATGTACACTAAATAATATGCATAATGCATAGTTGTTGAACAACATAATGCAACGATGAAAGATGAAGTAAAGGCTTGGGTTCAGTTACTGATATTACCCACCATTTCTTGTCAACTTATAAAATAGGTCTGTTGTGACGTCATAATTATCAGTATGATTATATATATGTTTTCACTTAGAGCCTATAGTTTGTTACGTCATAAATTAAAATTTTCACGGTTTCTATCCCCATGACTTTTATAATGTGTCTGAGAGTTTCGGAATCCCCACAGTCATGTTACACCTCAGAGCATTGTGAAACTTTAAACTGATATGTTCCGCAACGATGGGAGCGAACAACAACGCAATATACGATGTCAAATAAACAAATATTATCTTTGCAAATATTAATATACTAGTATATATATATATATATATATATTATATAAGCATTAGTCATTTTCTGTCCCTGAATGAGAAAAGGCTGATTAAGTATATTACAACCAGTATAGTTATTGTGGCTAATAACGTAGTATATCAAGAAGAGATTAGAAGCTCAAGCCACAGACTATTTTTATAATATTTGTGTTTAACCAACGCAATTTCCCGCGTGACGTCCCGCGCGCGTCGCGTCGGTTTTTCAAACACACTATTTGATCATAGCCACAACGTACCAGCGCGACGACGTGCGCGAGCGCGATAGGCAACGCGATCATTTTCAAAACTGTTATATTTTCGTCGTGCCGGTTGTCGCGCCTCACATGTGTGAACAGTCACGCGATTTTCGCGTCTGTGTTTTAGATCACATGAAAATCTCATACAGCTATATCATACCGTTGGGGGGGGGGGGGGTGGGGGGGCTAGATAGACTGTCAAAAAAGTACTAAACCTGTATAGATAATAATATTATGCAACATGAATAATAATCGGAATAATTTCGTTTCTTGAATTCCTTTGACAAGCTAGTCTAGTTGATCGACTTCCGTGAAAGATTGATTTATATTTTGTGCTCCATTTGTGCTTTATATCCAGAGCAGCATCATCTGAAGTTTGATTGTTATTTCTTTGGGCATGCCATAGAAAAGCATTATATCAAATGGAATGAAAAATCATCTATAAATATCAAGAAACGGTTTTATTCATGTTATGATACAATATGTACATACAATGTATATATATTTTATGGGCAATCCGTGCACTCTTCAATATATACAGTGCAACCAGTACATACTGAACAAGCTTTGCCCAGCAAACAATGTTGGTACAATGTTGGGCGAGCGTCGAAGACGATGGGCCAACATTGTACCAACGTTGTCTGAACGTCTCTTGTATGCTTGCCACTTGTGTCTTTACCGTAATGATTCTTTGGTCCAGAATTAGTTATACTAAAACAATACTAATTATATCTTCGCTCCCCCAAATGTATTATAAATTGTATTATATTAATTGTATTATTCTTTGTATATTGTATTATTAATTGAGCTTGTCCTCGAACTGGTTATTAGCAGCCTGCAGTAAAAATTTAAGCAAGATACATGAGCATTTTTTTAAGCTATCGTGCCCACAAGTTCTGAATATTGACGTAAACTGTGAAAAATCTGTCATTTTTAATCTTTTTTCAACTTGTCTGTGAACGGGTCATTCGTAACATGCATAACACATTACGGCAGGATACATGAAAGGCTTTTGAAGTTATCGCGCCCACAAGGTCAAATTATTGACGTAAAATCGCAATAGATCCTCCATTTAAAAAAAAAAATTCCACCCATTATCGAACTGTCCGAGAACTTGTCACATATAACATGCACAACAAATTTGAGCAGGATACATGAAAAACGTTTGAAGTTATCGCGCCCACAAGGTCAAATCATTGACGTAAAATGCGAAAAATCACAATATATCGGTCATTTTGAATTTTTGTTCAAACATTATTGAACTTGTCCGAGAACTGGTTACTAGCAACATGCAGAACAAATTTGAGAATGATACATGAAAAACTTTTGAAGTTATCATGCTCACAAGCAAATGTTAACACCAACGCAGATACTGGACTTCAATTGCAATAGCCCACCTTTTTTAATTAAAAGGAGGGCTAAAAAGGGCATGTGGTGCACTAAGGGTTAAACCGAGGGAGCGACAAGGTGATCTGACGTCCTGCTTGTTATGCAATGGTAAACAGGTAAAGGTGCGAATACTAAATTGAGTGTTGGTAACACTTTGTGTATAAATTAGGTGGTCAATATAATACAAAATGGCACGTGTATATAATAAAATTAAAATAAATAGTGTACTACAGTTTAATTGCAGTAAATCAAAGGTATTGCGCTTCCGGAAGGCAAGGTACAGTTATCTAAACAATGTTTTCAAGTTTGGCAATGACAAACACAATAGACATCCCAGCAAATATACATTCAAATCATGCGGGCTTAACCCTTTTAAGCCTAAATTTACCATTGTCATCTTCGTCCACTACAAGCCGCGAATTGCTGTCGCAATTCTCGACTTGTAGTCGATGAAGATGCTTTGATGTGGTTTAAAAATTAAAGAAAATTGCCATGTATTGGTAAACCAGATTCATGGGAATATTCATTCTACAACCCTTGTTTGTAGAAAAATTAGGTCTGTTTTCAGGGATGTAAAATGATGCTTTAATGTACCGTGAGGGCTTAAAGGGTTAATGTTGTTACATCGTCTGCGATCTATTAAATGTTGAAAATAAATTCACGAGATAAAGTCGTTTAATAATACCATTTGGTGCAATGAAAAATACGATTTATCATTTATTGATATATTATTGAATATGCAGCACGGGTTGCGAAACTGAACATAATAAATAATACATAACCGTTTTACTGGGAACATGTTATCCTACATCTATATTATCTTCTGTGGGTTGGTTTTATGCGGGTTTTTATTGTTCTTGTTATACTGCATGACATGTGGGCTGTGATCAGGGTGGTAAAATAGTGATTCACAAGTAAAGAGGATAGCTGATTGAATATATTTAAAAAAACGCAAAAAATATGAATTATTATCTAAATTTTATTGCATAAACAGTATATACATTATGTCAATATGACATATTTGGTACAATTTCACACGTACTGCGTATTGACTGAATCATGCGAAATTATCGTGAAAAGTGTTTACAATAGTCTCTTCGACAGTAACCGAATACAAATAAAGACAAACAAACAAAAACCAGAAAACCTATATCATGTAATATAGTGCACAGCTATTAACTATGTATACCGTATTATACCATAGTGAAAATAATAATATAATAGATCAGTTCATGATTGTCACTTATATATGTCTGGCATGTCGTTATGACCCGTCTTGTCTATTTTCATGACTATATTTTCTTGTATGAACTTCACAACAGTAACTTGTACCCGAGTTTAAAATCTTCATTGCCTACATTTCATGTCATCACGTAAAATTGATGATAATTATTTTGCATTCCTACAGCAATTTTCTGGATAATGTAAAATTTAATGCAGATTAACATCACCCAGTCTACTCAATTGTGTTACGGAAATATGCTCTTATTAGAGATTATGTCCATTATATATTTATACCCATTTAAGACAACTCGAAAAAATGCAGCAATATGATATTGACTCCAACAACCGGCTAAATCGTGTATATTGTTGGTTAATACCGCTGATGCTGCATTATTACTGTCTACATTCCATCGTAGTCACTGTTCAGCAAACACAAAAAATGGACCCAATGCTGAATTATTGTTGGGCCAGCGTCGCAGACGGTGGATCAGCAATGAACCAACATTAGACCAATACATCTTGTTTGCTGTGAAATTGTTTGGGGAACAGGAGTCCCCCCTACTTTGGCACTGACGGCGCCCACAGATAACATTTGGTAGCAGGAGGCACCCGTCGGACGCTTCTCTGACGAATGGCGCACTCATTGGCTTTTGGTGTTCTCGAGATACCCCGATAGTTACTACATTAATGGGTTATTTCAATATTGTAGTGGTACTGATCTCATACTATTTGGAATCAGACGCTCTAATGTTGAAACTAAACATTAGTGTGAATCATTGAAACACGATATATCGAGCAATATATTACAAAAAAAGTATGTTTTACATAGAAACATGAACAATATTAAAATCAACCATAAAATGATAGTGATATTCATATTCCACATTTATACATAGCAGCTTTCAAATATCTAAACAAAAACCTGAACAAAATGACACAAAAATAGGTGTGCTCCATTTTTTATACATTTATATACTAAAATATTATCTTTGGTGGAAACATTATAACTACTACAGACAAAAAAATGTTCTTCATTGTCGATAAATTAATCAAATAGACCCGTTTCGTTAATTGTTGTCTTATCTGTGTAGTATTCAAATCTTCAGTCATCACCGTGATTCAGGCTGAAATATAGTACAGATAGTTGTTATGACTATTATCAACGTATTGCATATATAATTGACTTTCTTTATATAAGATATAGTTCTAAATGGGAAATAATAATCTAATGATCCACATATATTTTATGTTATATTCAGTGCTGGGAAATTAAAGACGTCAAAATAGTTATTAATACGCACTTGGTAAATTGAAGTGCGTTTAATACATATTACACCCTCTGGCTTGAGCGATTTAGCCACTAATTTTGCAAGCCTGAGTTATAGTTTTGTAATATAAATAAAGCATTAATCATAGACTATCAAATAATATTTAATCAACCAGAACCGTTGAGCCAACGACGCAGACCATGGGCCAACAATAAAACAGCATTGGGTCAACGTCTCTTGTTCACACAGCCGTTGCACCGGAAGTGTTTTTTTCTAAAAATAGTTAGGATGCAGTGTGACTGTTCATTATTATGACTGTAGATAATACAACAGCCCTACCAGCACATGCAGCTCCGTAATGCAAATTAGCATCAGGGAGAATTATTTATATTCGTTGTCGTTCATCTTTCACATTGCCCTTGACCTAGAAATGAAATGAATCGGGCTTTTGGCCACTTTTGTGCACATATAGGCTAAATTCGGCCAGGAGAACCTCCTGAGGATGGTGAGATGAGTGAGATGACACTGCCCTCCAGACACAGGATTCGAAATTAAAACCCTGGAGGTCTGAGGTAGAGCACGCTACTTTTCGGTCGCGGAGGCTCCCCACAATACTGAGTTCTAGGAGTGGATAGGGAAGAAACATTTTTGTTTCTTACAAACCGCCGAGACCTGGAAACGAGCCCCGAACTCTAGCGTGAAAGGCAGCGGTGCTAACCACTACCCTAGGGCCCCCGCCTGCCCTTGACCTAGAAGGCCATGGAGTTTTGCTGCCACCCAGTAATTATTCCGTTAGATTGACCAGTTTGTTGAAGCCGAGTGGAAATCTGTTAAGATAACACATAACATCTGGCTGATGGAACAAAGATTAGCCAAGGCTACCCAGGGAATCATTATAAAAGTAAATATGGTGTCAATGTACTCACAAAGTAGACATTGGTAATGTGATGTTAGTGTACTCTCAAAGTAGACCTTGGTGAATGTGGTGTTAGTGTAGTCTCCTCACAAATTAGACCTTGGTAAATGTGGTGTTAGTGTACTCACAAAGTAGACCTTGGTGAATGTGGTGTTAGTGTGGTCTCCTCACAAATTAGACCTTGGTAAATGTGGTGTTACTGTAGGCTACTCGCAAAGTAGACCTTGGTGAATGTGGTGTTAGTGTAGGCTACTCACAAAGTAGACCTTGGTAATGTGGTGTTAGTGTAGGCTAATCACAAAGTAGACCTTTGTAAATGTGGTGTTAGTGTACTCACAAAGTAGACCTTGGTAAATGTGGTGTTACTGTAGGCTACTCACAAAGTAGACCTTGGTAATGTGGTGTTAGTGTAGGCTAATCACAAAGTAGACCTTTGTAAATGTGGTGTTAGTGTACTCACAAAGTAGACCTTGGCGTCATGTTTCCCGAGTTGAGCGGCAGCCAGGGCAGTCAGAGGCGCAGAATTACCGTAACACAGAGTTGTTCTCCTATCCGTTATGTCAACACCAGCTCTGGTAAATTCTGTAATATAAGTGTATGTGCTTATATTTGAAGATTACCACTTAAGTGAATATAGGTGCATGTACTTATATTCGAACATAAAAAATACATTTTAAGTTCCTTTCAAATTCATTAATATTGTAATTATTTTTGATTTATTTCAACCAAAAATAATTTAAAAGTGATTGCTACTTTGACGTTTTGAACTGTCGTCGCATGATATGGATCATTTCTCTCCTAGTAGGGCGTACTATACTACCGGTAGGTTGGTGGGTGTATTACCGTGTGCCAGTTCCCTTTTGCTCTTCATCAGAGTGTATTGTTCAGGCATTCTTTTCAACAGGTTGGTGAACGGCAAGTTGATACAGCCTGGTGTGTTGTCCTGTTGTATGCGGGACGATGCATGTTTCTCTCCAGAAATATTTTGAACTAAAACATGTATATCTAAATATATCTATAAATAGATACTGAAATTATAGTACATAGCTTTGTAGCAGAAAAAAAGTATCCTAGAATTTTTAGTTTGCATAGAATAGTTTGATTTCCTATAGGTTCAACCACAAAATGTATTATACTATATATTTTAAAGAAAAATGCACTAAATTTATAAACATTAGAGAAGCAAAAATACGTTAAAGTGCCCATTCCCTGTATTACCAGTAACTGGAAATATTAAAATACTGTTAATAAAACCAGTGAAAGACCTCAGCTAACGGTACTATAACCGTTTCAAAAACAGCTACACCTCCTATCACACGAAGATCCCAAAATGTGTGATTGCGACACAGGTGTCATAACTCTTGATTTCATTTTCTAGATAACGGGCCTATAACTATCATGTCTTCATATAATATCCAATTGGCGGCCATTTCGATGTCGATGTGTTCATTTCATAGTTTAGAGTATGAGCATGTTAACTTGGCAGTTTTAAGATATTTGTTTCACCCCCTTTCAAAATAAAACAATGGCTGTCGTGACCTAATTTTCATCCACTTTGGGAAGGTGACCATGGTGACCATCAGTGAAAACCACTTGAGGTGTTAATTTCCGATGAAAATGTTGACTGTAACCAACTAGTAACGTGTAATGACGAGAAAAAGTGCGGATAAAAAACAAAGGTCATACAGGTCATATAAACGTCAAATGTGAACTAAAGCAAGGTTTACATGGTTCACTTGCATGTGAAGTTGGGTTTACATTCCAGTAACGTGAAACAATTTATGACCCTAATAGTGCAGAATAAATGGACGGACGGACTGACGACCAGCAGGATGCACCACGTAAATAATTATAAGAATAAAAATAATTAAGTTCTTATATAGCGCTACACAAAACACATGACATATTATCTGGTGTGCTGTACAATCAACTACACTCGGAAGCACTATGAATAATACTGTTCAAACAAATATGTTCTCAGTTTGACCTTGAACCGGTCATATACAGGAATTTTTTTTATGTTTTCCGGCAGACTGTTCCACCACTCCGCTCCTAAAACACCACGTAAATACAATGGACTCTCAGCCAAAATTTTGTTGAGGCATACAAAAACATTGAATATAACTATTTCGATTTGAAGCCTCAAGTGAAATATTTAAGAATGAATTTGGTTTCAGATCACTTTATGTGATTACCGCCAATGTTGACAAGATGCTGGCATTGATCTTTGCTTCCTGTTTGCTGGTTATTTTGCATGTAGCCCGTTGGCATTCTGTGAATTCTTTGAATAAGGACGTACCTGTCAGTGGTTTTATGAGATCTTCTTGGTTGTTGTTTGTGATTTCCACGTTGATTATCTGAGCAGACTCCGCCATATCACCGTGTGTATGTATCAAGTCATGTCTGGGTGTCATGGTAACATCACCATCCTGTATGTGGGCAAATGAAACGAAATGAATGTGGGGGAACAAATCGGTATTGAAATTACAAAAACAAACGCCTTTAGCATGTTTATTTTAAAATAATTTCTAAATTGCGCACATATTTAAAGGTACAACATCTTACGATCATTCTGCTGGCTGGGTAAAACGGTAGACGTCAGATCCTGACGTATAAAGACGGTCCCTGTACTGAAAGAATTAAAATATTCACGTACCCGGTATATAATGACCGTAGACCCATAACATATGTATTCAAATGAACCGGAAAGAAAGTCATTTATGAAGATTTCAAATTGAAAAAACCCCTTTAGTCTCCATTTTTTTAAAGTTTAAACAAGAATAATTCAGCGTTGAACGGGTCAGGTTAAGTAAGCTTACCCTGATGATGTTTTTGTCTTCTGCGCCGTCAGCCACCGGCATGCCCTCCACTAGCCATTTAGCCAGACCTCCATTCACTACCGACACACGTTTGTGACCCAATGCCTGCAAAAAACAGATATGTGCATGTAGTGCTACCATATTTAATTCACTTACGTTTATATATAGTTGCAGAGTTTTTTTCCAAAATTTTGTTTCACCATGTGGCGGTATAATGAAAACGGTTATAAGCTTTTCTTTATTTTACTGTTTGCCTAAACATATTTATGCTTACTTTGGTGTCATACTGTTTAGGTATTGAGGCGCGTAATAGATTTCTTGCACACCTGCCACAATAGCAATGCAGATTATACAAGATTATAAATACATCTTAGAATTTTCAATAATTATATTAGAAAGGCAAGCTAGCTAGGGCCCGCGTCTACCCAGGAAGCACATACCCTCGACCAATGTTGGATTAATGTAACGACGGCCCAACATTTATAGGTCAAGATCTCGTGTTTGCTGGGTAGACGATAGCGGTCTACAATGGATCATGTGCAAACGGTGTGTGAGCCTTCAGGCGAACACTTTGTTCATTGGATATGTGCGGTATTTTCCCATATCGCACGAAAAATGAACCTTTTTATTTTCTCACGCGATCAAGTCACACATGACATAGCTGCCATAGATTGCAGTTCAAACTACAGCTAGAGTGCGATATGGGCTGATACCTATATACGTTTCATAGTGAAAATCATTGCGCAGAGTATGAGAAAACTGTGTAATCTTACGCGGAAGGTCCACCACGTTCTTGATGAGGCCAGCATTGTACCCCGATCATACAACACAATATGGTGATCATTGTTGATTCCCAAATTCCGCAAATATTCAATAAAATGGTCTGTTTCCGGTAGATGTCGTGAGGTCTTGGATGGCAATCTCACGCAGTCATTCAGGTCAAAAAATGTCGCCTCTGGGATATGTTTCCTGTTAAAGTGAAGTACGAAGAGAAGAAATAGCTTAAACATCTCAGCAAATGTATTTAAAAAAAACATATTATTCATGTACTATTTATGTACTATGTATTATCATATTATGTATTATCAGAAATGCATAAGAGAGAATGCATTTCTGGTATTATGCAACAAAACTGTTGGTACTATCAATATTATGATACTATCCATTTTAATATTATATTATTCTTTTGTGTGCATATAACGATGATTGTAGAGAAGGTCAGTTATAGTATTCGTTTTGAAATAGATACTGGAAGGTATAATAACGGTATTTATTGGGATATGCGATGGGAAAATGTAGTTGACACTTTTTTCACCTAAATCTACTGTACAAATCTGCCGTGAAATATGCTCTCCCAGCTGCCTCAAAACCTACATGACGGTTTAGAGTTGCATGACCATGATGAACCGGATCCTAATTTTACATCATTATCTCAACTATTAAATTGTTCTAATGTATTTTGCATGAAAAAAATGCATATTATCTTCGCAGGGATGAAAAATACACTAGTAGTATTTTTTTATTGCAGGTTTTTCTTTGGTAATTTCAAAAAATATAATAAAAATACTTTTACATGGAGTAGAACAATCTCTTATTGTTTAATAATTTTAAATTCCATTTCGGAGGTATCATTATCATGATTAGCTGAAAGACACATACAAAATGACACAACTTTTATATTAGTCAAAAAATCAGAAGTAATTGTAGCCTACGTATTTAGTAGGTTTACTTTTTGAGATTTAATTCTAAGAGAAAACGTGGAGGCATATGTCACTGTGAAACATTTTTACTTTCTTACTTGATGAATTGTTTTCTTCCAATTGTAGGAGCTCCCCAGCTGGTGTCCAACAAGCGTATCTGTGTGCCTGTACTGGATGTCAGCTGTGACTTCAGCCAGTTGGTGCTGACGAGCGGTGGAACTTTAGCCAGGTGATTCATGATTCCGGAGGCGGTTATGATAGCTTTGTGTGTATGTGAGAAAGACTATTCCGTGGCCAATTTTAGATCGCTCCAGCAAGATTAGTCATCTCTGTTACCTGTTTGAAAAAAAAGAGAGAAATATTAAAATGTAACTTTCGTCCTACTCTAAACTGCTAAATCACCGTACAAATTGTATCTGTGAAAATAACTACAATGGGATGACATGTCCTGTGAAGTATGAGTTGGGGATTCACAGTAACAAAACATGAAGTCAGCTCTGCACAATAGTGTTCGGCTGATCAAGGAGGTTATATGGATATACATGTATAACCTTCTTGGGCTGTCTGATAAAGCAATCGACATGTGTAGTGAGAACATGGTTCAAGTGGCAAAAAGCATGTCACTCACACGAAAAGACGCGACCATTGCCAAATAAATTCGTCAGCTCGATAAGCAAATATACTCCGTTATATTCCGTTGATAGATAAGCCAGGTTGTGGATATGCTGCTTGTTGATGCACAGAACGTGTAACTTCTTATCCTATCATTAAAATACACCCGCGACGTCAGACTATTGTTAAAACTGTAGATTCGGATCTACGAATCTACTGTTACTTTTAATACTGGCCATGCAGGCCGGCACAATATGTACGGGTTTAATCATGAACCTGTATGGCTTATGTTGCATGATTTAAACATGCAACTAAAAATTGAGGTTTTCGATATCAAATCGTCTAACAAATGTCACTTTTTTGCGCCTATTTTAAGAGTATTTTAAGTCGAAGAAAGAACTACAATTTGTTGATCCAAATATACTCGGCGCTGCAGCGCGAATCGTACATTTGAATCTACGAATCTATCGAATTTCGTTCTTTCTCCTTGACTTAATCATGTTGATAGTGAAATAGGAATTGTCTATCATTCAAGTCTTCAAGCCTACACCGAGCACGGTGTATGTTGTCCTCAAACTAGACACCGATAACACGTGAGTCTCAAACTGCCAAAAACTCACCACACAGGTGTCTGTCTGCACCCACCCCTCCCCCTGTATGAGATGTTTGGTGTTCTGTAAAATTAAAACGAGGGTGTCGGCACGGATTGCCAGCTGAGATAGCATTGCATGGACGGACGTCACACTTTGCAATGCAGGGGGTGTACTTCATTCAAACCCTGCACGCAGGACCTACTATGTTTATTTTAAGTCGCAGAAATAACTCAACTACGATAGATTCGGCGATCTGAATAGCGCCTCGTACATTCAGATCTACGAATCTATCAAATTACGTAAGTTCTACTTGACTGAAGAGTCACACAACAAAGTGGGCCCATGTGGTAAAGACTATGCTGGTAGGATTCACCTGAATTTATCACCTATTCGCCAAACACCATGAACATGAAACACTTCTACGTATGGGCCACACAATTGTTGACACAATGATCAATAAGGCTAATAAATGAGGCTACACATACATCTATGAACCCAGAGCTTGGTTATTCTAAAATAAAAATCCAGGGGCTGCACTTCCTTTTATGATAACTTTCTACACACCTCCCCTCCCCTGTCTCAAACCTCGGCATCCCCCCCCCCCTCCACTGATTATAATAACAGTAAAAGTGACATGTGGAATACATTCTTATATGAGATTGGTCTGTGCCTTAATTTCTAACGTCCGTCTAACGCTATAACATTTGCCAAATAAAGTCACTACAAATTTGTGGATGCATGACTGTATCGACACAAAACATGTGCAAGGCGCAAACTCTGCTGGTTTGATATTGGGACAGCGTCGCAGACGATGACACAACATTAACCCAGCATTGGGCCAACCTCTCATGTTTGCTGGGATAAAGTGTTGGAATGTGATGCATTGTGATAAGAGAATATGAGAAAAGATAGCGACGGATTATTATATTGCCGAGCTCGCATAATCATGATAATAATAAGAAAAGTTGAATACATGGTTTGGTTTTGTAGTCTTCTAGTATAAAGGTTTAGACGACAGTTACACGCCTCGAGTTTGGTTTGTGACATTATTTCCAATAATAATTATAATACTTCAAATAAATATTGATTATTTAAACGATCTATATGTATACAAACCGGGCGGGTCATATACTAAACACTTTATGTTAAAATTATTATATATAGCGCTATCAACGAAATATCAATAAAACAAAAAGTTCAGATAATGGGCCTAATATGGTTGTGTAATATTAAAGAGCAATATATTAAGTGTATTTACAAATTGACTGATGATATATAAATAATAATACAAACTGGGGGGAATATGGAAAAGTAGGAATATATTTGGTAGCAGTCATATGCAAATATAATATATATACAATATCTAATTAAGGGCTTTGATGTTTCAAATTGCCACATAATAACACTTCCGGTGCGGGGACTTTGTATATGCCTATGATTCAACAACTGGTGCATACATGACCAAATAAGAACAACTAATGATAATGAAACTGGATATTTCTAGCTGTGTAATCTAAGCTGATATGGTAATGACTTCAGAATTACATAACCCATCTGGCCTAATGTCCAGGCCGATTACCTAACAATATGCTAATGATTTTAAGATTATACAACCCATCTGGCCGATCACCTAACAAGCTGATAAGCTAATGATTTTAAGATTGTTTATAATGACCTGAATTGTCGGCTCGGTTTGCTACTCATTTTTGAACTTATTTAAATTTTATTATGTCCCATTGTTTCTTACACAATCACAAAGAGTCCCGGGGAGGGTCATCTTGAGCTATTCAAATTCTGGTGTTCAACCCTTAGGCTGTCCAAAGATGTTGTTATGTTATGTGAAATTTCTTGCGATATGGTCAATGCTTAAATATCTCAATAAATTATCAAAGGAGATTTACCGCCATATCTATAATGCGTCAATATTAAATGATTATTGTGTGACGTCTACATTCCAAGGGGCTATCTGCCATTAGCAATCTATGAAAAGGGGATGTATTTCATCAAAAGGGTTGTGGGGAAAATTATATGGCCACTTTAATAGGAAATTTTCTATGGTTTTAAAGGTTTTAACAACTAAAACGTCCTGCAATGTCAGGCGTCACAGTACGTCTCAATGTGGTGGTTGCAAAGTTAGTTTTCAAATTCAATGAATTTGCAAATCTATAGTTTTGAACTAATGAAACATTTAATTACGTCGTTAATTGGTAATATTGGTGATAAATTTCGAGCAAGTGGGACGGGTAATTTCTTGCTTTTTTTGCATGTTTTTAATGGTTTAACTTTTAAAGCTTTTACATTTACCCATCTGTAATCACCATCTGTAAATAAAACTTCGTCCGAATCATCACCAGAGTCAATTTCGTAATTCGATAAATCTGAATAATCTGGTGTATCATCATGATCATGTCAGCCTAACATGTTAACCCTTTAACCGCCAAATTATTTAATTTGATTTTCACCCACTTGAAATTGTGTCGCGCTGACGCGATCCACAACTTCAAGTGACTGAAAATTATTCAGATTTGACAAAATGGAGGTCAACTCTTTTCAAATCTTGCTGGTTGATGTCACATTTTATCTTCAACATATTTAAAATGTGGTACTTAATGTGTTAATAAAAAATGAAAACCCGAATATATATGCGGCACCGGTGGTTAAAGGACTAAAACTATCTTCCTCAACTTACCTTTGTCGATGTCCGTGTCTACAGATTTTCCTAACGATTCACCTACTGTTCTCTTACCATTCTCTCACCAATTCGACCATATTTTCCATACGACCCATTAACAAAGTGGTAGATAGGATCCCTTTAACAAAGTGGCAGATACGACCCTTTGATAACGAGGTGACCATATATTCACGACGACGACTCGGTTGTTCTTGTATTAAAGCGCTGAATTAATTTGTAAAAAACATCGCACCCAAAGGATTTTTTTCAATTTGAAATCATCATAAATGTCTTAGTTAGCTTTTTCCGACTCATTTGAATACCTATGTTATCTGGTTATGGGTCTACTGTCATTAGAAATATGTTCACTCTTACAGTGCGGGGATCGACTTTAGTCGACAGAATCTGACGTCTGAAGACGTCAGATTATGTCGACTAAAGTCGATCCATGCACTGAATAAGGGTTAAGTGACCCCTGGCCGAATGCAGGACATATATATCCAAGTGAGCTAGGAAGTCAAAGTGAGTGGGTGGTCATTATACGCCGAGTAAATATTGTGGGCCCACACACATGCGCTGCGTGGTCAGCGTCCACAGGAGTGGGGTCCGCCCCAATATAAATTTTATGATTCAAAGAAGCAAAACGACCCAGTTGCTTTTAAAAAACGGTCCACGTTTACCTTCAGGGATGTCAGTTAATAGTCCTGGCATCCAGTGTGCGCAATAAACACAGATTTACATTTGTCACCAGTTCTGTCCTCATCTATGTATATATATGCGCACGCACACCCCTCTTATAGATGGTCATGTGCTAATATTAACAATAACACAAGTTCGTGGAAAGCTTTGAGGTGGGTGGGTTGCCCTTTCAGCGCGGGGGCCGACAAAGAATCTGACCTCGATCATGGCACTGAAAAAGGGAAACTGTGACAGTGTATAATGGCCGTAGACCCATATACATGTATAGGTATTCAAATGAAGCGGAAAGAGCTAACTAAGACATTTATGATGATTTCAATTTGAAAAAAAACTGCTTTGGTCCCCATGTTTTATACAAAATTTCAGCGCTTTAAGTAGTTAAGAGTTAATTATTATAATGCTGCGTGTTTAACTCATTATCTACATGGTTGACCGGCCAGTCACTTCACAGTACTGCTGACCACTCAACTCAAGTTTGACTGGTGTGTCCAGTCATGTGTGATACGTGAAAGCACTGATGTAAGGAGGCCACCATTCACGTACTAGGGGGGGGGAGTTTTCGAACTGGGCAAATTATTTATTTCACTGCAATACTTTAATATTTCACACTCTGCTTCAAGCAGAATATTTATTTCACTTTCTTAGAATCTTTGTCTATCTACAAAGTTTGATTCCACACTAGACTTAGCTATTTTTAAGGGCCATTAAATATTTATTTACAACATGTTCTTCATACATTTATTGAGTTTACGAAAATTCAGTCTGAAAATACTTATTTAAGAATAGTCCAGCCCACCTGGTAATTGAATGCCACTGTTCCGTTTGCCTGGCCAGCCCGGACAATTACGTGTCATGTAATCTGCGTTACCGACTTCCGGTTTCTATAAATAGAATGTATTATCCATGTACCACAGGATACATACAAGTCCACAGCTGGCCTTGCGTACAAAGGCTCAGCTCCTTTATGCTCAGCGAGCGCGGCCAGCGCTAGTTAAAAGCTAATGGTGCATCTGAGGTGAAAACGAAATAAATAATTTATTCATAAGGTGAAACCAGACTTAGACATAAATAATGTTAAAATATTTACATGAACACCACTGTTAAGGGGCCACCATTCAACTACTAGGTCTTTTTGGAGTTTTTAAACTGAATTTTTTTTATTTATCTCACTTCCTATCTGCAGAACTTCCTTTTTTTCACACGCTGCCCCAAGCAAAACATTTTTTTTCACTTGCTTAGAATTGTATTTCTGTCTAAAAGTTGGATCCCAAACTAGGCTTAGTATTGACCTGGAGGTTAAATTTAATGGTCATTTATTGATTATGAGCGAAGCGAGGCTATTTTTTTCAATATTTATTATATTAAACATGTTAAATATTTATTTACCTGTTTACAACATGTCATTCAGAAAATTATTTTTTTCACGGAAAATTAGTCTGAAAATATTTATATCAAAAATACTAGAGCCCCCCACCTGGTAATTGAATGGTGCCCCCCTTATGATGAATCTAAATTTATATTTTCGGTTGAAGGTGATTTTATATTTGGAGGTATCTATGATACCGACCTATATTTCGATCCACGCCCGTGTGCAATGAATTCTTACATTGACGACAAACCAATTTATACTGAATGACCAATAGCCCGGCTCTTATTACATTGTAATATTCTGGTATATTCTCATATTTGCGGCTCTGGTATATTTTCGAAATTAATATATTATATGGATCATGCATGGACTTAGTCAGACTTAGTCAGACCAGGTTTTCCGCCAGAAATGTTGAGTGGGGGGGGGGGGGGTCCAAAAGGGGTCTGCGAGTTCTCCTCCAGGAAAAAAAATCGGAGTTTCAAATCTCACATGTAGTGCTTAAAATGTAACCGGTATGACTGGGCCGCTTAACTCATTTACTTCGCCCGTAGGCCCAGTCACACTGACCGCCATTTTGTTTCCACAGCCAGCTGTGTAAAAACGACACTCGCACCGCCCACCAAAAAAATCGGATGCCATGAAATTGGGACGAATATTTCAAGTGCCTATGACTGAAATGGAATATATTTTTCATGTTCTTTGTCAACAAGGGTGATGTCCCTGCTTTGGTGCTGATTGGGGGGGGGGGGAGGGTGGTGGGTGGTGGGGGATCCGGACTATATTTATTGCACAAGTCATCATGGTCTCTACTTACACCTCTGTGCTCGGTCAGAAGAGAAGAGAAGAATGAAGGAAAGAAGAAGTGGAAAACAACTAAGAAAACAACAATTAATAACACAACAAAACAACAAATAGAACCGGGGTGAAGGTCTCCTATACCAAACCCTGGGGCCTGACGCCTCAGAGCTCGAGCCTCCTTGATCCCCTTGCTGCCTCCTGCTTGCCACGGTGACAGAACACTACAATAATATGAACACATAGTTGGCTGAATGTTATCCCCTCATTGCGAGCGGGACTACCCAGTCATAAAATACTCTCAGCGCCTACGGCGCTAGGGTCCCACACACATGGTCATGATTGCCAACGAAGCCTAAAGATCACATGGCGCATGCATCTGTGCATGTATCGTGCATGATAACCTTTCATACACTGAGTTTTGATAAACAACAGTTTCATCATGTTCATAGTGACTCTAAATACCAAGGTTTTTAACAATAAAATTTGCGTTTATGGCTCCGTCATTAAAATTTCAGCATCACCATAAAATATGTTCAGCCTAATATTATTCAAATGTCCGACACCACTGCACATGTGATATATTTACCTCTAGGCCAAAAGACAAAGAGGCCCCATACCTCTGTAGGCCCTAATGCTATCTGCAAACATAAGCCTCGGACTAGTAGGCCTACTGCTAGTCGCTGTGTGGAATCTTGAACGATATCAGTTGTACTTGTATTGTGTATCTAATCTTAATCGACCTACATTGAATACGTTTATTGATATAGTAGGCCTAGAGGTCAATACATTTGATGATAAACTCGGGGTCTACGTGTTCAATGACCAGGAACGCCATAGCTACATAACTGCTGTTGGTCACCTCTATGGCCTGTATGCACGTCGAAAGGCTAATTAATTTATGGATTCATAGGCCTAACTGAAATTGAAAAATGGTGCGCATGCGGGTGGGCAGCGGGTGTGTTCAGCGAATTGTGACGACCCGCCAACTTTAAAGGGACTGGCCCAGGCTAAAATCATCAAAAAATCCGTGATTTTATTTCGGGTTCTTAATATGGCCATATGATGTAAACATGTACATAGACTAGAACTGTAATTTTTTATAATTTTTGTGCTGCACATTCACCAGTTAGGCTAGATATGGAGACGAAATTCCGGCATTTCCTATTTTTGACATGGCTGTCAATAATTAGAAATCAGGAATTTCGTCTCTATATCTAGCCTAACTGGTGAATGCGCAGCACAAAAATTACAAAAATTTGCAGTTCTAGTCTATGTACATGTTTACATCATATGGTCATATTAAAAACCCGAAATAAAATCACCGATTTTTTTATAATTTTAGCCTGGGCCAGTCCCTTTAAAGTGGGCGGGTCGTCATGATTCGCTTAGTAAAACATTGTGGACGCACAATGCAATGGCACGCATGCGCAGCATGGTCAACGTCCATTGAAATTGTAATGTAAAAAGTATGGTTCAGTGTGGAATAACGACTCAGCTGCTTTGAAGCAGGTCTGTCGTTTTGCTATAAGGATTCATATTATTTATTATTTACTTCTGACGGATCCCATTCATCAGAACGCTAATCATGCTGCGCATGCGGGTGGGCCTACAACCTATGATCGACATATTGTGACGATCCACCTCCTTTAACCCTTTAGCCCTTTAATCGCCGGTGCCGCATATATTCGGGTTTTCATTTTTTATTAGCACATTATGTACCACCTTTTGAACATGTTAAAGAAAAAATGTGACATTGAAAACAGTTGACCTCCATTTTGTCAAATCTGAATAATTTTCACTGACTTGAAGTTGTGAATCGCGTCAGCGAGACACAACTTCAAGTGGGTGAAAATTCAGCTTGAATAATTTGGCGGTTAAAGGGTTAAACGCTGATTTTTTTATAAAAACCTTGGAGGCCAAAGGGGTTTTTCAATTTGAAATAATCATAAATTTCTGTCCGATTCATTTGAATACCTAAGTTATTGGTCTGCGGCCATTATCAAAAATATTTTTACTCTTACAGTGCGGGGATCGACTTGAGACGTCATAATCAGAGGTCTATAGACGTCAGATTCTGACATCTAAGGTCGATCCCCGTGCTGTAAGAAGGGAGAAACATGATATTTCTCGGAAAATTCTGCACCAAGTGGGGTTTAAAACCACACGCAGGCATTACTGGGCCCACATGCAAATAAAGAGTGTGGATAACCCTACTTGGGCAATCCAGCTTAAAAAATATGTTTATATAAAATACACCAATGTAATATTTTATAGGCATCCCGTGCGTTCGAGAAAGGTAAGGGGATATGGGCGGGGCACAAATTATGTAAGTATATAATTTTTCTATGTGCTGCTGAAAACTAATGAACAAATGGAGCGAACGAATAAATTGAATTTAATCTACCTATCCTATTGCACGCTAGTCAGGTTAACAATGAAATTAGGCCTGAAAAACCTCTTAGGTGTGGTGAAATAAACATGATAAATGAAATGACACTGCTGACGAAAAATTCGAAATTCTAGCTCTGGCTGTCTGAGGCCGAGGACGCTACCTCTCGGTCATGAAGCTCCCAACAATTATTATAGTGAATCTTTTCACACTTTTGGGAGAATTTTCAGTCTGTTAGCGTTCACGATCACAAGTAATATCGATAAAAACTGCTACATCCATTCCCACAAGGAAATGTTGAGACCGGCAAAAACGACCCCCAAAGTCAATAATTCCCCACCTTTTTTCTAAACAAATGAAAGGCGGGGTTTACATTTCCTAATTGCTGGCTAAATGGGTTATGTCATGATCATGATGATAGAGACACGAATAATCATGATAATTTAGCTTTGTAAATGGACTTACCTTGATATATTTTCAAATCATAATTTAATGGGTGAAATGAATAATTTCTTCCTAACGTTACTTACATATGATTGTGAAATTTTTATACCGGTATTCCGTAAGCGTAGGCCCTAGTGAAAAAAGGGCTGACTTTATGCTGGAAATTTAAAAAAAGTAATGATAATATTCATCCCATTGAATATCTAATAGGCGCCCCCTATGCCAGCATACGTTTTCTACAATGAACACGACACGTTGACCCATTGTTGGTTTAATGGTGATCCAGCGTTGTAGAGGTTGGGTCAGGTTTAAACCAACAGTGGGTGAACGTCGCTATGTCATAGATCCTGTCCAATCTCGATTTAACGGTATACCACCCAGCTTCACGATACATTGACTCTATGCTGGTTCAATGTTGGGACAGCGTCGAAGACGGTAGCCCAACATTGAAACAGCATAGAATCAATGTATCGTGTTTGCTGGGCATAGCCAATGCCTACAATATGGTAATAGAGCTGAGTCAAATATGTTGCAGCACAACGAGACTATAGTCAGAGTTATCCTCAATCGGTCCTTTATATCGATTCCTTTTCTTTTGTGTCAAACTTACTCCGACAATTATTTTCTTGTAGGCTAATTGTCAATATAATATGTTTTAGGCATATCATGGAGATAGTAGATTTACTATCTCCATGGGCATATATATATGTAGTTTTACATAGTCCGCTTATTATACAACAAAGTCGTTTAACAATTAGATCTTGCCTATAATTATATAGTTGAGCTATACTAAGTAAATACAGATATATAGGGCTTACCTTCACAGGGTATGATAAAGTAACGTTGGTGCATCAATATCAACTGACACTATGAGCTAACTTTCAGTAGAGGAGGCTGCAGCCAAAGTGGAGACAATCTGTTTCCAACGGGGTACAATCTGGACTGCATCCACAGAGCGTACATCGTACACATAATATACATAGGGCCAACCAGGTTAATATAGCTCGCCATTGTTTACTCGCGCAAGCACTATACATGCTGCACAGCCTTGTTTCCGCACCCATAGAGTGGAAAAATTGTTGTGAATTAGAAGAACAATTTCTTTATAAAATCCACCCCGATTTCGCCCCGAGAGGGTATTTTCGTTCTCATCGCCACTCGTATATAGTTGTATTTATAAATGTCCTTGTACGCCACCGCATTTTTACAATAATCACTGTGTATTATCATACCTGATTGATTCCAAAGTCATACTAGGGCATACAAGTGTGTCTGGGGATATTTTCCCATTGACCACCAGTTGACTTTGGGTCAATATCTTGTCACAACATATCACGCCGTTAAACCGTTAATCTCGGCTATACTGCTCTGCAAAGCCAAACGGAAGTATCTGCTTACTTGTAAAGTAAGCAGATACTGCCTTTTGGCTTTGCACGGCAGTATAGGCGTTTTTACTCTGTTTTATTCGTCGATAAAATCACTGATATTGGAAATGAAATGGATCTTTATAGATCATGTACAACAAGATTTGCAAATGTTTGGTCTCAAATTAAACAAATATTTATGAGTAGGCCTAATTTTCACCCACTTGAAGTTGTGGCTCGCAGTAGCGAGACACGACTTCAAGTTGGTGAGAATTTAAATCGTTTAACTTAGCGGTTTAAGGGTTAATTATAAACCTATATAATACGCTATATATATTTTGTAACCGTTTGAGTTAAGAGTTTTCGTACTCGGTACATATATACATACTGGGTAAATACATCCCAGGTTCGAAAGATAATCTATGTATTGTTTAGGGTCAAGGTTATGTAAAGGTTACGTGAAAAATAGATCAATTAACCTAATTTTTTTATATTATCAGCACTTTGCAGATTACATGTATTTTTATTGCTTTGCTTTGAATCTTCATACTTGACATCCAAGTACATTTGAGGAAACGATTGGAAAGATCATTGACCTTGATATATTTTCAAGGTCACATTATGCAATAGTTTTGAAAACATTTGAATTAGAGACTTCATACTTATTTTTTTGTACATGCATCTTACGAAAATACAGGCTCGAAGATGTCTGACCTTAATCTGTTAAGATTTTTAGATGTTTTAGCTCGCAGCAATTTGTAATACACAATTATAGATCTATATGCATTTTGATCTGAGTGGCCCACTATTTGATATTCAGGGATTTGATATAATGTTTAAAAAATGTCAAATTCTGCATTTCGCTGTGACGAAAATGGGAATGTAATTGACATTGTCACTGTTGCTCCTAATTATGTTAATATTTTTCAACTTACTATGTATACATATAAATTGTTTGAATTGAGAAAGAAATGTATGTGTGTGTCTTATTATATTTGCAATGTAGGCAGTGACCCTTTTGGGCGAATAAACTATTTGATTTTCACACTATGCTAATGGGGTGTAAAAATGGCACAGATTTTAAAGATTTAATATAGTTCTGATAATGTAAAAACAAACTTTTACTGTATTATAGATGTCAAATACATCATATGTAATTTCTTTAAACACAACGTTTTGTGAAGAGAGTCATAGGCCTAATGATGTGAATGTTTTAAAAATACCACATTTTCTAAGAATAAATGAAATAAAATAAATGGGGTTTTAGGCCACCTTTGTGCGCATATGGGCTAAACTAGGCCAGGAAAACCTCCTGAGGATGGTGAGATGAATAAGATGACACTGCCCTCCAGACACAGGATTCGAAATTCGAGCCCTCGCGGTCTGAGGCCGAGCACGCTACGGAGGCTCCCCATAACATTGAATTTTTACGAATGAGCGAGGAAGAAACTTTTCGTTTCTTTGAAACATCAAGGCCAGAGTGGAGTTCGAATCCGCGATCTCCGACTTTCAAAGCAGGCAGCTTTAAACACTGCATCAGAGCCCTGCCCTTTCCAAAAATAACGTTAATTATAGGACGGACGATATATTGTATGACAAATGATGCAGATAAACATTTCCTCTTCACGAAAAACTTCACATATTGGTGAAGCTATTTTCCCAGATGCCAGATATAGTATTACTTTTTTTTATGTGTGATCCATTATTTTTCCAGATTAACACACATTGTAATAAGCATAACATCTTTTGTGGTATGGTTGGCCATCACCCTCATAAGTAAATAAACCTTCCGAGGATAATTAAAAACCTTCCGTGGAGAATTATAACCTTCCGCAGATAATTAAAAACCTTCCGCGGATAATTAAAAACCTTCCGCGGATAATTATAAACCTTCCGCGGATAATTAAAAACCTTCCGCAGACAATTAAAAACCTTCCGCGGATAATTAAAAACCTTCCGCGGACAATTGAAAACCTTCCGCGGAGAATTAAAAAACTTCCACGGATAATTAAAACCTTCCGCGAAGAATTAATTTGTAATTCTCTGCGGAAGGTTTTTAATTGTCCGCGGAAGGTTTTTACTTATCCGCGGAAGGTTTTTAATTATCCGCGGAAGGTTATAATTCTCCGCAGAAGGTTTTTAATTATCTGCGGAAGGTTATAATTCTACGCGGAAGGTTTTTAATTGTCCGCGGAAGGTTTTTAATTATCCGCGGAAGGTTTTTAATTATCCTCGGAAGGTTTATTTACTTATGAGGGTGATGGCCAACCATATTGTGGTGGTGGTGTAGGGAATTTGCTAATTATTTTTAGTTTTGTCCGTCCTCCCATCCGTCCATCCGTTCGTCTGTCTGAGTGTCTGCCGTTTATTGCTGGGGTAGGCCTAGTTGCTGGGGCATTGCAGTAATCTAATCATCATTGATAACGTTTTCCAATTAATATAAACTAGTTAGGTACAATTTTCACTCAACGCTCCGAGCGGAGCGGCGTCACTGTTATGAGAGTGAAGGTACAATTAGGTGATTATAGATTGTGAAGACAATATTTTTTATAATGGTCACCTGTAGCCTGCACAGGCGGGTAGAGTTGTCTAGGAGACTGTTCAATACGTGTATCAGTGGACAGGGCCCACAACAATGCGATACTGTTACTTACAGATCGAGGTTAACCTTTCCAGCGCGAAGTCAGAATCTGATGTCAACAGACGTCAGATTCTGACGTCTAAAGTCTGTCTCCGCGCTGAAAGAAATAAAAAATATATTGATTTCAAATTGAAAAAATCTATCTAGTCTCCATGGTTTATACACAAATGTTTCAACGGTGTAAAAGCTAAACTGTATCAGTGGTGTCTGAACCCTAACTCTGAACAATATGACAGCGATGATTAATTATGTTTTGCTATCATTAATTAGTAGTTTTTGCAAGATCATCCAATTGGCGTACCAGTATAAATCCGAGATATAGATAATGCTAGAAGTCAAGTTGGAAGATAACCTATATTATGGACAGCATTGCAGGGCCTACCCATACAAATGACTTTGGACTGAAGTGTCACTGATTTATATTGATTCTCGTGATACGACATGCATGCACTCACTTAGATCTGAGATATGTCTTTTTAGAATTCACAACCATTTCAAATTGTTTTGACCTATGCTGAGTGTGTTATAATTTGGTGGTTTGATTTTTTTACACATTTAAAAAAATCATCTCGATCGTCAAATAAAAAAAACATCCACATAGGACGTTTTTTTGTACATATATAGCTCGATACTATGGGTCCTGGATATACTCTTGGTTTAGTTGATAATGTTGATTCCTGACATAAAAATGGACACCCATACCAGATTTTAGGCGTTCACCTCTTAAAAATAGTTGGGTTATCATGATTCGCAGAGTAAACTTTTTGGGCCTACATGCATGCACAGCATTATCAACGTCCAAACGAGTGGGGTCCCCCGTAATGTAATATTATGGTTCAGTGGAGCAAAACGACACAGCTGCTTTAACGGAAAACATGGGACTCTATATATTTCCCTTGAGTCTGGTGTGTTTCCTTCAGCTTGGAAGTTGAGTAACGTCTCCCCACAAGAAAAATAACCCACTATGCACCTTTTTCTCCAGCTGACTAATATATCGAAAGTATTTTAAAAACTAGTTCATGAAACACTTCTCATAGAGAACAAACTTTTAAACATCAATAACTGAAGTGTTCATGCGGGCGATCACTGAAAATGCAGAGTGAAATCATCGTGAGTATGGACATTGGAGATGTTACAGCTTTGAAATTGTCAGCTGCCTTCGACAACATTGATCATACTACATTAACAGGCAGCATTTCAGATTAAAATATCGGGTACGACTCAAAATTATTTTTTCTTTTTATTGGAAAAAAATAGGCATCAATCCGTAAAATTTTAAGATCGACATTCTTCATATAAAATTACACTTTCGTATGGAGTTTCAAAAGGCTACGTACTGGGACCACTGTTTTTTACCTTATACACTTCTTGGCGCTATATATATATCCCCAGTTTCGACTTTATGGCGACGACACTCAAACTTACATTTCCTTATAAACTTAAACTCTAATAAATCTGTAGAGAAGTTGCAACGTTTTTTTAATTATAATAGGTGTGTCGGAATAGATGAGGGGATCCATGCTGAAGCCCATTCCTGGCAAGACAAAAAATCCTCGCATCGGGTTTAAAATTCAACGTAGAAAATAATATTAATAAAAATGTATCTTGCCTAATTTTGAGTCAAGACAAAAAGCCATCGGCATCAGTCAAAAACGTTGGTGTCGTATTTTACAGCAACATGAATTTTCGAGAACACATATCCCAAGCATGGAGGTCATGATTCTATTATATAATCAGTGACCTACATCGCATTCGGATATTTGCTGTTGATGAAATTACAGTGGCACTTCTCAGTAGCGAGTTTTCACAAAACCCCAGAAAAGAACATGGCCATGTTGCAAGTGCTTGCTAGAGTGGTAGGCAGGGCCCCACGTTTTAATTGTTTTGTTCCCGTACTAAAACAACTACATTGGCTTCCTGTCAAATTGCCCATTTATTAATAAATATGCACTATAACGTTCCAAAACCTATAAGACAATCAGCTTACATACCTCAGTGATTCACTCTTGTGGCCGAAATGTTTCAAATCTTTACACTCCGCAAATTCAAATAGATGGTTGTTCTCATTATAAAAAACTAAGATTGGTCAATAGCTTTCTTTATAGTGGGCCACTCTTTTCGTGTAGACATACCCTTACGAAATCCCAAATAATGTTATCATATTGTTTTGGCTTTCCTACCCTAGCTCCTCGGCTGTCCAGTGTCCTGTTGACGGAACTAGTTTTGGCCTGGATTGTGATATATAATCATGGTAGGGATGTGTGCGCATTTAATTGAGCTTGGTTCTCGATCTGGTGATTTAGGCGTTATAGATGTTTTATTGATTGACTAATTTATTGGACGTTAGTTTTAAGTTTAAAATAAATCAAGCCCCACATATAATGATAATGATGTTCGGATAGTGTTTTGGATATTAATAGTAAGTTTAAGATATCCTCTTTCTTGTAATGTTCTAAACAAAATATAAGCAAAGTATATGACTTATATTGGAGCATATTGGAGCACGATGATATTGAGTGTGTGCAGACGGTAGCAGCGCATGTTTGCATTGGACCGCGATCTTGGACCAACTAAGTCATTGAAAATGCTATTTGAATTGGGATGAGAACATGTACAGTTCAGACATATGCAAAGTGGCACATAAAACTAAAGTTGATGGTATGTTTTCTGATCCCAGGGTGGTTCTTGTGCAGTACAACGATGATCCATCTTAGAACCATTCTTATTTTTTATCTATGTTATATAGACAGCTGTATCATTGAGGTTATTTTTTTATATTATGCTGATGATTCAGCTATAACAGTCCCAGAAGCTAGTTAATCTGCTTCTAGTTATAAGGGGAACTCTTGGATATGAGCTATTTTCCTGAATTCTTTTTTTTCCAATTCGTCTCAATCTGACGTCTGTAGACATCAGATTCTGACGTATAAAGATGATCCCCACACTGAAAGAATTAAAAAAATTATAATGGCTGTAGACCCAGATCATTGGTATTCAAATGCAGCGGAAAGAGCTGAATAAGACATGCTTGTTGATATCAAATGGAAAGAAAACTTTGGTTTCCATGGTTTATGCAAAGATAGTTTGTAAGGGTTAACTGAATGGTAAGTGTATATTAGGATGTCTATTCACTGTCTATCCAAGCTCTATTCAGCCAATACTGAAAGTACGGTATTACTTTTGTTTCTGGCAAGAAAATACGAAAACAATCCTACATGAAAATAAGTTGTACAGAGAATAAAGTTGATCATAAAGAAAATGTGAAATACCTGGGAGTTAGCCTAGACCAGACTCTAGGAGGAAGATATATGGCTGTAATTATTAAAAAAAAGGAAATTCCAAACTATGGCGACAGGCAAACTACTTGAACAAAAATTCTAAGAAACTGATGGCTACTTAATTGATTTGGTGTCATTTTGATTGAGACTGCTCCGCATGATGTGAGGGTTTTCAGATCGACCTACATCGTCATAGAAGAGGTCCGAATATTGCATTGGATTTCTGTTTATCGAAGGGGTAGTTACATTTAAAAAATATGTATAGAATTGTCCATGGATCGATCGTAGTGTCCCTTAATGTTTAAAGTGGGATGTTTCCATGGTCAGTGACCGCCGATGACCAACTTTTTTCACCAGAAATAGTATTCATACTACGTAGTATTATCCCAGGTAAAAGCAGAGGGATACTGTGGTGGCAAACTATGGAGTGCTCTTCCGGAAGGTACTGCGTCCAACAGTAGATCTAGTATTTTGTCTTTCTTTTTTTTCTACTTGACGGTGTTGGATTGACGGAAAGGGTGTGATCTTGTTCTTGTGAACATTTTTCTTAAATCATCTTTAACATTTTCAATGAAGTCTAATTGAGTGTTCAGTTTTCTCTTTTTTCTTTTTGTCGTGGGGTGATCTTATTTTATTTTTGCCTCATTTCACGTTCTTTCTTCCGAATATTTCTGGATTTTTCATCTGATGTCGATTCAATATAATTGCTATTTCTTTCTGTTTTGAAGATAATTCTTCAACTTCTTAGATGATTTTTTTTAATATATTTTAGCGAGTCCGGGGCTCATTTTTTTTTACAATGTGCGAGTGCAGTGCATGTGCTAGTCTGAATATGTGGGTTGACACAGCATGTAGGTTCGTATTAGTCGCTGGACTACTTGACAGGGCTGTGAGACCAGCTTCCTGTCACTTGGTCCTGATGTATTCAGCCTGACCTCAATCCGATTGACCACCGAACTTATGTCCCAGAGTTAACTGTGCCCGGCCATTACAAGCACTTGCGGGCCATTCAGAGGTGGGCAAGTGGTCGCCACATCGCTCGCCACATGTGGCGACATAAGCAAAATATCTGTAATGTAAATATTAAAAAATGACCATTCAAAGCACCTAAAAGTAGCCATTTGTGACGACAGGACTCATTTCACCTGCCCACTGATACTAATTGGTAGTAGTATCTTCAGACAGGCAGTTCATGCGAGGCTGTCAGTGCCGCTGAGCAGCTAATTTAAACAAAGTCGTAGACCTATATTTAGAGGGAGGTGCCATGATTAGTGCCATTATTTAAAGGTCGCATGTCACATCAGAGGGGAAGTCGTATTTAAAGGGTGCTTATCAGTGTAAAGCACGTCGGTGCTTAGAAAAAAAGTCGCATAATAGGAGAAGTCGTATCTGAAACGGGTCATATCTGGGGGGACTACTGTAATCACCCCAAATGGACCATTGCTCAGAGACGCCCCCCAATATCACAACCTTTTAGTGGATGAATCTCGGTCATTGGCTTGACCTACGCATTGAGCCTGTGTCGCACTAACCCTGGGTTGCGGACGGTCCCAGAAAAATCCCCATCATGTCACTACGGCGGTGATGTTATTTTTTGTCCATTCATCTTAATGTGGTGTTTCACTTTCATTAGTAGGCTAGGCATAGGCCTATGGGAGTATGCCTATATTCTTAGATAAGTCCTTAATAAAAGTTAATTGGTTTTCTCTTTGTATACATTTTTCTAATCCCAGACAACATCACTCCAGTGGTCCACTAGTGGCTATGAGCGGCAAAAAAGCCACTGGTGGATCACCAGTAATACGCAGGCGGCAGTCAGCTATCAGCTGGACATCCGTGTGGTGGGCCACCACTGGCAACCGGTGGCATTCTGTGGTGGGCCGCTGTCTGGGATGCTACCTTAACCAGTGGCGGATCCAGGGTTTTGGTTTTTCCCCCAATTTTTTTTGTAAATTTTAGCCAATTTAGGGGACTTTTTGCCGAAAATACGGGGGCGCGCGCCTCCTGCGCCCCCCCCCCCCCTTGGATCCGCCACTGTTCACGAAGTGTTTCTGTTTTGAGTTTAATTTCTGGTTGATTAAATTTGATTCTGTATCATTTTAATATTGAAAGTTGCTTAAATTACTAGTTTGTGGTCTATAAATGTTCAATTCTATTGTAGTTTCTGACATCTTGAGCTTGACTACGTTGTTTTTTTCCTTGATTATTATAAAATCAATCTGGTTTGTTCTGGGTACCATATTGTGCTTGAAAATAGTATTGAGAAAAATAATATATTTTTTTGTACCAATGTAACATCAACAAGCTAGGAATCATAGACTACCAATCTTGGTTGTCTATGCTGGGAATGATGGACAGGCTACTGTATGGTGGCGTCCTCTATGGAATAACACTGAAGCGCAAACGTCAATAAACTGGGTCAAGTTGTGCACTAACCTAAATACCCCAGCGAGAGCCTCGGTTTCAGAATAAACACAAAATTGCTAATGGATGGAAATGGATGCCATTTGATCTGGGACCGTCATTTCAGGATACAAATTACACCAAATCAATCCCTTGTCCACTATATATATTTAATAAATATAATCTAGGATGCTTCAGGTAATAAATAAATTTAACATTGGCATCTTAATAACTTTAAACCTATTAGTTTCATATCTAATTCATGATTTACTTTCCCTTGTTTTAATTTTTTTTTACCATCGATGATCGTTGCACCGTCGACATACTTCGAGATACGCCTCACGAATTCCTAATTAGAATAGCGTTTACAAGCGGTCAATATATACAGATACAGCCATATATTAGCCTATCGTCTGTTCGGCACCGGTCCATTCGCTAGGCATAGGCCATAGCCTCATAGGCCATGCGTAGCATGATGATTATCAGTGACCGTGTCGAGTGCACAGTTTTCAATTCAGTCTTGCCACTGTAACTGTAAGTACTCTCGGACCAGATTGTCAGTGACAGTGTGGCACTGCCACTGCACTGGCAGAAGTACTCCACTGACCACTGTCTCCAGTCTCTAGAATTGGCAAAAGCCTGAACTGAAGCCTGAAGCAGTGAAGCTCTCTCTTGTAAAAAACGGGAGAGGGGTCTCCCTAATTACCGGAATACACTTTACCGGAATACACCGGAATAACATGTTGTTTACTGAATGACAGGCTCCCATTACTGCACTGCCATTAGTGTGTATTCCGTTGAATCTGTATTCCGGTATAACTTACGCAGTGGCTAATCGTACGGCAAAGTTAAAATGGGAGTCAATGTGAGCCCGTCATTTCGTAAACGAGGCTGCCCATAGAGTTACATTATAAAGAATCACCTACGAGTAGCCACTGCCTATAACTTAGCCTTAGGGATGCCGATGGGAGAGTTATGCACACAGCACAACCTCAAGTGGCTAAAAATTACTTGTTTTTGTTAAATTTCAAAACAAATATTTGGGTCCCCCCAATTACCGAAATACACTACTGAAATACACCGGAATAACATCCTCGTTTACTGAATGATGGGCTCCCATAGTGTGTATTCCGCTGAGATATACCGCGAATATTTGCAAATCTTGAAGTTTAGACAGACATTTCATTCCCAATAACAGTCATTTGATTGGACAATGAAACATATTAAAAACAACATTGATAGTAAAGATCAGCAGGATAAGGGTTAACGTGTTTGATTTAGACAATTTTTAATTGACAAATTATTTTGCTATTAACCCTTACACTGCTATGGGCGACTATAGTCGCCTAAATACTCTAAGTTCAGCCTGCTGTGAGCGACTCTAGTCGCCCAGTAATTTATAAAAATAATTCACTTTAGTTTTGTGGTGTTTTTTAATTTACATTTCAGAGATGGCTAACTGACTGATTTTGTAATATTAGAATAATGATAATGGCTTTTAGTATCAGCTGTTCATCAAATGTTTTTTTTTATGAAAAAACGTGCCAGATATTACTTAGTGGGAAACCACACATGCTTCAAATTTTATACAGCAGTGTAAGGGTTAATATTCGAGTGGTTCTTTGGCCGGCGCTCGGCCAGGTAGGTTGGACTCTGCCTGGGCCGGCCGGACATCAAGTTTGCCCTGTGTAGAAGTCTAAAAAGAGACTCCCTGGCCGGCCCTCCGTCACTTATCCAGTCGGCGCCTGTGATTTTTCTTGATGATTTGATGATCACAAGTCAGAAATGCTGACAGTAGTCGCGCCTCAAAGCGCTTACGAGCTGCAATTGATGGCCATAACCCACAAGTGCTGACAGGAGTCGCACCTGAGGCTGAACATGTCGATTTCTATGTGTACACCAGGCTTTATGAACAGCAATTAACGTCTCAGTTGCAATCTGGTCACATCTCAATTGCTATCTGGATTGCTCTTTTTTATTTCAGTTAGGCATATTTTATTCACTAATTATTATTAGCATTTATCACTGAATAATATATAATAAAATTAGCATTTTTTATTTTATATCAGGATTTAATATTAGAAGCAGTAGTTTGAAAATAAGGCTGTTTAGTCATGTCAGTTATGTCATTCATCGTGTTCTCGTTTTGTTTTTAACCTGTCAGTCGATGTGCGAGAACAAATTAACTTCAACAACTGCAATCAAGTTTTTAATTTACTGTATACCGATTTTAAGGCATAAATCACCTGATCACGGGTGCCGGCTGGATAAGTCACGGCAGTCCAGCCAGGGTTTCTCTTCTACATAAGGCAAACTTGCCGGCCGGCTGGCTACTTTGATTAATATTAGGGGTCTTGAGATTTAGATTGTCTTCTAATCTCCTTTTTTAGTATTATCTGTGTGTTAATTAAGTTTACATTTTCATGATCTCTGCTTCAGTCATTTTGTCCAGCACATTTTCATGAGTCCTGGTTTATACTTACTTTTACAAATTAAAAAAAATTATAAACATGTTTTAATGTCGATTAATTTCAGAAGCCTGAAGCTTCCTGAGATAAGCAGATTTTATCGCTGAGCATGAAGATTAAAAAAATCACTGTCGCCATGTGACTCACTATATGCTATCAGTGATGGCCATGCACAAAAAGTTTATTTTGGCACTAAAAAAACAGTCCTCTGAACGAAATACACAGGTAATGTATTAATAGTGTTTTCATACTATAGTTTATAAGCTTTTTAATTTTTATCTGAGGAATACATTTTTTCAGTACCTGTAACATAAATTAGGAGGAGTATTATTTATGTAACTAGATTTCACTGTTTAAATTTATAATACATCCAACAGGGAAAAATGTTTGGGTTCCACGTTGCATTTTGCTGAATATTGAGCTTAAGCTGCTTAAATTTTATGTTTCAACACATTATGTATGTAAATTCCTATTGTGATAAACAGTAGTTTCTACAGTGCCACATAAATTTTAGCTCGCCAAAAAGTTGCCATTGTCATCATTTATATGGTTTCAATTTATCAAATATTTACTGATATTATATTGATTGTATTTTCAATAGATTAGATTTATTCAGTAGACTTTGAGAGTACAGGTATATGCATATGGTTATTAAATTACTGTATCTTGAAGCGACTCAATCAGGCTAAAATCATTAAAAAATCGGTAATTTTATTTTGGTTTCTTAATATGACCATATCATGTAAACATGTCCATAGACAAGAGCTGCAAAGTTTTAAAATTTTTGTGCTGCGCATTCACCAGTTAAGCAAGATATAGAGACAAAATTCCCGATTTCTTATTTCGGACATGCATGTCCAAAATAAAAAATACGGGAATTTCGTCTGTATGTCAAGCTTAACTGGTGAATGGCAGCACAATTTTTTTTCAAACTGCTGCAGTTCTAGTCTATGGACATGTTTACATCACACTGTGTTAGCCAGCGACCCGTGCACCCGCCTTTTGGACGGGTATAAAGTCAAAATGGCAAAAATTGTCCAAATTACACTATAAAGGAGGAAATGCACGGGCAGTTATGCAAAAATTGGCAAAAAACGTGGGCAATTGTCTATTCCTAGCTAAGACAGTGTCACATCATATGATTTTAGCCTGATTGAGTCGCTTTAATAAAATAAAAAACATATGTTACAAATATTGTATTATTTTTACAGGATCTTGATGTAATTTACTCATACTTGCACAGTTTGGAGGGCCTATCTCCACTCCGAGAGCCTGTTCTTCGCTCAATCTGTAAATCAGTGCGTTATGAATTCCACAGAGATAATACAGTCCTGTACTGGTTAGTATTGATTTAAATGATCTGTTGAGAATTAAAAATTGACATTGTCACCTAATTTTAATTTCAGTTCCAAAGTAATTTTTATGATTTTTGAAAATGTGTCACTGTGTGTTCAATGATTTATGTTTTATAAGTTTTATACACTATAGGAAAGTTTCTTCAGTTAGTTACAATTGAATTCAAAGAAATCAACTTGGTATATATATACCCGGTACACATTTTTAATATTCTGAAAAAAAAAATCTTACTCTCCCAAGCTGGTGTAAAGTATAGCTGGAAAACTGACAATTTGTCTAGATAAATTCAAGAATTCTTAATTAATAATAACTAGTAGGTGCTACAGTTGTTTTAAATATTGCAACTACGTGTATTTTGGACTTAAGGATTAGGATTAAGAATACAGTTCAAAATGTTTAAAATGAAGTATTTTAATACTTTGGAAAGTTACCTGTCCTAGTAACATACACATTGTGTTTCCTGAAATTATACATTTCGCCTCGAAATTTTAGATATATTCAATGTACCTAGGCTATTCTGGGGCCAGTCCCACTAAGAATCTTAAAACTAAAATTATCGTATCTTTCCCTCACTTCCTTCAGAAAAGTTAATATTAATCTTAACTTTTTAATTGGAATTGGATGGCCCCCTGTTCAAAGTGTTTGACTAATTTACAAGTGAATGAATAATTGTAAAAAAATTATTTAGTCATCTAAATTGAAATTTTCACTAATATGAAGTTCTGTCCAGCTAGGGTGAAAATTCTTGCTTCTTTAAGAACAATATAAGTTGTTTGCCTGCATCATATTTTCAAATCTGTCTGTGTCATCACAAATTGATTTGTTAAATTACAGAATGTGATACAATATTAACATTGTTTCTAGATCATGGCTCTGAAGCAATGAGCAGGATATAGATTACTTTATATTTTGGAGGCATATAAGTGTGAAGGCTCACACTAATTATAACCATTTAGGGAAATGGATTTAATCAAATAATATTTACTGGGATTAAAGCTCACTAGGGCTGCTTCAGGGAGGCTAGTGTTTAATTAACCCTTGTCCTGCTGTGACCGTATATACAGTTTCAAGTTAAAAATGAATTAAAATGCTATTGAAATAGATCAAATATTTTGTCATAGATGCTAAGTTCATCAAATATTAATTCAGTTCTGCACATGTGTGTTTTTTTATAAATATAATATTTTTTTATCATTTGATGCTGGAAATTGTGTTAGCAATTCCATCTTCAAATGAATGAGAAATGAAAGCAAACAAGGCCTAAAAATATTGTTTGTTTCAGATTTCCGACCGACCCTATCAAAACAAGTGCGACCCAAATTTATTTTATGGATTTCCCCCCCCCAGTTTTTTTTTCTAGGAAAACCATAAGTTAAGGGATGACTTCCAGACTGTAATCATAGTAACTCTTACGTAAAGGAGAGGGGGGGGTCATGAGGCGTCCAAAAAAACAAAAAAATTGTTAATTGGTTGAAGTGACAAAAAAATAAAATAAAAAATAAAATAAAATAAATTTCCTACCTATCCACTGGGTAAAATGACAGCAAATCGGAAACAAACATATATTTTTTTTTGGCCCAATGCAGCAGCACAGGGGTTAAGCCTACCTATCAGTGTTATATAATTATCACTAGCAGCTGGACTGTAATTCAAACATAAAAATATAAAATTCCAATCCATTTATTACTACGGTGGCTAATGAAGAAATACTCATTAGTGGGTTTGCGTAAAAAAAATCCAACAGTTATTTACTTACCTAATTTGGTACACATGTTTAGCAATGTCAGACAATGACCTGATAAACTTTTGGGTCTTTTTTAATAATTTCAAAATGGCTATTTGTTTAAGCATCCAATGTTGCTTAATTTTTGGATACTTACAACAGAAAAAAATGCAAAATGCACAAAATGCACAAAACCTTGCATGATGGCTAGTGCATTTGGAACTTTTGAAATAATATACAATGTACCTGTTGTTATATTGGGATAATATTAGAGGACAATTTTCATATGTCACATACTATGAAATAATTCAAATGACTGACTCAGAGGTGTCCATTTATTTCAATTTTGCACATTTCTTGAAAATCTTGAGTATTAGCATTATATAAACTGTCCGGTGTTAACCCTCGTCCTGCTGAATTGTTTCAATTGTATTTTTCGTCATTTAAAGCTGGAATTGCTAACGCAATTTCCAGCTTCAAATGACGAAAAATACAAATATTTTTCGAAAATATATATCTTTTAAATTGAGTTATTTACTAACTGAACATCTACCACAAACTGTATTGTTCATATCATATTATTTGGCTTAAAATATGCTTAAAGCCCTATATATCCGGGTCTAGCAGGACAAGGGTTAAATAATTGGCTTGTGTTACACAAAGTTTAGCCATGATAAAATTTGGATCTATTAAATCTAAAATGGCAGACTGGTTGTAACAGAGCGCAGCTTTCTTAAAATTTCTTTTCCGAATAACTCTTCCAAGTAGTGTGCACATACATGTGAGGATTTTCTAAAAACAATTTTTTCTTTTCTTTTAGCCGAGGAGAAATTGCTTCATGCTGGTATATACTCCTGTCTGGTAGCGTATTCATCGATGGCTCTATGTTTCTTCCAAGAACAAGGTAAAGCATTGTGTAGAATTAAATTGTGTAAACTTGCAAAGCTGGCCTCAAATCTTTGTAGCCTATCACATTATATAATGCATCATAGAGAATGATCCATATACAAGAGTAACACCTCCATCCATTGCTGGTACCCTTAGTGCGGGTCCTTCTGCGAATCTATCCGGTGTTGATCCCTTATTGTATCCGACACGCTGACCCACCAACCCCCATGCCATGTGAATTTCCTTAGTATGCGGTCACTGAATCGATTCAGTGAGCATAATGGATCCAGCCATCGCTGATCCCATTAGTTAGCGAATCCAATCCAGCACTAGTCCCCTTAGTGGATTCATCTGTCTGCCCTATTACTCTGTAAACAGTGTTTAAAAAATGTTGTATTTTTGCTTGTGGGGCTGGTCAGCTCAACAGGGATCGACACTAACTGCTCTGAGGTAGTGGCCAAAAGGGCCAGTAGCTTCAGATAATTACTGGCCCTTAGCAGTATCTGATAGTCCTTAACATACACTGTATCACAAAAAAAAAATGGTATGGTACAAAATTTAAATCAACGTTTAATACTCAACCACAGGCTCATTTGTAAATTTGGACTTTTTTCCCATAACATAGCCATAAATAAAGGGGTGTTAAAATTAAATAAAGCGGCACACCTGGTATTTTTCATTGGCCCCCAGGGCCAGTATCTCATGTGATTTACTGGCCCTTACTGATTTCTACTGGCCTCGGGCCAGTGTTAGTGTCGAACCCTGGCTTAATGCTTCCAGCCACCCTTTGGGACTGGATCTGATCAGGCCTAGTTTTTTTCGGATTTCCTGGCTGCGTCAGTATAAATGCTGCGGGTGAAAAAACTTTTTAAATGTTTTCCCCAACAGATATTTTTTTGGGAGTCGTACCGAAGGCACTTCATCATTTTCCAAAAATACTCTGGAAATCTTCTACAACTCAAATTCTCCGAGGAGTAAAATGAAATTTTGAAAAATGGCGCTTGCATTGTCTGGCAAACAATAAAAAACCCTCGCTCCCTCATGACTTCTTCAAGTTTAACCACTGCAAAATCAGAAACAAACGTATTTCAAGGCCTGGAAGGATATAAAACCCAAAATGACTTTTTTTAGCTGCTGTGAAATCCGAAAAAAAATTAAAGGCTGACACAGCAATGTAGATTTGAGACTGTTCAAAAGTGATCTGTATTACAGGAAGGTATGATAATTATTCAATATTGAGTGTCCTCTGCATGTTTACTATTAAGTTGACAGAAAAGAAAAACTTTAAAGAGAAAAATAGTTTGTGGTATACAGAAAAAATAATTTATATAATTTTTTTCTCTAAATATTTCTCTTACATAGCTCTATAATTATCATCAATGGTGATATCATACAATGTGGAGCTCGACACCTCAGTCGGTGCTTACCCCCGGTGTTATGTCATCTCAGACTTTTGTCGTGACCTACTAAACTCTGCCTACCATATCTCATGGTGGCCTAGCATTGAATTGGTGCTGGGTGAAAGTTTCATGTTTCTGTGACAAGGGTTTGTGTCTTGTCAATTTGTATGGTGGCAGATGCGATTCATAAACCCTTGAAGCGCTGCAAATTTTTGTATTTTTGCCAGCTAGAAATTTTGTCTTGCTGCTGGGACCCACAACCTCAAGTCACTGAAAATTACTCATATTTGTTTAATTTGGAATCGAATTTTTGCCAATTTTGATGTTCATTCATTCCCAATAACAGTGATGTAATCGGCTAATAAAACAGAATAAAAAATACTGT
Organism: Flabesymbios commensalis; assembly: GCA_964017125.1. Classification (NCBI taxonomy): domain Eukaryota; kingdom Metazoa; phylum Annelida; class Polychaeta; order Terebellida; family Flabelligeridae; genus Flabesymbios; species Flabesymbios commensalis. The sequence continues at coordinate 14,027,745 of OZ024904.1, forward strand.
AGTCATGCCAATTAAAATCTTGTAAATTTTATGTTCATTTTGTTTATACTCATTTTATTTTTTAAAGGACAAACAGTCAGCCTTACAACGGCTATAGATGCGACTATAACCAAATTTAGATTCAGCTGAATCACATGGTTTTCGCTGATTTCTCATTCAATTCTGAAACGATTTTTTTGAAATTATGCAAAGACCATTTTCTAGTCAAATCCTAAGTGATAAAAATTCCTTGTAGAATATTTAAAAAGTTAGACCATTGGAAATGTAATGAAATTCTGTGTTTAAAATAAAGTTAGTCAATGGGTTTATAAAAGGACCTCATAATCTACAATTTACTACATTATGTCAAATAGTCTAACTTTTGAAATATGCTATATGATTTTACGAAATGTTCATGGCTGTTTAGATTGTTTTGAAAAATAGTGTTTGCAAAATTTCCTGAAATCTGTTGAGAATTGACTGAGAAATCATTATACATCAGGTGATGCATGTTAATTTGAATTTAGGTATATCACTAAATATTAAAGGGGTAATACCAGTTACCAGCTCTGTACATGTATACAGGTCTGTCATATCATGGTCAATGATGATTATAGCACTTGATAATCCTGAATGGCTGGATAGTTTTACCTTCATTAGGTTTTGAATTTTATTTTATGTTTTGAATTGTATTGTCATCTGTCACTATAAGAAATATATATAATGAATAAAGCAATGTCAATCAGACGTACAATAAGGTTGTACACCACCTTGTTGTCTGGCATGGTGACTGGTGAGTAGGCCTATTTGGTGTGTACACCAAACCTGCATCCACATGTAGTTAGCAACACACACAGCTTGTAAATATAAAAAACTCCTCCAACAAAATCATGAATAATTCTAGTAAATGTTTCAGCGGCACCAAGAATATATTATTATCACACCTTGGGGAGCTAATGACAATGTTTAAACTTTCTTGTATTTTGAATAGTACTTTACATGCCAGTTGAGAAATGACTTAGCACAGCAGGTTCTGTAAAATGGATATGACCCTATTTTTTGTTTCCGGAGCATATCTCAGAAACCCATGAGGGGGGATTTCTTTCATATTGCACGCACACATCAGGGGATGTATATGTGCCTTTTGGGGGGGTTATGACCTTTACGTATTTTTTACCTACATCTCCAGTGTTCCATTTAGGATTCAGTAGGGGCATGGCGCCCGTATCATCGGGGGCACCTTATTATGTTATCGTGCACGGCGGGCACCCAGTTGACCCAGTTTGGCATTCCCATCCCCCCCCCCCCATTAACATGTTTAAGGGGAGAAAAGAATCAGTATGTAAACATCGCCAGTTATTACCACTATGTACACTGGCTGTTATCAGGTATTGCTTCAACTCAATAAACATGCGACATTACTGTCACTATGGCCTAAGTCGATTGAATATTACGTAACAATAGTTCAACATGTTGAAAGAGGCACTTCACTGTCCGAATATTAGAAAGGCAATACATGAAGGGCAACATGGCGCTCATGAAGCGCAACATGGCGCTCACAAAAGGCAACATGGCGCTAACAAAAGGCAACATAGCGCTGTGCCATGTTAGAAATAACTATATGAAACACTGTCTCTCTGCCAAAATAGCATTATTTATTTTAATATTGCTGCTATTTGGCATTTAACCCTGCCAGATAGCTAGGCCATTACTATATATATAAGGGAAATTTCAACATGATCAAATTTAAGATGGCCCCCTTGCGACCGTCATTGTCTTGAATATCTGCAAAGCACATGGCCAATGAATTGTTGTAGACAGCTAGACCATTACTCAATACTATAAAACAAAATTTGAGAGTTCTAGGAATGTACAGTATTACTTTTAACTAAAACAGGAGTTCCCAAACTCCAAGGACCGGCTTTAGGCTGTTTGAGTGCTATAGACAAAAAAATTGGCTCAATATTTTGTAAACATAACTGTATTGGTCTTCCTCATGACCGGGCCAGAATCCTAAATGTCCAGGATATAATGAAGGAAAGAACCAAGGAGACAAGTTAAAATATATCTGCAACGTTTATTCCTCCCACGATCATCGCTACACTCACTACAGTGTAAAGTGTGACGCCCTTCTAGTTTGTGGACAACATACACAGTACTCTGTGTACAACATCGCCAGTGCTGGCCAACATCCATGCAATACTTGCCAGTGAATCGTGCTGCCCGTGTCTTCTACGGTACCTCGTACACACGATGTAGACTAGCGATGACCGGCCTGTGGCTCGCTGCGCTCACCCAGAGCCGTCGCGTACTCAGCTAGATGTAGGCCTACGGTGGGTAGTACCCACACAATTCCGGTTCAATGTTGGGCGAGCGTCGCAGCCCGTTGCTGGTTCAATGCCGCCAAATTGTCTACGACGATGGCCCAACAGTACTCAAACACTGGGTCTTCTGTATACGTAGCGGTACCCGGTGTAACTGGGCCGCCTAACTCATTTACTTTGCCGTAGGCCCAGTCACAGTCACTTACCGCCTTTTTGTTTCCACAGCCAGCTGTGTGAAAACGACATTCGCGCTGCCTACCAAAAAACTCGGGATGCTATGAAATTGAAACGAATATTTCAAGTGCCTATGGAAACTAGGCCATTTTCAGCAGACGTAAATTTTTGATCGTATTAGAACTATTACATTTATAAATTGAGGTCACTGTGTCAGAGCATTGCGAAGTCATCGGGGTAACGTAGCGGCAGCACCCCAGCAAGCACTTGCCATGCACCCAATACTGTTTTAAGTTGGCCCAACATCTTAGACGCTGGCCCGACATTGAAACAGCACTGGGTGATTGTCCTGTCTTTGCTAGGGTCTTAAGGCATTGTTATGCGGGTGACCCTTTCATCTTTCTGTCGCCAGAGAAGCCACTACCCAGATAACACAATGCATTCGCTCAATACTGCCGCAATTCTGGGCCACCGTCTGTGACGCTGGGCTATCATTATTCCAGCCAAAACCCTTTGAGCTTTTAAAAACGAGTATAGTCGTGAAAATATTTTTTCTTAACACTTTTTTAAACACACAACTACTTGACCTAGTGACCTCAAACGTTATATTTGACTTGTTCATAAGGACTGTTTCGCAAAAAATATCAACTGTTTGCCACACAGGGCACTCCTCTTTCCGCAAATTAGTACACAAACATTATCCCTGGCCTCTGGCCGGTCCTACTTACTACATTAAATTCCAATTCATTCATATTGAGCAGTGTTTAGGCAACAACGATCATATTGTGATGATTGATAATGGATGCCACCTAGTGAATGTGTTTTAAACATTCTAAGTGATATGGTCACAGCGACATCTGGTGAATTAGTTAATATCTAGATCAGATGTTCCCACCTATTCCAATTAAATACGATGATAAATTTTCATACCAGATCTGCGCAACAGTCAGAGTCGACAGATTACTGCATGTTAAAGTTCTGATGTCAAATCTTAGCCATTTCCTGGCATCTTTTAGTACAAATTACATTGATTGACATTTCAAAGACATTTTTCTCCAGATTCAACTGTTTAGTATATTGAGAAAAGTTATTTGACTTCAGAATTGGTCTTATTATAGTATACATGTAATAAGTCTGATCTGATATGTTCATCATGATATAAATATGAGTTCTGATTTCACTGATGCTAGCTTGCATCAGACGTGGAATGTGATTTGGAGTATTTGAATGTTAGCAATGCATGAAAAAGGCAAGCATTATGATCAAATCGATACAAACTAGATAACCTATCACTCACCTATTCTCGCTCCTCTAGACCAAACCAAAACGCCAAATGTGGCTTACATGACAATCCTCACCCTCCCTGTATATCGTGTTTGCAGAGCCAGTTGTAGAGCAGCACATTAGTGAAAATTCTGGAGGCCCTAGTTAGGGGCATCAATATTTTTTTGAATCGAAATGCCAATTGGCCACACTCTGGGTCAAGGCCAATGCTTGTGAAAAAATATGAAGTCTATCCATAAATGGCAAGTTAGTCTGCATAACCAAGACATGTATGTATACATATTCCGTTCTTGGAGTATAATAGATAGTGCTTATTTATGTGCACATGGAGTGATAAATAATGTTGATAAATTATGCCATTGATAATACTATTTAAGTACAACCTGGCTCCAACGATGCAGATGATTGCTGCTAAGGACTATATCGTTATTTTGGGATCCAGATATTTATGTGAACTACAAATACGTCTTCAACGCCGCAAAAATAGCTTGTTGCATCTATGTCCTAGAAAGCGGAGAATGATTCATTTCGACACATAATGCCTTATTGCTTAACCTGTTAACGTCAATTACTAATTTAGAATTCCTTCAGATCTGTTAGCCAGTCAAGCTCTGGGCCTAAGGAGTAGGCCAACAAATACATATCCTAATACATCAGTACTGTTGTAGGTTACATTTTGCATGGACATTTTAAATGGAAGTGTGTTAACACACATAGAAATGTGCATGTACCGTTTAACCCTTGAAGCGCTCAATTAAATTTTCACCCACTTGAAGTTGTGGCTCGCTATCGCGACCCACAACTTCAAGTGGGTGAAAATTACTCATATTTGTTAAATTTGACACAATAAATGACTTAATCTTTAAACGCTCATTTCGTTCCCAATAACAGTGATTTGATCGGCTAATAGGACGGATTAAAATGGACTATAGCGGTGTAAGGGTTAGTGAATAATCATCATAATACTAATAGCACTGATAGCGTTAATTTAATTAGATAGGTTAAATAACATTGCGATGCTGGGGCCGTATTTTCGTACAAGTTACGATATATCGTAGGCTTCTGATTGTTCGAAATGGCCATCTCGACCAATCAGAAGCCTGTGTTATATCGTAACTTGTACGAGAATACGGCTCCTGGGTACTAAGTAATCTAGACCTATTATTAATCACAGTGTTATATTATAAATGTGGTGGCAGACATATGCATTATCATACAAATAGTTCTTTAATACACCAATAGGAACAATCACTTGACAGTAATAGGGTGGTGGTGAGAGTGTGACGCTGGTATCAATATAGTAATTCAGATCATGTTGCTGGCAAGTTGCCAAAGGCGATGGGAAGCCTATAGTTTGGGCTGCCGTGTCAAATTGGCAAGGTGCCAATGTCGGTCATTCGCAAGGGACTTGATGTTTTTAGTACCCGGTATTAAGATATTGTGTATAATTTTGTTAAAGAAGCTGAAATCACGCGGAGAATATTCACTACAATGCTATGCTGACAGTACCAGGGAATAATTGTTCTGGTGTAGCGATGCAGTTTGCTACACAATTAGGGGCAAGTGCTACACTATAATATGTATTTATGTATTTCGTATGTAGAATAGTAGCTTGGCACTTGTATTCTAAACTGCTACACAATTTTTCTGAAGCAAATCATCCCCTGCAGTACAGTTACTTAGACATACTAAAAGTTTGGGTAATTTATCTTGACAGCAAAGCTTCCTTTCAAGAGCCGGTATTCTCGTACAAGTTACGATATATCGTAGGCTTCTGACTGATAGAGATGGCCCAGGAATGTATTTGACAAGCCTGTTGAACAGCACGTCTCCGGTGGATTTATGGAAGCAGTTTTTGGTAACGTAAGACATGTTTTTTGTAGTTGGCCGTAAACACATCTGGCTAACTTGTGTCAAGAGCAGTCAAGCAGTCAAGAGTGAAAGACAACATTAATATCACCAACTCCTGCCTGATTCAACCATGATAATAAAAACTGAACAAAACTAGCAAAATAAATTATACACTGTATCATATTATAGCGATAATATAGCAATTGTAAATGTGAATTGTGAATTATATTAGTTTTAATAGTAACCTAGAAAAAAACATTTTTAACAGGTTGATAGAAAGACAGGTCAGGCAACCTATATCGCCAAATGGTGATTTGAGTTTACAATATCTTAATCATATTTGAAGGCTTCTAACTATTTTTGGGGCAATTAAATATCTATATTATATACACAAAAATGTCGATCACTGCGCAGATTCTGACGTTGTAAAGACTAATAATGAACTTCCCTGTGTCATCAACTAGTATCCGAGAATAGAACTATTATTATCACGGTAAAAATAATTGGCAAAATAATGTTTGAATTTTATCAATTCCATTGTAGTTATAATTTAAAGAAGCATCCATTTTAATGCACCTGTACATGCGATAATCGTGCAGTAAGTTGTGATGAATGATACAAGACATGAGTCGTCAGTGTTGTATCTTCTGGCAGTGTTCATATAGTGACATATTGAAGCTATATACTAATTTACTATTGGCGATTCAAATGTTATTTATATATTCAAGATCAGCCCCTAACAGAGTAGTCCTATTCGACAAAACATGATGTCTCGACGATAATATTTACAGTCATGTTGTGCCAGTCTTGCCGCTATTTTGATTAACATTCAATGATAACATAAGGTTGTCTCAGTTTTCTCAGAAACACAACTTTACAGACCGTAAAAAACGCAATATCAGCAGACATACATCTTATGTATTTCTGATATTAGACTTATGCAAGCTCCATAATTAATGGATGTCTTAAATGTAGCTCTACCTCAGCAAAAAATTGGATTCAGAATGTTCATCTCCTCATCACCTCGTCCTGTATACAAGACTCGTCCTGTATACAAGACGAGAACACATCTCCTGTTTTGATGCAGCTCCATCACCCTGGTTAAATGTACCTTAAAGCATATTGTCATCAAAATAATAATACTACAAACCCCCAGAATTCATGACACCTACATAGGCTAATAAATGCTAATACCCGATATGACCACTATGCCCAACTCGCTTCGCCTTAAATCCGGCCACATTGAGTGACCAACTGTTGACCGCCATTTTATGTACACAGCAAGCTGTGTAAAACGACAACTAATGAAAAACTTGGGTGTCATAAAACTGAGGCGAATTTTTCGACTGCCTATTAAAACTAGGCCTTCTTTAGCTGGCGAAATCGCTTTAGAAATAATCTATTAAAAAATGGAGCTCTCTGTGTCAGCTTTGGGATGTCATCAAGGTAAATAAATGCAAGCTGATTAAGTGTCATACTTCGCTACTAAAACTATGTCGACAAATAATGTAATTTTGCTCAAGCAACCACGTTCTAGGACGGCAGCTGGTGATAGTGATTTTGTCATGGCTGCACGTAACTTTGGATTTCCTGCAATTGGACTATTTTTAGACATGTTAATCCGAAGAAGCAACAGGAATGCCAGGAAACATTATTTATTTTCATTTTATCTTTGTATTTGACACACAACGTATCCTTGAGAATTGATTACAATGATGTTTGAAGTTACTGTATATATTTATTTTTATGGTTTATTATGTTTCTTCCGTAGTCAATTATCAGGTGGATTGTGAACATACTACAAGTAGTTCTCCTAGGTATTTCATTTTTTTTTGGTACCGTTAAGTGACCTACTTCCTCATAGGATAATATATTATTTGCCATAAAATATATGTTCCGTGTCCGAATATTTTGAGAAAAAACGTGAAAAAATTTACAACATCAAATATGAGATCAGATGGCCTAGTTGACTAAGATTCGTCTGTTCAAAATGTACTGGTAATTTGATACTTTGCAGTACAATAATATTGACACGCATTAAAAACCAGAAACACAAATTACCAAGGGAATAAATAGACTTTAACGGATGCTGATTTCAACGGATGTGTTAGAGCAGACCTTCCTGGTTGGGACTAACAAATGACGGTACGTGACTGATACAGTGCCAGTAAACACACACAATCAACAAATGGTGTTTCATAGATGGCCAACCATCTGCAACGCTAGACCATCGTTAAAACAACATTTGATTAATGTCTCTTGTTTGTTGGTTTGCTCACAGGCAGCACGTATGAACTTGATAGTCCTAATATAACAGTGTATAATGCTTGTTGTGCTCATCAAAGACGGAAGTGTTGTAACTAATTGGCCGTAACACAGATTAATTACACATGCTACCTTCCTGATTAGATATATTTATCTTTGTTTACAATATTTATCATAAAATACATAACATTTATGTCTCGTGACAGTAAAAGTACTTTGCGATATAGTAAACTAGAATAATTGAGTAGAGAATGCACAATCATGGACATTCAGGAGACTTTCAGCTCCTAATTATATATTGAACATTATTTGTTTGACATCATTAACAACATTCAGGTTTGTTTTGAACCTGTAACCAATGGTAACATTGTCCATTGGGGGGAAAATTTGAATCATTAAACTCTCAAAATAAGTAACATTTTCGCATGGATGAAGGATTGTGCTAAACAGGATATTTCAGTGTGACATCAGTGGTCAAAGGGGGTGACTGCGCGCAGTCAGTCTGATAAATGATATGTTTGTCGGGATGTTTCTGCATAGGGCTACTGATAACACTCTAGACAGATTACATGGATGCACAATTCATTTCCTCCTGGCCACCTTTTAACTCCTAAACCGCTAAATTAAATAATTACAATTTTCACCCACTGAAAGTTGTGCCTTGCTACCGCGACCCACATCTACAATTGGATGAAAATTACTCAGAATATTTATTTATTTTGAGACCAAAAATTTGCAAATGTTGATGTTTAAACGCCAATTTCGTTCCCAATAACTGATTTGATCGGCTAATAAAACGGTTTAAAAACGACCGTGGTCGTGCTTAGCGGTTTAACCCTTTCAGCGCGGGAATCGACATTGACATCTTTAGACGCAATCTGACGTCTAAAGTCGATATCCGCACTTATTAAGAGTAAACATATTTCTAATGGTTGTATACCCATAACATAGGTATTCAAATGAATCGGAAAGAGCTGACTAAGACATCTGTGATGATTTCAAATTGAAAAACCCCAATTGGTCTCTATGTTTAAACACGAATAATTCAGCGCTTTCAGGGTTAGGGTTTAATAAATGTGAAAATCTATTAAACTATGAACTGTACCCTCCGTGACTCGTCAATGTTAGCGTGGAAGCCTTTCACTATTTTTAGCTCCCGCCGTCACCGTAGGTGAGACGGAGGGAGCTATGGATTCTACCTCCGTTTTTTTGCCTCTTCTTTTGCCTATAACTTTGTAAGAAAATAAGCTAGGATAACAATTTTTGGTATGTGGGTTACTTCCAGGTGGATAATGGACAGGTTAAAATATTTTTAATCTGAATTCAATACGCAAGGTCCCAGAGGAGAAAATGATGATGTTACCGCGTTGGGCCGTCCGTAAACAATTCGTTTCCGGAGCATATCTCTGAAAGTACTTGTCCGATTGTCTTCAAATTTTACACACAACACCCTTAACGGGTCTAGTTGTGCCTTTTGGGGTATTTGAACTTTGACCTACTTCTGGTTCAGAACTATGACCTATTTAGACATTTTGACGCGCACTTCGTTTCCGGAGCAGATCTCGAAAAGTACTGGGCCGATGACAGTCATATTGCACATACATGTTCTCTAAGGTCCCTAGTTGTGCCTTCTCAGGTTTTTGGACCTTGACCTTGAAGTTGACCCAGCACTTTGACCTAATTTATAACATCGGTAAATCAGACTGAAAGATTTTGCGGAATATCATGAAAACCGCTCAAGATAGCTACACCATTACTATAAAACAAATTGTGAGGTTTCAGGAGAGGATGCATCTTGAAAAATTTCAAGTCGATAAAATTAAAAATGGCCGCCTATCGGCCATTATTCACCTCGACAGGCCTGATATTGCGGAATATCATGAAAACCGCTCAAGATAGCTACACCATTAATATCAAATAAATTGTAAGGTTTCAGGAAAGGATGCATCTTGAAAAATTTCAAGTTGATAAAATTCAAAATGGCCGCCTATCGGCCATTATTCATTGGGCTGCATTTCTCTTTGACAATATAATTTATTTGAAGTCGGCATTGCTGACACATCTTCAAATTAATGAAAACGTACAACGTTTATGAGCTGTAACCTCTTTTTATGATGTAATTGATGTCAAAACAATCCAAACACGCCATATTATATGTCGTGAATTATGTAAATCTTACACTACCCTGATGATATCGCGCAGTAAAGCTAGGCGACCCAGTCATGCCGGGTAATCTCACACCAGCTATACGTGCTTTTTTGCACAAACTGGCAATATTTAAACTTGTTGCGGTTGACCATACTCACCCACTTAAAAAAGTCACTATGGTTGAAATAAATAATTTGCCCGCGACAAAAACTCCACCCCCCCACCCCCCTGGATATTGAATGGTGGCCCCCATTGTACATTTTAGTTTCCTTGGTTTTAGCAAGAACTTTCTGTAAATAAAGCTATTGGTTTTAGCAACACGACTTTGTCAAAAGCTCTGATAAACAAAAAAATGAAATGAATCGGGCTTTAGGCCACCTTTGTGCACATATAGGCTAAACTGGGCCAGGAGAACCTCCTGAGGATGGTGAGATGATTGAGATGACACTGTCCTCCAGACACAGGATTCGAAATTCGAGCCCTGGCGGTCTGAGGCCGAGCACGCTACCTCACGGTCACGGAGGCTCCCCACAATACTGACTTTCACACGTTTTCTTTCAAACCGCCGAGACCGGGAACCGAACCCCGAACTCTGGCGTGAATGGCAGCGGTGCTAACCACTACCCTAGGGCCCCCGCCCCTCTGATAAACAGCGTCTGCAACACTGGACCACCACCAAACCAGCATTAGGTCAATGCCCCGTGTTTGTTGCGTCAGTGGGCTACATGTAAATCGCCACGGGGGTAGTACCCTGGGGAATTGTATTTTTAGATAAGGACTTTTTGACTGACAGTATACAGGCCTTCTCCCGTGCCCCTTGTCCCTGGGAGTGGATCATGACTAGTTTGCATGACAGATAGATTACAAACTGGTGTGTATGTCATGAACCTTAACTTCAGACACCTTATATTGACCCAATGTTGTTTAAATGTTGTCCAACGTCGCAGACAGTGGCCCAACTTTCCACCTATACTGGGATCAATTTCTCGTGTTTGTTGAGAATTAACTGCAACACTCCAGCAAATACGAGACGTTGAGGCAATGGCGTTTTAATGTTGGACCATCGTCTCCGACGCTGGCCCCACATTAAAACCACATTGGCCAATGTATCGTGTTTGCCGGGGCAGCGGTTAACCACTGCATCAGACACCACGATGGTAAAGTGGTGTGTTAACGCTGGGCCACACTTTGAGTCATCACCCCAACCAATCCATGAGTTGTGTTTATGCAGACATCTCATGTGAGCTGTCCTGTCGCGATCAGATATGGAGAGTAGTTCCTCATCCCTCTTCATGATGCTGTTGTTGGGTTTCTCCATTGGTTGAGGTCCGCGACAGCTGTAATCCGGTCTGACGGACGCCTATGAGGCGTTATGAGGCAGTGAGCGCACACCCCGCCGCGTCCCTCTACTACCAAGAAGTCTGGATCTAGCTGATTGTGTCTGTGAAAGGCGCGAGACGGGTGTACACTAACTAGTATACACACACGTATTCACGTGTCAACAAACCTTGACCCCCGCGGGGCCAAACAGCGGTCAATTGCTCAATCCCGTGGCTCATTCACGATAACTGACTCACAATGCAGTCTGGTTTGTAGGCCACTACTACTGGCGTTACAGCAAAACATATGGCTTCCAGATAAGAGAGTGTATACACATAGGCCTACAATCTGTGTGACTCACTACAGCCATTTCAGGACGTATACTATATCAAGCTAGCGATAAAAAGGATCTATATACTATAAAACTACAGTTCTACAGTCTTATCTGTGTGTTAGGCGGATGGGACATGTCACAAGGACAGTATGATAGGATATATTACTATTAGGCTGGATCCACTATCACTGAGAGCTGGCACACGTGCACTCAGTAAGGGTTTTCCGTCGAACTGCACTACACAAGTGTTGAACTTTTGGCACTGTTAATATACGCTTTGAAATATGGAAATAGCATGGATTCAAGAGGATATGGATGTGGTTTGCGGTGACCTTTTAATTTAGTGGAAGCCTATCAGTTGAGATGGAATAAATTATGAATCAATATGATAGATTAATCATTAACGATGCTGTTCTATTTATCACACTTGTGGATTGTTAATTAATACGTTCTATGGAGCGCTGGGCTTTCAAGCATGGCAAGAAAGCACAGTCAAACGGACCAGATGTACCTGTATATCACAGCTATAGTGACCTGTTTATTAAAGGGGCACCACTGGGAACATTTCATCATGAACAGAACAGGTAATCAATAGGTTCAATCTAGTAGTGATATTATCTTCATTATTTCACAGCAGAGCTGTCTTTTTGCAAGTTTTGGCCTAACAACACAAGGAGGTTATATAACCTCATTGAACAACCGAAATAGGGTTAATGTTCTTTTTAGTAATCTTTGTGTTCAGTGGTGAATGTCTCTCTTGATAACATCGTCTGGAAATCTTTACAAGTATGATTTCAAAATTAACCCTCACAACGCTGAAATAGTTTTGTATAAACCATGGAGACCACAAAGTTTTTCTTTCAATTTGAAATGATCATAAATATCTTAGTTCATTAGTTGGGTTCATGCCGTAGGCGGTGGGCCAGTGTGATGACCAAGCAGGATGAACACTTTACAGTCGATTTTCCTAAATGCCTGAGGGACATGGGTTTCCAAGATTCATGCAGATTTTCATTATCTCTACGACTGTGTCATTGTTGACCTCGTCCTTCAGCGAATACTTATTCTTTGTTATTACATTCTTGATTGCAGAGTACACTTTCTCATGCAATACACAGATACAATACAGCATAATGCATTGCTCCACTGAGCATGCTGAGGTGCGGTCATTTGCCGTTATTTGCAAGAAAAATCGCATGTGATATGATAATGCCATCTTCTGATTCATTTCAAATGAAAGTTTGATGATCAATCTCATTCTGAATGCCGATAAATAGTATGGCTACTAAAGTGTTTACTGTATATTTTAGTTTTGTGTCCTACCGACTCTAATTTCACATCTGTCAAATGCAAGCACTAAAAGCTGTCACCCGCTCCTACGTCAGCTTTACATGCTGAGATCCAATCGGCAAAATTACCATAGCCGCATATCAGATTGTAGTCAGTCAACAAATATGTTGCTTAACCCTTTAAGCCCTCACGATGCATTAAAGCATAATTTTACATCCCTTAAAACAGACCTAATTTTCGTACAACTAAAGGTTTTAGAATGAAAATTTCCATGAAACTGGTTTACCTATGCATGGTGATTTTCTTTAATTTTTAAACCACATCAAGTCATCTTCATCCGCTACAAGTTGAGAATTGCTGTCGCAATTCGCGGCTTGTAGTGGATGAAGATGACTGATAATTTCAGGCTTGAACCCTTTTAGTTCAACGCTGAGGTACAACGTTGAGGTATTTTTGTGTAAACCATGGAGAACAAAGGGGTTTCTTCAATTTGAAATCAATTAGTTAGCTCTTTCCTCTTCATTTGAATATCTATACTATGGGTCTACGGCCATTATTAAATCTTAATTCTTTCTATGCGGGGATCGATTTCTAAAGTCGGTCCCCGCTCTGTAAGGGTTGGTGATATAATGAAAATACCTATTCAGCATGTTCAGTATTCAGCATTTTGTATGGCTGATAATCATGATATTACGTGAAAACGGTGCAATCTAATATAAGTATTTAGCCTACAACTGTTTTGTGTAGCGTCTCAATGATAGTAAAATCAGGGTTCCCCACAGAAAGAAAAATCATCTGGTTGTTCTCTCAAAAATATTAACTTAGCGCGCGCGAGCAGCCTAACCCTTACACTGCTGCATAAAATTTGCAGCATGTGTGGTTGCCCACTAAGTAATATCTGGCACGTTTTTTCTTAAAAAAATGTTCATCTGATGAACAACTGATACTAAAAGCCAATAAATTACAAAATCAGGCACTGTCAGTGAGCCATATTTAAAATGCAAATGGAAGGACACCACAAAACGGAACTGAAAAAAAAATTCAACAAAAAAAATTAATTTTTTTTTTTTTTTTTTTTTTTTTTTTTTTTTTTAGAATTCATCCGGTCGGGCAGCCGGCATTTCCGCACTGTGGTGAACCCTGGTAAAATTTAGAGCGTTGAAGCTATTGAAAAAAGTTTTTCTCACTTTCAATTTCAAATAACGTTATTAATTAAGGCTGTATTTTTTTTTTACCTCAACAATTAAAAAATAATACTACGCCAAATTTAATAAAATTTGAAGTTAATCGTTTTTTTTTACATTTTATCGTCCATTTTTTGTGATCATATACATGTATACATATACATTGGAACCATAGGAAATGGCATTATTGAATCTTGGGATATTTATCTTGCTATATGGCTTAAAGACTGTTAAATAGTTTAAAACGTATTATTGAAGTTCCATGGGTTGGAGTGGTTTGCTATGTTTGTTGTGATATATATATTAAGAAAACAGTATAATATTTGAATTTGGAGGCCTTATTTTTGGTGCGTTTTGTTGATTACTAACGTGATAAGCAAAGCAAGACGTCAAACAGGATAGTTGATAAGTGGAATTCTCTACCAGAAGAAGTAGTGATGATGACTCCAATAAATTATACTTTGAAGAATAGACTGGACAATTTCTGGAAGTGATTCCTATACTGTCGATCTGACACCTTAAAACACTAATTGAATAAAATGAAGGAATACATAGTAAAGCCAGACAGTCAGTCAGTCAGAGACTGTATACCTCCACCGGCATTACTGATTGTAATGATACTAATATAACATCATAGTAAAATGTCCATGTGGATGATCAATTATGACGTCATAGATTCAACCTATTCCATTCATCATTTATAGAACTAGTAACCATACAAAACAGTTGTGAGACTATGACGTCAAAAAGTAGTCTTATAGATCTAGTACCCATATACAACAGGTGTGCGGCTATGACTTCATAAAGGAGTCTTATAGATCTAGTAACCATATACAACAGTTGTGTGACTATGACTTCATAAAGTAGTCTTATAGATCTATATAACCATATACAACAGTTGTGTGACTATGACTTCATAAAGTAGTCTTCTATACAGCTTTCAATATTTCACTACATATTACAGTATCTAATCGTACTGCGGATCCTGCATCCGCATCGTAATCGTGTGCCCAAAACACACCTGGTGAAATTTTAATGCAAATCGGCTCATTACTTTTTGAGTAATCAGGGGGACAGACACACAGACAGACAGACATATTAACAAACAAGACCAAAGACATTATACCCTGGGGGATGACGGGGATAATAATAGTAAAGAAAACATTTTCGTGTCTCACATACAAGAGTTACAAAATCAATGTGTATTATATAAGCAAGAACATTCAAAATCGACTTTAAGGCTGTAAACCTATCAGAAATCCTAGACAATGCTGATGATGATGCCATAGTGATGGTGATGATAATCATGCTGATAGTGATTTTCGAAGTGAGGACAAAATGTATTACATGTCGATACTTTGATTGTCTTGTCGTGTCTTTTAATATATCCATCTTGGATTCACACATAAATATGTTTTTTGGGGGGATTTTCGGGATTCTGATTTCTATATATTATAAAGATAGCATTCGGTTAGACTTACGATGTCTGGGAAAATAATGACTCTGAGCTAAAGCTTGGTGAAAAAACTAGCGAAGGACATTGTGTTGTTGTTTTCTGTTAAATATGTTCGGATATTTATCATTTGCTGTTGTACATCGACCAGTTATCTGATAATAGGTGTAGATGTTTCTCTATTAATGTGCAATATCAGGTCATAGCAATCTGATAATGTCACCTTGATTATGTTGAGTAGTAATCCATTTTGACTTATCACAAGTCCTTCTGTAATGATCAGGTGATGATAGCTGATGACCATATGAGCTACACCAGAATACTTATTGCGAGTTTGTTAAGAAAAAGTCGACTATACGATTGTGTCATAGTAGTCTTTAAGACATCAAGACGAACTGTACTTTGTAACAAATCAATATTTCTGCGCAGTTGTGTAAGTTGATCTCGCTACCATGCAGATTATTGCATATCAACTTTCAGAGCTCATTGCATCTTGTCCCGCCAAGTCTGTACAGTTAAGTACGCAGAGCAGATTGCGTGTCGCAACTCACTTGATAGTTAAACACTGTTGAAAATGGGCTCATTGTGTATCTCGGGGGTAATTCTGATGATAACGATATTATAACGATATCATAACATGTTGATCTACATTAACATACATGTATTTAAAAAAACTACGCATCTGATTGGGTTGCCTCACAGGCTTGTAGTTGTATGCGTAATAGCCATGGTAAAATATCTTCACGAGTTATCTATGGAGGGTCGTTTTTTACACAAAAGTATTTACACTATGTATGTTATGGTAAATTATGTGAGTGCCGGCAACCTCCGCAGTACAGGCACTGGCATCAGCAGCTGAGATGAGCTCGTCCAATACCACTCTCCCAGTAAATATTATACATCAACCTAATGCTTGGCCAACGGCGTAGACGCTGGACCAACATTAGTCCGACATTTGGTGGATATCTCATGCTTGCTGGGCTGCTATTCTATGCAGACTGGAGATTATGACTCTGGCCGGTAACCGACTGGAAGAGGAAAAACGCCCCAATATATATAGATTGTCATGACGTAGCGACAGCCTTATCAATATGGACAGACGCGAGTTGGTGTAGGATGAACCCTTTTCCCTCTAAGTTAAGTTATTTAAATTTGTCACCCACTTGAAGTTGTGTCCCACAACTTCAAGTGGGTGAAAAATACTCATATTTGTTTAATTTGATGGCAAACATTTGTAAATCTGAATGTTTTATAATATAAACGGTTAGTCCCAATATCAGTGATTTGGTCGGCAAATAAAACAGATTAAAAACGGCTTTTGTCGTGCTTAACCCTTTCAAGCCTGAGTTTACCATTGTCATTTTCATCCACTACAAGCCGCGAATTGCTGTCGCAATTTCTCGACTTGTAGTTGATGAAGATGATTTGATGTGGTTTAAAAATTGCAATGTATTGGTAAACCATTTTCATGGAAATTTTCATTCTAAAACCCTTAGTTGTAGGAAAGTTAAGTCTATATTCAGGGATGTAAAATGATGCTTCAATGCATCATGAGGGCTTAAAGGGTTAATAACTGATATCGCATGATAAGCTGCGTCCTTATCACTTTAAGTTCTACACTCATCTTTTTTATTGTTACAGATCTGTAAACATGAACTATTTGGGCGTAGCATATCGGATTTCTAGCACCCGTCTATATGAGAATATTGAGAATATTTATTAAGGGTAACCCTTTCATCAGAGTACAATAATTTACATACATATATGGAATCAATTAGTTAAGTATTACGCTGGTTTACCAAGGGTCCAGATACATATAATGACGCACAGTTAAGTGAATAAACACTCACACAGGCTACAACACAAAATGACAAGAACATATAGGTTTCATGATGGCGATCGGGGTCTGAGGGCTCAGGAAAAGCTCGAAGTCTTAAATTTTGTGTCCGAGCTAAAAAAAATTTAAATATGGTCATGTCTAAAGATAGTTGTAAGTTTTGTCTTAAAATAAATTATGTTTGGCTAAATTATTCTACGATTTGTAATCAGTATCAAAAATAGTATAAGAAGAGCATATCTGACGCTTTGGAAGGCCTACTATTGTTTCACATTGAACCAGACTGCTTAATCTTTTCAACGCGGGGACCGTCTCTATGCGTCAGATACTGACGTCTAAAGTCGATCCCCGCACCGAAAGAATTTAAATCCTCATAATGGCCGTAGACTCACAACATAGGTATTCAAATGAAGCGAAAAAGCAAATTAAGATATTTATAATGATTTCAAATTGAAAAAACCCTTTGTTCTCCATGGTTTATACAAAAATATTTCAGCGTTGTGAGGGTTAAATTATCTCCAATATTATATCAACACAGCTTCCAGCAACTCATTTAGGTGCCGCATCCAAACGTAGGGGGATGTCTAAATGGTAATACCATAGAGTTCTTAACTCTATAGTAATACCAACTGAATACGTTCAGTGTTATCAAACTACGATTTTTCTGCTCAAGAATTAGGTTTTGTTGTTCGGTGGTCGGTATTTCTGTTATACAAATGATCAATTTTTTTAGTGTGATAAATAGCTCTGCCAACCGTATATTACTTTCACAAAAGCAGATGCAATGGGACCCATTGTAAACGACAAGTCTTGCAAGCATAATGGTGCATGCCAGTTTACGGACGGGCTGTCGATAGAATGTCGTTCCCGGCATAGCTGGCTGACATCACTTGCGGCATTCACCCAGTGTCGTTTAAATGTTGGGCCAGCATTTAATCGACAACGGGTTTTTTTACTGGGACAGTGTGGTCCACTGGAGATAAACCCCACTTCCCAAATTTAGCAAAAAAAATAGACAGACAACCGAACGCCGATTATTGCGGGAATTTATACTCAGTGTAACGCAAAATGTTCATATTATATACAGACAGATAATACTATATATGTTGTATTATCAAAATTGTTTTTTTTCGTCTAATATTATATAATTATTTGTAATGTTATCAAGAAATAATATGCGTGGCTCATTTGGCTGGTTCGGTTGTGTATTCACATCTATTGAATTGTATATTTTACCGTGTAACTAATTTAGTCTACTAGTAATATTTTTCTGAATTTAAATAAAATTATGGATGCACGTGGCAAGTCTTGATCCGCCGGATTTCTCAAGGCCTATACCACTCAAGGTCGTGACTGTTTATATAGCTTCTTTTGAGTCGTTTTCGCAAGCAGGGATTTTAACATTTATTTTGAATTACCGATATGAACGAATTGTGTAATTCACTACCCTAACCACACAACCACCCTCCTCGTGTTACCACAACCCCGGCATTTCCGACACCGTCTGCTGCTATTCCTTGGTTAAACTTCAGGTAACAGGGTTCGTACAGGTGATTGACAACCTTTAAAGTACCTAACCCTTAGAGCTCTGAGGTCGACTGCAGTAGATATTCTGTGTTTTTATTAGCACATGTATAACCCTTGATAACGAGCTGTTCACAGTAAAATGTGCTTAAATCTCGAAACACTGATATATATTGAGACCTAAATTACACAAAACATTAATTTTCAGTCACTTAAAGTTGTGTATCGCTACCGCGATACACAACTTTAAGTGACTGAAAATTTAAATTGAATAGCTCAGTGATCTAAGTGCTAATAAATGGGATATTATGTATTATTATTATTTTAAATATAACTAAATATTTTAAAATATCACTCCCAGCGAAATTTTCGATAGGCAGTTTCGCTGGGATATTATAAAATCATTCTGTAGTCACAGAAATTAATGTTTTTTTCGCTGTTTGAATTGGTCCCTTGAAGTATGTTGTCATGGCCTTAAAATGTCCTTGAATCATTGATTGTGCGAAATGTACGAACCGCGGATAAGTTTGGTTGATGGACCAGGGAAGAGTGTTTGCTCTTGATGGGAAGATGATCAGCTGACGGTGTGACTAATGCCTTCACAGAGATGCCTCTTGCATACTCTAACAGTTCATTGCGATGTGTTCACACATCACATTTTATCCGCAGTGCACGTAGCGCATTCTCAACGTCTCTATTTTTCCATGTAGGCTAATCAATGATTTCATTTAATTGTTACAGTTTTGGCAAGAGAACGGGTGGAAGTGCGAGAAGAAACAATGAATGCCTTATACTTGAACCATCCGAGACCATTGTGGTGAGTATGATCCAGAAATATAGAGACTTAAACTAAATCATTGGGACAGTATAACTAAACCACAGGAGTCACAGCGAGCTTGTTATAGTACTACCGTAGCCCATTATGTTTACGAAGTATCTGCTAGGTAAATGTTCGTCCGGCAGTATTCCATTATACCAGTCACCTGTCCTCGAGTATAAAGATCAAGTAGAAAAACAAATTTATTCATGGGAATACAAAATACGCACAAAGGCAGTATTGGCGGCCGTTTTGAATTTTTAAGATAGCGCCGATTTAAAAAAAATGGAACCAATTATGAATTTCCATACATTTCTATTGATTATGCAATCGATGTGGATAAACGTCTTTATTTATGAACTCACAGAAATGAGGGAGAATATTATAATATAAGCTAGGCATGTCGATAGAATATTGTCAATCAGCCAGGACTACAGAACAATTTGAATTTCAATGAATATGTGAGCTCATGTTTTCAATTGTCGACAGGAAATAAAACTCAACTTGAACGTCATGTGCAATTAATTACATTTTAAAAATAGAAATGAAAAATAAAAAATCACATGAATATAATATTGCTTACACATGTGACTGTAATGATTCCGCCCGGCTGACAAGAAAACCACATGCAGGTTTAATGTTAGGCCAGCGACTTCGACCCCCAAACTAGCATTAACCGTTTGCGCACTGAGCATGACTCTAATCTTTTGTAATTTGTTCTATTTGCCAGTCAAATCAATTATATTTGGAGTGTTTACACATCGAGATTTGCAAATGTTTGGTTTCCAATTAATTAAAAATGAGTAATTATTTACCCATTTGAAGTTGTGGGTAGCGGTAACGAGACACAACTTGAAGTGAGTGAAAATTCAAATTATTTAATTTAGCACTTTAAGTTTTAAACCAGCATCAGATGAACGTATCGTGTTGGCTGGCGTATACGGTCTTTTGAAATAACTGTCCCAAGCATACATGAGACTATAAAGCCATGCTAGCTTAATGTTGGCCCACCGTCTACGACGCTTGTCCAACATTAATCCAGCATTGTTATGTAAGCATCGTCTTTTGAAATGGCTGTCTACTTGTTACTGATAAAGGGAGATCCATGTTGCTGTTACAGGTTGACTACCCTGAGGTGCAGATGATGAAGCCTGGAGCCGGTATAGCAGGGCGCTCTCAGCCACCATCATATTCACAGCTCCACCATAACGCGGGGAAGACGAGTACTGCCTCTTCAGGCAGAGAACAAGCACCCCCACAACCTGACCACGCCCCCAGACATAACCGTTATGTCGTCACACAAAACGATATATCACACGTACAACCTGCTTTACACAATCAGGTATATCAGCGTCACTATACTGGAAGTCACAGTAATATCAGTCGATTCTCAACCAATTTTCATTAAATTTTCTGGAGACAATTTTCGAGTCAAATACTCTGAAATTTTTTAATATTAAAAATATTGTATAGTTAAAAAGTTGACATGTAGTAAATTGCTAATTACGACGTCCCTATTTCAACCTATTAAACTGCTTAAAATGACCGCCCTGAATTGCATTCCATGTTAAATTGTCTGACTTTTAAAATACTCGCTATAATTTCACGAAATTTGATTGGGAATTGACTGAGAAATAGGCGAAAAACATGCGCTACTAGTTTATGTGACTTAAAATATAATGTATTTTCGCGATTAAGGGTGGAATTGCGAGGGCTTGTATTTTATCTCTCAACCCGCTAAGTGCGACTATAGTCGCTTTAATTCGTTTTATTAGCCGTTTAAATCACAGTTATTGACATCAAAATTTGCAAATGTTAGGTGTCAATTTACGCAAATACGAGTAATTTTCACTCACTTGAAGTTGTGGGTCGCGGTAGCGAGACACAACTTCAAGTGGGCGAAAATTTCAATTATTCAAGTCTGCGCTTTATGATTACTATCGCATCTAGTTATGGACGCTTCAATTATATATATTCAACTTGGGTAACTCCTATAAATTCACATCAGAGGGTGGATAAAATGCAATGAAATACAAGAGTATTCAGTTGGTTTTTTCAACCCTCCACCTGCTAGTGATGCCTATATGCGGACAAATATTTTACATCACAAAATTGTAATGATCTGACACTAGTTTTAAGTATTCCCAGAAAATCTCTATTCGAATGCGTACAAAATAGCATTCGTGCCATCAATAATTCTTTGGGTATCAGCTGAGCTCAGCTCTGTCCACGTTGTATGATAGGTTAACCGTTTCAAGCCTGAATTTACTATTGTCATCTTCATCCACTACAAGTCGCAATTCTCGACTTGTAGTGGATAAAGATGACTCGGAATGGGTGAAAAATCAAAGAAAATTGCCATGAATTGTTAAAACAGTTTCATGGAAATTTCCCCTCTAAATCCATTAGTTGTGGGAAAATCAACTCCGTTTTCAGGGCTGTAAAATGATGCTTTAATGCATCGTGGGGGCTTAAAGGGTAACCGGTAATCTATGGTCGTATCCAGAGCTGAGCTGAGCTGTTATCAAAACAACTAACAATAATTATTGTGCATTAATAATCACAATCCAACGCGACTACAAGGTATGGTAATTTTGTTGATTGGATCGCAGCATGTAAAGCTGACTGTGAGCGGGTGACACAGTATTTAGTGCATTCATTTGGAAGATTCCAAGTGAACCCTTAGAGCGCTGAAATATTTTTGTATAAAGCACGAAGACTAAATGGTTTTTTTTCAAATTTGAAATCATCATACATGTCTTAGTTAGCTCTTTCCGCTTTATTTGAATACCTGTGTTATGGGTCTACGGCCATTAGAAATATTTTTACTCTGTCAGTGCAGGGATCGACTTTAGACGTCAGAAGGCAGACAACTAAAATATACAGGAAACACTTTAATTTGTAGCGATACTATTTATCGGCATTCAAATTAATCATCAGACTTCCATTTGAAATGAAACGGCAGATTGCAAAGGTCGGCAAATTTCCGCATCTGAACGGAACAATGCATTAGCCTGTATTGTGTTGGATGAGAGATGGTGCCCTGCAATCAATATGACATCTGTAATAATAAAGAATATCTGTTTGCTGAGTGAAGAGGGCGACAATGACACAGTCGTGGAGATAATGAAAGTCTGCATGCATTTCGGAAACCCGTGTCTCTCAGGCACTTAAGAAAATCGACTGTAAATCCTGCTGGTCATTATTTGCTACACTGGCAGTGGTCCCTCTAAAATATAACGCGGACGTCACAACAAACACAAGACGTTGAGACAGCTTTGCCATGATGCTGACCCACCGTCTGCGACTTTAGCCCAACTGGTGCCACACTGAGTTTACGTCGACCTCGTGTTTGTTGAGATGGTGCAGAACTGCTACATACCATTTGGGGATCTACCATCCGTATTCACCAGCCAATCAACACCCTCCGCCAATGAAAAGCACGGGAACTTGGGATGTGTCTATGCGGTGATAGTCACTGCCATGTCTATACTTCTACTGAGGAAAGGGAACTCTCATGTCCTCGTCATTTTGAAATGAGAAATGGACTATGTAAACTTTTGTTTTCTACCAAACAAATGATACCATGTCTTACCTAGTTCTTGTAGCAAATTATTGATGAATTTTCAAACGGAAATCTCATAATTTACGTGCATTAATACACATTATACGAGTTCGATTCTGACAGAAGCACTATTTCCAACAAAATGCGAATTGTAGTGAATAATACACTGCAGTATTCAGCTTACTATTATATTGAGAAGTTACTGCCTTTTGGGTTTACACGATCGAATAGTGGAGCTGAATAGCCCCTATTGTGCGTGCGGGCGGGCGTGATCAAATTGGCCTAGTATGTTGCTTTTGCTGCTTCCAAGACTCACGTGAGTTACCGATCTTGTATAGAAAACCAATGACCATGCTGACCCTATCCCATTCAGCTGTGATGAAAAGTATCAAGATATGTGTTAATGCTGACCACCACTGCCAAAAAACACGAGACATTGACTCAATGTTGTTTCAATGTTGTCCCACCGTCTGCGACGTTGGCCCAACATTGAAACAACATCGTTTCAACGTGTCTTTTTTGCTTGGCAATAGCGTGCCGTGATGCGTTACGTCATGGGTGTGAGTGAGCGGCGCCTGTACACAGCAAACACAAGACGTCCACCCAATGTTGTTTTATTGTTTGGCAAGCGTCGAAGATGGTGGCCCAACATTGGGTCGACCTATCGTGTTTGCTGTGATACACATTAAGCCCAAGATTTTGAACCAATGCTGATTTGATGTTGGGCCAGCGTTAAGGTTAAACTTATGAAACATTTGTAATTCAGTTAGGTATTCACTAATCATGGATAGTTCATGTTCAACACAGTAGACTGATTCAAATTCAGGTTTAATGTTGGGCAGACCCGGCAGATGGTGAGCCAACATTAAACTAACATTAGCTCAAAGTGTTTTCTGTGAATCAACTTGAGGTTCTGATGAAGACACTGACACATCGTTTTCATAGAGACCACCCTCCCAAAAACAAAATGGATACCTCAAAACTTATTTTTTTTGCTGGTTTTGTTAATGGTAATATAGCTTAAAATTTAACAACAAAATATAAAATAAAACATACTAAAATAAACTAATGCAAGATAGAATACATGTGAATTCTGGCATATATAACGCTGTGGAATTTTGTCTTAAGTATTATTACATTGCATGATATGTTTACTTTGAAACAAGTAGATTTTATCTGTGTATCTAGTGTTCATAATCAATTTAAACCAACTATGGCATCCATATTAAATCTGAAGATTTATTAAATCCTGCAAACGTGAGTGAGGACTAGTTAATTGTCATATTATCAAATATTGGTATTAATGTATAGATAATAGTCAATAATTTGTATTTTTGGCAAAGAAGGAACAAAGATGGCCACCTTGTTCATCATAACGAAAATCTCAAGTACCCTGCATCCAATTTGTTTTTTTCCTTGTTCTATCCTTGTTTTCAAATCCGATCATCACGTTCGTATTGGGACACATCTGCTACATTAATTCTTGTAGTCATTTTGTAACATGTTCCCTTAGTGGTCCTATATCTAAAAAATAAGGCATTTACTACGCCTGCTAAATTTTCTGCTTCTATCATTAAATCCGCAACTTGGCCATAATTTGTCTTTCGTATAGCAAATATTGACCCTTGTTCTTTTCGTCAATGCTATAGTACTTACTGATTTTGTTATAATGATAATTCCTTTATTCAATTTTAATGTCAAAGAACTTTTTAAAGTATGGATATTGATTTACCTGTAATAAACATAATAACATAATGTAATAATAGCTTTCTAATAAATAGGTTGTAAATATTTAAATATTCAAATCAAAAACGTGTGGTTCATGCAGAATGTCCTTTCAATTCAGCATTAAGATTATAAGTAACGGCCTACAACTGATTTAATGTAGTTTTGCAATGCTATTTACTTTTTTCTACCTCTGCAGTTGCTTTCCGCATGGAGCAATGTGGTAGTTTCTGCAAAACCCCTTTTCCCTGCACTTGGAGGCACGTTGAAAGTAGTAAACTTGGCTGATAATTGAATCTAGAAAAGTTGTAGTTGCAACTTATCACCCTGTATATGACCTACCGGTATTCGTATTATTACCCTTTATTATCCCCCGCCCACAAAGTAGGGGCGGGGGATATTGTCATCACCATGTCTGGCCGTTGCGTCTGTGCGTCCGTGTTTCGTTTCCGAACGATATCTCTGAAACCGCTAGCCGGATTGCTTTAATATTGCATACACACATCCCTTAGGGGGTGTAGATGTGCCTTTTGGGGGTTATGACCTTTGACCTAGTTTTTTACCTTTGATTTTGAGGCGATTATCGACTTTAATTAATTGTGGATAATAAGTTCAGTTTCCAGACGATATCTCACAAAAGCGTTTCCTGGATTGTTTTCATACTGCACACACAAATCCCTCAGGGGGTGTAGATGTGCCTGCTGGGGGTTATGACGTTTCACCTAATTTTTTACCTTTGATTTTGAGGCAATTATTTACTTCAATTGATTGCAGATGATAAATTCAGTTTCTGAGCGATATCTCGCAAAGCATACGCTGAATTGTTTTCAAACTACACACACATATCCCGCAGGGGGTGTAGATGTGCCCTTTGGGGGTTATGACCTTTGACCTAATTTTTTTCCTTTGATTTTGAGGCGATTATTGACTTTATTTGATTTTGGATGATCAGTTCAGTTTCCGGACAATATAACACGAAGCATTTGCTGGATTGTTTTCATACTGCACACACACATCCCTCAGGGGGTGTAGATGTGCCTTTTAGGGGTTATGACCTTTGACCTAATTGTTGACCTTCAATTTTGAGGCCATTATTGACTTTAATTGATGGCGGATGACAAGTTCAGTTTCTGGATGATATCTGAGAAAGCATTTGCTTGATTGTTTTCATATTGCATTCACATATCCTCAAGGGGTGTAGATGTGCCTTTTGGTGGTTGTGACCTTTGACCTATTTTTCATGTTTGATTTTGAGGCCATTAATGACTTTAATTGATGGCAGAATATAAGTTCATTTTTCGGATGATAGCTCGGAAAGAGTTTGCTGGATTCATATTGCCACACACATCCCTTAGGGGGTGTAGATGTGCTTTTTGGGGGTTGACCTATTTGTTAACCTTTGACTTTGAGGCCATTATTGACATTAATTAATGGCAGGGGGTATCGTTAGCGTCAGCGCTCTTGTATATGTGCACTTTATCATTTAAAAACATTTTTTTACAATTGTTCAAATATACCTAAATACAGATATTGTGATTTGAAACAAAATTGATAATTATGTAATTTCCTGTTACTATTGCAAACCATTGCCGCTATGTACATACACATGCTGCAGCACATAAAATACAACATTTGAATAAAGGAAATGAGGTAGTGTACAGACAATCTACCATCTCGGAAAAAACGATGTATCAATTCTGGGCCGGCATCTGAGATGTTGAAACACCATTGATCCAGTGCTTTTCTGGTCTTAATATTTTAGTAATTATGCCAATTGTTACTACATCAGATCAGACTTGAACCCTTTCAGCCCAGGGACTGAATTTAGACAACTATAGATTTTAGACATCTATAGATTATGACTTTTAAAGTCGATTCCCGCACTGTGAAGATTGAAAAAATTATAATTGCTGTATACCCACAACATAGGACTGGTATTCTAATGAAGCGGAAAGAGCTAACTTAGACATTCAGGATGATTTCAAATTTAAAAAACCCTTTGGTTTCCATGGTTTATACACAAATATTTCAGCGTTGTAAGGGTTCATCTGCTATGGCATTCAGCACATAAAAACGGGCTTTAGTGGTGAAAGGGTTAAGCCAGAACTAGCAGTTCTGTTAGTCAAAGAAAACTTTTAGATAAGTTTGGTGTTATACTATTGAAAAGTAAAGCAGTGGAAGCAAAGTGCAATGACATGCAAACAGCATTTTAAAATTGAAATAAACATAATTATTATATTGACATAGTAGAGCTGATACATTCATACAATTTAAAAACAATGTTGTTGTTTAAATTTTTTTTCTTCAATAAACACTGTATATACAAGCCTAACTTATTCACTAATATGGAAACCTGGGTAACAGTGTATATATTATTTATTTCAAATAAATATTGTCCCTTTACTGACCAGTACTTGGGATACAATTTTTTATACTGATTGCTTATTTTTATGATTAGAACAAAACTGCACCTGCACTAGATTTAGCCCTTTCAGCGCGAAGACCGTCTTTAGACATCAGAATCTAGAGGTCTGTAGGCGTCAGATGCTGAGGTATAAAGACGGTCTCCGCACTGAAAGAATTAATTATTTCTAATGTCCGTAGACCTATAAAATGGCTATTCAAATGAAGCGGAGAGAGCTAATTAACACATTTATCGATGGTCTAAAACAATAGTGGGTCAAGTCGACTTGACAGCAAAATTGTGTTTATCTTTTTGCTTAGAACTACAGTCTGCTAAATCCACTTATCAGCATGTAGACTTGGACTTATAATGATGAAACGCACAGCGATTGGAATTTGACAGTAGATCAAGTGAAGTTATCAGAGTATTTTTTACCTGCAAAAGTGATTTACAGAAGCAAAATTGGAATCAACAAGACACCAAGTTGACTTAGCGCTTTGTTACACCAGGAACACAGAATATACAGAGATTGTTCCTAGATCAACAATAAACTAAGTCCAGGCATTTCCCCTGTGTTGTCTCCACATGTCTCAGAATAAGAATGCGCTAAGTGCACTTGCACCGTTGTTCTCCCAAAAACAGAGCCCATAAGCATATAACACCAGAATAACAATGTGTCAAGTCGAATTGGTCCTGTGTTGAACAGATATTATGCTGATATGTGCTCCTTTTCCCGAGAATAACAATGTGCTAAGTCGACTTGATCTGTTGTTTTAACCTGAATTTGGAATAAATTCAAACTTTATACATATTATACTTGACTTAGCTGGTTATTATTCTAAAGGCCAAAACTGTCACTTAGCACACTATTGTTTTAACCCATCGTTATGATGATTAAAAAAACCCTTTGGTCTCCATGGTTTATAAAAAATATTTCGGGGTTGTAAGGGTTAAATTGAATTATTGTATATTTTCAGCCTATTCCACCCGAGTTACAGGGAGTTCAGGATATATTACATAGGAGAGAAAATCTCCTGAGAAGCAGTAATGGTTCAGACATGTCTGCAAAAAGAAACTCACATGCCAGTGATACATCAAGTGCTTACTCCGGGTCTGACGTCCTACAATCATCATTAGAAGATCAGGATATAGATTTCACGGGACTAGTGGAGAGCCTCGTGGATTCCGATGATGAAGAAGGATATATTGACAACAATGAGGTGGGATGTGTTTGCATCTGCATTTATTTATTATTAAAATCACACAATGAGGAAAATTGTGAACAACCGTGTTTTTTTAAATACATTTTTGCTAAATATGCACTTTGGCTAACAATATCCACTGCTAACATTATATCTATATTTCTTTTATTTTCATATTTTTGTCAGACTTTACTTGTTCGAGACACTGTGCGTGAATGTCTTGAAAAGGATGCTGCTGAACGCACAGAAGACGACATTGAAACACTCCTGGAATTCATGCAGCATCTTCCTGTAAGTTAACGTGATCCAATAAATAGAATGTGATATTATTATACACATACTCTGGTACCACTCAGATTGATTTAATGTATGTACAAACGCAACTATTCTGCATAATATTCATAACTAAATTGATCTACATACTTATTTCTAATTATTTTCTGTTATAATAGATTTAACATGATATTAGGAAAATTGTTTTGCCCATCCAGCCACAATGAACGTGCATCGTAATTCATATGTTTTACTTGTAGGCTTTTGCTAACATGACACTGGCTACAAGGCGGTCACTGTGTGCCGTGATGGTATTTGCCGTGGTGGATCGTGCAGGTACCACAGTGATGGACCACGGGGAAGAGCTGGACTCGTGGTCAGTCATCCTGAACGGCACCGTGGAAATAGTACGTCCTGACAGATCAGCTCCTCAGACTCTGGCCATGGGGGACAGGTGCGAAATTAAATTAATCTCAATTTAAACAAATTAACAATATAAATGTGTAATATATGTGTATATTTAACCCTTGTGCTGCTAAGACTATATTTTCAAGCAAATTTCAAACCAAAAAAATGTGACTGAAATCGATAAAATAGTTGTGATAGATGCTCAGTTAATCAAATAACTTTAATTTGTGATTTGTCACAAATAAAATATTTTTTCGTCATTTGAAGCTGGAATTTTCTTTAGCAATTCCAGCTTTAAATAAATGAAACGAATATTTTAGTAGCACAAGGGTTACTGTGGGAAGTAAACATAATCAATGTGAAATGAGTCTCAATTCAAAAAAATTAACATCATTATGATTTACCATGTTTACAAATCTGAGATGTGTAATCTATGAGCATGATTAAATGTGGGTTATGAATAATATAGTACAAATAATAATGGCATATGAATATTACATGATTATAATAACTACAATGGTACTGAGAATAAAAAGTGAGGATGACAAAAACTTCTAGGTACGAAATGTCCATGACATTTCTTATCTAGAAATATCCTAAAAAGCTTAACAAAATATTAACGCAAACCTAATCAGACATATATACCTGGCACATAGCAACTCAGAAATGTATTCAGTATATTTCTTTAGTAATTCTTCTGTATGGTTACACTGTAACAGAAAATCATAATAGATGCCTCTCTTCTGGATGTATTCATTCTATTTAGAACCTTATTCTAGTAATCCAGCTTTTGCTCTACAAAAAGAGAAATTAAATACTAAATTAATTGAGCTGTGTAATGTTAAATATCATTTGATCTAAGATAGTAGTAAATTTTACTAATTTTGGAACAAGTGTTTGAAACTTATGACGCTTAGGCTTGCATGCTCACATGCCGAAGCAAGTCTCTGCTTCATAAGTTTCAAACACTCGCTCCAAGGTTAGTTCATTTTACTATTATCTTATTGATTTTCAACATCATTTGATCTGTATGCTACATGTCACTATATTCCAATTGAATTGTTTTTAATTACTGTCTGTCATTGACTATGCAGTTTTGGAATCACCCCCACAACGGAGAAAATGTATCATAATGGTGTAATGAAGACAAAAGAGGACAACTGTCAGTTTGTGTGTATAGAAAAATCAGATTACTACAGAATTCTTCATCAGGTTAGCATCTGGGCATTTATGATTGCTGCTTATCATACAGTTTTTTTAAACATATTTGTACAATGTGTTGCAATATTACACAATAAAATGCATAAGTTTGGCTGTGTGATGATTTAGAATAGGATGTCTTCGTATTACTCCCAACATGTTGACAATAAAGCCGACCCGAAGGAGAGGGCTTTTTCATAGCATCGGGGGGGGGGGGGCAGCTGTTTCACCCCCCATGGGGTTCACCATACTGACCAAACAAATTAGTTTTATTGTTGTTATTGCCACCTGAATATATATCATGGAATCTTTCTAACTCTTATCAAAGAGAAACTTCAATCACTAGTCATCTGGCTGTTTGATCGAAAAACTATTTGAGCCTATTTATACCACATATCAGTCACAGCAGAGCCTACTTTACATCAAACTTGCTGTTAAAGAATCATTCAGCTTCAAAACGCGCATGCCTGGGACGGTCGAGTGTAGGCCAACAGTAGCCTATTGAGTACAGATTGACGGCATTAATATAGCCACTGAACTGATTACAAGATACTACTCAAACGAGACATTGATCCAATGCTGTTTTAATGTTAGGCCAGCGTCGCAGACGTTGGCCTAACATTGAACCAACATTAGATAAATGTACAATGTTTAAGAGAAAGTCCTCCTGCCCAGCAAACGCAAGACATTTGTATGACATTTATGCAATGTCTGCCCAACGTCTTCACCGTTGGTCCAACATTGCATAAAGTCATACAAATGTTTTGTGTTTACTGGGTGACAATACAAACTTGGCGGTCAAGCAGTTTCCAAATCCCCGCAGTAATACAGTCAGTTTGTTTGCAAGTAGGCGACCAAGTAGGGGCAAAAGACAAGGGCTTTGAATTATTACCTCATAGATGTCGCTCAAGTATATATGAACTTGCTGTGATTTGAGAACTTGCTCTTAATGAGGCTTTGGGTATGAAACGCATATTTAGTATTATTATGGAATAGGGCCTTGGCTTACACACGGGCACTATTGCCTTCTGGGGGACCCTTGTCCCGCGAATTTTGACAGTTGACTACACCTTTAATCCCATTGCGTAGAGTGACATTTGATAGCACACCTGGTCTATATAAAAGAGATGCCCATAGTTTGAATAACTGGGTGGTATACGATCTGCTGAAATAGGCTAGTAGTCCAGTGCAGATGATATTAGGCGTGCACCATCACACCCCTGAAATGAAGTTGAGGCGCACACCTTGTAAAACGCACACCTTGTACAATGTACAGATACAAAGGCAACAATTAGTGGAGTGCAAATCACACTTCTTGCTCACACTTCCTGCTCATTCAAGGAGTGCGATTTTCTATTTTGCAAACCATCTGGGGTAGATTTTGTGTTAGCCAATTTAGTAATTGTGACTATGAAATGGGAAGTATAAGGTCTAGTCTATGGAGTCAAAAGAATGTAGACCTCTGGTTAGGATACTACTGTGTCAAGAGGTAAATGTGGTCAATTTTTTAACACCCATTTCCTGGAAATATTTGAAGAAGAACATTTTTATTTCAGAATATGAACTATGCCCATTCTGAGTCAAACATACTTGCTTTCATTTTAAGTGTGACACCGAAATGTGGGGATATTTCAAAGATTTCAAATCCTTATGTTGAACTGTCAAATCCAGTCTAAATTGGCTTTCAAAACCATTTAAGTGAGCATATTGACCAATAAAGTCTGGCAATGGCATGAGTTAGCATTTACAACATTACACCTTAGCCTTAGCCTATTAACATGTAATTAGAGAGTGTATGAGAGTACAGCACCCTCTATCTAATCTATTTCACCTACCTTGCAGTTTTTGCCACATTTGTCTAAATTCTGACACAATTATCATCAGCACTGCTCTATCACTGTTACAGACCCCACTGAGAGTGACTATAATGTTCTCAATCGTCTTGTTTCAGTATCTCATTTAATGTATCTTTCCAAAGTTGTTTTCCCAAAAATACAGTCTTTATTACTTACTTACTTCTTTCTGACTCAATTTGATGACTATTTAATCCAATCTAAGCTCTGTTGATAGTTGTTCTACAAACAAAACAGTTAAGATACCTGTGTTGTGTTTGCTTACTTCTCGCTGACTGATTCATTTTGTTATAAATATACGTTTTTGACTGCATTATATATATATACATCTGGTCTGTCTGTCCGTAGACATTAAGGTATCATATGTGGTCTCAGTGACAGCCGGTAAAGATATCAAATAAGTGAAGTGTGCACAGCCTGTGAGGTGTGATCACTCACACATCTAGCCTGGCTGCACCAGCTGTTACACCAACCTAACAATTGATATGATTGCCATTTGAGGTCCCATCTCCCAAGAATGATTTTAGACTGCTGATAAAAAATATGTAATCATTATTAATAAAGTGAATTTATTTGAAATTGATATGTAGAATGATACTCCTGATTAAGTGTTTTAAAATTATCACAATCAGATATATAGCTAATTTCTTTAGCAATAAAATATGCTATTTTGTGTCTCTTTGAGCCTGAAAGTGTTAGTTTATTTTGAAGGCCGTTACTGTATGGGGTTAGTTTTTTCACCACATGACTCCCTAATTATTGGGCCATTCACCTTGATTCAGCTAATTTGTCAGTCAAGTAACTAGTTGATTGCTTCATCTTGGAAGCATGCTTTCTGTATCTATGACTATTAGGAGGAGACTAATGTCAAGAGATAACACATGATAAATGTATAATTTTAGATAGACTTCCAAGTTTTGACATGGCAGAGACAATGTATACAATTTATGATATATTTTAATGCTGAATGATGAATCAGCTTAGTTAAAATATTTCGACACATTGACTGCAAATATCACTTTCAATTGATTAGGATCAGCGGATTAGTGAATATTAATCCATTAGGAACATAAAACTTTACTTGGTCAGAGGATTGATGATTGAGATAAGCTGTCATTTCACCAGATAATACAAGTGTATTAGTAGTCTTAAATCTGGTCTACAGACATGTGTTATGTAGACTTTGTGGTGAGAGGGATAAAGGATTAGGAGGAGAGTTAGTCCTCATGAATGTAGTCTTATCAGAGCATGGACTGGTGTGTGTCTGTGGCGGGCCGGGTGGCTGGCGAGGATTACGTCTGTCAAGTAATGCTGTGGTTTTGTACCAGGGTGAAGAGAATACACGGCGTCATGAAGAGAATGGAAAACTAGTCCTGGTCACTGAGAGACGTGTTCTGGACGGAGGGAACCGACAGGGACACATCGTTATCAAGGTGATTAACATCAAATAACCAGTATTATAATCATCCCTTCAACTGTTTTGTATTTGTTAACATTTCAAAACACAGAACAGGAATTGTATTTCAGCTTTAGTTATTACGAAAATAAAATATAAACTCTTACTTATAACCAAGGAAATTTATTGTATAAATAATTTAAATCTGTAGTACTATCCCAGCAGTTAAATTATTTTGTGACCATGCAAGAAACTTATTATTTAGAATTTTCAGTCGTCTGTATACAGATTAGCTTCAAATAAAAAGATACTAAAGCCATTTTAAATTGTAGCAATGTGTTAAATTGTAACAATGAGTTTTTTTATTGTTTAGTTTGTTTAACTGAAGAACAGTTGTACTTTGTTCTTAATATTAACTGTGTGTTCTTGATAACAATTTACTAATTTGCTTTTCAAATGGTGTCTTGTCAGGGAACCCCAGAGCGCCTAATACAGCATCTGGTCGAGGAGCAATCGTCTGTGGATCCCACTTATGTAGAGGATTTCCTTCTCACTTACCGTACTTTCCTGAAATCACCTAGTCATGTAGCGGATCAACTTCTCACCTGGTTTAATGATCCAAAAACACGTGATCGTGTAAGTTTCAACAATAAACCTCAAACATTGTGGAAGCTCTTAAGGATGTTACTTAACCTTAAAGCGCTAAATTAAATAATTTAAATTTTCACCCACTTAAAGTTGTGTCTTGCTACCGCGACCCACAACTTCAAGTGAGTGAATATTACTCATATTTGTTTAATTTGCAAATAATTATCTTTTCAAAAAAGTGATTTAAACGCCTAAAACAACTTATTCTAGTCATGCTTAGTGGTTTAACCCTTAAAGCGCTGAAATATTTGTGTATAAATATTTATATATATAAATATAATATTTTAATTCCTTCAGTGCAGCGACGTCTTTATACGTCAGAATGAGACGTCTGCAGACATCATATTTTGACGTATAAAGACGGTCCCTGCACTAAAGTGTTAAACCAAGCTATATATTTTTATAGGAGTAATGTTTATTGTTGACCCTTGTCCTTCTAGGGCAGCATACATATAATTATATACATTTTCATTTAAACCGAATAAAATGCCACTGAAATTTCAAAGATATTTTGCGTTAGATGCTCACTCAGTTAACTCTTGTCATTAGTTAATTTATTTAAATTTTCAACCACTTGAGGTTTTGTCTCGCTACCGCGATCCACAACCTCAAGTGGTTGAAAATTACTCATATTTGTTTAATTGGAGACAAAATATTTACAAATGTGTAAACAGTCATTGCATTTCCAATAACATTGATTTATTCAGCTAATAAAATGGAATCAAAATGACTATTGTCGTGATTAGCAGGCAAAGGGTTAATAAAGTAATTCAATTTGAGAGATGTCTTTTTTTCATCAAGGGAAATCTTTTTTGTTTTGGATCACCCTGCTATGGAAGATCATTTTCCAGTTTTATGTACATGAAGTTGTCCAGTGGTTGGCTTCTCCAACCGCTATAAACGTGCTATATTGTTGCTAACAGTGTCAACATTTAATTTGTGTAATTTTATCTCTTTCTTATTGCACTGTCACATAGACTTGTATTGGATATCTTACAGGTTACACGAGTGGTACTTCTTTGGGTCAACAATCATTTCAATGACTTTGAAGCTGAGTCACAGATGACTGAATTCTTGGAAAAGTTTGAGATTGATTTGGAGAGAGAGGTAAAAAAAACCTTGTACTATGCAATAATTAAATATATATGAAAAAAACATTTTTTATGTTTTTGAAACTAATTCACAATACATCTATCTTGTCCAGTTTGCGTTGTTTTCTAAAGTTTTCTTGTTTCTGCTGGTGGCCCTATTTGGCCAATGAAATATCAGTTGCAGTAGACCCTCACAACGCTGACATTTTTTTGCATAAACCGTGGAGACCAAATGTTTTTTTCAATTTATCAATTATCATAACTGTCTTAGTTGGCTATTTCTGCTTCATTTGAATACCTATGTTATGGGTGTACGACCATTAGAAATATTTTTATTCTTTTAGTGCGGGGATTGTCTTTATAGTCGAACGTTATGACATATAAAGACGGTCCCCGCGCTGAGAGGGTTAAAATGTGAATTTTCAACAATATGCACAAACTAAATAACAAATTCATGTACATCACACATTTTTTATTGTAGTTATTTCTCATGTCCTGGCCTCATATTTGTAGGTGGGTGGTACCCGGTTAAATCCAATACGAGCATTGTTCATATTTTGGGACATTATAAAAAGACCCTGTAGTTAAAAAAAAATATGTTTTCTATGTGCACGACTTAGATGGCAGAATCTGACATCTATAGACATCAGATTCTGACATCTAAAGACGATCGCTGCACCGGAAGGGTTAATGGTGCAGAACAATTGATTATCAGATGAAAGACATGTCAAGTTGATACATTCGAACCGTTTCATTACAATTTGTCAATTTTCATTACTGTATTCTCCTTGTTTGTAGAAAATGGGTGGACAGCTGAGATTATTGGATATAGCATGCGCTGCAAAAGCACAGACAAGAACAGTGACACTCACACGAGCGACAAGAGAAGAGATCCTTCATTTCTCAGTACTTGGTGGACTGGAGAGAGGCTGTGGTATATTTATATCTAAGGTGGAGAAGGCTTCTAAGCCTCATGAGGCTGGCCTCAAACGTGGAGATCAGGTAAGTTTAACCCTTAAAGCGCTAATTTTTTTAAATTAAAACCTTGGAGATCAAAGGGTTTATTTCAATTTGATATCATCATAAATGGCTTAGTTAGCTTTCCCGATTCATTTGAATACCTATGGTATGCGTCTACGACCATTATAAATATTTTTACTCTTACAGTGCAGGGATCGACGTTGGTCGTCAGAATTTGACGTCTGTAGACGTCAGATTCTGATGACTAAAGTCGATCCCCACTCTGTAAGCCAACCCTTATCATTTTATTTATCACGTACATGTGTTTGCCAGTTTTTAGCTGAATATTATTCGATGCAGTATCTAAACAATAATAGTATTCTGAATTTTTGTAATTGAGTAGCCCATCCTGGGTTACATAAGCCATAAGCCAAATAATTTTTTTTTAATATCCTCAATTATCTTAAACCTAGCATGATAGAGCTTTTTTGTTGTTTGTAGCAATAACTTGTGCACTGACTTTGCCCGCTGAATAGTCATTCTTCAGAGATTTTTTGTGCCTGAACATGATGTAAAATCATTTATTGAAAAACAGTTGAATTTATTATTCTTGTATAGTAATATGTTGTCACTTTTGCCATGATTTTTACTGTATCAGCTTTGAAAATCATGAAATATGAAAGACATAACTTATTTCTAATTTCAAATCAGAATGTTAGTCTTTGTGCTGTATACATATGTTGATTTTTTACAATTACAGATTTTGGAAGTCAACAACCATAACTTTGAGCACATTTCTCACAATCGGGCTTTAGAGATCTTGAGGGGTACCACTCATCTCGCAATTACTGTCAAATCTAATTTACTAGGTGAGTTTTTTCATTTGGCGTTTTTTGTGAAGTGTGTTCTTGAGTGTCGATAATATCAAATCAGGAATATATAGAAATCTTTTTGTAACAATTTCACTATCATATTTTATCATCAGACTTTCATAAGAAAATAATAGTTTTGAAATTATTATTCAATCAATCTAATTAGGTCAATATGTATAGTACCCGTTATGGAGTTTACAATCTTTTTAAAATTGAAAAAATTCCATCATATTAGCACTCTTGAAAACTACTCATGAATGTGGAACAGTTACCATCACAAAGTGTGAATATATAAACACACATGGACGGCTCTAAAGCAGGGTATAGTAAGGGACCTGAGGATTAGTTATGTCATGGTATCTGTGACGGTCTCGCCGCGAACACGTGAAAAATAAAAGGGACGAAAACAGACTCTGTTGATACACAGAGTTTTCACAAAGTTAATGTTAAAAATACTCAATCAAGATGTGAATTTGTTTTCACTTTTTATTTCAACAAATATACAATTATCCCTTAATTATCTTAATTATTCAATTATGTGGTACTATTTACCCAGCATAGTTATTTCTTAGTACTTCCTCATTAGCAATAAAAGAAGAATCATTAGCTATAGCTAAGAAGGATCACGTTTGCCTGTCCAGAATAACTGGTTATATGTTCAGAGTGACTGAACACATCTTAAAGCTCACATAAACAAATATTTGCAGGACTCATGAGTGTCATGCCCAGAATAACCAGACGTAAGTTCAGAGTAACTAAACGTAAACAATAAGAAACGTTTGCTACATCACTACTTCTACATCTCACAACAATATTGTAGCAAGGCCTTCCTTAGGCAAAAAAAAGTTTACCCGAAGACTATATTATGCCTCCAACACTTCAGACGTAACTAAGTTCAATATACTATTAAACTTATCAAAATAATAAATTAAAAGACTACTCTTTAGGTTTAACTGCTACCCTTTACTTTAGTCAATACTATTCCTTACTACTAATCACACTTCTACTCATATAAGTGTACTACTAATTCTTTGACAACCCTACTCGACGACTACAATATGCCCCTTTAAGTCTTATTCTTAGGTCAATTACATTTCTATATTATGTAGACTACTACCAATTTACATTTTTTTTAAACAGTCCACATCAGATTAACTAAGCTAGGCTATTAATTTGGGATTTAAATTGAATTAGTAGTTAATAAAACTCCTGTTCTCAATATTCCATATCTGATTTAATTTAAAATAAGTTGAGTTCAGAATAACCGAACTTCAAATTAGGAAGAAACCTGACGCTGAGTTCAGAGTGACCGGACTCCCTATAACACTGCGGATTGACTGCTTAGATACTGTGCCATCTGAAATATACGTCACGTGATCAAAATTCCACAACACAGATGACTTACAATGTATGTCATCAAACTAAAACCATGTGTACAGTCATACAACAATGCGGTGTCATTTTACAGATTATCACCGACGGAATTATATTCAATTGAAATATTAAAAAGAATAAATTTATTTAATAAACTTAGCCTAGCTGTCAACTTTGGAAATCCCACAACTCGCAGTCACCTGAGCTCTCGATCACCATAGCATTGTCTAGCTGAACAGTCAACGACCATTACTGAAATTCGTAGAAAATCCTCAACTCTTACCAATTCCGGCGGAAATATGCAAATACTACACTATCAATAAAAATCCATATTACTCAGGGAATCTGCAGGATGGATTTGATGTAATTGGTATAATTATTATTCAGAATAATTTATTAAACATGTATAATGACCATTATATGAAGCACAAAAATGCCGGTGAATCCAAGCATGACAATTTCTGAGCGCGATAATTAAGTGACAAACTTTGCAGTGTTCAGCGTAAACAATACAAATAACAACAAATAAAATATTATTCCAGAGATAAAAAATAATTATCTTCAGCTGCAAATCATTATTATACTGGGACTTGTATTAAATTCCTTGCGATTGGCAATCATGTTTTATATCACAAGCCGCTGAAATAGCTGTTGTTAGCTAATATTTTACTTTGTATACACTTGGGACTATAAATAAATCTTATCTTATCTTATATTATCTTTACCGGCAACAGTCGTGTTCACAGTTGGTTGTACAAGCAAAACGTCATCATTCCTATAATAATTTGATGAGAATGAAGAAAAATTAACTAAACGGACATTAAAATCAGGCTGGTGTACTCCAAAACTCCCAGTTCGCCTGATCATGAAAGTTATGATGGTATGAGCTGGTCAATGCTGGGATAATATCTGTGATATCGCAATTAGTCCCCCAGCAATGGACTGTCACTTCTAGCAGCGTTCGAAATAAGGGTTAAAAATGAGGTTGTCCATCGGACAATCGGGTCAGATTTTCAAGTTGTCCACTGAAATTTCAGATTGTTCGCAAGTAATATATAGCTACAACCCAGCCTGTTCCCACAACATTCTAAAAACATTAGTTAACCAACAAGTAGAAGCTCACCACTGTAATCAAAATTTTCAACCCTGACAGTCACTTGACTTATAAATGCCTTTAAATAATAATGTAATGTGAAAATATCCTTCACAAAGGTGGTTGTCCGAGCGGACAACCGGAAGGGCTGTTCAAGTGTAAGCCATGGTAATCCCCAGCAAAGCAGACTCATGGCCAATTTTAAGCCAACTCTGGGTGAATGCTTTGTGTATACCAGGGCTGATGGTGGTATGACTGAGCACCACAAATGCACAACATTATTTATTAAGCACATGTTGGCTTAGTGCTGTGCCGACGGCGAAGATAGTGGGCCAATATTGAATCAGTATAGCACAAACTTTAGGGATTAGCACAGGTGTTGTGAAACTGTGCCATGTCTGGCGACCCCGTAGATGCTAGTGGACAATATAATAATATATTTGAGTGATGTATTATTATCGGGAATAGTCCTACTCTTCATGCCTGGTTATATTAAACCGCACCTGGGATTTAAAAAAATAAGACACTTCAGTAATTATATTTATGCTCAGTAACCTAAAATGAGACAGTAGTCTAATTATGGCCCGCTGATCAGGCAATGTAGGGGCGACGCCACAAGGATTACTTGAAATGACAGATATGCATGGTGTTTTCTTTATCTCGCACCATGCCATACCATATGTACCAATGCGCTATTTCGTCCTACAATAACAGCAATATGTTTGAATTGTAATACTATATTAGTTTAGTAAATTTATAGCATGATTTTTATAAGAGAAAATA
Source organism: Flabesymbios commensalis (assembly GCA_964017125.1). Classification (NCBI taxonomy): domain Eukaryota; kingdom Metazoa; phylum Annelida; class Polychaeta; order Terebellida; family Flabelligeridae; genus Flabesymbios; species Flabesymbios commensalis. Next base: position 14,068,376 of record OZ024904.1, read on the forward strand.
AGAATCCGAAATAATTATAAGAAGTAATTTATAAGAAATGCTATTAGTGAATCATGTAATAAGTATACTTAATATATTTGCCCATCATATGTTTTGCATGAATGCAAGTTTCTTACTGGAGTTTTTATTATACCTCACTTGTACCATGTACAAAGCAGTTCAACCTGTGATAAGCTCTTCTCGAAGGAAAAACCTCAACCTTTCAACAGGCTTTTATTTAATCACTATTTTAACTGGATATCACATGTTTTTATTTACATAGTAATGTTGATATTTCATCAGGTTGTCTCCCATAGCATGGTAGTTAAATATGACATGTTTAACAGACTCGCCATGTTAAGCCTCCCTAAGCATCAGTAATAGACACCACCATGCTATGAGTTACTATTAACAATACTGAAATACCATGCAGAGATGCAAAAACCTATACAGTCAGGTAGTTATAGACACTGTGAATATGTGAAAGGGCATATGAGGATAAGAAAAAAAACTTGAATTAATTAATTATTTAATAACAGTCATATTTTTTCATTATCTATTGTTAACGATTTTGCTTTATTTTCACGTCTTTTTCACAGGTTTCCGAAGTAAGTAGTATGGGTGTGACTCATATCCTGTCTGTTTATTTGTGTTTAATTTGTTTGTTAACACAAAAAAGGTAGCTACTTTTCGCAAAACCTCAGCTTCAAATGTGCTTCAAGTTTTGGATGAAACTTTTTCTAAGTAATGAAATGTAAATATGCTGTTCCACTAACTGTATATTGCCAAATTATGATCAATGCAGTTTAAAAAAAATGTTTCTTTCCCAAATATCTATGTCACATAAATCAATGTTGGAAACCAATTGAATGTTGAAGTAAGTTTACAATGAAAAATAAATAACCTATGATTTCAGAATGCCTGTTTACCAATATTGTATATACAAAAGACTATTATTGTTTTGTAATTTATTTATAAAAAAAACTTGTTAAATAAGATCCTGTATACCTTCTATTTCACATACTTCACTTTTTACTTTTATTCACTAACTTATCTAGATACTGAGCTGTCCACATATAAAGTGTCAGATTTGTCACTTTAATTCCCTGTGGACAATTTCACTACCTCTTGTCATTAGTTCTCAGACATGACTAAAACTTCGTATAAATTATTTCAGATTTTGTTATTTGTTGCGTTACTTAATTCAATGGAATATATTTATTTTTTGGTTTTTGTTTCGCAAGTTTTAGAGTTGATTTTACATCCACTGTTGACACACAATATTGTTGTAACATATAAAGTGTGTGATGCTGGGGATAGCTGCTATGTTAACCCTCAAAGCCCAAAATTAAATAATTTAAATTTTCACTCACTTGAAGTTGTGCCTCGGTGAAAATTACTCATATTTGTTTAATTTGAGACCAAATATTTTCAAATCTTGATGTTTAAAAACTCATTTAGTTCCCAATACACTGTGATAACAGTGAGTTGATCCGATAATAAAATGTTTTGATCCAGTCGTGCTTTGCGGGTTAAGAGTTAAACCGTCCTAATGTGATGATTCCTGGTATTTTAGTGTGTTTGTGCTGCACTGTTGCCATAACAGTTACTAGATTATGAGTGACGAACACTGGAGCACTGAGATAGAGACAGATACTGTGTGTGCAAGTTAACTTTGCTATTTGCCGTTGGAGTGTATTGCTGTTGACTAGAATGTAAAATATCTGGTCAGAGTTCCCACGCACATAAAAAGTTTAAAGATTTAGACTTCACCTTTTCCATGCTTTAAAAATCACAGTAATGATGTTGAGATATAAAATTTTAGACGTCTGGTCCTAAATACTACCTTATTTTGTGTACGATTTGTACATTTTTTTCCCCCGCAAGTTTAGGAGGAATAATCATTAAAGCGTGTCAGAACATCATTAGTTTTGTAAAACAGGATAACTGTTGGAACCCTACTGATGAAATACATGCAGTTTTTGTATGTATCTGAAGTATTTAATCTTTGCATTTCATACAATATTTCTCATCTAGCTTGTGACCATCTACCATCGGTCCAATCTAATTACATCAAAAATCAGATAATTTCCCAATGGTTCAATTCACATTGGTACTTCTGTTAATATTACATAGGGCTGTTACAACAAGTTACTTTGTGTATAAAAGCTAGTACATATGTCAAGTTTGAAAAATAAGTTGTAACATGTGGTACAGTACAGTACCTGGCACAGCTCAAGGGCATTGTATGCACATAATGTTTCTTGCTACCTTATGCAAATGTAACTGAATCCTTTTGATTAAAGAAAAGGAAATACCTTTTTATCTAATTGAAATTTCCCCCCACTTAAAGTTGTGTCTCGCTACCATGACCCATTACTTCAAGTGGGTGAAAATTAAATTTTAATTTGATACCAAACATTTGCAAATCTTCCATTCTTAAACACTCTTTTTATTCCCAATGACAGTTATTTGATAGGATTATCAAGCAGATTAAAAATGATTAAAGGCGTGCTAAGCCACAAAAAGGTTGAAAGTGCATCATTTTAAAATATAGCCCAGTACACGTATTTGTAGTTTTCTGTGGCTCAAAGTATATTTTGTCAACTCTTACCTAATGACTGACATTATTTTCACATCACTTGGTGTTAGACTACCAATCAACATTTGTCATTTCATTATGTTTGACAAGTATGACCTTCTGTCCAAACAATGTCAACAATTTGTGCAGCAAGTTTTAAATGAAAATAAAATGTGTCTGAAGATAATGACCTTATTCCATTCCACTTGTTCACTTATGTACATAAGTCATTTATTCTCCCACATGAGACCTACTAATTATATTGAAGCTTTCTGCCAATACTTTCATGCTGCACAATAATATTGCCCTCTTGTATTACACACTTCATGACCAAAACAGGCTCCGCTGACAGATATTAGGGACATCCTAAAGCTACTGATCAGAATGAAAGTGAAATACATTGCACATGTTGTGTGCTGTAAGTGGTGACTGCAACATTGATAATTTGCTGCTAATTTTTAAAACATATGATTGTTTGAGACTTATCACATGTCACTAGATTGAAAAACGGCATCAAAACTTGTGTTTGGTTGTTTTTTCTTGCAACTATGATTAATAATTTTAAGCATTGACTTTGTTGTAAGTGTGCAAGCTAATGGTTTCATATTTGCTCAGCTTTACATACTTGGTTCCACATTAAAGTAACATTGGGGCAAACTATGTTGTTTGCATTGAATACTTTGAAATATCCTCAAAGAAGAGATGTTAAAAGCTTGTCCAGAATATGCATATAGCTCTGGCATATATTCAGCATTTTTATGGATGTTTTTTTTTCATTTCATTCATTACTTGTAATATGACTTATTATGACTTATTATTTGTTCTTTATAGATCACTGGTCACATATCTGATGAGTCATGACAAGCAAGTCATGGAGCATGAGATCAAGATTGCATAACATAATTTTAAAATGTTTGGTTCACATCAATATTAGTTGTAGCAAAAATAATTTTACCCTTTTTGTTTCTTTTCAGCTTTCAAAGAGATGTTGTTAACGTCGGATGGATCCACTCATTTGAACACGGATACCAATCTAGCTCTGGGCAATGACTACAAACAAAGGCTTTCAGTTCCTGATCTAAACCGTGCTGTGCAACCAGTTATCAACTCTCCACATAAGGACAAGCGTGATCGTGATCGTGGCTTTATGTCAACAGGCCACAAAACCAAAATCCGCAAAGCACTCATGAAATTCAATTTCCTCCCCAGAAACGTTCACAGGTATTTTACAATATTAGACTGTTGTATAAAAGTTGCAAAGTATTTGCCATTGTCCATCATTATATTAACCCTTGTCCTGCTAAATTGTTTGCTTCTATTTTAAACCATTTAAAACTGGAAATTGCTTAAGCAATTCCAATTTCAAATGACGAAAAATATTTAAATTAGAGATGAAAAATAGAGATATCCAATATTGAATTATTGCATTAATTGAGCATCTACCAGCAATCATTTCATCAAATTTAGTGATATTTCTATTGATCTAAAACATGCTTGAAACCGTATATTTACGGCCTAGCAGCACAAGGGTTAATATATCTATATAAAAAAAAAAATAATCTCCTGAAAAATAAAACTACTTCTGAAGAGAAAATTGTATAATCCTTCAACATTAGAAGATTTTGAGCTTTTATTCAATATATTATTACATTTATAAAATCAGGTCATTTTGATTCACATTCACACTAAAAATTGAACAAATAGGGTAATAAGTAATGAGTAATTATTAATTGTTTCTATTTTTCATTCATTTGAAGCTGGAATTGCCAACACAATTTCCAGCTTTAATTTTTTTATTTATATATAATAGACATCTCCAATGTTGAATTATTGGATTAACTGAGCATCTAGCAAAACTAATTTATCACATTTAGTGATATATCTATTAATCTAATACATGCTTGAAACTATATTACGGGCCTAGCAGGACAAGGGTTAATGATTCATAGCACAACAGTACTAACTCAGACCATGACAAACCCTTGTCCTATATTACAGTGATACTCAGCTGAACAATTTGGATGATTTGGGAAGTTACACAAAAGGCCATGGTCGTAAAGGATCTTCATCATCGTCTACCAACTCGTCACCCATTCATACACCGCGCCTGACACACAGTACCAGTAATCCGGATCTGAGCAGTATTGGACAGTATGAAAGTAGCTCATTAGGGCTGGATTACCCAGAACATGTGTTACGGGTCTACAGGATAGACCAAACATGTAAATACTTGCTGGTCCACAGGGTTAGTACTCAAAATCATTTTTTCAATTAAACGGACTGTATATGTTTTTTTTTAATTGTGAAAAATAAATTTATATGAAGTTATAATTATATCCTACTGATCTTAGCCAAAAATACTTGAAAATGATAACTAATTTTAAAAGCATTGAAAAAAGACTAAACTAGTTTTATTTCCATGTATATATTGCCCTGTAAACAAAACTGTGTGCATTATACAACACTTTATGCCACAAGGATTGGCTGATTTATTTGCAGCACCAATTGTCTACCCAATGCTGCTTCAAACTAATTTAATTGCCACAAAAAACTTTATTTCAAGGCTGAACAACATTTCCCTATGTCACTGCTCTTCAAGTAGACTAGTCTGCTAGTTGTTTTTATTTCTGTACAAAAAAATAAATACGGAATAACTTTACATCAATTTTAAATGCTATGTAGCTACCACCTCTATTAGAACAATTTTTTGGGTGTGTTATTTCATGATATAGTTAGACATATTCAAGTTAATCCACTCGGTTGACAATTAAAATGTTTCAATTTCATGCACTTCATGATCTATTGAAATTAGCCAATTTAAACAGATCCATATATGGTGTGATAAATATATAAATTGTATGCCTCTTTATGTTTTAGCAAACCTGTTTCAATATCCCAATTGACACTCACCATTATCTCCCATCACAAAATCCTCATTAGGCTCAGCGCTACCGAATAATGGAAATTTTAGTTTCTGCTTCTTCTGGAGAACTGAATGATTATTTTCTAATGTTGCAAGTTGTTTTGTGTGAAAACTGTGTTGTCATAATCCATAATATCATCAATAATTGTTTTCAGGAGACTTCAGCACGGGAAGTTGTTATGCTTGCTCTGAAAGAATTTGGCATCTCTGACCCCAGCAAGTATGTCCTTGTCTATAATCGTCCTTCTTGCCTTGTGCTTGTGTATGTTTTTTGCTATTATCTATAGTCTCTAAAATTATAAGGATATTTTTTACAGTTTTTTTCTATTATCTTTAAAGTATTATCAATTATAATGGTATATTTTTTCCAGTAATTACTCTCTATGTGAGGTTACTGTGGAATATGAAGGCTTAGTGAAGCAGAAGCGTTTACCTGACCCAATGACTAATCTACCTGATAGGATAAACCTAAATGGAAGGTAAGACACATTTACTGGATCATTTTAAAATATGGCAGAATCCATGTTTTTACAAGTTTGCATGTACAACATACAATATAGGGAGATAATTCTTTTTGTCATAGCCTCAATATTTAAGTTATGCCACATAAGGGCAGTGGCTAATTGTACGTGATTCTTTATAATGATATAACTCTATGCCTATGGGCAGCCTCGTTTACGAAATGACGGGCTCCCATTGACTGCCATTATAACATTGCCGTACAGTTAGCCACTCTGTTTATTATAACTCACAACATCAAGCTTGTGTGAATTATTTTCATAGTGAAATTATATCAAAATAAAATGGTAAGCTTTCCAAATTTATTCATGTATGTATTAACTTCCACTTTGGAGAGCATGCATGCAAAAATACAGGTAGAAAAATTTACAAATACAATGAATTACTTCAAATTCAGTGTTTTAGAGTTTAACAATACATGATTTAAAACATTGCACGTAATGTCGAAATATTGACAGGATTTTAACTTATTATTGGCCATCCATCACAGCTGGTGGTCTGTATGACATTGAACTAACACAAGGTCAACCACTGGGTGCAGATATGATTACATGTACTAGTTAACCCTTGTCCTGCTATGCCCGGATATATACGGGGTTAAGGATTTTTTTGATCAATAAAAATATCACTTAATTTTGATAAAATAGTTTTTAGTAGATGCTTAGTTGATCCAATAATTTAATTTTAGACATAATATTAGACATAATATTTTTTGCCATTTGAAGCTGGAAATTGCGTTAGCAATTCCAGCTTCAAATGACGAAAAATACAATTGGAGCAATTCAGCAGGACAAGGGTTAAGAGTTAATGAAGTTTTGCTTGCTTCAGATACTACTTGAAGAATAACCATGTAACAGACACCTTAGTGCCAGATGAGCTTGTCAGTGAGCTTATCAAAGATTGTCAAGTTTCAATACTCCAGCTAAACTGTGCGGAGCTGGCGGCACAGGTTACCCTGAGAGATTTCCAACTTTTCCATGATATTGAACCGACAGAATATATTGATGACTTGTTAAATCTGAAGTCGTCTTTTGGCACTCCGCATCTTAATGTATTCTCTGAGGTGAGGAAAAGGTCGTCATTAAAATACTTTTTTAAATTGTGTACAAACATACAAAAGATTTAGGGTATTGTTATTATTGTGAACTTATTTGACAAAAACTATAGAACAACTGAAAATATGCTATGCCAGTTTTATGTTGTAATCCATCAAGTTCTGTAATTTAAAGATAACTGTTCCCAATAACAAGAATTCTAAACTTTGTGCAAAGTCCCAAAAATCAGAAATTCGCGAAAATTTAAACACGCGAAAATTACCAGATCTACAGTATACGGTAAAATTCTCAATTGAATTTGTTTCTGATTTCTTCGCCTCGTAGCTCTATGGTTCCTTCACATAACATATTCACGTTCAGACATTTAGAATTTGATAGGATTTCGGCTAATTATGTAATAAACTGAAAGTTATTATGTCCTAATTAGAAGTTATGGTCAAAACCGGAAGTCAGATGTCCTAACCCGGAAGTTTTGGTCAAAACTGTACCTATGGTGTCCAAACCAGAATTTATAGTTGCAACCGAATGAGCTTCTGTGCCATCGATACTCCAGTATTTTGTTCTCTCTCATAATATGGACGCAAGCAAGCATACATCATTATCTTCAGTGACAATTCCTTAAAAAAATGTTCTCTAGGCCACAAGGTTATGAATCAATTACTGTAAACTTTATAATATTGATGGCTTTAAGCTTCGGTGAACTGGATATGGAAAAGATTGGCTGAGATTAATATTGGTGGATTACTAAACCCTTACATTATACGTCACAGTCAGATTCTGACGTATAAAGACGTCAGTATAAAGTCAGTCCCTGCACTGTAACAATTAAAATATCTGTAATGGCCGTAGACCCATAACATAGGTATTCAAATAAAGCAGAAAGAGCTAACTAAGACATTTATAATGATTTCAAATTGAAAAAACCCTTGATTCTCCATGGTATATTCGATAGTATTCAGCATCGTGAGGGCTAATTACCCCACTGATATGACAATAAGGACACTCTTTTTGGCAGATAGAAACATTGTTTTTTATCTAACCGTCAATATAGATAAAAAGTTCACCATTATCTTGCAGTGTACATTATTCTCATTAATAAAAATTGTGAAAATCAATAATTGATTATTTTGTTGTTGCAGCTGGTGAACAAAGAAATGTTCTGGGTGATAACAGAAATAATTTCAGAGCCAAATGTTGTTCGTCGCTCAAAAATTCTGAAACATTTCATTAAAACTGCACGTAAGTTGAAATAGATTGTCAAAGAAAAAAATTGAGAATGAAATATCGTACTCTATATAGAAATTGACTATATTTGATGAAAAGCTCTTTACATATGCTGTAATTGAAACTTGTTTATTGATTTTTGTGCATCGTTTTCTTTTTAGGCCATTGTAAAGAGTGCAAGAATTTCAATTCCATGTTTGCTGTGATTAGTGGGCTTGGCCACAGTTCTGTGTCCAGATTACGCAATACGTGGGACAGAGTACCTTCTAAATATAATAAAATGTTTGAGGTAAGATTTTCAAGTTTATCTCTTCCACTGTTTGCATTTATAAAAAGGAATGCTATGCATGGTATAACTATTATAATTTAATTTTTGGAGTCCATTGAGCAAGTACTGTTTTAGCTCATATGTGCATAACAGATTTAGGCAATTTACTGTACCTCAGGTAAAATTTGGCTAAGAGACTATTGTCGTCCTGCCATTCTAAGTCTGTTCACCACTATTAGGCCTATATGTTGTTTCATGTTACTGGTATGCAGTAACGTGACATATATCAAATCTTCTAAATGTAAAATTGTAGAAATCATTTTCTGTCCTGGCCGGCAGTGCTTTGACTTTTTGAATTAATTAATTTAGTTATTTACTACAGTGTGGTGCCTTGTTTTTCTGTGATCCAATATATACCACTAAATCTTGTGCATAACACCTGTTTTTTTTTTGTAGGATTTACAAGATTTGATGGATCCCTCTAGGAATATGTCTAAGTACAGGAACTTGGTTAATAGTGAGATGGTGCAGGCGCCATTAGTGAGTAGCTATTTTGTCGTAGATATTTCTATTGCTAGATTTAAGTGTGCAGCTGATACGGGCAGAGCATAAGTTGTAAACCTCACTTTATCAACAAAGCATATGTATATGAATGTTGAAAAATGCGCACCCAGGTTATGTTTACCTTTTTTTGCTTCAACACTTTTCACTCTGGCAGCCAATAAAACTTGTGTGTCAGATGTGGCTGTTATCCCGTAGACACGACATATTCACCCAATATAAATGTTTAGCCATTGTTTACTGCACTGGCCGAACATTTATACAGCTCGTCATGTACGATTAAGAAATCATGCAAAAAATTAGATGCTTACAAAAGCTGCAGTAAAATTGACAGTGAAGAGTGGTAGGCAATATGTATGCGTCCTGATTCTTGCTCAGTGCATTTCTTGCCTGTTGGAACTGTAGTATTTTGACAGGCTCACAAATTTTGCTAACCCGCATTCTCTGCACATGCATAATTCTGAATTTTTATTTTATTTCAGGTACCTTTCTTTCCTGTAGTGAAGAAAGATCTCACGTTTATCCATCTGGGCAATGATTCCAAAGTGGAAGGTCTCATCAATTTTGAGAAATTACGTATGATTGCGAAGGAAGTACGTCATGTTTGTAACATGGCTTCTGCACAATATGTAAGTCCTAATAATGCCTGCACTCTCAACCCCTGTGCTGCTAAGACTGTATATATACGTTTTCAAGCTTATTGCAGATTAAATAAAATATCACTAAAACTTGTAGCATATCTTGTGGTAGATGCTCAGTTAATCAAATAATTCAATTTAGGATATGTCTATTTTTCATGAATAATATTATTCTTTCATTTCAAGCTGGAAGTTGTGTCAGAAATTCCAGCTTCAAATGAATGAAAAATACTTACAAGCCATTCAGCAGAACAAGGGTTAATTTATAATAAAAACAAGTGTTGTATATCTCTATCTTTTAAATGAAGCTTACTTATTGAGCAAAGTAATTTTGAACGTCTTATGTTTCGATTTATTTTTTGTAGGATATGGATAGCATGTATTACAGTTATGGTAGCAGTAGTACACTCTTCTCATCATTTGGTAGTCATAGCGTCCCCTCTGTGGCAACCATGAGGCGTAAACGTAGAAATTCCACTGTACCTAATCCAAAGAAAATGTATGAAGAGGTAAGATTCTTGGACCTGAGATCATCTGCATTATTAACCCTTATGGTGCTGGGACCGTATATTAGCCCTCATCCTGCTAAGTAAATTTATTTAAATTTTCAACCACTTGAGGTTGTGTCTCGCTACCGCGATCCACAACCCCAAGTGGTTGAAAATTACCCAAACCTGTTTAATTTGTTACCAAATATTTACAAATTTTGATGTTTAAACAATCATCTCATTCTCAATAACAGTGAATTAATTGGCTAGTAAAATGGAAGAAAAACGATTATATTCGTGATCAGCAGGCAAAGGTTTAATGGTTTCGAGCAAGTTTCAGGCAAATAAAATGTGACTGAAATCCCTAAAATATTTTAGGATGCTCAGTTTATCAAGATATTAAGCCTTGAAGCGCTGAATTAATTTGTAAAAACACTTCGCAACCAAAGGGGTTTTTTCACCTTGAAATCATCATAAATGCCTTGGGTAGCTTTTCTGATTCATTTGAATACCTATGTAACGGTCTGGCCATTATAAATATTTTTATTCTTACAGTGCGGAGATCGACTTTAGTTGTCAGAATCTGACGTCTCTGACGACTAAAGTCTATCCCCGTGCTGTGGGGGCTAATTTTCACAGATGTTTATTTTTCTTAAATAGTCATATTGTTTCCTCATTTGAAGTTGGAGATTGCGTTAGCAATTCCAGCTTTAAATGAATGGAAATTATCAACAAACAATTCAGCAACATAAGGTTTGGGCATTTAATATTTAGTAAAACAGTAACAATTCATCTGTAGTGCGTTTGATTCATTTCCTAGTTGTTACTTTTCTTGTAGGCGTTGATGGTGCGGCGGGTACGTGCCTATTTACAGTCTTTGAAAATAATTGAAGACGAGTCGCGGTTCAGTGAAATGTCTCAGCAATGCGAGCCTTCATGTGAGTATCCCCACATCTGGCAGTTTACATGTGAAGAAAGTATTCACACTGCATTATGGCACTGCAATATTAAATGTTGTGACACTGCAAATAAAAACCAACCCTATTTGTTAGGCATTATAAAGAGAGAGAGAAAATATTTATTGACATAGATATACATACAAACATGGTAGATATCCCAGCCCCCTTAGGCTTACATGTAATTAATAATGGAAATCATAAATATGATCAGTGCATAATAGAGATATTACTGTTACCACAGTGTGACAGTAATAATTTGAAATATATAAAATAATAATAATAATAATAACTAAATTAATAAACATAACTTTACTTATTTTAATGTTACTATTTAAAAAAAAACCTAAATTAAAACATTTTAAAGCGTGCTATATTAAACCAGATCATCAACAGAATAATGTCTGGACTGGGGACTTTTATGTTTTCTTTGCATCACAATGTTAAATTTTTCTTCGGTGGAGGGGTTTTCAAAATATTTCTGATTAGTAAAAAATAATTATTAATGACGTCACGTCAAATTGGACAATTAATTAGAAAATGAGCTTCATCTATGTCTTAGTTAAGAAGCATTTTCAGTTCCACAATATTGTTGTTGTTATTATTTTCTGATTAAAAAGTTAGCCATGTTTTGTTGTTGAACAGAAACTAACTATCCAGAAAAACACAGTATAGCTTAAATATAGTTTTCTATGTGCTCCAACTCCTAAATCACACTTCACAAATAATGCAATTGTTTCTTCTGAATTCCCTGACCTTGTTCTTCAGAAAATTTGTAAAAGTCAAACTGTTGCTACATTCTTGCCGAGTGTTCTGTTTTAGTGTGCTATCATAACTTTGTAGCTTTTCCTTTCATTTTTGCCTTCAAGTGGACCACCAGTAGTCAGTCGTGCACTGAATGTAAGTGCGCCTCAAGTGACTATAGCTACATATTTAGATGCCTAAGTATGCATGTTAAGACAACAAGTCTACTCATTTTCCCTGTATTTTAATGGAGATGAATGGTAGAATATATATCTGTAGTCCTAAGCTGGAAATTACCGTCTATCTTTACATGTTGAATGCTAATTATACATCCAGCATGTCACATGTTTCTAATGATCAATTTTCTGTAAGATTGATTTTAATAAGCTTGTATTTTATTATTTTAATTATTAAAGAAGCATCTTATTGTTGAATGTCATTCAATGGAGTGTCAGAAGTTGCCTATTTAGGAGTAAAATAATGACATATTTTGTAACCACACACTTGCTTAATATCATTCAAACCATGTTCCGCTTTGAAAAATATAATTTTTGTTCTCTAATGTTATCTTCTATATATTAGTATGACTATACAATGTACTAGAAGAATTAATTAATATGTCTATATCATATCTATAAAAAAGGATTTTGAACAGTGATTTATTTTATAAGAGTGCTGCTGGAGTACACTATATCACAGTAATTTCAAATAAATCATAAATCATTATGATTATGATTTTACACAATTTTAAATTCATTCAATTCATTCAAGATTGAAGGGGATGGAAACTCATTACATTGCTAGTGGGCAACTGACTTGTGTACAATCATTCTGACAATTTGGTGTGTAGGACATCATGAATTCTTACACACATCATGTGTAGCAGCAGACACCCCACGCAGTGTTTTTTTTAATATAACTTTGGCATTTTTATAGACATACATAAGACAAATATTATTACTTATTACTATCATATCAGATAAAGATACATGTATGTGTTATTTTATTTGCTACTTGTTTTCATTTCATAGTTTTAGTTTGATTGTCAATTTTAGAAATCCTTTCATACTTAATTCTATCTCTTTTCCTATTTTGCTTTTTATTGTTAGCTGATTGCCCATAAGTATAATATTATATAGAAATTTAGGACATGTTAGACGTATTATGTGCATCAAAAGGAATCTTTACTTTGTGTGAGTCCTGCTTGTAAGTACATCTACACTGATTTGATCGTCTGATTAATTAAGCCTGTTGTTTGATTTGCTGATAAAAAAATATTAAATTATAGTAGATATGATCGATGCTCAAAGATTTAGGATATTGTTTAGGTGATAGTTTGTAAGATTATCGTTTAAATTTTGATTATGGATTGTCAGAAGATCCTCACCCCTAGAGCTCTGATATTAACTGAACTAGTTCTTATGTGACTTGTTTAGCTTGTGTGTGACAGACTTCTAAAGTGAAATAGATCCTAACACGACTTCAGACAGAATCTGACACCTATAGACTTCAGACGGTGGCATCTAAAGTTGACCCCCTCACTGAATTTTAAATTGATAAAACCCTTTGGTCTCCATGGTTTATATGCAAATATGTGTGATACTGGTGCTCTTTGTGACTTAAATTTTACAAGTCTAAGCAATTTTAATTCACTTCAAACGTAACACAGCTTCAAGTGACTGAAAATTGAAGTAATATTTCGGAGCTCCAGGTGGTTGCTTCAACAGGAGTATAAGAGTTTTTGTGTAGCATAAAGTCATCTTCTAGTTTTGTACCTCACATTACTAGTGAGAAGGAGACTTTATTGATGGTTATCAGCGATCCATGCATTCCATAGAGACAATTTTGAATGTTTTGATTTAATTGTACATATTGGTAATTTCTATTGATCATTTGACTGTTGCAGCTGGTGGCACACGTAAGCGTGACCCCTCCCCAAGCCCAGCTCTCCTGCAAGATGACCGACTTAATGCTAATCTAGGTCCCAAATTTGGTAAGAATTTTATCCTTTCCATTGTAATAGAAATAAATAGAACATGCGTGATATATATATTGTTTTTTATGATAGTTAAAATGCTCATCCTGCAAGATTGGATTTGTCCTTTTTTATTACCTCATCTTGCCTTTAGGCCTCACGGATTTAAGAAATTTTATTCATGAGCAACTTGCCCTAATTAAGAATGAGCTTCCGTGTCATTGACACTCCGGTCAAAAATCCTTATAAATGTTACCTTAGGCAATAAAATAATATTTATGTTCTATTGTTGTCTCTAAAATTATTATCAATGATAACATTTTTGATGTTATCCCTTTCACCTCGGCGGACCGTCTTTATACTTCAGAATCTGATGTCTCTTCAAGAATTAAAATATTTCTGATGGCCGTAGACCCATACCATCGGTATTCAAATGAAGCATAAAGCTAACTAAAAGACATTCATGAAGATTCAAATTGAAAACAAATATTTGGTCACCTTTGTTTAGACAAAAGTATTTCAGCAGTGTAGGGGTTAACCCTTTCAAGCCTGAATTTACCATTGTCATCTTCACCCACTACAAGCCGCGAATTGCTGTCGCAATTCTCGACTTGTAGTGGATGAAGATGATTTAAAATGGGTGAAAAATTAAAGAAAATTGCCATATATTGGTAAAACAGTTTCGTGGAAATTTTCATTCTAACACCTTTTGCTGTAGGAAAATTAAGTCTGTTTTCAGGGATGAAAAATGATGCTCTGATGCATCGTGAGGGCTTAAAGGGTTAAATGTGGTGTTGTTTTTGTACAGGTGCTGAGGAACCAGAAGCAGTGCGTAAAATGATGGGTTTAGCTGATAAAGTACGACCTCATCACCCTCACAAGGGTAATCATCTACCTCCTTCACATCTGATGCAACCTAAAAGCCCTGTGGCGGGGCGGAGGCCTGCCTCCCCGAAACAACGCCGCGGCCATCTCACATCTAACACTGCAGGCCCGCCTCATGTCATGCATTTATCTCCAGAAAGTTCCAGCTTAGGCAATCTCAACCCAAGAAAATTAACATCATCAGGTAACACTTGTCGCTATATTGTTTATTGCAGCCAGACAAGCTTAAAAGGACTAATTATCCCTGTCCAATTCCATTGTCCTCGCATTGATACTAAAGTTTGATTAAATTTGCAGTAAGTCTGCTCATCTCATCAGCTCTATTTTGATGAAGATTAAATATATTCTGAGTAGTAGGGATGTATTCAAAATTAATAAATGTACTGTGTTTATGCTAATAAACTCCCGGGGCGTTAATTAGAATGCCCTTGATATTACAGATGGGGATGGGCGCTTATTAAAGTAGTTTTTTAATGATCAAATAGTGTACATGATCATGGGTTTTATTTTCAAATCAGGGGGGGGGGGGGGTGTGGTGTTTATTGCAATATGGGCGTTTATTAGAATAAATATGGTATATGTAAACTGTGCATGCACTTTGTTTGGAATGTAGCATCTATGCCAGTTTTATTTATACGTGGATTTTTTCACAACAGTTTCAGTCTGCTCCAATGATTCCAACAGTCCTACGAGCAGCATAACTAACTACATTCAACCACAGTATGAAACAGATTCTGGCCACAACAGTATAGCGTCCTCCTGCTACGACAGTCACAGTGCCAGCTCTGCTGGGTCGGCCAGCTCCCCACCGGCAGAGAAAAGATACCACCTACCATCTGGCCTGACAATACACCCGCCACAACACCATCCCACAGGTACGCCGCCTAAAGCCTCACGTATGGCTCACCGTACATTTCATTTTATCTTGGATGGGCAATTTTGTGTTACAGTCCTTTATTCCTTTTTTGCTTGTTAGTTGGCTGTAATGATATTATAAAGTTTGTTGAAATATCACATTGGCTATGTATTGTCTTTTCTAGCTACAGTAACTATCTTATATTTTTACCTGCGGCCCACAAAATGTTTGTTTTTTATTCTTAGATTGAATGTGTTATTGCATAGTGTTAGGTACAATTAATTCAATTATGTTTGCAAATATAATTTGTGCCTAATTGTACCAGTATATAGAATGTTACCTATTTGTTTCAGACACAGGCGGCCATTACCAGAATCCATCCTTTCCCTCTCAAGCTCGGCCACCACTTCCCGGTTACCAAGAAGTTGTACAGAAGAATAAAGCTTATAATCAGTTTATAAAGCAGCAGTATGTTCAGGTGGAAGCTTCGGGAGGAGCTGGTTCTAGTAGTGTAGGGGGTCGTCCACCTCTCCCCGACTATGATCAGGCCATCAGAATCAACCAACAAAGACAGCAGATGGCACAACATGGCCGCTCTTTATCCTGCGATGGGGTATTATCTGGCACTTTTTATAATAACACACCAGCGCAAGACTATGTGGATGGTATGTGAACTCAAACTCATCTAATACAATGCTTTAGGAAATCAGCCTGAATCAATTACCAAGAAATATTGGTAATCCATATTAGGCATCCTCCCATTGCATTGTCATAAGAATTTTTGTATGCCATAATCTTTACTACTAGAAAACAATAATCACAATAACATTACTTGAACACAACATACCATTTACATGTAATTTATCACATATCACCAGTTGATTCACATGTTTCGAAGCTGTTGAAGTAATTGCATTGTTTGAATTGAAGGTACAAGTTATTGGTTAGAGACAATTTGCTTCACTTACTGACCCCATTTTCTCAATAAACTCATTTATCAATAATTCATAACTCAACAACTTGCCCAATATCATGATTATAGACATAGTGCTTTTTTGGATAGTTTTGAAATGAATTTTACAACCACACTATATATTTTAGTATTTTAAGCTTTTTAAGAAATGTTGTGTAGACAAAATACATTTGGAATAAAAAAACAAATGGTGGAATGAAGAAACGCCTTGCTATCCGCAAATATCCACTTGTTAAGTGGCAATATTTGGATATTTTTTGAAACCATATACGTTGATTTGTAAGCCTAGCTTTTACAGTATATTGATGCCAGTAGACATAAAGCTCGGATTGTGACACAGCTGTGTTACACAAGGTAAAGTGCCTGCCATCTATATCTCTATAGTCAGTCTGACTTTTTTGAATGGCTTGTGCTGCACCTCCATATCACCCGTGATTGTTGTCTAAAATTTCCAGCCCCTTCACAGTGTTGCAAGACCTGTCAAGTATATTTCTCCTCGCCTGTTTTGTTTTGTGCAGTATGTGCAGTGCAGTGATGTAGCAGATCCATTTTGTTGTATTTTAATAGATTATTTCACCATTTGATATAAATAATGTCACCTTCCTTGTTGATCATTTAATTATATGTAAAGAAAACTTAATATAAACTAAAGATTACATTTTATTTAATACTGTGATGCAATAATTTGTATTACTACTTTTATATTTTAGATATAAAATGTTATTTTTATGAAATACATTATTTATCACCCCAGATGACAGTCCTTTTAAAAAAGGAAGTGACATATCACAAATCACTCGTCTCTGCTAGCTTCAAAATTCCATTGTTTTACTTTCTTCTGACACTACCTGAAATGATTACCCACAACGTTGCGTACTTTTGGCTTGCTGTCCCTGTGTTATGATATTGTAGTTATACAAATTATCAAGTGTTTGGTACGTGTATAAACCATTATAAATTAGGTGGTACCTAGAAAGTGAGTGGAAATTATTAGGAACTAAGGTAGGGGTCTAGACGAAGGTGACATGTAGGCTAAACTACCTACTGGAGCCAGAGTCCCATCCAGCCAGATGTCACTCACGTCAAGCTCACTGGGTAGTTTGCTCAAAACAAAATGTCAGCGCCCATTAGAGACTTCTTAGGCTTATTTTGTCTTCACATCCCACCTGTATGTATCACTACCATGTGATCAAAAAGCTGGTAAATTGGAACAGGTCAGAACCTGGAGGAAATGTTGTGATGAGACTTACAAATTATCTTGACATATTGTCATGTACACCAACAGACATTTCTGTATTTTTGAAAGTAGAAGCAAATTGTAGGGGCATTTGAATCATTCAATCTTGAAACACTGATTATATGTTGGGACTTTAATTTCACAAATCACATAAATTTTCAGTCACTTGAAGTTGTTTATCGTGATAGCGAGACACAATTTTAAGTGACTGAAAATTCAAATTGAATAGCTCAGTGCTCTAGAAGTTAATACATATTCATCTTGATTTTAAGCAGGTAAACACTAACCTAAAGCAGCCCCTTGGGATGACATCAATTTTGGTTTTACTTCCGCACTGAAGTAGTGTATCCCACGAATCATGTTTTTATTTTTTTCAGAATTTTCATATTTTTACAAATATTTTTAATCAACATTTCTATGAAACCAGAAGAAACCCAAACAAACTATTTGTATACCTGAAGGACGATTGAATGTTTTCACAGCATTGGGCCACATGCTGATGGCATCGGCCCAGCGTTGGGTAGACAATCAGTGCTGCAGGTGTGTCCTCCCGTGTCCTGACTATGAGACACCAAATATCCCCCAATTAGTGGTGACTGCTCTGATTTTACCGTCTGATACGTGGGAATATGTGATGGAAGGTGCTTAATATTGCTGACTTGTTTTGTTTACATGGCAATATACGACCTGGAAATACAACTATTTCGCTCTTTTTCGGAGCTTTAAAATTGTTTTTTGACTTTTTTCGTATTTTTAGCTAAGATCAGTAGGCTATATAGCTTCATATAAATTAAATTTTCAAAATTGACAACATTGAAAATGTCCCATCCCAAGGGGTCCCTTTAAGTTTTCGACTTCACCTTGTATCATGACATTAAGTAATCATGCCCTTAACCATCAATTAACCATCAATGTTTCAAGAACAGATTATATATGTGACTTAGTTGACAAGACATCCAGAAACGAACTAGAAAGCTGATGTTAAGCTTAAGGGGATTATTATAGTCTGGCATAAAACGCAGCATTGCATGTACATAGAACCTGCTATGAGCAGCCACTCCTATGAGCAGCCAACCTCCTATGTGAGGCCACTTGGCCATTCCCCAAAGTGGCATTTTGTATACAAATGAACCTCCTATGAGCAGCCACCTGCCTTGAAAGGCCACTTTTCCTGTGTCTCAAGGGTGGCTGCTCATAGCAGGTTCTACTGTAGTTGAATATGCCACCAACTTTTCTTTTTTGATTTATTTTGTGTTATTATTGTTTGTTTAGTGTTGTAAAACTGCCTTGATTGTGGTGTGTCAAAAAACACAATAAGAGTGACAAATTGTATCATTTCATGCAACTTTATCGTTACTGTAACATGACAAACTATACATTTCACACAAATTATCTTTACACTCAAAAATATCGCTACATACAACTTATATCGCTACACACAACTTTATTGTTAAACTCGCAATTGATATAATTGAAACCGACTTTACTGTTACACTAACAAACTACATGTATATTATGTTATACAACATTACTCTTACACCGACAATCTCCATCATGTGATACTAGTTTAGTGTTACATTGACAAATTACATAAATTCATAAAATAAATGTAACGTGACAATCTGTGTAATTCAAAAGTTGATAATTATATAAATTGTTAAAAGAATTCTTCACTATAATTCATTCTTATGAATCATTCAATAGATCTTTACCATTACACGGAGAAGCTATCTTTAATAGTTAAATATAATACTGAGAAGCTATACGATGGTAATTTACTAAAACAGTGAGGTGCTATATAATGTAAGATCACTGTTAAATTTAAAGAAACTAGAGCGAGCATACTTCAGTGTCACATTGAATTTTTTTTTTTCTATTGCTTGATATTTTATTGTTGCGACAAAAGATTATTGGGTTCAGATATTGTAGAAAACTGTATGATCTGACAATTCTTCCACTTTGGGAAGTGGCAGATACACCCTTTCATATCCATGGGGAGGAATTGTGCATCCTGTAGTTACGTTTTGTGTTTGTTTACAGGTGGGCTGGCAGATGATGATGAACCACAGGTGTCTGCTGTCTAACTATTACACCTGTCAAATCACGTTTACAGTGTCTCACATCACTCCACCTGTAGTGGTATAGCTGCTTATCTTACCAAGTGTGAACTTACTGACGTCCATAAACTATTGAGGTTCACGTCAACCACTACAGACAGCTGTGTGACTGTAGACAGACAGATGCTGTGTGAATGCCCAGGTTTTACTGGTCTTTTCAGCACTTCATATCTTATTGATCCCATCACAGTAACATGCCGCCATTTTACATCCAGCAGGAGAGCTGAGCTCATCACATTCCTCACGCCACCAACTCTGCAGTGAAAAAAACAATAACCAGCAACTGCTTACTTAGGTAGGCAGTTACTGGTTTTGGCTTTGCAGAGTTTTCAGTAAGCAGTTACTGCTTTTTTGCTTTGCAGAGCAAATCGTGCATATCGAGAAATCTGGTACAAAAACGCCACTTCTTATTGTATGAAGCATTTTTTGGGTTGAATGACATTTAACATGTCAGTGTAGCTGTTGACGTGTAGTTGTGATCCCCCAATTGAACAATAGTCAACAAACCCACTTCAACAGACATACCCATGGGTGCTCGACAAACATGAATTTAGTGGTTAATGGTTTTTCCAACATTGATTGAATCAACTACATCCCAATGTTGAAACAACATTGTACCTAATGTCGACCAGATATATGTGTATACTGGGTATTATTGATCCGACATTTTCACAGAAACCTAAATCCTGAGACATTCAAATGAAAGCAGGGCAGTTTGTCAAATTAATATGAAATGTCTGAAGTAATAGCATCTCTAAAGATTGTAATTGAAGTGTTGCTACCCACACCTGCGCACATGGTTGTGAGTGTTGTGAAGTCAGCATAAAATGGGGGATATTTCTATTTATTTGGTCAGGTCTCGTTGCCTTCTATAACCTGCATCTCCGGGCTGATGATTATAACTGCAGAATCTCATCACACCTAAATAGACACACATGATGACACATGCTGGCATGTGACTCAATATGTGTCATGAACTGATATGGTCTAAGTTGCAATCTAAACTAATTCACTAATCCCACCATAGGAAAGCACGATACTCTACTACTACAGTACAGAATGATGATACTGTTAGCAGAGAAGAAACAGTGTACAAAAAATACATTATTTATTGTGCTAACTAACACTAGACAGTAGTTTATTACTATACTGTAGAGCAGTACGCAAAGTGCTACATTAATAAACTACTTAAGTAGAATAATCATGTTGAAAAGTGCCCTCACCCCGCCAAATCACCACTTTAACGACATAAGGTTAGACATAACCAAAGCTACGTATTTATGAACGTTCTTATTTCATTGTTGTGAGATTATGGCAATCATAATAATTATAAACTTGTAGATTCTTCCATGGATGTGGGGACGGGCACATATCAGTCCGTACGATAATGATTGCCTTGATTATTGACTTGTACAGTGGAATTGACTTGTGTACATTTTTGTGGAGCTTTGTGGAATGCTGAATTGCAGTCCCACAGGTTTTTAGGCAGATGTATTGTAAATGTAGGTGTATAAATAAGTGTACATATGTGGCTGTACATATGTATATGCTCATGAAATGTCAGTTACCCTATAAGTAATACATTGTGTATGTACTCGGTGCTGAGCTGTACATATAATGCGTGTAGCGCTAGTGTTAACCTGTCAGATCAGGGATGTCAAGTGGAAAATGGTACTTTATAGTGTTCTTACCAGCCCTCTGCCTGCTGTATTACAAATATCTCCTGCCACTGCTTACAACACATGCACCAGATGTAAACCCTGTAAACCTTCACGATGCATCAATTTGCATCTCTGAGGAATGACTTAAACGTATGGGTTTTAGAACAACAATTTTCATGGAACTGTTTTACTGAATAATAACAATATCTATTTTTGATTTGGTACCCACTTCCAATCATTTTCATCTACTGCAAGTCGAGAATTACTGTCACAGTTCTCGACTTGTAGTGGATGAAGATTACAATGGTAAAAAGTTTTCAGCCTTTTTTTTGTTCTTCAAATAAACAAAAGATATAGAAATGATCATTAAATTAGCTAGAATGACATTTGTTTTGAGTGACATTTTCAACATGTATGTAATTTTCACTCACTTGAAGTTGTGGGTCGCGGTAGCGAGACACGACTTTAAGTGGGTAAAAATTTTAATTCTCCAAGGGTTTAGCCGGTGATGATTTGATATTTGGCCAACGTCGCAGACGGTGGCCAAACATCAAATCAACATTGGCTCGAAGGCCTGTTATTCCCTACTTCTTTCTATTTGTTATTAGTCCTCACTTAATTGACGATATAAGCACCAACAAAGAGTAATAGTTTTAAACATTTTTATTAGCAGTTCAAGTAGCACCTTATGAAAGGTAAATATAATATCTCAGATCAGCCATATTTAAACATACCTGGCCTGAGGTGACAAATCTATATAGTTTTCACTCACTTGAAGCTGTGGATTGCGTTGGCGAGAAGCAACTTGAAGTGGTTGAAAATTAGCTTACAACAAGAGGACTGAAGTCCTATATCATCCCCCGCCATAAATTAGGTTAGACTTTTTACGGTCACAAATATTAAAAAGGTCGCTTTGTGGTGGCCATTTGCAATTTCAGTAAAATCACATGCACATTTCCAGATGGTGGGTAATGTGGTTGTACAATGTGAATTATTACTGATTTCAATTTTTCAGTTTTTGCGCCCACAAAAAATACAAAGTTTATTCATGGCGGCCATTTTGAATTTTGGTAAAACCCTAAAAAAATCACTTGCACATCTCCATATCGTGGGGAATGTGATAGTAAAATTTGAATAATTTATGACTAAGTTGTTGATCTGTTGCGACCATTTTGAATTTCAGTAAAACATTAAAAAAGTCACCTGCACATCTCCATATCATGGGGAATGTGATAGTAAAATTTGAATCATTTCTGACTTTAGTTTTAGAGTTTTTGCGCCCACAAAAATTTTTAGAGTTGACCTCTGGTGGCCATTTTGAATTTTGGTAGCATCTCTAAAAAATCACTTGCACATCCCCATGTTGCTAGGAATGTCATGTTAAAATTTCAAAAAAAATTGACAAGTAGTTTTTGCGCCCACAAGAAAACGTGACGCCAGACGCCGGACAGAATCCTGGCGCGACTAAAATCTCTCTTCCCCTACGGGCGGGGGATAATTAATTCATAGTTAAAGCATAAAATTGTCTGCCAAATAGTTAAAAACTTGGAAGATCAATCGCTGTTGTAATTAGAAAATAATAGATTACATCATCTTTCTGCTAAATTTACCTACATCAACCAGGGTGTTGCACTTGTTTTTACCTAAGTTTGTAATCTACGGGAGGCATTAGTTGTGGCAGGTATAAACTGGGTTACTTTTCCACAGAGCCTACCTCCAAAGCTACTATGGCTCTATAGTATTCCTCATACCCTATCGCTATGTGACACATGTGGGGGATCTATGGCCTCTTTCAATAAAACCAGATTGCCTTTTATTCGTTATAATCAAGAGTCCATTTGATGTTGTTGTGCAAATATATATGTGAACACGGTCCAGATTCTTTTCTGTAAATGGTCAGTGCTAGAATACGCTGATTAAATATAGCTTAATGTTACGACACTAGTTAATATGAAGATAAGAATTCTTCTTCTTCTCGGAACCAAAGGGTCCCATTGTTGGTAGATAGGACCCTTTAGTTCTCAGGGCGCGAGTTGCATTGTAAGATCTATTTTAGGATGCCTTAATAATTGTTATTTGTGGTAACAGGTTTTATGCTACAGCACATGTTAGATACATGTATGTCACAGAATATAAACATGTTTACCATATGCATAGATTGATCAACATGTTCTCATTTTTATCCAATAAATTATTAAAATGACAAATTTATTTATAACAAAGATATTTTTTAAATTATCCCTTGCTTCGGCTGATCTTTTCACTTTGTGTATGATTTCTTTGGTCCTAGTGTTGATATAAAGTGATGTTGGAGATTAAGTTGTTGTTTTCAACTGGTGAATGTCTCCTAATTTGTATAAAATTTTTCAGATTGTCGGACTGTTGATTGAAATGTCTAGATATTATGCAAGGTGAATGGGTGTGGCTCATTAGTGGCCCGATAATACACCATTAGGTTAAGATTATAAGAAACTTAGATGTGCCATTTAATGTTGCAATATAAAATTTGTAGCAGCTATTAAAAAAATGTTATTTACAACCAACAGGTTTCGAATTTTTGTAGAAAGTGTTGATAACTTTAGAAATACTGGCTTTTGTTATACAATTATTAACATAGTTAAACCACAATTAACAAGTGGCAAAGTTACATAACATTTATTAAAAACAAACGTACTTATTTTGATTATAGTAGACAAAACGGGTATTTGACAAGCTTCTGTGCTTAAATATCTCCTGAAAAAGTAAACTGGTTGAGTTCCAATTTAGATATTTTCCTCAGATTTCCACTAAATAATGCTGTTAATTATCATACAGGGAATTATTATTATTGAATGATCTCTTCATATTGTATATGACCAAATTATATGCATCTACAATGAACGTAGACATATCATATTTGTTTAGCCCCATTATTTCAAACTGTTATATATAATATGCTGATTTTGCACTTTAAAAAACATAGCAGAAATAACTTTCGGCCGAAAAGGAACTTCATCATCATATGCCACTGAGCGTAATAACAACACATGTCATGACAAGAGACTGTCATACAGCATTCACCATACATGTGAAGCACACAGTTGTGATGATATAAATATTTTAATTCCTAGAGTACTAAGCTATTCGATTTAATTCTTAAGTGACTGAAAATTATTCGGATTTGCAAAATTAGGCATAAAAATACAGGAAAAAAACAAATATATAGTAAAACATGTTACACATTACATTTTTAATTATCCAGTAAAAAAGCTACAGGAATAAAGCAACTATATAACATAATATGTTACACATTACATTAGTTTTATGGTGAATACCCATTTTTCATTGAATTAAAATACTTTTGTAAAGCTAATACATTAAATAATGCATTTGGTCAATTAATTTCACCAGTGAAATATATTGAGTTATACAGTGTGCTAGAATGTAAATATCGACAATGGTAACCACTGCTATTATCTAACTGAAGACTTACTGTATATTGTCACAGTATTTGCACTAATGTCTTTACAATTATAATTAATATGCAAGTTGTGAAATGCCGCTCTAAAAAGTGAAACTAAACTAACTCATGTTTGACCAATACATAATAACATTATGTAATTTGATTTGTTTGATAGATGGCTACGTGAAATTAGTTAAAAGGATATGAAAACATTGATTTAATTAAGGCACTATATTTTTGGAAACATTCATGTGAGTTTCTGATAAAAAGCTTGTCTAATTTCATATAAATAAATATTTGTATTAGTTCAAAGGAAAAGAGTACAACTTAAACCTAATATAAATGATATTTTAACAGTAAAAGTTTACCTTCCTGTTTTTTCTGGCGAGTAATCGTACAGGTGTAATTTCTTACCCTAACAATACTCACAATATGACTCAACACGTCTTATATGTAATTACGATTTTGGCTTCGTAATTTATTTAAACATTTATTTGTATTGCGTCTCTTTTGTAATCAACCACACAATGATTGTTCAGTCGCCTACATGTTTGTTTATAAGGTGCCTTGTGCGGCATTATTATACAAAATGGTATACATATTAAAGTAATTATTATGATGTTGTTGACTTCATACTTTATTTACCGGTGTATATCGTTAACTGTAACAGTTTGTTGTCCCGGGCCAGATATATCAGTAGACATGCAGCTGGTTCTAATTTAGACGCATATTTTAAGAGTTTGACGTTCAAAATGTAATATAGCATTTGACAGGGAAATAATAATTAACTCTAGAATTCTTTGTTAAGAACATATAAATCATTATTTTGCCGCCTTGTACTTCCCATTTATTCATCTTCGACCACCATAATAAACGATTACAGGTGTGCTACATACCATAAAGGGTGGAGAATATGTGGAAACTAATTGACCCAAAACAGCTCTTTTCAGGAGGATATGAATATGCCTTTTTTAGGTTATGACTTTTGACCTACATGTATACATTTTGAGAGTTTTGACATTTGACCTACATCTCTTGACCCAAAATGGCTGGAGAGATCTGTTATATCTCTGACCCAAAAAGCTCTTTTCAGGAGCATATGAATATGCCTTTTGAGGTTTCGACATACATGTCTTTTGAGGCTTATTGCCTACGCCCCAAAGGAGGTTATGTGTTTGATCGTGTTGGTTTGCTTGTCTGTCAGCAGGATTACTTGCAAATTAATGAACTGATTTGCATAAACCTTTTACCAAAGGTGTCTCGGGCCAAGGAACAATCCATTAGTTTTTTGGGATAACCCGGATCCGCATTGAGGTCTGGATCGCGCTGTCTCTGATTGACTGTATTGTTACTTTTGACTTACATCTTGGAGCCACAATGCCATCTTCCCGGCAGCAAGTCTTGACACGGCGAGGCTGTCAGGCCAAGCCTTGCCGTATTAGCAATACCATCCACCTGTTGGGGTGGGGAGGAAGATTTAGATATTGAATATTCATTAGTTTTTCAACAAAATGTCTATTTATTGCTGGCCCGCTGTTTGTGACGTTGGCTCAACATTAATCCAACCCTCACGCACGTGTCTGTAGGATGTGGTGGGCTGTGTCTGCCACGTTTCCGGTGAGCTACTCGCCAGCAGACATGTGTTGTTTAATGTAGGGCCGGGGTTAAAACAACACTCATGCCGGAGGTCAAACAGAACAAATCTTATTAGAAAGTCCCCACTCCAATATGTCGGTCTGCGACCTCAGGATTAGCCAGCCTTGCTGGGAAAGATGCAAACTGCTGGAGAATCGTTGAACTACAGTGGAGACCCGGAAATCGGACCACCTATGGGACTGACTGAAAGTGGTCCCATTTTGGAATCGGTCCGATTTGTGAAACCAGCCAATTATGAATGGAGAAATACCAGTCAGTCTGTTTATATATGCCTTGTTACGTGTTGATATCAAGGTCGATTATTAAACTAATGTAGCGTCATGATATAATAAAAAAAACACTTAAAAAAAGTTGTATTAAATGCATATAAAAATATATATGGAAAAAATATTATACATATATTAATTTCTGTATAAAGTCTGTAAACTGAAAATCGATCAGCCGTGAATAACCCTATGACACCCAAAGTCCCTTATTATGACTGTCAATACTGTTTGATATGCTTTTATATAAGAAACTAGCTTCAAATTTTTTTAATTGATTTCGAAGTGACATTTGTCATATTTCAAAATTTGCTGGCTTCAAATTGTTTTAAATTTGTTTTGAAATGACATTTATCTTGAGAGCTGTATTGACAAATATAATATTAATTAGCAGTGTTCAAATTATATGTCACGCTTCTAGTTTTATAAAAACTCGGGAGTCGGACACGGAGTGATTATGATCAACTTGCAGTAAAAAATTGTTTCTTTCATTACGTTCCTAGTGTGATAGCATCGTCTGTTTAGGGTGATTAGGCCATGCAGCTGTGAACGGGAAATCGATCAGCCGTGAATAACCCTATGTAACTTACAGTCCATTAAGCGGATATAATTTATACTTTCTCGCATAAAAATACATCAGATAATTATTCCGTTTAATAAGCGTGACTAATACAGAAAATCATGACGGAATTGTTATGTTTTGCTTCACTATATGAATTTACATAGCAATTTGTAAGACTTTTGGGATCGCAAAGGTGTAATCACGCTATACAGGTGATAATCCTTCTGTACGCTAGAGCCTGTCATATGAAGTCAAGCTGATAAAAAACAGCCTAGCGAATTATAATCTTCTCGAATTATGATCATGTTATAAATATGATAATCTGTTTGTTTGTATCGCTAAGCCTATCCTGCGTAATTAAATGATTGTTGCACGCCGAATGTTTTTGTCAGGTGGTTGAAAATTAAAAGCGCTTTTGTTTAACCTTGTGGTTCCTATAGACCAGTAGCTCAATTATTGCTACAACACTTAGGCCTACAGTGTAATATAACTTATAATTTACCAAATTAGTAAATATAAGGGATCAACTTAAATTGTGTTGTTTTATCTTAACAACATACACTTTCACACTAAGCTGTCATCATAAGTTTGCGCTCTGTAAATTTTTTTGATCTGTATTAACAAAGAAAGACGGTCGTAAGAGCTAAACCACTACACCGTTGATAATCAACCAACGGAAGAGGCGCGACTCAAGGAAGGAACATGACATGATAAGGCGACTGATTGCAATTTGCACTGATGACAATGTTTAAATGTTGCATTAACATTGTATGATTTATCTCACCAGTGCTAATCCTTTCCGTGATCCAATCTGAGCTCACTTTTGTATTTGTGGATCCAGCCAGCTCAGATCCTCTTAGTGGATCCAGCCAACGCTGGTCCCTTACTGGATTCAACCAGATGTGATCCCTTTATAGATCCAACCCGGGCTAGTGAACTTAGTAAATAATGCCAGTGCTGGTTACTTAGTGGATTCAGCTACAGCTGGACCCATTAGTGAATCCAGCCGCAGATGGTCCCTTAATTGAGGCATATATAACTGTAAAAGTGTGAATTATTTTTCTTCACTGGTCCGTTTTTCGAGTCCTTATGATTTGGGACTGAAAAAGGGTGGTCCGTGTCCCGAATCGCGGGTCGGTCCGCTTTCTGAATCTGATAAAACATTATGTGAATGGGGAAATATTTGGGACTGAAAAAAGGTGGTCAGTATTCCGGGATGGTCCGCTTTGTGAGGCGGTCCGATACCGGGTCTCCACTGTATATCTCTGACCAAAAACAGCTCTTTCCGGTAGCTTATGAAAATGCACTTTGGGAGTTATGACCTTTGATCTTCTTTGACATACCAGTACAAATGAGTTTATGTTTTTGGTCATGTTCGAATTAAACTTTACACACCTTATTTATTGAGCAATTTCAAAGGCTTTTTTATCCCTAACATCGCAGGGGGGGGGGGGGTGTTTTGATGGCGGCATTTGACCTCTCTTGTCTGTCGAATATTGAAAAGAACACTGTCCTACACCGACATATAACTATTCATTACCGATCATACTACCGACGTATATCTCCTATCCATTACCTTGGAAAAATCCCCCTTCATTGTGACACGAGTTCTAGCAGTTGCTCCTACAGGGTTTACAAATATATAGAGCCTGGTTTGAAGGAAATAAGGTCAAATTCGCATGAACCCAATATGGCCACCAAATATGGACAAGGGGGAAATAAGACTTTTCCATAACTTTTAATTACATTACTGCACCCAAAACGCTTTCCACCCTGTATAATTATTTTGAGTTGATATTAAAAATACCTATGGAGCATAATTAATTGCATCAAACAAGAGTAAGGTATAACTTTTGAACCAACCAATTCTCAGCAAAAGTATTTTTATGTCCACACTTATTGTTAAATCGGGCTTCGATTTTTATCACTAGGTGACGTTCCTGTCAGGTCCCATGACCGATTTTCCTACTCTCAGATTCTCTATACTGCATTGATGTACCAGCGTATGCGGATTGTGATTAATCCTTTGCCTGCTGATCACGACTACGGTTTTAACCCGTTTTATTAGTATACCTGATTAAATCACACTTATTGGGAATGAAACGAGTATTTACACATTAAAATTTGCAAATGTTTGATGTCAAATTAAACAAATATCTGTCATTTTCAGCCACTTGAAGTTGTGGGTCACAACTTCAAGTGGCTGAATATTTAAATTATTTCATTTAGCAGGATAAGGGTTAAAACTAGGCATGTATCTTGAATCGGATGGCGTGACCAGATACTGTAGATCTGGTAATATTCGCGAGGTTTCAATTTTCGCGAGGAGGACATTTCGCGAATTCAAGAATCTCGC
Source organism: Flabesymbios commensalis (assembly GCA_964017125.1). Taxonomy (NCBI): domain Eukaryota; kingdom Metazoa; phylum Annelida; class Polychaeta; order Terebellida; family Flabelligeridae; genus Flabesymbios; species Flabesymbios commensalis. The sequence continues at coordinate 14,098,295 of OZ024904.1, forward strand.
AAAAATTATTATTCTAATAGCGCTACTAAAGAAAAATTAAAATTCGCGAATTCTTAACTTCATGAAAAGTCCCAAAATTAGAAATTTGAAAATTTATGCAGAGACACGAGACCCAACAAAATTCCCACCAGACCGCTCGCCCCTTTTTATCCCCACCCAAAGTTGTTGCATGGCAGGGGATTATGGTGTCACCTCGGTCCGACCGTCCTTCTGTCCACATTTTCGTTTCCGTACGGTAGTATATCGGGAACCGATGAGAGGGGGGGGGGATTTTTTTTCATATTACACACACACATGACTTGGGGGGGTGTAGATGTGCCTTTTGGGGGTTATGACCGTTGACCTACTTTTTGGGCTACATCTCAGTGTCAAAACAGCTTTGATATCAAACACGATAAAGTGCCACATTGACTTCCCGACCACATTTTTTTATAGATATGATAAAAATGTTGTTAATAGGCTAATATTGTTAATACTGTAAAATCTGCCGAAATAATTAGGAACGATGAAGCAACCAAAAGCTATGTTCAAATGGAAATTAAAAGACAGTAGATTATATTTGTGATTAAACAAGAAGGTTGTTAGTTTAGTGGGTGGTGTCCTTTTCGTTGAATATAAAGCATGCTAACGTGACGTTTGTGTTGATACTTTGTTAATATCACGCTAGCAACAATGCTGCCTAGAATTTATTGGCACCCACTGTTGTTTTCAGACTATTGCGTTGTAGAATGGCTAAAAGAACTGTATTTCCAGGTTTGCAATAAACAGCAACATAGAACGTGACGGATGGCAAGGATGCTTTGCTAAGTATTATACTAATAAAGAAACACAATTAAATTTAAAAGTAGCAGAAACAATGAATCAGCCAAAAACGATGTTCATTTGAAAATTAAAAGACATCAGATTATATTTCTGATTAAGCAAGGATATAGTTTGATGCTACGTGTGTGCTTCATTGCATTTGAGGCATGCTAACATGACGTTTGTTTTGACATGTTTCTTGTGTCACGTTAGCAACAGTGCTAATAAAAGTCGCATCGTTGCCTACAATTTATATGTACCTAGTATATAAATATTTACTTGAATGGCTGGTTACTGTTTCCAATAAACATCAAGAGCTAACGTGACAGATGACACTTACCAAAGTATTCTGTTATTAAAGAACATTTTTCAACCGTTGATTATAATACTGGATATGTAAACACAATTGGACTATTATTAACCCTTTCCATGCGGCTCCCGGACCCCAGCCGAGATCCGAAAACGTTTCTTATTTGCAGGTCCCGGACCCCAGCCGGGATTATGTACAGTTACCTGGTTACAGTTTATCAATGGTAATTCCAGCACTGACAAGGTCATGTATGTGAATCGCCACCAAATTGTGTTGAGGAGCATTCAGCTGTCAATTTGTAACCCATGTATGTAGAATCTACCCCTGTCTTGCTACGGGGGGGGGGGGGGGGTTATTAGCCCGTTAAACGCTGTAATCCCGTCACAGCCTGTTTCACCGCCGTTTAATTCCTGGGGAGAGGGTATTGTAGTGCCTGATTATTCTGATTTTACAAACATGATTCTAGTGTCTAGTCATGTCTAGTCGCAAATATTAACATGCTTCGGGATTGTTCTTTAACTAGGTATCCCCTCAATGTCATTTTTTTCTGACATGACCTTGAAAAGTTCACAGAAGGTTACTACCACCCCTTATTTGACCCCGGTATGTCGATGACATACCCTAACATGTATGGAGAGAGTGCTCAGCTGAAATTAAACAGTATAATACTAATGTCCAACGTCTAGATCTTCATTAGAATGTTATAAACAGTAAAAGAAATGTGAGAAATTATGTGATTTTGCGTGTGATTTGACTTTGGGATGACCTTTGAATGACCTTGGTCTGCAAATACCGGCATAGTGTAACACCAGTCCATACCAACATTGATATCCATTTTGATATCCTGAAGATGTGTTGGAAGCCTATTCAAATGATGTAAATATGGCCTGAAATTATCATTTCTTACAATTTAATTCCGCAAATAATGAACGATTAGCCCAGAAATATTTCGTATGGGAAGGGTTAAAGAACTATTTCCAACCACTGATATAATAATGTATTATGTAAACACAATCGGACTGAACACAAATCTTTGGATTTGACATTCTGGCACCTTATTATTGAGGGATGAAAAGAAGGATCTCACTTACTATATAAATGACACTGTCACAAACTTAATTAATATATGAAAGGTCAAAGGACATGTTACGATGCACAAATATGTGTCTAGTAGCCTATATGGTCACACTAACAACAATGTGTCTAAACTTATCTCACGTTAGCACTTTGGGATGATTGCTGTGCCTCATATAAAAATACAGCCAATGTTCAGTGAATTGTGTGAATGAGCCATACATAATAAAATGCACAGTAGCCTATCATAACGTTTCAATCTTTAATTGCACACCTAAAATATGTTTACAGTAGGCCTACTGTGCTATGCTAACATTACAGCCAATATTATTACCTGCTTTATCTGACACTAAAAGAACCACACCAGGTAATTTCAATTAAAGCGACACAATCACGCCAATAATTAATCATCAAAACTCATTATTTTTTTTTTAGGCTTCTTAACTTATCCATAAGATGTGAACATGTCCATGGATAATTTAAATTTTGGGTTGCTATCGCAAAGTAACAAGCGTGCCAAAAAAACGTTTATAAGTAATTCCTGTATTTCTTATTTTGGACATGCATGTCTGAAATTGAATCTCGTCCTTATTTCTCCTTTAATTGGTAAATGCGCAACACAGAACTAAATGAACTTACGCAATTCTAGTCTATGAACATGTGGACATATTATGAACATACCAAGGAGACAACGTAGAAATGTTGATTTTGGCCTGATTGTGTCGCTTTAACCCTTTAACCGCCGGTGCCGCATATATTCGGGTTTACATTTTTTATTAGCACGTTAGGTACCACCTTTTAAACATGTGACATCAATCAGCAATATTTGAAAACAGTTGACCTCCATTTTGTCAAATCTGAATAATTTTCACTCACTTGAAGTTGTGGATCGCGTCAGCGAGACACAACTTCAAGTGGGTGAAAATTCAGATTGAATAGCTTGGCGGTTAAAGGGTTAACCTACAACTTTCATTTTCACATCACCAATTCATTCCTAGTCAGAAAAGAATACTCAAAAGAAACCTCAAAGTACCTAATTATGAGACCTGAACGAATTTAGATATTTGACACTGTCCCGATAGCATCGCAAGATATGCCATCATATCAATTTAATCATCTACATATATATGCAGAAGAATGAGATGGAGTAAATAATACTTTTAAAAATGTTGATGCGGCAATAGCCAAAATTATGCTGCCGCTAATTGGACATCAACTGTTTTATTTTTGACAGTTCAGTTTGCAAGGATTATGGTCGAACGTAATAAAATAAGGATGAATTTTCTGATATTTAGGTCTAGTAGCTATCAGGTACTTTTCAACAGGCATGTAGACCAAGCACTAAATCACAAGCCGTTCAACTCGTCGTGTTTTTTTGGAATGGCCTGCGGAGTGAATTCAGATTATCCCTGACTATCTGGCTATAATAATAAAAGAAGGGCTAAAAGGGGTACTCAAAACAGCTTAAACAAATGACAGTGTGAAAAGCACACGCTTAGGCACACAAACATTATTTTAGTGAATTGATTTAAGTTATTGAAAAGATCATTAATTATTAGATATTTAGTGGCGATAATTATGGTGGATGTATGCAAATTTGACCTATTTCTCCGAAACGAATTTCCTCCGACAATTCCAATAGTGTTCTGGGGATCCTAATAAAATACATTTTCACAAAAAAATATGAATGTTTCCCTTGACTAAATGATAGGTCAGTAGTAGGCGCATTTGCAATGGGTGTATATCAAAAATGTTATGTAGGGTGTCTACAATACAACTGTGTGAAATTAGATGTTTTATTTGAACAATTCATCCTAAAATTAAGGTCACCATAATCTGCCCACCGTAGGGGACACTCGGGGCAGTTGAATCTAATAATGATATGATTATAATATAACTGAGAGCCATAGTCTCATATCTTCCAGCCTCGTGTTTGATGACGTCACAACACCTGCTTATAGCTCACGTGACATATAGATATTACACGTAGTAGTAAATCATTGCTTTACGTGACTTTTCGGCACAATAGGTCTTTAAGTGACATTGTAATACGATAAAAACGTTGTAGTCAATTGATGAGATGAAATGATGTACAGATGATGATGTGACGGTGGGGGTGATAGGGTATGGTGGGTTATTGAGAGCGTTCTCCTTCGCTATGTATATTACGCGTGTGTCACTCATAATCGAGACACACAGGAATGCAATGCATGTGTAGAATTTGTATATATCTCGAAAAATAGTTTATCAGAAGTTCAACAATTACGTAACAATTAGAGGGGGGGGGGGGTTATAATGGCCGTAGACTCATAACATAGGTATTCAAATGAAGCTGAAAGAGCTAACTAAGATATTAATAATGATTTTAAATTGAAAACAACCCTTGGTCTCCGTGATTTATACTAAAATATTTTAGCGATGTAAGGGGTAAATAAATAAAAGGACACGTACTATAAACTGAGGTCAATTTGAAAAAAATATGACAAACACAATACTTACAAGGATCTATTCCATTGGTATTGTTTTACTTTTGATGGTATATAGGCTATTCATACGACTTTGAGTGGACATACTTTTTTTCATGGCACAGATACTGGATAGGGCTATGTGTCTCCAAGAAGGCAAAACTCATTTTCTAAATCTGCATCCAGTTGAAGCACTACTGTAGACACAATTATATTTAGTACAGTGCAGCACAATGCTGGGCAATGCAAGACAAACCTTTATATATTGACATCCATAATAAATCGGAGTGCGCTGTGTTTCCCATGTTCGTACAAAACAAATGAAAGATTGTTTATATTGTAAATTCATTTTATTGTATCTATATATATTTATATATGCGTTCAGAAAATATTACATTTTAAAGATTATAGGAATAACTAAATTCGCGTTTATGATCTACATCCTACGTGTAGTATTAGAACTAAATTCGTCCCCTTGGATATGAAAGGGTGCATCTGCCACTTTGTAAAGTGGCAGATACACCCTTTCATATCCAAGGTGGCGTATTGTGATTGTTTAATAACATTTTGATATCTTTGACAAACTTTTTTGGAATTATTATGCAAACATTTTTATCAGGTAGCAAGCCTATTAATCATATTTTACACCAGACACCGATTTATAATCGCAAGTGTAATAGTCATTTCATTAACGTTACCAAAGACGTCCATCAAAATCTCTTCAGTTGAATGTAGGAAATACATCTGTACATGTATTAGACACAATTACAATAGCCAACTTGTATTTATCCTTCATTAGTTACAACGCGTTGCATTTCCAATTATTATACAACTGCAGCTTTAGCTAGTTATATACACACATAATTATAATACATACGATAAATAGAAAAATATACAGTTGTACTCTTGTGTTTTAATACCAGCGATAGGTCTATATACTGTATCATTTGAACAACTATTACGTAACAAAAAAACATTTTGCTCCATTGAGTAATAATTAACATTTATAGCATTAACACACTTTGTTCATACATTGTAATACCATTGGCATAACATTTAAAACGTGAAAGACTTTAGAGAATGCTGTTTTTATGACTCAGCGAAATAAATTACCTTAACTCACAAAATATGTTCAAGACCTTGTCAATTGCTATGTCTTTAATAGAGTATGCTGCTATAAAGAGGTAATAATAATTGTAACAGATGTAGGCGTATTTAACCCTTTCAGCGCGGGGACCGTCTTTATACGTCAGAGTCTGACGTCTGTAGACGTCAGATTCTCACGTATAAAGACGGTCTCCGCGCTGAAAGAATAAAAATATTTATAATGGCCGTAGACCCATAACATAGGTATTCAAATAAAGCGGAAATAGATATCGAAGACATTTATGATTATTTTAAATCGAAATAAAGTATTTGGTCTCCATGGTTTATACACAAATAATTTAGCGCTTCAAGGGTTAAATTGATAATAATTATTCCAATACTGTTTATTTATCGATATCTCGCTGTTGACTCTAACCCTTTCACCGCTAAGACCGACTTTTTTTATTCCATTGTATAAGCCGATTAAATCACTGTTAAAGGGAACGAACTGTGTGCTCATACATTGTGATTTGCAAATGTTTGGTCTTAAATTGAACAAATATGAGTAATTTTCACCCACTTGAAGTTTGTGGGTCGTGGTAGCGAGATACAACTTCAAGTGTGTGCAAATTTAAATTATTTAATTTAGCACATGGAACTGAAAACAAGCCAGACGTTTAAATGTGAAGGGTATACTGTCATATTGAGTTGGTAGATGAGTGAACTAGTGTGTTCTTCACAGCAAACACGATAAGATCACACGATGTTGGCTTAAACCTTTAACCGCCATATGATCATATTCGTGTTTTTTTCATTTTGTTTTAGCATATCGAATACCAGCTTTTGAGCGTGCTAAAGATAAAATGTGACAACGATTTTGAAATCTATCGTTGACATCAAATCTGAATTATTTTAAGCCACTTGAAATTGTGGATCGCGTCAGCGAGACACAACTTCCAAGTGGATTAAAATTTCAATTAAATACTTTGACGGTAAAAGTTGAAACATCGGCGAACATAAAAACTTGCGTTGCTGAATTGTTTGTTTCTATTTTTAATTCATCAATATCCAGCTTCTCACGACGAAAAAATATGTTTATTTATGAAAATAGGCATATCGCTAATTTCATGAACTGAGAGCATTTGTCACAGACAATGTTATCATTTTCAGTGGCATTTTCTTTGCGTTGAATCTTGCTGGGACTGTATATAAATATACGGGTCTGTAGTCAGATTCACAATAAATTCATCAACCAGGGTGAATGAAATTCGCCGAATACCCAGTCAACTCTGAACCAAATTTCATGAAATTTTGCATATACTATTGTCTAGTCATGGGGCGCTGACATTTGACATATAATGACATTTTGAGACGAAGCTAATTGGTTTATAGAGGGCGACATTTCTTTTTATTTACTACATGTCAAATAGACTAACTTTTAAACTGTACAAAATTTTTTAATGCAATTTTCAGGTCAGTCTTGCTTGTAAAATTTCATGACAATTATGCAGAATTGATTAAGAAATCATCGAAAATCATTCACCACGGATAATTTGAATCCGACATCAGGTAAAAGCAACATTGGTTCTCTGTATGGTGTTTGCTGTATTATATTGCCATCTTTGCCCTTGTGTGCCTGCCTGGTTTTCAGGTGGCTGAATATCTTTGGAGAAGTACTTCTTGACAGGTATCACAAACACGCACGGGTTTAGCTGATGACGGTAGCGGCATCTTGTTATCTGAACACTCACTGCAGAATATGTCCCCACAGCTACGACAATGATGCTGAAATCACAAGAGAAAACAGATTATATCCAACAGCTACGACAATGATGCTGAAAGCATAAGAGAAAACAGAATACTGTATATCACAAACAAAACAAAACATGTCCCCACAGCTACGACAATGATGCTGAAATCACAAGAGAAAACAGATTATATCCAACAGCTACGACAATGATGCTGAAAGCATAAGAGAAAACAGAATACTGTATATCACAAACAAAACAAAACATGTCCCCACAGCTACGACAATGATGCTGAAAGCATAAGAGAAAACAGAATACTGTATATCACAAACAAAACAAAACATGTCCCCACAGCTTCGACAATGATGCTGAAATCACAAGGAAAAACAGAATATAGCACAAAACAAAACAGAATATGTCCCCACAGCTACGCCAATGGTGCTGAAATGACAAGACAAAACAAGATATCCACAGCTACGACAAAAGCGCTGCAATCACAAGACGAAACAGAATATAACGCACAGCTACGACAATGATGCTGATATCAAAAGATAAAAATGAATCTGATCATGTGTTCAGCAAAAACTGCATTTATAGTGTAGGCCTATGATAAAACAATGTTATAATGTATGATAAAATAATATTGCTTTCAACACCATAGATCTAGCAAAAATGTAAATAATCTAATAAACTGAATTCAATCCCTCCTCAGCAAACACGAGACATCCACAAGATGTCGATTCCACGTTGGGCCACCGTCCCCGACGCTGACCCAACATTAAATCAACATTGGGTTGATGTCTCTTGTCTGCTTGGTTATTTTCTCCGTGGTAATAGTTCACCTGCACCAGAGGATTTATTATATTATTATATCCAGTTCAACCCTCCAACCGCAAATTAGTTAATTGGAATTTTCATTCATTTGACTTTGTGTCTCGCTGACGCGATGCACATCTTCAAGTGAATGAAAATGATTCAGATTTGACAAAATGGAGGTAATCTCTTTTCAAATCTTGCTGATTAATGCCACATTTTATCTTTACCATTTTTAAAATGTAGTAAAAAAAAAATGAAAAGCCGAATATATTCGGAACCAGCGGTCAAAGGGCTAGCTTACCTTTCTACGTGACACAGAGAATGGTTTAGTACATAGTTTACAGTTGGCCGTCTCCCGGTCACTCGCCCACTGAGCTTCCTTCAATACCTGCTGAGCCTCTTTAAGATCTTCAACCCGCAGCTTAGATCTGTAATGTAATGTGTGTGCTAGAAATAATACTCCTTACCTAATTGTGTTTAAATAAATTCCGAACGTATATAAACTTTCGCCGGATCATGAGCTCACCCAGCAAACAAGATACATTGAACTAAAGTTATTTGAACTAAAGGTGTTGGCCAACCGTCTGGCCCAACATTAAAACAACAATGGTTCAACGTTTCGTATTTGCTAGGTGATAACTGCAAGTTGATGATAATTGATTTCGAAAAATATAATTGACCAGTGAGACTGAGATTAACTGGCCACGCCAGATATTCAGCTTACATAACCTACAACTTGAGATACTTCTGATTAATTGTTACAACAATTATGTACTGGAATCGCGACGTGTTTTTGACACAGATGTTATAGTTGCTGTCAGTTTCCACCGGCGTTCGGTGTTTTTCGCTGATTTCTCATGAAATTTTGCAAGCAATCTTTGCTAGTATCACGGCGACGACCCTGAAGATAATTTCGTGAAATTGGTGAGTATTTCAAAATTTAGACTATGTAGTGGAATTTGAGATTAAAGCTGAATGAAATCAATGCGTTTATAGAGAAGCGCCATAAGTTACTACATGTCAAATGGTTGAATTTTTAAACTACAAAATATACTTTTTTTGAAATTCAGGGTAGTTGCAGCAAGACTAGAAAATAATACTTGCCAAATTTCATGACAATAGTATAATAATTGCGGAAAAAACATGCAACGCAAAAGTGACAGATTTAATGTGACTTTTACTATAATTGCCAAAGCCACATCACATCGGCCTCAAAAGGACCGCAGATCATTGACGCGGAGACGTTGAGCTAATGTTGGCTTGATGTTGAGCCACCATCTACGACAATGGCCCAACATCAAGCCAACATTGGGTCAACGTCTCGTGTTTGCTGGGTAGGGCACCAAGCAAACTGCTACTACTTTATTCACCTATGATACCACTTATAATAATAATAGTTTATTCAGCGTAATGTTATAAAACAAATACAGTGATATTTTATAAAATATAGTAGTATTGTATAAATAATAGTACACTTCTTTTGGGGCTAGACAGATGGTATACGTCTTTTTTCAGCCCCCACCGGTGGAAGTACTCGCTGGAGAACATATTAAATACACTTTTTTTCTGTGATAAATCTGACATCGTTTGGTACTTTGTTCTACCTATTTTACTAGTTAAATACTCACTGGCTAAGGTGTGATCCCAGGTCTGACAGAGCTGACTCCTGCTCATGACACGTTTGTTGTAGATTCAAGTAGCGTAAATGTAACGCATCAAACTCCTGCAGTGTAAAAACTAGTGACAGATTACTCTAGAACAATTATCAAGAGACTGAGTGAAACTAGAAGTTGCTCAAAACAAATACTGTTACCCCATAAGTATCATTAGAAATGGGTATAACATTCATTTAACCCTTCCAGAGCGGGGACCGTCTTTATATGTCAAAGTCTAGATTCTGACGTTTAAAGTCGATCCACGCACTGAAAGAATTAAAATATTTCTAATGGCCATAAACCCATAACAGGTATACAAATGAAGCGGAAAGGGATAACTATGACACCTACGATTATTTCGAATTGAAAAAAACCCTTTGCTCTCAATGGTTTATACAGTAATAAGGGTTGAATAATAATCCTTAGAAATGGGTATAATATGAATTTAACCAACCCTTTCAGGCCTGAATTTGCCATTGTCATCTTCATCCACTACAAGCCGCGAATGACTCGTAGTGGATGAAGATGACTTGAAGTTGGTGAAAAATTAAATAAAATTGCCATGTATTGGTAAAACAGTTTCATGGATTTTTTTCTTCTAAAAATCTTTAGTTGTAGGAAAGTTAAATCTGTTTTCAGGGATGTAAAATGATGCTTTGATGCATCGTGAGAACTTAAAGGCTTAATTAGTGCGCTACATTAAAAAATATTTTTCACCTGTTTTAGGTGAAAGTTGTGACTGGCTACCGCGACACACAACTTCAAGTGGGGTGATAATTACTCATATTTGTAATAATTTGACACCAAACATTTGCAAGTATTGATGTTTAAACACTCATTCCATTCCCAATAACTGCGATTTAATCAGCACATAAAACAGATTAAAAACGACAATAGTCGTGATTAGCAGTGAAAGAGTTAAGATAAGATAAGTAATATATACACTGCCCGCCGTAGATACTGCTACTTCGCCTGTTAAAATTTGCAGATGGCTGACGTCAGATGTACCCCACTTTAAATTCCAACATATCGTTACGTAGTAAGCTTTGGATTGGCCGTGTGTCCTGCTAAAAGTATTCTCATGGGCTGGCGACGATGTGTACACATCTCATGGAGGGGTGAGTGTGAGCGTACATCTGTGTGGTAAGCTGTCTGCCTTTTGAGATGCACTTGCTGTCTGTGTCTGTCTCGGGACTATACACAGTGCTCTGTGTAAGTAATATAATGCGGTGTAAAGGTTACGACATATAATGTACTGTATTTACCTTTTTTAGCTCATGTAAGTCATTTTGTAATCTAGCCACTTTTTCTTTTTCTGCCTCTAAGTTCCTCTGTAGCGTCCCTCGCCATTCACGTTCTATCTTCAGATCCGTCTCCAGCGCAGACCTGACAACATGCAAGTGGTGCTTTGGTACGATTCGATGACACAAATTAAACGAAAAATAATTAAAATATATAAAATAGAAGTAACGTTTTGCCTGCTAGTCATGCATATCCATTATATTTTATATTTTAAATCAAATCAATTCAATTACAAAGTTAAACCATACACTTCTTCGGCAGTGTCGCCAGCTGTTCCTGTGTAGACACTGCTAACCATCCTATGTGGCTTGGATAATAACAAAGAGAGTAGATTCATCTAGATGCATCTACCCTCTTTGATAATAATGCAGTGGTCAAAAACCAGGTCAGTGGTAATCCCCCTTCTACCAAAACCATGGCGGGAGTTTCAGAATTTTTCAGATGCTGCCTGACCTGGTCCCTGAGTGGACCTGGCAACCTGCCAACACCTTACACTCTGTCATTATCCACAGAAGGCAGTAAACGCTCCAGTCTTAAATGAGTGAAGAGGTGGGGTCGAGTTTGGTTTACCCCTTACAAAGACGGACGTTTTGCGCTTCAATTGGATATATAAACCTAGCATATTCTTTAAAACTAATTTATTTTCAATCATTATGATGTGAAAATTGCGCTAGCAACTCGCAACCTACATGACTAAATTTGCGGATAGATAAATAAATAATACATATTATTAATGATACATCTGCTCATTTTAATTTAACTACTTACCACCTTGATTTGAAATAACAAAACAATGATTTAATAAAACATAATGTTTTATTCTTATTTCTATTGTACATCCTGATATTCACAGCACAGTACATAACGGTCACCACATACCCAGCTATCTTAACTTTAAACAGGCACTATTATAACGTTGTCCCCTTAGAGTTAGAAATAAAAGTGCTTAAGCAAGTGGTAGTGAGGGGACGATGTGGAAATACAAGCAAATATCTCCAATATAATTGACCATTCAATATCCAGATATCAGTTTGGTATAATTTCACAAATTCACAATACTTTGATATTCAGATTTGTTATTCAACACCATTCACACCAAATACTATACGTATGTAGATGTAAGCTAGACAATGCATACCTCTTTAAATAATAATGTAGGTGCCGTACGATACATATATTTAACACACGATTTAGGGCCTACACCAACAGTCAATACTGCACCATACCTTTATTTTACACACCATTTAAACCAGTTGAGTTAATGCCGAGATAATAACATTATGATGGAGAAAATTCATTTAAAACTTTGATAGATAATTGATTTTCTATCCAACGTAATTTCACACTTCAAATGAAAGATGTGAAATTTACATGTCATTGTTTCTGAGGTGCTAGACATGGTGCTTGCTTAATTTTACTTCCGAGTGTTCTTTAATACATTCATTATATTTTCCGAGTGCTCTTTAATACATACATTATATTTAACGTTGTTCATTACCTGCGTCTGCAGCCTAGCGCAACACTGAGCTATCATATTCAGTTCTAGATACCACCCTGTCTTTAATGACCCAATTAAACAAGTTTTATACTGCCACAGTACATTTTCTCTTGCCCTGACTTCCACTTTAATGGAGCTACACGACGGAGCGCTGCGCCGCCTCCACCCCCGCACCAACTACAACAGCCTGCACGAAACCAGTCATCATGTCATCACTCAGCAAACGAGACCTAGTATTACTATTTTGTATTTGTTTCAATTTCTTAATCAATATGTTTATACAAAAAAATGTGCATTAGTGTTCGTCCTATTTCTAACTAGAAAAGGAGTTACCGAACTCCGAGGCCCGATTTTAGTCAGTTTGAGTGCTATAGACAAAAAAATCAGTGTATTGGTCTTCCTCATGGGCCAAAATCCTCAATGTCCAGGATATAATTAAGGAAAGAACCAAGAATACAAGTTGAAATATATCTTCGACGTGTATTCCTTCCACCACCATCGCCGGCGCTGGCTACCATTCATTCAATACTTGCCTACGATGTACCTCAAGAGGATGTAGGCCTACCCACCAAATTCCGGTTCAATGTTGGGCCAGCGTTGCAGCCCATTGCTGGTTCAATGCCGGTCAATCGTCTACGACGCTGGCACAACACTAACCTATCAGGGGTATGCTGTATACTTTGCGCAAACACGTGGCATTCAACCAATGCCGTTTCAATGTTGACCCGCAGTCTTCGACGCTGGCCCATCATTGAAACAGCATTGGGTGATTGTACCGTGTTTTCTGACCCTGCATTATGCTGGTGACATTTAACATCCTGGCGCCAGAAACACCAGATAACACGATACATTGGCCCAATGCTAATCTAATGCTTGGCCAACGTCTGCGACGCTGGGTCAACATTATTCCAACCAAAACACTTCAAGCTCTTTACCACAAAGAAAAAGTGACAATTTTTTCTGAACACTTGTTAAAAACAAAAGTACTTAACATAAGGACCTGAAACGTTATATTGCACGTTTTCATAAGGACTGGTGTACAGAAATGTGAACCGTTTCCCACACACAGCACTCCTCTTTCCCATAAATAGGACACAAACTCAAAATGGCTGGTCATAATAATAGGTAGATGGATATAATGGTGTACGCTCTGAGCCTTATTAGACTATAGCGTTGTTTGCAGAAGCTGCAGGTCAGACACTACAGTGCAGTGTCGTTTACGCGACGGTGTGTTACTGATCAAAAGCCTGATCATTGTGAATTTACGGGAAAACACATCAAGCTAAGATACGTTTGCTGAATGGATGTGTCGATAGAAGGTGAATAGTGAGGAGAAGCTGGGACAGATGCCACAGCTATGATTATTAACCCTTTAACCGCCGGTGTCGCATATATTCGGGTTTTCATTTTTTATTAGCACATTAAGTACCACCTTTTAAACATGTCATGGGTCTCTACGGCCATTATAAGTATTTTAATTCCTTCTGTGCGGGTACCGTCTTTATACGTCAGAATTTGACGTCTACGTATAAAGACGGTCCCCGCGCTGAAGGGGTTAATATTACAGTGCATTTATAGTTATCATGGTACATTAAGCATTGTACACACTGCTTAAATGCAAGCTCTCGATATAACACTTATTGATTACAATTAAATACATGTCTTTCTGTTAGCGGACGGACTACCATGCAATTCACCTTATAATTATAAAGAAATGAAAAAACGAAGTTCTGAAGGCATTTTAGAATATCCTGCTTCGTGTCACATATTCAAATGTACAAAGGCTTGTAGGATCATAAACAATTAAATTTGGCACAAAATTATGGAATGCTAGGTATCAATAATAGTAAAAAATAGTAGTTATGAAAATGTAAGAATAGACAATTCAATTTTCCTTAAATATTCTCGACTGTTAGGTACCATGGCTACTGGTCAATATTGCTATAATAACCGAAGAATACAAGATGTATTTATATGCATCATATATTTTTATAATTGAAAATACAATCTTGAAATTCATCATTTTGAGTTGTATTCAATAAATTACATGCGGGTATTCTATACCAGTTAACCGAGCAAAAACGAGGCATTTACCAAATGTTGTTTTGATGTTGGCCCGCCGTCTTCGACGTCGGCCCAGCATTAAAACAACATTGGGTAAATGCCTCGTGTTAGCTGAGAACCTTATTACACAATCAGGTGACATTGCGATTCACACCATAAAGTGAGGGCTATTGAACAAATCCGCGTAATCAGATGGTTAAACACATGGATACTACCCTATAAAAATTGTATGGTGGGGATATAATTATGTGGAACATACATATCTCGATATTGAATATAATAAGAAATCTTCAAATGCGTTGAATATCACACTTCACACTAAACATGCCTAAGTTCATATGTATTCTCTATTGAAGTACTGTGCCCATTAGATATTTCGTAATAATTACTACAGTCAGTAAATAAGCGGTAATTCACATGCCAGTTCGTTAATATACTCAATATAATATAATTGCACTATTTGTTAGCAGGTACATATATATCCATATTGACACAATAATAATATCACAATTAATGCAGTTTTATATCGCTGAAAATTCAATCAATCGACCTTGCGTGGTGTATTTAAAGCATAAAAAGCATGGAAAGTGCATTCTGACCTCATACAATTATCAATCATGACTATGTACATCTCACTTGATTAAATTAATTGAACAAGAGAACTACTAACGCTCATGAAAAAGTATATTTTCCATTCAGCATACAATGCACACTGTAAACTATAGGTAGGTATTAGTTAATTATCCCGGTGTGGAATTCTGTCGTGATTTCTACCTGTCGCGCTTTCGGGGAGAACATGGCGGCCACCAGTAAATCCCAGTCAGCTACAGGTACTACATCACTACCCAGAAGTGGCGGATCCAGGGGGGCAGGGGGGTCATGACCTCCCTTTCAAAAGTAAATTGCCTCAACATTGATCAAAATTGCAAAAAATATGGGTGTTTGACATTCTAAATTTACTAGGGTAGTGCCTCAACTTGAGGCACTACCCTAGTAAATTTAGAATGTCAAGACGGAATATATTTTTTATAATCGGACAGTCTCACCCCCCACCCCCCTTCCCCTTTTTTAAATACTGGATCCGCCCTTGCCCAGCAAACACGAGATTTTGATCCAATGTTTGTTTTTTGTTTAAACTTAAAATGACCAGTGGTTGCTCTCCTTCGATCAATGTTGTTATAGTGTTGGGCCAGCGTCGCAGACGATGGAACAGCATTATAACACCATTGGATCAACGTCTCAACACATTAGCAGTTTAACCCTTTAAACACCCATGGTTAATTTATGCACTGCGTGGGAAGATTGAAATAAAATAATGCACGACAAAAATGGCATAATCCATCCAAATAAAGCTGCTCTGACATTTCATAAATTTTTTTAAAAATTATATAATTTCCGTTCAGCTTGAAATGGGAAATGAAGCTTCAATATGAACACCAATTAAAATAAATGCCCGGGTGGTTAAAGGGTTTATAAATACCACACATGACTACAATATTCCCACATTGCCAACAACGTCAAGAGTCAGTCCCATTTAATACAATCAGTCTGATAATATGACAATAATACATTCAAATAACAATTATGCATCAGTTGACTGCTAATCATATGATGTAGTTTTCTCTTGGTCATGCTTGAGAGGTCACTGTATGTGAAGCTGGTATCGTGACGTCAGCATTATGTTTGCATATTCTTCATCCTGTAATGTATAAACAAGTCTCCAAATGTATTGCAATTATGTTCATACCTACACATAGAAGAACCCATGTTTAAGTTTTAGCAGGGATTGAATTGAAAGTGAAGATTTGTGTTGGCCTACACATACAAAAAGTAAATAGAAGAAACCTTTTTAACTCCTTCAAGCCAGAATTTACTATCGTCATTTTCACCCACTACAAGCCGCGAATTGCTGTAGCAATTTCCGACTTGTAGTGAATGAAGATGATTGAAGTGGGTGGCAAATAAAAAAATGTAGTGTTATTTTTAAAATAGTTCCATGAAAACTTTCTTTCTAAAACTCCTAGGTGTAGAAAAAATAAGTCATTCTTCAGAGGCTTTGACTTGAATGTGAGAAGTTATGCCTACACATTGTGTCTCGATTATCTTCTCCTAATGAATATATTAGATGACGGGGGGGGGGGGGTCACCTATTATACACAGTTCACATTGGTGTAAATGTAACAATGCACGAGCATCTCTAAGTCACACGATATTTGTATCTAACAGTTACGTTTATTATGTAACGCTTTGCTTCATAAAATGTACATGCTCTTTAATAGAAATTATGTGAATGGCCTGCAGTTGTTTGAAGACATTTGTTGCTAAAACTGACAGCATACTATAAGCAGTAATATATATACATATACTTAACAGCCGTGAAACCACGAACAACATCAAGAAACCAGTAAGCTTCATGCATAACGTGTACTTGGACAACATGCAGTTTTCAGGGGATACATAAACTTGTGGCCAATTAATCTTTGATCGATGTACTTATTTAAATTAATTTCAAATACACTTATTAGAATTTTTGACATATATATAAAACATAGATCTGGAACCGAAATAATGAATGGAGTGTCTAGCATTTTAATCTCTCCCACCAATTTTTGAAATCCACATAATTCTTGTAAGAAATCTTGTAATATTGTAACATTATATCACGTTGTGGATGTTTGTTTAAATCAGAATATATAATTACAACACACATGTTTATCAGCCACAACATTCGATATGAGTAATGTAGTTAATCCTGTATATATAACAAAAACAATAGCCAGAAAATATATAACAAAATTGAAGTGGTGGGACTTACATTCGTCTGTCCACTGATCTCACAAGAGTAGGTCTATTTCTTCCCGCAAACAGCACTACTAAAACTGAAGCTGGTATCCACACACAATATGACTATGGGATCATATCCTATATGAGAAGTAATCACCTGGTAGATTCAAGGAAGTTAAATGTCTGTTAAATCAGCAAGATTGCTGTGTGGGATGACTGTTACGTCATGAATACTAGTAATCATGACTCATCTCCTTCACAAACTCAGAGAAAAGTGTAATAAAAAAAACGGAGTGTTAAAAAAGACAATGCACGGCGCAACCTATCACAGACAAAGATAGATCTGGTTATGCACAGTTGTTCACCAGGTGGCAGTTATCTTCATTTGTAAGTTGTAAGAATGGTCTATGTGATCATAACTGATGTGCAAATACAACTCCATACAGGTCGCCAAGGCAGGATCCACCTATTATAGAAGTTAATATCATTTATATGAAAATTAGTTTAGAACTCTTCCCCTTGAAGTTTTAAAAATCTGAAAGTAGATTGTGGTGGAGTGTCTGAAAATAAAACTATACAATCTCACGGATGACTGATTCTTTTTTTTATATTGAACGCATTTTTTTCATATTAAGCTGGGAATAGCGCTAGAGATTCGTCAATCGCCTAAACGAAAATGACACGAGGGTAAAACTGCCGATACGTACGAACTGATAGAATGAATGAAAGGGGTTTTAGGTCACCTTCGTGCACATATATGGGTCAAACTGGGCCAGGAGAATCTCCTGAAGATGCCCTAAAGACACATGATTCGAAATTCGAGCCCTGGCCAGTCCCCAGGCCGAGCACGCTACCTCTCGGTCACGTAGGATCCTATCAATATTGAATCTTTACGAGTGAGCAAGGAAGTAACATTTTGCTTCTTTAACAAATGTTTGCCCAACGTCGTAGTCGATGGGCCAGCATTAAAACAACATTAGGTCCATGTCGCATGTCTGCTGGATATCTGGAGGCTGCTGGTGCACTCATACTTCAGGGCGCATCGTCTACGACGCTGGGCCAAACTGATGGGTGGTGCCTAGCTCATTGTCTTAACTGTCCTACCTTTTGAAAGTTTTGACTGGGGATGTTGCAGGTAGATATTATGCATCATGCACTCATACTTGAGCTAACATCGGACACGTTTGTCCAATGAGTGAAGCGCAATGTTGTTTTATTGTTGGCCCATCGTCTACGATGCTGGGCCAGAATTAAAACAACATTGGGTAAGCATCTCGAATCTGCTGGGTAGGGTATATACCCAAAGTCACATTAAAAATTATCAACCAGGATGACATGTTTTTCGCCGATTTTCCTATTAATTCCCAATAGATTTACATGAAATTTTGCTAACACTATTTTTCAAAAGAATCCCAACAGCCCTGAAAATTTCGTAAAATTAAAATAACGTATTTTAAAAGTTAAACCATTTTACATGTAATAAATTAAAATTACGACGTCGCTCTATAAACACATTAGCTAAACTAATTCTAGAATTTCATTACATGTCGAATAGTCTAACTTTTGAAATAACAAATACAATTTTGCGAAATTTTTACCGCTGTTAGGAGTTAATTAGAAAATGGACTTTGCAAAATTTCAAGGAAATCGGTTCAGAATTGACGCAGAAATAAGCGAATATCATGCAATCCTGGTTTAATGTGACTTTGGGTATAGCTATGTGTCTTACCTCTTGGCGTCTTTCTCCGCGAGATGCTGTCCTAGTTTTCTGGCCGTTTCCTCCACAGCCTGTTTTTCTACCAGATGCTGTTTGTTGCTGTAGGCGGCCACGATGAGTGAGAGATGGGCGATGGGCGGAGGACGGATGGGCAGGTGGGCGGGTGTGTGGGCACACGTACACAGGCAGCAGCCACATGCAGCAGCAAATGAAACAAAGCAACAAACCAAAATAATTAGTTTACTAAATCATAAAACATAGATAATAGATAATAGTAAAAATCATCTGTACAAGCATCCACATTCAATCTTCTTACTTAAAGGGACCGCGCGGGATGACATCAATTTTGGTATTTAGTTTTGCATGAAGTAGTGTATCCCGCAAATTTTTATTTTTTCAAAATTTTCAGATTTAAAAATAAAATTATCAGCATTTCTAAGGATCCAAAGATAACCAAACAAACTATGTGTACACCTAAAGGATGGTTGAATGTTGGCGCAGCATTGACCCACAAGGTGATGCCGTCGGCCCAGGCTACTGGACAGGTCCAAGGGTTAAATTATAAATTCGGTTGATAAATCTTCAGACTTGATATCAGACTATAACCTTTTTACTTTAGAAAAGCAATACACGGAACTATATTATTCGTGCGAATGGATGAAAGTTTCAGTATATTTGTCAACTCATTATTATTTATATGCCTACTGGAAATATAACAACACTTTTTAAATTCCAAACTGCATTATGCTCTGAAGCACACACAGCCTAGGACTCGTTGATCAACGACTTATATATAAAACAAAAATAGATATAGTATACCATGGATTTTTAACAACCATTGGAATCGTGAACCGCATTGCTTTAAAATAATGGTGAGAAAAGTGACTATTGCTTTAAGTCGCTTTCTACAACGTGTACCAATATCCCGGCAGTAGGAATATATCGGGACAATGGCTCACACGTATCGGAAGACTTCAAGGGTTTTTAATAATGCACATTACCATAGGCAGCACTGTAAACTCCATGCCTTTAAATAGTTTGGAACATTGTAAAAGCATAACAACGATGACAATATTCGGGACCGGCCGGGACTCTAACCCAGTAAGTCTTTGAGTTTCGAGCCACACAACCAAACTGAATGAGCCATCAGGTATGTACTTGATTCGCACCAAAAACGTCTGCTTACAAGGTTGGCAGGGTCGTTTTTCCTCATTTAAATGATGTTAGTCTTTGTCGCGGGGGGGAGGGGGCAAGGTTACTGCTGAACGTTAGTCAGGGATCTTAATCATATAATTGTTCAAATCGTCCCAAAAACACACAATTTGGATCACTTATAGCAAAGGTCATATAATTTTAAATTTTCGCGGGAGCCAAGCTGAGCTCCCGCTGTGTACGCCATATTGGACAAGTCCAAGATGGTCGCCATTCAAACTAGGGGCATGTCATAACTTGTAAACTAATAGACGTAGAGATACATGTAATACCACCTTTCTATGGTTTTATCATATGTACAATTGATTTTTGATGTTTTGAAGTTGATTTGGGAATAATTTAAAGCACAATCATATATATAAATGGTATTTTCGTAAAAAATATATGACATTTTTAATATATTTTAAATGACGTAGATTTTTTAGAAATCTTTTCATCAGAAATACATCATTGTCAGGTATTAACAATGACTTATCCATACGATTTTGTACCAGAGCCAGTTTTTGGGGTTCCTGTGTATCAGCCATATTGGACTCTAATCTCTAAATGTTGCAAGCCGAAAAAGTGACAGAATACCGTGTTAACAAGTCCAACTGCATAATATATGTCTGATGTTATTAAGCAGATACATTTTTTAAAACCGCCTTTTAATATTAGTTTCAGAAATACGTGGTGCAACGGTACATAATACTTTACTTTACTTGGCACTGAACCAATTGATGGTAACAGTTTTATGGTGTATCCAGCGATCATGTGTGCGGTTGTTGGGGCTAACATATTGTAGTAGAAATAAAGGTGGTGTCACACTATAACGTATCGTTCTATAGTATGCCAATCTATGGAAAACATCACTCATTCTGTGAAACGCAGTGATGTCAATCGGTGAAAACAAGGTTATAGAACACCCCCTCCCCCATACTTCATTCTGTGAAACGCAGTGACGTCACTCGGTGAAAAAAGGTTATATAAGCCCCCTCCCCCATACTTCATTGTATTAGCCAGCTCGGTGAAAACAAAGGAGGTCAAGGTCATTGAGTTTCACAGAATACACTGGTATACCCCAAACACCAGGGAATCGTTAGACGTAGGTTGTATACGTTTCAAAGACGGTATATTCTGGCATACGCTGACATACGCATACGCTGGCATAAGCTCACACACGACAAAGCCAAAAAATGTTTTTAAGTATGCTTAAAGATTCTGTGCGTATGGTAGATACGTTAAGCAGACGATATCCACACGCTGAAAACGGCGGCGATTATCCAATGAATTAAGAAATTTATCCCGGGGGATGCATAATGATGGGCCAGCGTCGCAACCGGTAGTCCAGTATTAAATCACAATTGGTTCAATGCAATCAGCCACATAGCCGGTGTATCATGTATGGTCAAGCGAAGTAATAGGTAGAAAGGTTAAAACGCGAACCTTATATGTTTTACTAAACGTTCAAAACTGACCTACTTTTATCAAGCAAACGAAATTGGAGACACAATAAAGATGATATTCGGTCATAGATACATGTAGGCTCGCCCTATGCCTTGTACTGTAACTTATAATTCCGTAAAATCAAGAAACATACTTTATTTCACTGAATATACTTTTCAGGACGCAAGAGTAAAACACACGTGAAATTGAAGGCGATGTATAACCGAGCATAATATGAGCTAAAATAAAATATTACCCGTTACACCGCTCAGCACGACTATAGTCGTTTTTGATACGCTTGATTAGCTGTTTA
The DNA here is from genome assembly GCA_964017125.1 of Flabesymbios commensalis. Taxonomy (NCBI): domain Eukaryota; kingdom Metazoa; phylum Annelida; class Polychaeta; order Terebellida; family Flabelligeridae; genus Flabesymbios; species Flabesymbios commensalis. Next base: position 14,120,565 of record OZ024904.1, read on the forward strand.
AGTCACAGTTATCGGGAACGAAATATGTTTAAACATCAAGATTTGCAAATGTTTCGTATCAAATTAAACAAATATCTGTCATTTTCACCCACTTGAAGTTGTGGGTCGCGGTAGCGAGACACAACTTCAAGTGGGTGAAAATGTATTCAATTTAGCGGTTTAACAGTTGAAACATGTGTCCCTAATGTTGAAAAAACACTCTTTCAGTGGTTGGTGGACTTTCGATATCCAATTATGATATCTTAAAGTGTACTCATTGTAGACAAAGCTATAATTACATTAGATGCAAATATAAGGGGAATTTATTGTTTTCAAAAATGATGTGTTTTCGCGGAATAAACAAGTCTGGGTTTCATTAATAATAAGTTATTTCATTAATAAGTCATTCTTTCTCTATGGCTCTATGGGTGAGGATTTCTACTGATTTAATCGGACTGGTAAACACGACCAACAATTCAACTCGAATCACTGTCTACGATATAATATCTGATGTACAAAATAAAAATGTAAGGCAACGACATGACAACAGTAAGCTAAGCATTTACAGTGAAGCATTAAAACACATTTTAGCGGGCTTATTTATTGATGATCTTACTGGTAACAATTAGCATGCCAACAAAAGCTACACACAGCAAATAGCTATATACATCATTCTCAAACAATCTCCGGTAATAACACAAGAGGCTACTAAGAGATGAAGTACACACGAGTCATTCAAATATGCAAGCCATTCATTTTTCCATAGCAACTATATATATATATATATTTCTATATCTGTGATTTTTCTTACCGATTAACATTAAGTTTATATTTCAATGTTAAATGATAATGGTAGTGGACACAAATGAACACAAGATCACAAGAATTCGACATGAAAGATATAATATCAAAGTAAAGATTTTGAATTAACGCATACAAGCAAAACATCAATGCCACTAGCCTTGTTGCTTTATATTTATTTTAATGTTTAATACTTTGACCGTTTTTTTCCTTTTCAAAGTTAAAAATAGAATATATTTTCAATTTCAAAAATTAAATGAAAATTATTTTCAGTTATTTATGAGGGACAATTTGCCGTAAATGTATTCAAACCAGTCGGGATTTAATTTCAGTTACATTTTCTGGGACCATTCTGAACGTGCAATAAAAGACGGAGACAAAATAACGTATAGACTGAGGAGGTTGAGGTTACATACGATTTCTTACTTGGTCACCACTCTTTAATTATTTTGCAAACCACATGTGGAAAATAAAACCTATGTAAAGTTAAGTTTATTATAGCCACGTGCGTTTTTGTAATTTGCTGTCAAATTGAACATAAATCAGGACTTTTCCTGAATTAATCAATTTTTTGGTTATTTATAGTACCGCAAAAATATGGTTGAAAGTAACATAATTATGATACACATGGTTCTAATAAAATATAAATAGATAAAACAGCCAATCCTTGTTTTTTTTTATACATACAAAAATGTATTCCAATAGGCCAAATACACAATGACTTGATTTTACTTTGGATTTTACATGGAGTAGGGCTTAGAACGGAGATATATTTTGAAGTGCTATCTTACCGCTCTTCCATATCTGTGATAGTTTTCGACATCTGGTTTGTCTTGTCTTCTAGTCGAGCTACCATGTCTGTTTTGTGGTTCAGGGAGCTTTCACATGTCTGCAACACAGGAAACGAAAAATGTATCCCTTTTATCACTAAGTTTTTTCAGTTCAAATTTTCACCCACTTGAAGCTGTGCCTCGCTCACGCGATCCACAGCTTCAGGCGAGTGGCAATTATCCAGGTGTGTCAAATTGGCCATTTTTTTTTACAGCTATGGTACATATTTGACATTCAAAAGATGTTTTTTGGGGGTGAAAATTAAAATATTGAACACGATCATCATAGTCGTGTTTAACGTCAGCTTCTGACGTCTAAAGTTGATCCCCACATTGAAGGGGTCAAAAGACTTGTCAAAGTGATTGTCAATGTTCACGTCTATGTACGTTCCAATTATACCCGATTCACATTGACCTTTTGTTAATTTCTCAGTCAATTCTCAACCAATTTTCATGACACTATTATCTACTGACTACGCTGAAAATTTCGCGAAGTTTTAGTAGGTATTTCGGAAGTTACACCATTTCACATGTAATGAAATTCCGAGACGACGTTAATGGGTTTATAGAGGGTGACATTTACTACATTATATAGAGACTAACTTTTAAACTATACAATATTGTTCAATGATATTTTCAGGGTAGTCGCCGCATCATTAGAAAATAATGCTTGAAAAATGTTATGGAAATCGTTTGAGAATTGACGGAGAAATCAGTGAAAATCATTGACCACGGTTAATGTGAATCCTTCTGTGGACATCTTGTACTGCCAAGGCTAGACACCACGCAGAGCGAAGCTTTGTTGCGTGCGGCACACAACTTTCTGGTTGAAGATGACTATAGAATGCATTTCAAGCACTCCCTTCTGATCTAACAGCACTAGATTTTATAACCACTGGAAGTGATTATTCACGCTACAAACATTATGTAATCCGTCGTGATGGTAATATTCCCTTGCTACGTGTAGGTAGACCCAACACTTTGACTGGTCAGATTCGGAAATGATGTTTAACCCTAACGCTGAAATAGTTCTATATACAACATGAAGACCAAGGGTTTTTTTTTAATTTGAAATCATCATAACTGTCTTAGTCAGCTCTTTCAGCTTCATTTGAATACCCATGTTATGGGTCTACAGCCATTATGAATATTTTACTCTTTCAGTGCGGGATGGACTATAGACGTCAGATTCTGACGTCTATAGAGGTCAGATTCTGAAGTCTAAAGTCAGTCCCCGCACTGAAAAGGTTAAATTAGAAACATTGTTAACACATAACACAGAGCGTAGAAAAGTTATTTAAGGAAGCTGACTGCTAACTTTTCAAGTAAGCAGTTACTACTGTTTGTCTCCGGGCTGCAGGAATCTCTTCTGCCATCGAGTACTGGCATACAGACCGCAGTGCAAAGACAAACAGCAGTAACTGCTTACTTTTCAAATAAGCATTTACTGCTGCTTGTGTTTTCATTACGTCATTGTTTCTATTGATAGATTACATTTGCGCAGACTTGACTTGTGATGTGCCAGAGGTTTACTACGATATCAAGTTTACATGAACGCCATCCGGGCGGGAGAGCTCGGAGTAAATTAAATCTACCAGTTATGTAAGGTAACCAGCTGCTAGCGGCTTAGGCGCCTGATTAACATGTGAATAAAATATGAAATGACAAGGAGAGCGGAGTGGCATCGCGGCATCCAGACCTCCCTAAACACTAAAGCGACAGGAAGGTGTCCGTGCATCCTTCCCCCGCCTACTCCAACACCACTCCCCACATTTACACGACTTCCTTCTCTCTTCCCCAGCACCCCCCCCCCTCCACCAGGGCCACCCCTCCCGGACCGATCAGTGCCGAGAGTTATCCTCTCAGATCAGTCAGTATGTCTTCCAGAGAAATATCGATGTGACAATCACGCTAATCACGGTTTAAATTACTCGAGTTAAGCAGGTTGAAACCGAAGTGTCTATGGTAATTTCAACTTCTTTCCCGCCCCGCGCACTTATTATTTAAAGATGCCAGTAAACTTTTTCGGTGTTAAGGTGTTAAGATTGTCAATTGCTAATAATAACATATTATGTTCGCTGTTATCATCCAGTTTCTTAGATACATCTTTGTTTATTAATTAGCATAATTATTTAACTACGAATCATTTCTGCCTGTTAGTTTTTGTAAGTAATATCGATAGTTGTGTGTTTTATGGTGGCATTAATTTTAATATAGATCAGACAATTCAACATGTTCAATCACATACAGGCTACATTAATGCGCATTATCCACATCACAATTGTTTGCTGCTACAAATTGTAAAGAATGAAGAATGCATAACTGATTATTTGAACAGATCTGTTGAGCAAACATCGTCCTCCAACGCACATGACGGTGAAAACTAATATTAGAAAAAGTTTCCTTTCACCGAGATGTGCGGTTTGCAGAACCAGTTGACTCAGAACGGTCTGCAGTCCTCGTTTATTGACCAGCGGAAGCTGCGATAGCCAAACTTGTGCGGCAGGGAGAGACTTTGCATTCCGGCCTAGTGCAATATCGGTAGGGGATTTATGAATTATTTATCTCTAGTAACAATGAAGGGTGGCTATATTTGGGAAGATTGTAAACGTTTGGAATCCTGGGTGGTCCCGCCTACATGTGTGGCGATCAGCCCACAGGCACCCCCCTCTTACAGCTCAGATAACACCTGCTGATCTATCACAGCTCACAGAAAAAACGATATTTTAATCTAAAGCTGGTTTAATGTTGGGCCAGCGTCGCAGACGCTAGCCCAACATTACAGCAGCATTGGTTCGGTGTTTCATGTTGGCTGGGAGTGACAGACTTTTGATGAGACGCTGGAAGTCTTCCCCAGCGCGTCACCACAAGTTACAAGTCACGTGGACCAATAGGCGCTGACCATTTGATGACGTCATATGCGCAGTGCACGCGGAATCAGGTATAAAGTGTGCAGGATCAGAGCTGAGTTTATGAGCAGTGATTGTTAAGAAAGTGTGAGAGAAGAAGAGGACATCTTCAACCAGAAGTGATTCATCCCACAGCCAGCACTGTGTAATCAGAAGCTCTAAAACAGTCCTCATCACCACACACTTCACACAACTACTACACTTTTCAAGTCGCTAATCAGCTGATCAAAAAAACGTCATTTCTCAGAGCGTTCGTCTTGTGAAACCACAGGTGAGCAGATAAATTGTTTGTTTTTTGAGGAGTGTCAATTACAATTTGTTTGAAAGTGTGAATTTAATTTATTTTATCATAATCATGATAAAAGAAAAATTTGGTTTTTTTAAATTATTTCTTTGTGCGATTTTTATACAGTAAATGATGATAAAGTAATTTAACTTTCGAGATTATAATCTATCAATGTTGACATACATTGAATGCTTAGACAAGATATGCATCGCTACAAAAGATGTAGCTGGTTTCCATTTTTTTCACAGCAAGTTACTTATGAATATACATTTTGATATATATATCATCACAACATTCTTTGTTCAGAGCGTAAATCAAATTATATACTATTGTTTCCAATGATTATCACAAAACACAGATTAGAGCTGCAGAAAGCAGTTTCATGTGCCGAGATGATTCAAAGCAGTCGATAAAGCTCTAAAAAATATTTTTTCAGATACATTTAAAATCAAGAACTCGTAGAGCTACGTCCGTAGTTTGTTAAATTCCAAAATGCTATTACTAGAGATTTATTCGACCCATAAAACTTTATTTTAGTCAGTAAAGTAATGAATATGGTAATTTAAGTCGCCTAAATATTACGTCTACATTTATTTAAGAACTTCAGGCTTGATCAAGGCACCCATAGAAATGTTTCTATAGCTCGGAAATTAGTGCATTTTCATTGGTTCACATACCAAATGTAAAAGGATTTACACCAATAAAAGTTATTTTGTAATTCAGTAGATTTCCCAACACCTCACCGTCAACTAAGATCTGTATCACATCTGTTTTGGGATTGGGTATAAAAAGGACGGTTGTGGTTTTCTACTAAATCTTAATAATAATCCCTTTATCAGATCTGCATAATTGAGCAATCACAATTTTGTAATATCCGAAATGAAAGACAACTACAAAGAACTTTTTCTACCCTTACACCGATAAGAACGACTGAAGTCGTTTTTAATCTGTTTTATTAGGAGGTTAAATTACATTTATTAAGAATAAAATGTGTGTTTAAACATCAAGATTTGCAAACCAAGATTTGCATAATTATTGCAAATATGAGTATTTTTCACCCACCTGAAGTTGTGGGTCGCGATAGCCAGACACAACTTCAAGTGAGTGAAAATTTAAATTTCAATGTAGCGCTCTATGGGTTATTAGGACGAACAAATTGCACAAGTAATATCATCGTGAACAAAAAAAACTTACTCATAGAAAGAATTATCAGCGAACTAAATGCATCACAGAATTTGCACCTGTTTATCAGATCGGAAGCCCAGCGGGCACAAGACGTTCGCTTAATGATGGGCAGAGTAGGTTCGGCCAGTACTCGGCGGGCGTTTTCTGTTACCCATACCAGAACGCCTGCAGCCGTACAGTGTTAATGCTCACCAACATTAGTAGTACTAAAAAAAAAACAAGTATCCATTACAAGAGGTCATCCACGGACGAACATAGATACGCCTGTGGTATTACTTTCATAGCCAGAAAAAATAACAGTCCAGCGAAATAACAGCTGCTAAATCGAAAATAATTAAATATGTATGGCATTAGCGTATCGCCTAGAGCAACACATTTCTAAGCGCATTTAGAATCAGTTAATTACTGCGTATTTTTCTTCCTAATTGTGGATATTACAGCTGGTGTTGTTAATATATAATCGACTCGTCATTTTTGCATTTGGGGTTAATTTTCACAATATTTAAACTGAAGCATAAGTTGCAACGTACATTAAAAGTTTTTATTCAATGATTCGCCGGGAGATACATTAACACGAACGAATGTGCAAAAGTGACAATAGATTTTTTCAGTTAGTTTGTCTATTTATAAAGGTAGTATAGTTTACAACTGTGTCTCATTATGAATTACATTTTACCTGAAATGAAACCTAATGGATTACAAGTAAAACCACAACCGACAAACGACAACGATTTTTCATTCACAGATTCAAAGCATATCTGCTGGCGTCTGACCCCATTTTACACATTAGGCTGTAATTCCTCCCTTGGCTGCTTCCCTTACCCAGCCCTATAATCGGTATCTCAGCGAAAACGAGACGTTCAGCTAATGTTAGTTTAATCTTGACTCAGCGTCGCAGACGGTGGATCAACCAAAACTAATATTCAGTGAATGCATTGTGTTTTAGTCGAGGTTGACAAGTAGTTTTTTTTTGTCTGATTTCCACAAACACGAGATATTAAGCCCATGGTGGGTTAACCATGCGCTACATTACATAATTTAGTTTTCAACCACTTGAAGTTGTGTCTCGCTACCGCAAAACACAACTACAAGTGGGTGAAAATTACTCACATTTGTTTAATTTGAGGTCAAAAATTTGCAAATGTTTATATTTGAACATACATTTCATTCCCAATAACAGTGATTTGATCAGCTAGTAAAGTGGCGGTGTAAGGATTCTGATGTCTATGGATTCTGATGTCTAAAGACGGTCCCCGCTGAAGGAATTGAACAATTTGAAATGGCCGTTGACCCATAACACAGGTATTCACAAATGAAGCGGAAAGAGCTAATTAAGACACTTACGATGATTTCAAATTGAAAAAACACTTTGGTCTCCGTGGCTTATACAAAAATATTTCAGCGTCGAAAGGGTTAGGCCTAATGATGGGCAACGCTTCAGACAGTGGCCCACAATTCAAACAACGTAGGATAAAAGTCTGGAGTGCACTTCCCAACAAACACGTGACGTTGACACAATGTTGGATCAATGTTGGCCCACCGTCTTCGACGCTGGCCCAGCATTGATCCAACAATGGGTCGCAGTCTCGTTTTTGCTAGGGTGCATGGTGAATGAACTCCATGCTATTGGTGGATATCGCGCACGTGATCTTCCCGGGCTGACAGGTGCTTCCGGTAGCGTGGTCAAGCTGTCGGCGTGGCGCGTTATCAAATACCTCAGCATTACGGCACCGGCACTAATACGACCCCTCCGCCTTACGACACCCGCATTAATACGGCCACATGCTATAACCAGTCGTCAAGCCTACAGCTCAGATTATACACATGTAGTTCCATCGTGGGAGTCACATATTGGTCGAGCATTTGTGGAGAGTATTTACTGTCAATCCTTGCTATATATACAGGGGCGGGGGCCCTGATGCAGTGGTTAAAGCTGCCTGCTTGAAAAGTCGGAGATCACGGGCTCAAACCCCGCTCTGGCATTCAAGTTTCAAAGAAACAAAATGTTGCTTCCCTGCTCACTCGTAAAGATTCAATATTGTGAGGAGCTTCCGTGACCAAAAAGTAGCGAGCTCGGTCTCAGACCGCCAGTGCTCGAATTTCGAGTCCTGTGTCTGGAGGGCAGTGTCATTTCATCATACTGGGTAGGTTTTCCTGGTCCAGTTTAACCTATATGTGCACAAACGTGACCTAAAACGCCATTCAATATTTTGTTATATATACATAGTCAATCAATAAGAATGAAAAAATAAAAAAATTAATACTACACAATCAAATTGGTTGGAAAGGCTCTCTGAAATTCATAATAATCTTGAAAAAAAAATATATTTACTATCGGTGTAATTGAAGATCACATATAGCACTTAAAAAGTTTGAAAAAAACAAGATCCAACTAAGATAGTAGTAAATTGTACTAACGTTAGAAAAATTGTTTTGAAACTTATGACGTTTCGACTTGCTCCGGTATTGATTATTGGAACCATGAATAACATTATTTTCAACAAGTTGCAACTTTTTCGGCATGAGAACATTTGAAGCACCCTTGAAATAATATGAATAACGAGTAATAACAGTTCATGTGAACTGGAATATGCCTGAGTTATATAAGAATGTATTTTTAATAACCCTTAAAGCGCTGAATTATTTTTTTATAAACCATGGAGACCAAAGGGTTTTTTCAATTTGAAATCATCATAAATTTCTTAGTTAGCTACTTCTGCTTCATTTGAATAGCTATGTTATGGGTCTACGATCATTACAAATATTTTAATTTATACAATGCGGGGATCGTCTTTAGAGGTCAGAATCTGACGTCTAAAGTCGATTCTCGAGCTGCAAGGGTTAACCCTTTAACCGCTAAATTAACCAATTTGAATTTTCACCCACTTGAAGTTGTGTCTTGCTGACGCGATCCACAACTTCAAGTGAGTGAAAATTATTCAGATTTGACAAAATGAAAGTCAACTCTTTCCAAATCTTGCTGGTTGATGTCACATTTTATGTTTAACATATTTAAAATGTGATAATTAACGTGCTAATAAACGACGAAAACCCGAATATATGCGGCACCGGCGGTTAAAAGGCTAAGGAGTGGATCGACTTTAATCTGACGTCTACATACGTCAGATTCTGACGACTTAAGTCGATCCCCGCGCTGTGAGGGTTAAGGAGTGGATCGACTTTAGACGTTAGATTCTGACGTCTAAAGTCGATCCCCGCGCTATGAGGGTTAAGGAGTGGATCGACTTTAGACGTCAGATTCTGACGTCTAAAGTCGATCCCCGCGCTGTAAGGGCTAAGGCGTATTTATTTTCCAGGTACACTCGTGTGGTAGTGAGAGGATCAAGATGAAGTCGATGTCCATGCTGTGTATATGGGTGAGTTGTACCGGCCTGCTGCTACTGCTCCAGATGGTACAAACAGACGCACAGGCTTATCATTTCAGCAATGGCTGGCAGCCCGGCAAGAAGAGAGCGGCCTCTCCTGCAGCTTCATCCATGGTACGAGACCTGTCCAGCCAGGTACCCATCACAGGGTACGATGAGGCTGGCGTACAGGTACCAGCAGGTATACTGGCACCTCATGACAAATGTCCACTACTGCCGCACATTCATAAAGCCCTCACAGACATGATTCAGGTGAGTTGATTGTTCCCTAAATCAAATATATTGTATAGTGATTATCATTAACCTTTTAAATCGCTGAAATATTTTTCTATAGACTATAGAAATTTAAGGTGTTTTTTTTAAATTTAAATCATCATAAATGTCTTAGTTAGCTCTTCCCGCTTAATTTGAAAACCTATGTTATGGGTCTAAGACCCTTATAAATAGTTTTACTCTTGCAGTGCGGGGGTCCATTGACGTCAGATTGTGACGTCTATAGTCGATCCCCGCGCTGAAAGGGTCAGAGGCGAGTCAGAGAATAAGCTGCTGTGGACAAAATGTGCAGCTGTTATGTGGCCATGCGTTCATATCAAAAACCGCCAAAGCACAAATTTATTATCGTGTAGCATTTCCTCTCAATTGTGTAGCAAACTACTCATCTACACCAGACAAATTATTCCCTGCGTCCTCCAGGACCTGAGTGTCACTCAAATAATTGATTTTGTATATAACTACAAATCTAGTATTAAAACAGGAATTGCCGTGATGCTTGACCGAAGTCTAGAAATGCTCATTAAAGTGGGTCAACTGTTATCTTTCTACGACAGAGAAGGATGATCCAGAAATTTAGTAGAAATATCCATGGTTTAAATAACTAGCATATTTTTAGGTCTGACGGGAGAGGTAATATTTTAACCCTTTAACCGCCAAATTATTCAATCTAAATTTTCACCCACTTGAAGTTGTGTCTCGCTGACGCGATCCACAACTTCAAGTGAGTGAAAATTATCCAGATTTGACAAAATGGAGATCAGCTGTTTTCAAATACTGCTGATTGTTGTCACATTTTATCTTTAACATGTTTAAAAGGTGTATATTTATTGTGCTAATAAAAAATGAAAACCCGAATATATGCGACACTGGCGGTTAAAGGGTTAACCCGCTGATCGTGACTATAGTCGTTTTACATTTGTTTTATTTGCCGATAAAATTAAAGGTTTTGCGAATGAAATGTGCATTGAAACATCAAAATTTGCAAATTTTTGCTATCAAATTAAACAAATATCAGTAACTTCCACACACTTGGTGTTGTGGATCGCGGTAGCGAGACACAACTTCAAGTGGGTGAAAATTTAAATTATCTAATTTATCAGGATATAAAGGGCTAATTCTTTTTACTTGTCACAGAGTACGCTACGAGAATTCAGACAGAGGTGTGCGGGAGGTACGCACAGAGAAGCAGCACCAGAATGGACGTATAACAACAAGCTCAGACAAATCTCAAACTGGCTTCTTAAAGTAAGTTTTGTCACTTCGTGTAATTTGCAGTTGTGCATTAGCGTGTCATCCACAAGTAGAATAAATCCCTTATTACTCTATGTATTACGACTAGTTTGAAGATTTCAACAAATAATCACATATTCTGCATTCAAGATACAATATAATTATATACTCATTAAAAGCAATACAATTATATGTAAATTATTGAAGTAAGATTATTTTACAAAATTCAAAAACTGGAATACAATCCTACTGACACCGACAATAATCTGAAAATTGATAATATTTCGGTGAAAACAGAAAAAATGGATATCATTTGTGAAAAAACAATGTTGTTGATGTTACAGGGTCACGGAATTGCAGATGAAGATATGGTCAACAGGAAGTAATAAATCTCCCGAAGAAATAGTACATCATTATACTACTGGTATCAATAAAAACACTTTGCACACCACGGACCGAAACAAACTCTGCGACCTAGAAGTATTATAGAAGTTCACTTGACCTCAACAATGAACAAATGGAACGCGAAACATACGCAGCCGAGGACGGTTTAGTTTATTATTTTTGTGCATTAGAAGAACTGACTACTTTATTTTTTATTTCCTTCGACGCATTTTATATATTGTATATTTCTCCTTTTTCACATCGCCATCAACGTGTTCATGTCTAGTAACCCTTGGAGCACTAAATTATGGAGTTTAAAGCCACTTGAAGTTGTGTCTCGCTACCGCGATCAACAACTTCAAGTGACTGAAAATTACAGATATTTGTTTAATTTGACAACAAACATTTGCAAATATTGATGTTTGAACACACATTTCATTCCCAATAACAGTGATTTAATTGGTTATTAAACATGATAAAACGGATTAAAAAAGAGTATTGTCGTGATCAGCAGGCAAAGGGTTAACCTTTAAAGGGCTAAATTATAACATTTCAATCTTTAGTGATCTCAAGTGAGTAACAGTTGCTTACATATATACAATCTAAAACAAACCATATGTCAATGTAGCAAATGCAATGCCAATTTTTCGTGCAAATATTCGTGTTTCGATCGCAAATAAAAAGCCCATAGATGCGATTACCACTTTAACCCTTTCAGTTCGAGTACCGACTTTACAGGTCAGATTCTGACGTCTAAAGTCGGTCCCCGCACTGAAAGAGTAACATATTTGTAATGGCCATAGACACATAACATAGATATTCAAATGAAGCGGAAAGAGCTAATTAAAGAAAACCCTTTGGTCTCTTGGTTTTTATATAAAAAAAATTCAGCGCTTTGAGGGTTAATATAGAATCACCATGGCAATAGAGACGTATTTTATCGATATCACAATGAGACTTTATCAGCCAAGTTCATGGGTCGAATCATTTCCAATCGTGTTACTTTTCACCAGCATATATGTCTGCATAATCACTTGGCTAGAGTGTAAACATATGCTGTCCGAGAATTGATTGTGATTATAAAACTGTGTAAGGTTTATAAACCTGTGAATGTTTAATCGGATTCGCTACACAAGCTGCAATCAGTTTTTGTCTTGAATATGACGGTGCAAAACTGGAAATATGCTACAAAACACGTTTTAATGTTTTGGCAATTATGCGAAGTTAAATATAAGATTGGTATATAAGGCCTGGTGTAAGCATTAATGTGAAATATAGTTTTTTGGTAAATATTTTTTTATTTAAATAATTTTAGAAATAACACGCGAAAAGGTTCACAGTCGGATATATAGTGGGTGACAGAATGTATCAAATTATGATGAAAATGAAGATGATAATAAAATATGAGCTTTCTATGTGTGATAATTAAATTTAATTCAATGAACTTGCATGAGATACAAATAAATTATTTATTGTCATAGTTATTGACTTCTATTTCATACACATTTCATACCCAACCAAATCTGGATCCACATCCCGTGTTTCTGGCGTCTAAAGTCGATCTCCGCACTGTAAGAGTAAATATATTTATATTGGCCGTGAGCCCATCCCATAGGTACTCAAATGAATCAGAAAGAGATAACCAGGACATTTATGATGATTTCAACTTGAAAAACACTTCGGTTTCCATGGTTTACACGGAAGTATTTCAGCGTTTTAAGGGTTAAGGAAATCAGGGGCGTCGGGTCCGAGGAGAGTAAATAGCTATTCTTACCAATTATAGGAGAGCATTTATCAACTAGTCACCGAAATTTTAAAACCAAAGATTAAGAGTTTGGGTAATGCATATTCAGGTTGAGAAAGTAGTAGAGTAGGGGCCTATACATATATTCCCAACAAACACAACAGATTGACCCTATGTCGGTTCGATGCTGGGCCAGCGTCGACGACGGTAGGCCAACGTTAAACCAATACGGGGATAGCGTGTTCTGTTTGCTGGGTAAACACTTATCTGCTTATGGTTCTATCCCGAATAGAAATGAAATGAATCGGGCTTTAGGCCACCTTTGTGCACATATAGGCTAAACTGGGCCGGGAGAACAAGAGAGGATGGTGAAATGAATAAGATGACACTGTCCTCCTGACACAGGATTCGAGCCCTGGCGGTCTGAGGCCGAGCACGCTACCTCTCGGTCACGGAGGCTCCACACAATACTGAGTGAATGGGGAAGAAACATTTTTGTTTCTTTCAAACCGCAGAGACCGGGAACTGAACCCCGGACTCTAGCGTGAAAGGCAGCGGTGCTAACCACTACCCAAGGCCCCCGTCCTATCCCGAATAGAAGGCAGGCCGCCAAGGACAATTTAATCCGAATCATGAGATTATTGGTAAAATTTGAGCTCTACAATCCCCCCCCCCCCACATATACGCATGTCTTGGAAATGTGTGGCATTCATTTACACATTATCATTGACAATGAACATGATGAATACGAAACAAAGATATACATGCTGGAATCGTGTATTAACTTCAATCAGGCATCCAAAATGATCAGCCACATGATATTAGACATCACACACAGTCATGTTATGTACAGGCACCGATCAAAAATTCAGGTCGATTTGGTTTGACAGTCACATCCGACCATTTTTCGTTCTTTATCCATCAATTGTTTGCGATAGTAAATGCAATCATTTCTCATAGAAATAATACATACACATTCCATTAAAAGTCACACCAGAGACTATTTATACTGGTCACACATCTATGTGAAATTCGGCCAACCAGGAATTCATTATTCATGTTAATTGTATGTGCAATTCGAATGACAGGTGACTACACTGTTTAGTCGCGGATCCATGATGTGAAGGGGGGGGGGGGGGCGGTGCTCCCGACATTTTATTAGTAAATTTAGGCCTATTTAGGGGAACCTTTTTGAATGACCACAGCGCAAGGCCCAACACGAGAAGGTCAGCGCAGCGAATCTCTGTAAACTAGCTTGGAGGCACCGCATGGCCAAACATAGCCCGCCGCCATTATTGTACTTGTCTGAGAACTGGTTATTATTTATTTATTTATTCATTAAACCCCCCACAAGTGAGGTAAACATGTTACATAGAAACAAACGTATCACAGATAAGAAATATCACAGTATATGTATTAAAAACGGGTCAAAAACTAAGCTAAAATATGCGCGGTGGATTTTCTTTTTAAAAAGTCATCTTTATACAGCAAGTCTTGCAATGCGTCTACCACCCCGTCTCTAGCAGAATACTTTTAAGTATATTTAAATTTTGAAAGTCCAGAGAGCAGGGGTGATAGACCCATGTCAAGAAGTCTGCCAAAGAGCGTGCATTTACTGTACTTTCCGGTTAATGAATATTTAGACATAAAAAGTGAGCACAGACTCCGTACTGGATAATTCACTAAAAATATCCTTTATTAGCAGCATGCAGAACAAATTTGAACAGGATAAATGAAAAACTTTTTAAGTACACAAAGTGAAATTAACATCAAGGTAAAATTACCCACGTAAAATGTGATGATTTTTCCAAGCCATTTTCTTTAACTGTCTGAAAGTGTTTACAAAGGTAGATGGAGTGGATTGCCCAAATACGGGCATTTCAATTTCAATTTCAAAGGGTTTGAATAAATCATTACACCGTTTGACATCCAGCGGCTGACATGATCACTGTAAACTTGTTAAGTGGCACCACCATGAAGCACAATTGCGACCGTGCTGGCACCAAGGCGCGAACATTGTGGAATTGTGGGGTACCGCTCTAGATTGTTACACTCTGATGAGCTATCACAATAAATTGAGTTGAGAAGTTGAACCAGTGTTGGTATAAGGTTGGGCCGGCGTCGCAGACGTTGGGCCAACATTTTACCAACACTGGTTTAACGTCTCGTGTTTGCTGGGACAGTCAGCGTAGTAGATCCTCTACAATACATCGCCGTGGCGGGTAACACATGTCCTGCTCGGCCCGCATGCATAAGTTTTCAAGACAGGAAATTATATGCAAAATAAAAATATATAATAATTTGTGTTAGATCAATTAATATAATTATTTTTGCAGATTTCGTTTTGCATGAATATAAATATTTTCTCGTGAATTGAAGCGGAAGTTCTTTCTCAGAAACCGCGTTGCACCTTAAAGGTGACATATCACCCCTTATATAGTATGAATACATTTGTGACAAATGAATCAAAGTTGCTACAAGATGGGGCACAAGTGTTTCCTTATGTGGGGTGATTGGCTATCATGTGACCCTCTCAGAGGGTCACATGATAGCCAATCACCCCATATAAGGACCTAATTATTCATACCATATAAGGGGTGATAGATCACCTTTAATTACCAGATACACCGTGTTTGGTGTGCTTAGGCCTACATTTACAGATCTCACCTCGTCAACAATATTAATCAATGCTGTACATATTAATATGTAGAAGAGAAATAGAAATAATTCCTGATAATGTTGTAAAGATTGTCACCAACACCAGCAGCATTCAAACAATCCCCAAAATAGGAGAAGTTATCTACACCAAATAAAAACGTTGGTGAAGTTTCGAGATTAAATGGATTCATGTTTGCATAACGTTGATCTGTCACATCCCTTTTTTGTCTCAATTCTGCTCAACGTAGAGCAGTTAATAACAACATACATTAATATGTTATTTACCGCAAACAATTTGCATTGAAAACGAATGATCCAGCACTCAGCTATCAAGCATACCAGAAAAAAAAATGAAATTAAATATACCAAGGTTAAAACTGAGGTGTATTCGTCATCTTGGTACTAAAGGGTATATTTGTAAAATGGCAGTTACGACCCTATATTACCAAGGGGACGATATATTAGGTTGTTAGTTGATTATTACCATCGACTTTATTATCATGATTATTGCTTGTTTATAAAGTTCATCAGATTCTTCTTACCATGCATGTTCTGACTCAGTCTCCTGGTCAGATGATCTCATGTATGGTAATGCACCACAAATAATTGTCCCACTTTTCAATCCGTACACCGCTAAGCACGACTATTTCGTTTTTTTCTGTTTTATGTCTCGATATAATCACAGATATTGCGACTGAAATGTGTGCTTGCAAATTAAGATTTGGTCCCAAATAAAACACAATTTTCACCCACATGGAGTTGTGGATCGCGCTAGCGACCTTTACATCTATTTACATGTCAATTATTGTTATGATACTATTTAGCATGTTTAGAGACTCAACTGACCTGTAGTTTATTGTACATTTCCAGGTTAATCTGTTTGATATCGTCAAGCTGTTTACGAAGGGAAACCACTGTATCTTGTTTTTCATGAACATCTTTTTCTAACAACCTCAACGCCATCTCCACTTCCTGCTTCATACTGATTTGTAGCTCCATCTCTTTCTCAACATCCTGAAATTCACAAAGCGATTGCCTTAAATTTCAGCTTCAAAGAAGCGAAAAATACTACTGATCATTTACCATGTTTAACAGAATAAACAGCAAGTGCATGATCAGAAGTGAAAAGATACAAGTATAATTATGCTGCTAATACAAACCCACTGCAGTGTATGTAAGATTATGTTATATATAAAATGACTAGTTAAATATATATATATTCTGATATCACCGCAGGATGTCAAATTGAGGACTACTAACATAAACCTGCTGAGGGTGTCTTGCACATCAAAAATAATTCAAATTGGAAGTAGTATGCATCAACATTTTGCCCCGTAGGCCTATTACGTAATTATCATGAATAGACTCAAAAAAACAAAACTCTTTCACTAATTTCTTCTCAGTAAAAGAAATTGGGATGGTGACCGTAGAACACAATGGGAGGTAGTCCAGTAAACACAAACGTTGAAGCAATGTTGGCGTATTGTTGGTCCAGCTGTGAATGCTGTATTTCTGATTTTCGCACTCATGGTGCTGGCTTTCACTATGAGACGTATGGTGAGATCAGCCAATCTCGCACTCTCTCTTATACGTTTTACTGATCAGTTTGATTTTACCATGTTTACCGTTTCAGATAAATATTCGTACAAGAAAATAAATACAGCATCGTTGGGTATGGCGCGATGGACTGATCTCAGCACTCGTCACCACATCATACCCTCGCTTAAAGGCTCGGGCTTAATGTGGTGACTTGTGCTGAGATGAGCCTATCTCGCCTTCTCAACGATGCCGTATGCATATACGTTAACCTCACCAGTCTCATCTGTGTCTCCTCTTGTAGCTTATTCTGCATCTCTTGATATAATGTGTCTAGACCTGCGCGATTAGCATTGAATGTTTCTCGTTCAAGATCCAGGTCTTCTTGGGCCGTCTGAAATATAAAGTATGCTAGAATTATATAACCTTACAAAACTAAACTTACTTCCAAACATAGTATTAGAAGCTAGTCACTTTGGATCAGTGTCATACAAACGTCAAAATCACCAGTCAAGTAAACCCTTAACCCGTACAAGGATCACGACTTCTCAACTCACATGGCACTTTGCTCAAACGTTGGTTTAACCCTCAAAGCGCTGAATTAATTTGTAAAAAACATCGCAACCAAATGTGTTTTTTTCAATTTGAAATCATCATAGATGTCTTGGTTAGCTCTTTCTGATTCATTTGAATACCTATGGTATGGGTCTACGACCATTAGAAACATTTGTATTTTTACAGTGCGGGGATCGACTTTAGACGTCAGAATCTGACGTCTGTAGACGTCTAAAGTCTATCCCCGCACTGTAAGGGTAAATGTCAGCGCCGGATATACCCGATATACCAGGCCAATGTTAAGTCAGCGTTGGTGTAACATTCAGTGTTAGTTGGGCGGTGACGGTGGACTCTGGTATTGTTATACAAACACCTTACTTATAGTAGGCTAATTAGCAAAACGGTTACAATCACTGACTTATGTGATAACAAGTGCAAATTGGAGGGATTTGGTAGCTGCGACGATTTTCCTGAGAAACAAATTAGTTCCAAAAATAGCCCAATATCTACAAAACGTTAATCAGTTCTGCAGATCATGCCCATAAATGCAATTGTAAGGTTAGAAGTCCTTTAGTCAAAAAATGTTTACATTAGCATCCGGAAACCTATATCATATGTTTTTTGGCCACCAGAGGGCCGATAATGGGCCGATTTTAATGAAAAAATAATCAGGTCTGGCCCTGACGCCCATGAGTACTAATCCCAGGTTAGAAGTTGATTGGTCAAACACTTTTCACATTAGCGTCCGGAAACCTCAATTTTCGCTGATTTTCATATGTTTTTTGGCCTAATCGGGTCTGGCCCTGACGCCCATGAGTAATAATCCCAGGTTAGAAGTTGATTGGTCAAAAACTTTTCACATTAGCGTCCGGAAACCTCAATTTTGGCTGATTTTCATATGTTTTTTGGCCACCAGAGGATAATGGGCCGATTTTCGTGAAAATCTAATCAGGTCTGGCCCTAACCCCCATGATTGGTAATGACAGGTAAGAAGTTGATTGCTCGAGAAACTTTGACTATATTGGCCGGAAACGAAGTGTTACAGACGACAGACAGACGACAGACAGACGACAGACAGACGACAGACAATGGCGTTTATAGAGTTGCTAGGTCGCAGCTAAAAAATATACACATGGATGATGTAGGCTAGTCTACACTTTTCTAGTTATTTGTATTACCACCCAAGCATTGTTGGCTAAGATACACACTGTAGCCTACATTCAGAGGCTGTGGTTAAAGCTCACTATATTGGTCATGTTCGATGATATAGGGCCTACAATAGGTAGCGCTATTAAACTAATATTTTTCGCGTTTGACCGGTTGCGAAATTCACAAAAATTAAAAACTCGCGAAAAAATACCAGATCTACATCATTTTGAAACACAAAAAATACAAATATGGTATACAAGTCTTAATAAAGTATCATTCATATTGAAATTAATTTGCTGATCATAAACCACGTTATCGTGAAAGTTCAGTCATCTATAATGATTACATGGTCACTAAAGCGGAAAACTATAGAACAGATTGCTTGTCTTATCAGATTGATTACAATGTCATGGTCACTGAAGCGGAAAAATTATAGAACAGATTGTTTGTTTCATACGTGCAGCTGGAAAACAATAGATGTCGCACAGGACGGCTTAACCCCTAGAATCATGTAACAGCATGTTTCCAGATACCTCTCAGAACTCTATGCCCCTGAGTCAAATCTACGGTCCGGGATGAAGAACCGGCCAATAGAGCCACAGATATGCTTTGCGATTTTTGGTGATCGAGCCTTTTATAAGGCTGGTCCCACACTATGAAACAAGCTACCCGCTGCTGCCCGCTTAATATATCACTTCAAGTCCCACGCTGAGCTCTATCAAAGAAAACCTGAAAACCCATCTTTTTAAACACGCATATGACTTTTAAACTTGCCTTACTTTATTTATAACTTTTAACACGCTTTTATTCTGTAAAGCGCACTGAGCAGACCCACGGACTCGAACTGCGCTTTATATTAAAATTTTATTATTATTATTATTATTGTTATTATTATTATTATTACAAGTTATGACGCTAAATAACAACGGACACACAGACGGACGGATTACACGAGGACAAATGCATCAACTAAAATAAGAACAGAATAGATGCATAGGCAGATATTTATTGACGATAGGAAATCAAAGCTGATTGATGCGTCATCAAAATGACCATGGTAATACATGTAAATTCATAACATTTATTATACACAATATGTTAAAAAGGGAAATCGACAACAATGTAAAATGTATGTGCAATGCTTATTTATTTTGCTGAGAATTATGAAGTAATTAAAAATTATAGTAAATATAATGTGATATTACATATAAACCTAATTACATTTCTACTTGTTAGATATGACAATAGTCATGTTCGCCGCTCAGCAAGCCACATGTAAAATAAATAAAAAAACAGATTTAAGCATGTGTATTCGTGAATGTAAAAAGACAGGATGATGTGAAATAAAAACACAACAATACAGCACAACTATTACTTTTTTTACAGAATAAAATACAATAGTAAAAATAACAACAATGGTGTTAATAGAACAATATTGATAAAGTATGATATTATCACATTGGGGAATAACGTTGAAATCGAATAATTGTCATATATGATTTTGATTGATTTCTTCAATATTTTCTTTCGACTGTCTCTTTGACACTGTTTCTGAAGTAGACCTGTTGTTTACAACAGATGATGATTTATCTCGTTTGCTGCAACAAAATATATTTATAAATGCATTGCGAAATCTGGGACCACTCATCATATAGATTAAGAAATTGCCGGCATTATTAAAGTAATATAATGTGGATGCCACACAGAGTACAAACCAACTTTTGACATAAGATAATTCGTTGTAATTTTCGGCCGGAAAAAATGTGTCATATCCTAAATAGTAGATGTTTATAGGCAAACACGTTAGAAGGAACATCAGGCTTGCCAGCATCAACATCACCGTGAGGGAGCGTGTGTTGTGGTTCACAGACCGTGTCATGTTCTGGGTCCTTCTTCTGAGAAGCACAAGTAGAATAGTGATATTACCACAGAGAATGGTCGTGAAGGGTGCAAAGAAACTAAAGCACATATCCATCCAATATATAGCTTTAGTATTGGAGAAATCCAATAAGTCGGTAGCCACGGAGGCATTTGTAGCTGGATTTGTGATATAGAGTCTGTCTATGTTAAGCGGGATATATAGGTCTATGAGAGCCAGAGTTATAGTGATTGTGATCCAGACTAGAGTCATGCGTCTCCTTGTACAGAGCCATGCCACCTGTAGAGGTCTAGTGACCGCCACCACACGCTCCAACGTGATCAGAGCCAGAGTCCAAGCCGACAGGTGAACAGTCAGGTAGGTCAAATAAGTATGTACTCGGCAAAAGTTGATAGACAACTGGCGGAGATCAAAATCCAATGTTTCAAGGATCCATGCGTGAATTCCTCCCACAGCCAATGACGCCATATCCACCACAGCGAGGGCTGAGAGTAGGAAGCCGGCAGCACATTGCCTGAAGCTGGACATCTGTAGCGTGAGAAGACTCAACACGTTGGCAACAAGCCCTCCAAATACAGGTACAAACAGCACATAACGAAACACAATGATAGTCAGGTCCTTGTACAAGTCAATCTGCTGTCTATCCACGTCAACCAAACTGTCCTCGGTCAAGTTATCCATGCTGAACTCTGCTGGCAAGTTATTCTGGTTTACGAATTCGCTATAGTGGATGCTGCAGCCAATAGACTGACTTTAGCTAGGTTATCATTTTACAAACCTCATATCATATCAGTTTGTTTTATATATATTGTATTCCTAGCTATGTGACGTTACTAATTGGCTTGACGTGTCTTCTAATGTTAAA
Organism: Flabesymbios commensalis; assembly: GCA_964017125.1. Taxonomy (NCBI): domain Eukaryota; kingdom Metazoa; phylum Annelida; class Polychaeta; order Terebellida; family Flabelligeridae; genus Flabesymbios; species Flabesymbios commensalis. The sequence goes on from OZ024904.1 coordinate 14,142,214, forward strand.
TCTCGTCAAATTCCGTCACGCAGGCGTAGTAATAGTGATCAGTCCTCCTTTGCTCAGTGGTCTACTCCTTTGCTCAGTGAGTTAAGCCATGTTGGGTGAATGCCTCGTGTTTGCCGGGGCATGTGTCTGACCGGCGGGGATTAGGTGTTTTAATTTTTGCGACCAGTAAATATTAGAATGCGCTGTGGCACAACCCCACGCTGACGAGTGGGTCAGTCTTCTGAGACACCCAGAAACAAAATTTGGACGACCCTATGTATGCAGTGCATTGCATTCCCTGGGTTGTGATGCGTTCTGTGGTTGATTGTACCTGGTTGTAAACTGAGAACACTTATACAGTTATACCATGATTACCAGATGATTACCAGATTATACAACAGGCTAAAAAGGTCACTTAGCGTCAACTAGAGGCTTTAGTAGTTAAAATCAACCTGGTCTGACACTCTAATCCACAGTGGACGAGCTCTAATCCACAGTGGATGAGTATATCTCCGTGGCACGTGTGACACGATATTCACCAGTTGAAACGTGTATGCGCTCACGCTTCTCCCTTCCTGAAAGCGGTAGAGCTAGTTCCACAGGGTTGAGCGTATCTGGTTACTTGTAAATAAAGCAGATACTGCCTTCTAGCTCAGCTTAGTACAACTACTCTGCCAGGATGTGTTTTTGTGAAGAAATCAGTTTGTGGCATGCATGAATTGACATGTATGATTTAATGGCAAATCACTTCTTTTTAAATCAGTCCCATGTTCGTTCTAAACCCCCTAGGTGTAGCAAATTAAGTCTTCATAGATGAGGCTTTGATACACCAAGAACAGATATAGCGACTTGTCATGTAGGATACATGTCATCTCATTACCATAGACCCTAAGTTTATAAAATTGCAATTATAGTAAAACTGTCGTAAAAATCACAGACTCTCATGGCATTTGACAGATGATGAATTGATGTGTACCATTAACCTGTAATAACCCTAATCGTTCAAGATCTGCATGTAATTTATATACGCCCCACTTGAATCACAATCAAACATTGTAGGGCCTGTATCATTATAGTATTTGATTTTTTTGAAAATTGCACTACGAATCGTCCCCCGCAATGAAAGGGTTAATCTCACGTTTTTTCCTTGAAACAGGAGACGTCGCCCCAATGTTTATTTAAGGTTGAGTCAGCACCCTAAACAGTGGAAAGACATCATATCAACATTGTGTCAGCGTCTCCTGTTTGCTGGGTTGGTCGGTTTTTCCGTAATTAAAAAGCAGCATGTTTCTAGATACCTCTCCCAGAACTCACAAAACCCTTTGCATCTAAGTCAAAACTACGGTGTGGGATGAAGAACCTTTTCTAAGGCTGGTCCCACACTATGGAACAAGCTGCCCGCTTAATATATCACTTTACGTCCCACACTGAGCTCTTTCAAAGAAAACCTGAAAAGCAAATTTTTATAAACACGCATATGACTTTTAGACTTGCCTTACTTTATTTAAAACTTTTAACAAACTTCTATTCTGTAAAGCGCACTGAGTAGACCCACGGACTGGAACTGTGCTATATAAGAACATTTTATCATTATTATTATAAAAAGATTAGGGCACCTTGCACCCACGCTTCCAAGGTGTCACAACAACAAAAATTGTTTATTGGTAATACGCATTACAAAACATTGAAATAACCTACCTGTATTTGTTTTCGATGATTGTTGAGTAAATAGTCTTTTTCGGCATTAACTTGAGAATTTTCATCTTGCAGTTCTAGAAGACTATTTTTGGCGATCGCCAGATCTTCCTTCATCAGTGTATTAGCAGTTTGAAGCGCCTCCACTTTTTGTTGCAAGTTTGTTACAGTTGCGCTAAAACAACAGCACCGTACTAATACTTGATACAAAGTAAACTATTCCAAAAATGTAAATATATGCTTTTATTAAACATATGTGTTGTTACCAGTCGTGCAAATATCACCTAATATGAACGTAGCCATTATTAGTTTAATCACGTGACCGTGTATTATTAATTAATAATACATGGTTAGGCCTACCCTTACACAAACTACATAGCACATAGAATCCTCCGTCCCAGAGTTTATTTATGTTATAATTTCGGGATCACTCAAATTATTGACTCACGGTGTATTCTATGTTGTTTCTTGTGACAGAGTCACTGTTTAAGAACACATTTTGAATGCAGATTCAGTCATAAGTGCCTTAACCTTTTCACTACCATACATGACGGAAATTTCCGTCGTCATTCGTCAATGAACGTAACCATAAAATGACACAAATTTTCGTTAAATATATACTACATTTATGTATTTTTCGTCATTTGAAGCTGGAAATTGCGTTAGCAATTCCAGCTTCAAATGACGAAAAATAGAACTCCTACACCAGTATATCTGGATCCTGGCATGCACTCCGGCCTGGAAGTCAAAGGGTTAAACGGCGTTTCAAATGGAGCTAAATCCTTCCATGTTAGTGTTGTTAAACCTGCTAGGCTTAGCCTATCATTATAGTCTATCTGTAGTTTATCGATCTCTGCAGTCTATGTAGATGTTGTCATGACCTAGCGTTATACGGCATTTCTAGGCTGCATGTGCAGGTGTGCACTTCATTCAGACACATGTAGCCTATGTTTTGTCTAGACAGAAATTAACACAGTCAGTCCTACAGGTTATCCTCTAAACTTCCCGCCCTGACTAATATTTCTAGACTAAAGGCATAGACCTCAACTGCATGGGGGTATCTTTATCAGTAGGCCAGCATATCTTTAGAAACAACAAGCACGAAAAGTATGGGAGTTACAAGATTATTTGTCATGTTTGTGGAGACTATGAGGAATTCAGAGGTAATCTAATCTGTCATGTTTGTTCATATGTTTAATAAACAGAATAAGACATCGTTGTCTGGAAATTGGAACTCGAATCGCAACGCTCAGAGCGTAACAGCACTCGACCTCGTCTCGTGCTGTTACAGCTCTGAGAGTTACTATACTCGTTCCTATTTCCAGACAACGATGTATTATCAGATAATTATTCGACGTAGTGTCTTCAATATTACCAGCAAATAATATTTTATTATCACTGATACAAAACTCTATCGATTATTTTTATGCATAACATTTAAAGGTCATGTTTGAAGATGTAAAATGCGGAGTTATATTTGAAAACGTAAAAAAATCGAACCAAGGAGCATTTACGCGGGCATCCGCACCCGCATCCGTTCTCTTCATTCACATGGCGTCCGTCATTTGAATGTCTATAATGGGACCTCAGATTTACAAAGAAAACACCAACCCATCTTTATGACGTTATTTCACATATATTTCACGTCCTCACTGCTGTCCGTCGTCCGTCAAAAACGGTCCTGGATTGAATTGTGCGGGTGTGGAAGCGGGTGCGGCACCGTGTGAATGCACAATGTAATCTAACAGATTTTGCTACTGAATTGTTTGTTTGTTTCTATTTTTCATTCATTCAAAGCTAGAATTGCTAACGCAATTTCCAGCTTTAAATGACAAAAAATAGTTATTTTTAATAAACAATAGACATCTCCGATATTGAATTATCGGATTAACTAAGCATCTACCAAAACTGTTTTATCAAATTCAGTGATATTTCTATTGATCTAAAACAAGCTTGAACCCGTTTATATACGGGCCTAGCAGGGCAAGGATTAATTCAAATTTATAGAGCAAAAAAAATCGCAAGATACCGTACGATTATAACTTATAGAAAACATGGGGAACAAAGTGACTATTAGTATACTGTATTTAGTTATTATTGCAATGAGTATGTTAACATACTTTAGATGCCTATTCAGCTCCTCCAAGTAGTTCTTCTGGTCCAAAATGGCAGCCATTTTCGAATTGTTTTGACTAAAAAAATATACATATTATGAGTACATCATCATAAACTGGTATATAATAAATAATTAATTCGTTATATCTATGTTCCTATATCGCCCTAATACCATATATACCGTAACACGATAATGATACAGGTCCAAACATTATATATTATATATATATATAGCAGTATACGTTTCTTCAAATGTTGTGCCAACATCGCAATCGTTGGCACAACACTTTAACCTTTCAATTTGAAATCATCATAAAATGCTTAGTTAGCATTCTCAGCTTCATTTGAATACCGATGTTATGGGTCTACTGTCATTCTAAATATTAATACTTCAGCGAGGAAGCCGACTATAGACGTCAGAATCGGACAAGTTACATTTCAACACATATTGCAGACCGCTGATCACCAGATGGCGACACAGACTCTCATAGCATTCTCCATGTGTTGGAATTGTAAACAGGTAAATAGAAGTACCGTCTACTTAATTATGTGCAGTAGGCTTCAGTTAAAATGGTTGATAATCAAAGTGACGTATGGAATAAATCTAATCAAATGCCTGTAGAACGCTAATATGAACATTTTCTAAAGTGGCGGATAATCACATAATCACAGCTAGTAATGTTTTGAATAGTTTTGTAACATACAAGATTAAAGTTCCATTGGAAAATACTCAAAATATGTGTTATGGTTCTCAGAACGTGCCGCACAGTGGGCAGAACGAGGCATGGCATTATTTCCCAGCACATACACGAGAAGTTCACCAAATGTCGTTTCAATGTTGGCCCACCGTCTTGGACGCTGGCCCCACATTGAAACACAACTGGATGAACGTCTCGTACTCGCTGGGTTTATATGTGACATGGCATTATTTCGATGCGGGAGGCATTTCAACCCTTGAACATCTGAAATAATTTAACTTAAATTTTCACTCACTTGAAGTTGTGCAGGCTCGATACCATGTCAATAAATACTTTCGCATTAATATCTTTACCGGGTGTAAATCTTTATACAGAAAACTGACTTTCGGCGTATATATATTTTCACCCAGGTGTAAATATTAACCTGCTCTTTATGGTTAAATTTTACTTTTATTTTGACTATTATCAGCTTATTTATCATATTTAGCCTCCCCCGAATATTCAGTAAGTTTTATCCGATCACAAGGAATGTTACAGTAATTGACAAATATTCCAAATCTATGTTTAAAAGGCTGTAGATCGATACGAACTATTTTGTGTCTGTAGACCCCCCGTGTACTGATGACTATATGTTGAAATATATTGTACAAAGTGTAGGTATACAATGTGACCAGGTTCTAGCATATACGCGTCCGGTCAATCTCTATTAGTAAGGGGTGGATTGTATGTGTATTTTTTTTCTAGAAGGCTTTATATACAAATATTCGCCATCTTGAAAACGTACACTGGTTGTTAGTGCACAGTTGAATGGTAATTCTGAGGTAGGTTACATTTTAAAAGTATTATTAAGAACACAATTTAATGCTTATAAAAATAACATTTATTTTTAGGACAATAACATTTCATAATATATCTGAAATGTAGGATACTGTGCACGATCATTATTATAGCTAGATTTTGAGTCTGGCAAAGTCAATATTGTTCCTCTTATGCAATATAGATACGCAGTATGATATATTGTGAATGTACTGCTTCGTTTCTTGATATGTCCATAATCCCGTTTTTCTTATTGTGTACGTGCATGTACTGAAATATTGTATTTGCTACAACCTGACCAGATTGTATACCTACATATAGCAGATAAATATATACATCCAGTGAAAATATTTATATGTTTGCGTATGAAGTTCTATATCCGGTAAAGATATAAATACGATAGTATTTATTGACATGGTATCGAACCTGTTGTGTCTCGCTACCGCGACCCACATCTCCAAGTGGGCGAAAATTGCCATAGATACCATACCTCTCTTCCTCTGGAGTCTGGGCCATGTAGCTTGGGTCCCGCATATATAGGCTAAAGTCTATCACCCCCATCTGTAACACATGCCATACAATAAACCATAACAACGCTGAAATATTTTTGTATAAACAATGGAGACCAATAGTCAGGGAGCCAGCATTATGAATTTTGACAAAAAGTGCCCGGCAAGATCTAAAATTTTGGCTGTTGCAGTCAGTTAGAGTAATGTCTCAAGATACAAAAAAGTGATGTTGGACAGTTGGAAACAATTGCAAAACATATAAAAAAACGATAAATGTATATTTTATTAAAAACTAGAATGCTATTTATGTGATACAATGGGCTATTTTCGAAAATGTAACATTTCCCTTCCGTTTGTGCTGTTTTTTCAGACAAAACATAATATTTCAGTGTAAGTATCCACATTGGTGTCTTAGCAATGTTTTGAGTGAAGTATTAAAAAAAATATCAAATTTTGAACAGCTACAAACGTGCACGCGAACACGCGTATTACATGATTAATTTGACCGTCATATGTGACAGAGAGTTTCAAGTGGGTAAAAAAAACATAACCATTGATATATCATCTACTGACATGGAATAAAAGATGTATATGTTCATTGACAAAGGGGAACATACATAACTTGAATAATAGGGTGACAATATGAACATAATCGTAGCTACATCACACCGCATGGCCATCCATACTAATACTAGTCATTATGCGACATCTCTTGGGCGTGGAAGATTCTTCATTAAAATTTTAGTCATCAACTGAAAGAAGCACTATATGACATGAAAAAGACAAATGCTTATGCGTTGAATACCTACGAATCTTAGGTAGGGGAGACCGGGGCTAGTTCGCACAGGGGTTAGTCAGTACAGTGCCCGTAAATTTTGAGAGTAAATGTATTTTCGTTCTGTGCTGCCTCCTAGTGAAGGACTGTATCATTACCCTTAACCTAATTTTTAGAGGTTTTTTTTCAAAACAAATAATGAAGAAATAAAAATACTTTTTCATTTTGAGTGGTCAAAAGTATTTTTTTGCTGTCACACAAAATGCTATTTTGCTCAATGTTTGTCATTGAACCTGACAGTTTCAACTCCACTAGCTGTAGAGCCCTAACTAAAGCTAATAATCCTTTATACATGTTAGGTTGCCTTCTATGCCGTCCATGTGGGTTTAGTTCGAACAAAGAACAAATCAAATGGGGCTAGTTCGACTGTTCAGACTAACCCCACAAAATAACTGGTACATCCAACACTGTTCAGACACACCCCATCCCATGTTCGAACTAGCCCCAATGCAAGGGTGGGGTTTGTTCGAACAGTGAAAAATCTAACTTTAACATGCTTTTCTCGCTCTACTTTGTTATCAATTTGAGAATAATGTATGCTAAAAATAGCCTCTATAGTTGAAAACTTCTGGACAAAAATATCAGTCTCCTAACTTCTTCATAGAAAACATTAAATCATTTTCTCAAAATTGTGTTCGAACTAGCCCCGGTCTCTCCTATTACTTTATGTTGAGGAGTAACATGATTAAGGTGCAGACACATATAAAACGAAAACGTCATTGCTATACTATTTTTTTTCACAATGTCAAGTATCTATCTCCCCCTTTACATCTACTCAGTTATGCCAACATCAGTTCGGTATCATCCAAGGGGACATAATGTTGATAAACATAAATCATGGTAACTGAACGTATCAGGTGAAACATATTAGTAATGCTCATTTTGTTCAGAGTCATTTTCTAAGTTTACTACCCTGCCACATTTTGCTGACTCACCCAGACATAAGCACCCGATAGAACAGGCAACCTTGGCTTTAGAGCACGAGCAGCCCTTCAAACACCTATTTTCACACTTGCAGTGCACAGACTGCTTGATGTCCGGTTTGGCTGTAATGTATGTATACGAATTGGAATGTGTGTCTTGTTCTGCACCCTTCAACCAAACTCTAACGGTGAGGGAAGTGCTGGCTCACTGAGATGTGCTCTTTTATACCAGGCAATTTGATATACGGCACGTAGCAAGTGGAAATTAAAAACATCCTCAGTGAGAGGGAGCTTTCTCAAATCTGACTTAAAAGAGGCAAACATGTGCTGGCGTGGAATGTTCAAATTTGTAATTCCAGATTCTCTGAATCCGTACAGTGCAATAAGAACGTTATTGTATCATTGTGAGCGGATTATACTGTAGGCGTATCTGTAAGTTCTCCATCACTAAATACTGCTAAAGAATTTAACCCTCCAATTATATCCAATGCTAGTTTTGCTGCCCTCCCCTTTCCCCATCCATATGGATAGCTCACTGTATCACACCCACTCAGAACATATGTACTGAGCAAAGTAGCATAAAGAGCACGTGGATCTTTGTCAGAGTTACCAGACGATGATTTGACTAGAGCATGTAGAGGTATATATCTATCATCACGTTGAATCCAACGTTCTTTGAGTTCTGATAAGAAGACTAAGTTAGACAATGCAAGTAATGTTATGGCCGCGTCTGTTGCATATATGACTGCACTTACATTGATGATCATACACTTTTAAATATTATGCTAGGTGAGCCATTATCCTTGTATGAGCTTCCTTGTGTTTGAACACGAAATATCTGCTATATCAAATGTACTATTTTTTGGCACAGAAACAGTACTTCCATCAGTTCTATTCATTCCACCGATGATGAACGTTGTGTCTTCTGAAAGGTAATTGGAATTATCACAGATTGCCTGGAGTGAAAATGAAAGTTCGCTTTGCATTCGTCTCTGTCTTTCATGGGATTTAAAGCTGTAAATTCGATCAATGTCATACAGGTCACCAACAACGTTGATGCATTTGTAGTTTGCTGGCTTCAGCTGTATGATATTTTGTGTATAGCTCTCATGAAGATCACCAAATCGCTTTGAACCCAGGTGGTGAAATCTATTTACGAAGGCCATTGTATCTAATAAAAAGATTTTTCTGAGATCAGATTCTGGCAAATGATATGGCTGGTTAAAATCTGTACCTGCTTCAGATATTAGCTTTCTTTAAAAGTCTGATTTACAAGCTTTCCACATAGTATATTTGGCCACAAGTCTGCAGCCTAAATCAAACAGTGAGGATGGGTAATTTGTCCATTCATGACTAAATGCTATCTTCCTAGTCTCGTCGTCAGCACTCTGACATAAAATAAAGCCCTGGTCACAGCACTTTCCTCTTGGTATATTTTAACAACAGTACTTTTTATATTGTGTGTCTTGGATGCAAATGCTGTCCGACGTGGCACAACAATCTTTTTTAGAATGGTCAAGTTCTGGTTGACGCAAGGCTTCTTGTCCTCGTTGCTTGCCATTTATAATATATGCGATTGATGCCTTGTGTCCTTTGGCTATGTTGATGAGATCAATTTTATTTGAACGGGAAAAAAGATTCACCATTTGTTCTGTTATCACACTCCACATATTTTCGACTATTTGAAAATTATTTGCAATAACTTTAATAAATTCACCATGGTGATGTGAATTAGATTCACCAACGTCTGCCATCGCCTTGACACTTTCTGAAATCGTTGTGAGGAATGGAATATTTTTAACATATTTTTTCTCTAGATCCAAGAGCCTGTGAGATACCTTTGAGTAATAATGTCTTTCCTTCAATGTTACATGTCTTCTCTAAGGCCTTATCCGTCCGAACTCCATTGAATTTACCTTTTAAATGATGTACTGCCCTTAATGAACTTAATGAAATATCATGTACTTTGTGTGTTGTGCAGAAGCTGTGTAACATTTTCTCCACTGAAGCAAGGTGTTCATTCCAGTCCCTAACGCTTTCCGCATGGATGTATTCTTTCAATATTGTGACCATATATATGTACATTGACCAGTACATAATCATCTTTATACTGGTATATGTTGTGGGTAGTTGCATGCATTGTTACACCAGTAGGTGTGTGCTCGTGAAAGTCAAAATTATCAAGTGCATTTTGTGAAAATCTGCCACGAAGAACCCCAGATGGTACAAATAACCCTTCATCTTCTGATTGCATGCTGATATGTTTTGCATCTATTGTTATATACCTACCATCAGGTCCTGGGTTCCATCTAAAAATTTCTTTCTCTGATTTCACCCTTCCATTTTCTCTCCAAGTTCTGCATCGGATTTAGTAATGATCCAAGCAATGTGGTTGTAAATATCCTTTGGTAGGCCTATTCAAACAACTGCAGATTAATATGAGATTTCTAGCTCTGAGTTTTGAGATGCTGTATAAGTGGAGGGATGTAGTAAAGGTTGAACCAAAATAAATCTTTGTCACCACCTTCAGTTTGATTGTCCCCAACATGATCACTTTTTGTAGCTAACATTTGAGCTGTTTTTCTCATTTGAGATCTAAGATGTTTTGCGACGCTAAAAGAGTTATTTTCACGTCATCAGCTTCAGGTAAAAGCTCTGAGTCAGCTACTTCCTTCTGTAATTTTGTTGCAAGTACACACATTTCAGCTACTGTTATTGAGGATGAACAAACCAAACTTGACATTCACCCTTGTGGCACAATTTGCACATCATTCCCAAATCGATCAGTTAATCTTTTACAGGGTCAGTCTGTTCTATATGACATAATATTATCTGCACCGATCCCCTGTAGGATTTCAAGGTATTTGTCACGCAGTTGAGTGATGTAAAAAGCAGATCTGTCTTTAAAAATAGGCTCAGAAATTTCAGATGCAAGTGTAGTCCTGAACGCTTTATCATACATGATATTTTGTGCATCATCACCAACTAACCTTGGTGCTCTTTCACCATGCATGCTCCTGAATTTATCCATACAAGACTTGTGGTGGCAAAAATCAACGGAATCATATATACTGGTTCTTTTCCATGACCCTGTATTGTGAGCAATATTGATTCATAATTAATTTTTTTTGCCTTTTCGTATATTGCTTCTTGTTTCTGCTTGGTAGCGACTAGTATAAGCCGCCACCTATCCTTTGCGCCTCTTTTTTTTGCAAAGGAAGCAGCGTGATTTGTATGTGACTTAACTGGCCCTTAACTGCTCCTTGTTTTTAAATCTTCGGCTGTTCCATGAATATTTTCTTCTGATTTCGTCTTTTTGATACTTTGTTTCGCAATTGTTTTCTTGTGTACACACTTCGACATGTCCTATGGCAGATGGGTGTCATCGATGAAAATGTTTCTTCATCCTGCATTAGCGTCCATAGTCTGTCATATACATCATCATGACGCTGCTCAACAGCATGTCTAAATGCACCAAAATCATTTGCAGTTAAGTTAAGGTTATGTTCAGTTGTGCTTTGGAAAATAATACACCTAGTAAAGTCTTTCTCATTAGATAATTGTCTTTTCATCACAAATACAGGCTCCATTTCTATTAGTATCTACAGGTCATATTCTATTTTAGTTACATTCACCAGGCCTACATATTCATGAGTTCTAACTATACTCTGACAACACCATCGATCACGAAATGAAATAAATGGAATTACCCAGACGAGAGTATCATTGCTGTTAGCTTTACATATCTGATATGAATATGTGGACAATTGTTTGAATAAATTCAGCATTCTGGACTAGTGTACAAAAGAAATAATGGAAATGAATGGATGTATATCAAATATAAAGATTCATCAGCTTCAGGATACATCTGGAAATAACATAAAATCTTAATTATTATCAATATTCACATTCTGTGTCATTATACCAACATTTTGGTGTATTTATTGTTGCCATGGCTAATAAATTATGAAAATTAGAGTCATTTTAGCATTTCCCGTAGCGAAAAAACCTCTATTTTGCGGCGAATAAATTGACTATCACCACTTGTGAAAACACAGTGTTTGCATATCTTTTGCAAGAGCTATTGAAAAGCCAACATCACTTTTCTTACTCTTGAATATCTATAGTATGACTTTGTGTGGTCAAAAATTTTAGATCGGGGGCTGTAAGGTTCAACCCTTTTTTTGAGAGATAGAGAACGCTGGCTCCCTGACTACAATGGTTTTTGAAATTTGAAATCATCATAAATATCTTAGCAGCTCTTCACGCTTCATTTGAATACCTATGTTATGGGTATACGGCAATTAAAAATTGTATAACCCTTTCAATGCGGGGATCGACTTTAGATGTCAGATTTTGACGCCCCCGCACTAAAAGGGTTAAAAGAAGTCAATCAAGTCATATGAAGTATCAGAAAATCCATCAAGTTATGGTTATTAACCTTACACCGCTAGACACGACAAGTCTTATCAGCAGGATAAATCAGTTACTGGGAATAAATTTGCGTTTTAAACCAGAGATCATTCATATATATGAATGATATTTGCTTAAACATCTATTCCAACATCAAGATTTGCAAATATCTGGTCTGTAATTAAATAAATATCGGGTATTTTTACCAACTTCAAGTTCTGTGCAATTAAACAAATATTGGGTATTTATTACCAACTTTAAGTTCTGTCTCGCTATCTTAAATGAGATAACTTGGCGGGTAGAGGGTTAATATAATACAATGAGAGCTTATAATTATGTCCTAGTAATAGTAGGCCTATTAGGAAGATTGATATAAGCGTGTATATATGGCATCTTCCCCCGCACGTTTGCGATGTTGGGAGCAGCGGGCCTTGCGTGGGAAGATGATATATGGTAACAATTACTTTACCAGTCTAGACACATGTTTGGAAAACAATTATAATGTGGATGCAAGAAACTAACTGACTCCTTTCCCGATAAACACGAGACATCGGCCCAATGTTGGATTGATGTTGGCCCAGCGTCGTGGACGATGGGCCAACTTCAACCCAACATTGGCTCAATGTCTCGTTTTTACTGGGCTGCTGTTTGACTGTTTAACCCTTTATATTTCCGCTTATTTTTATTCACTTGTCGCAATTTCTACCTCAGGTTGAAAAAATATGTCCTGATTATATCATGAAATAACCGAGTATAATATCACAAATATTAAAAACCCCACCATCTTAACACTGGCTTGGTCTGTATTAAAAACTATGTCAAAGTAACAGTATATCATATGACAATTGTAAGCGCTAAATTAAATAATTTAAATTTTCACCCACTTGAAGTTGTGTCTCGCTACCGCGACCCACAACTTCAAGTGGGTGAAAATTTCTCATATTTGTTTAATTTATGACCAAACATTTGCAAATCTTGATGCTTAAACACATTTCGTTCCCAATAACTGAGATTTGATCAGCGAATAAAACAAATTTAAAATGATAATAGTCGTGCGTGTCGGTATATCAAAGTCAAGAACGGTCACAATATGACGGTTTTTATTTCAGCGAATTGTATTCAAAATAGAACATGCACAAATAGGATGCGAAAGCTTAACCCAGCGGTGAAAAATGTTAATATAGCCCAGAGACCAAACATCTTTATCAATTTGAAATCATGTCCTATGTAGCCCTTTCCGCTTGTTTTGAATATCCCCGCAATGAAAGGGTTAAATGGTGCTGATGTATAACAAGAATCCAAACATACCGGCTGATCGAGATCTTCATCTTTGATGCCCATATTGCAGTCGATGACATTGAGACCCACCAGCAGCCCTCCTATCACCTCAGCCTCCTCCTCTAACATAATGGCTCCTGGCTCATAAAGGTCACTGAAATCAGACATACAACCAGATTAACAGCAGAGTACGCATAGTATGAAGAATATAATGTCCAATGTCCCTGTGTCTACTAAACGCAACTGTAACCATTCGTCATGTGCAGCTTTAACCCTTATGCTGCCCGGACCGTATATGTGCGTTTTCAAGCAATATAATAATATAATATATTAATTACATTTTGAAGACGTACATATTATTTTCATCATTTGCAGCTGGAAAATTCCGCTTCAAATGAATGAAAAATAGTCCGAAACAATTCCACAATATAAGGGTTAAGGCAGAGAAGTACGAAAATAGAGTATAATAGTGTTTTTTTCTCCAAAATTAGCATTATACCACATCAAATCAGATTACTTGCATTTGATAAATTCTTCTAAATCGTTAAGTAATGGATAGAATGGATATTCTGAAACTAAAGTAGTTAGGTAGTTGTTGAACCGAATTCGAATCATTTGGCCACAAATATGAAAACAGGTGATATGCAGACACGTTTGTAAAGCTATGTCATTACATAACCCCGTAAAATCCCGTGCAGGCTCATCGTGTGTGATTTACACAGACGGTGATGCTCCAGTAGATTATGCGCTATAAACATGCCTGGGTGTCTACCTCGCAAGCACTGAGATGTTGACATAATGTTGTTTTGATGTCATATCTATACAGATGATCATAGATATAGAGCTCTGCGAATGATATCTATGGTAATTATATCCACTTACATGTAAACCTTGTGCTGCTAAGATCATTACTGTAGATCTGGTAATATTCACGAGGTTTTAATTTTTGCGGGACTATGCCCTACTCTTAGCTCGAATGACTGCAAGGGTTCTTTGTAGTGCACAGTCCCATAGGCAGCACTGTACACTCCATGCCTTTGAACAGTTCGGAGCACTGTATATGCACAACCACAATGCCAAATATCAGGCCGACCGGGATTCGAGCCTGGTACCTCCAGGTTACAAGCCCCAGACGATACGAATGAACCATCGGGGCCGGCCACGTTTTCAAGTAATTTTCAAACTAAATGAAATGCCAGTAAAATATGTAACGTATCTTTTGGTAGACGGTCAGTTAGTCAAATAATTCAATTTGGGAGATACCTATTTTTCGTAAATGATATTATTTTCTTTCATTTTATGAAAAATACTCACAAGCAATTCAGCAGCACAAGGGTTAATGAAATATGAATATCATAGGGATAATCACATATCGTATTAAAAAATATCAATAAACTGTATGAATATTGGTGACTATCAAATTAGAATAACTCTAGCATACGGCATGTTTTTAGTAGTGCTAGCTTCGATGCATATTATGTACATCTCAGTGATTTGATATCATCAAAGATATATTACGCTACATATATGTTATTAGTCTGTTAATGGGGAGTATTTATGTGACATGTATGATATACCTTGAATAACGTTAAATATTATTATATTAGATATACGGTAACTGATTAGAAATCGGCCGCTGCTGCTCTGAAAGGGTGGCTGTTATGCGTTCTCATACGACCATACACCAGCAATATCGCGTGAAATTGTCGTGTTGCGGCTAAACATTTCATACTTAACCCATTAGACAAACCATTACGACAAAACTCTGTAATAATGATCAACAAATTTGCATTTATAAAAACAGGCTGGAGCACTTCAGGCACTTGGTGTATCGAACTTTTATGATGTGTCGTGTAGCAGGAAGATCAGGCCGATATCCTAGAATCAATTAACCTAGATCTTAGACATGTGATTGGTCGAGATGACCATCTCGAACAATCACATGGTAAGGTTTCGCTCAACTTCGCAACTTAAGTCAGGATGTGCACTCCGCCTCCACCGGCCCCATGAGGTTTTGTTCTCGGTCTTAATCTTTGCATATTTCACTGCTGTCTGAAGATTCCACTTTCATTCGGGCCTTCTTGCTGCTGGTGCAGGTCATGTTTAGGCCTTATATATCATGCATATTGTAGCCATGCTAAGCTTTACGTTCAATATCAGTGCGGTGCTACTATGGAGGCAGTGCATCTAAGCTAGTGACTTTTGTCATATTCAGGCGTGCTGCATGCTGGTCGTCCAGATCATTACACCTGAATGTTACTGTGATGTTACTTGCGTGCCGTATTGAGGGTACAGCAATATTTTGTAGCCATTAGATATATTGTCACTCCATGACAATATAGCTAATGGCTACAAAATATTGAGTAGCTCTGTGAGGCAATGCCTTTGGTGAAGACAGACTGTTCACGGCCTTGTGCCATTCCCACTATTTCAATTTACGTCAGTCTTTTCAACATCAATCCATGGTCGATCGCATCAAAGGTCTCGGAGAGATCAAGTAAGACAAGCATAGCTGTGTTCTTCTGGTTGAGAGTAATTTTCATCTGATTGATAACTCTCGACCAGAGCTGTTCCTGTGCTGTGAATGGGGCGGTGGCCAGACTGGTGAGGTTAGTGCTGCTCTGTGGAAGTCAGGTAGTCCAATAACCGACTGAGCAAGACACGCTCAAAAACTTTGGATATGATACATGGTTTGTAGTTTTTAATACGTAATGATTCAGTAAGGCTTTTTTCAGTAATGGTGTCACAATAAGGGTCTAAGCCAGTAGCCAAAGCCTTGTTCACAATCCGCGCAATACTAGGAGCCAATGAACTAAAGTGCTGTTTCAAAGTTATGTCGCAATTGGATCTCCGTGTATAAACGTGCATGCACTTATATCTGAAGATGCATTTAGTGTTCGAAAACAAGTGCATGCACGTTGTTCCTGCCAAGTTGCATTTTGGACAACTTTTAGACTTAGTGCAGAGACACTAAATGGACAATAATCTGTATCATAAATATTGTGGTTAGCATCACAGTGAATTAACACAAATTCTCATTCATTGTCGCATACTCTGTTCGCGGCATTTACCTGCATTTTTGGCAATTGTTGATAAAGGAAGTACAGTTCTATTTATTTGATTCTTCATAGAGACTTTTCAATAAACTAAACTACTTCTTGAACTTATAGATTGTCGTCAAGATCACAGAATAATGAAAATTGTTCATAAAAAATTTAAATACTACAGGGTTTATAGTAACTGGGTTGAATTTGTGGCAGTGTAGCAAAGAAGGCTGATTGTGCGGCGAATGGCCCAAAGTAGGCTAATATACAAAGTAGCCTTATAGGTGTATGTCAGCATCTTACTCAGTCATATGTATAATAACTGTTTTGTGTTAGGCTTCAACTACTAGGATATATTAAAGTTTATCATATACAAATGCGATAAATAATGTTAATATAATATTATACTTTCTCTGCTGTACTGAATATGGTGGTGGAAAAATGTGGTCGAAATGGCGGTAGTAAAACACGGGATATGATGAGAAACACATTTTCTACACAATTAATGAGAATATAATACGAAACTAGGTGATCAAAGTATAACATAAACATAGTAAAAGCAGTGCGAAACAAACAAACAAACAAATGTTAGCCCAGCGTGAAGCCAGGATAGATTACACGTAAAGATACTGATACCATGGAGATAGTAAAGATCCCCATGCTGATACTGACCTCAATAAACTTTCCCTCCTCTCTACCAGCATACGGAAGTAGTCAGCAAGGCGCTTCTGCATGAGAGCTAATCGTAGCCAGGCACGAGCTCGACCCAGGGGACTCCTGTTAGAAAAAACAAGTGTAATTGTACGAGTTTGCGCACCTCTACATGTCAACGTCTCTGCTGTGACGTCAGTCAATATATGATATTTACGCACTGAAGGGATTATGAGGCTTAGAAATGACAATGCTAGCTTATTACCAATTATTTTCATGATTACAATATTACACACTTAAACATGTTAAAGTGAAACAAACAAGCAAATAGATCAGTTTTTTTCCAATTCATGATAGCAAGCAAGGGCAGGGGCAGATCCAGAGGGGTGGCGGCAAAGTAGGGTGGTCTGGGGGAATGCTCCCTCACAAAATTTTGAAATGTTATATGCTTTCTGCTGCAATCCGGCGTGTATTATATAATGGAAAATGACTCAAAAATACACCTGCGAAATCCAAATGTTGATAACATAACAATGCCTTTGTCCGAAATTCTGCTAACAAAAGGGGTCTGGCCGCCCCCGCCCCCCTTAGATCCGCCACTGGTAAGAGACACCTATCTATGGATAAAGAGTATTTGACTAACTTGATATTTGGCAGCTGTCGAACACTTGTGGTGATATCAATGGCATCAGGTGCATATTTCTCTACTAGTTCCAGCACTGACCAGAAATCACGACGATCTCTCAGGATTCCTTTCTTTGCTGCAAAGGGAAAGGTTTATTGTACAATAATGCAATTAACCCTTAAAGGGCTAAACACGAGTATAGTCTATTTAAATCTGTTTAATTAGCCAATTAAAGTGTTTAAATCTGTGCTTAAACATCAAGATTTGCAAATGTTTGGTCTTAAATTAAACAAATATGAGTAATTTTCAGCCACTTGAAGTTGTGGGTCACGGTAGCGAGACTCAACTGAAAGTCGGTGAAAATTTAAAGGATTTAATTTAGCGCTTTAAGGGTTAATAAAAAAATGTGCATCGGTAAATTGTCAATTGGTAAATTGACTACCAATTGACAATTATATTATAGAACAATACAGCGTGTATAACAAATATTCATCATCTTTTAACCCTTGTCCGGCCGACTTGTTTCAATTGTATTTTCCTCATTTGAAGCTGGAATTGCTAATGCAATTTCCAGCTTCAAATGACGAAAAATATTTATATATGTTTTTTAATATACATCTTCTAAATTGAGTTATTTGACTAACTGAGCATCTACCACAAACTATATTAACCATTTTCAGTGACATATGATTTGGCTTAAAAAACGTTGGACCCACCTTGTACAAATTATTTTATACAAATTATTTGTGTTTGCTTGATATATCGGGCGTAGCAGCACAAGGGTTTATGTCTACTTACGTTTGATGCCATGTCTGAGAACATGTTCCAATACAATAAAGAATTGTTGTAGTGGTACATGATCTTCCTGCAGCATACGTCCATGAGCCAGAGACGAGTCTATCAGCTCCTTCACCACCAGCTTACACACGTTCACCAGGTTACAACGCTCAATCGTCATGGGATCTCGTCCTGCAAACAACAATCAAGTTAGCCCTTAACCCTTGAAACGCTGAATTATTTTTGTATAAACCATGGAGACTTAAGGGTTTTTTCGAGGAGCGTATATTGTATTAGCTTCTGATATTGTACAATTCTCGGTAAATAAATATGTTTATACTAAAGGGTTTTTTCAAATTTGAAATCATCATAAATGTCTTAGTCATCTCTTTCCGATTCATTTGAATACCTATGTTATGGGTCTACGACCATTATAAATATTTTAATTATTCAGTGCGTCTTTATACATCATAATCTGACGTCTATAGACGTCAGATTATGACTACATCATAATCTGACGGGGGTCTATAGACGTCAGATTATGACGTATAAAGACGGTCCCGCAGTAACCCTTAACCTGCTAAGCGCCACTAGAGTCGTTTTTCATCCGTTTTATTACCCGATCAAATTACTGTTATTGTGAATGAAATAAGTGTTTAAACAACAAAATTTGCAAATGTCTGGTCTCAAATTAAACAAATATGAGTAATTTTCACCCACTTGTAGTTGTGGGTCGCGGTAGCGAGACACAGCTTCAAGTGGGTGAAAATTTAAATTATTTAATTTAGCGGGTTAATGCTAATTATGCCCACTGTCTGCATAATACCCTGTGATTATCGAGGTGACTGATGATCGTGGCGACTTAAAATGTGATTAAATAACCTTTGAACCCTCACAATGCTGGTATCTTTTTGTATAAACCATGGAGACCAAAGGGGTTTTTTTCACTTTGAAATCATCATAAATGTTTTAGTTAACTCTTTCCGCTTCATTTCAATACATAGGTTGTGGATCTACAGACATTACAATTTTTTCTAATTCATTCAGTGCGTCAACTGTCTTTAGACGTCAGATTTTGACTGAAAGGGTTAAATGACCCTTTAAACCCTCACGATACATCAAAAAATCATCTCTGCAGACTTAATTTCCTACACCTCGGAGGTTTGAAACGACAATTTTGATTGGACTCTTTTAATAATAACAATATTTTGTTTCATTTGTCACCCACTTCGAGGCATCTTCATCCAATGCAAGTCGAGAATTGCGACACCAAATGTAGTGGATGAAGATTTTACATCGTTAAACTATTAATGATTTATTCCAACAGTGACCAATAGGCATTTATAAAAATGTAGATAAAAACCATAAAGGATAGTACATTTATCATGTAAATAATGTTTTGTTAGATGAAGGCATATCAGGCGAGAAATGTGATTTTTTTTTTTTGGGGGGGGGGGTATTTAAGCAAATTAAGAACTAAGATATTGTCTTGCGTTCCATCCGGAAGCTAAAATACACAACCACGCAAAATAAGCTAGACATTCATATCCGCATGTGAAATATTAGCTTGCAATGTGGCTTAGAATTGATAGGTCGACATCTGCACATGTAAACATGATAATCTAGGTCTTAAACAATGTGAAGGTTACAAATATCACTTTAATTTCACTTTAAAACGACGAAACCCATTTTAGTTAAATTTTTTCCTGGATTAAATACTATTATTATTAGGTACCGTTTGATAAGTAAACATTATTATTAGCAGATCATGATATTATTATTTTCAATGAGACTCGCAATTTAATATAAAACGTGTCTGGCTAGCTACGATGATGTTAAATAATATGTATTATGTTTACTTTCTCACACATTACATACCATCATCCTCTATGGGCGAGGCAAGTGGTAACATATCAAGCCGTATATCAGTGAGCTCCCTCAAACACAGCCAGTCCCCGTCCACGGACACACGAAAATTACACAAGTAGATTGTTTCCTTTGCCATAGTTTGCATAAACATGAATCATAGACATTGATAACTAATATCTGGAGTTGATATCATGGTATGTTGTTACGTGTAGCAAGGTCTCTAAGCGAGGAGTGAGAGTCCGACACAGAGATACAGACATAGCGTTAATAAAGATAAACAGAAGATGGTGTGTGCACAGAAGAGACAGCGAGTCGCCTGCTCCTTTATAGCCTTGCTGATGTACAATAGAAATGGATGAATCTGCCACTACGCACAATCAACCTCAAAGGCTATACACCTGTGATCACACTAGCTCTGAACGAACATTTACTGAAAATAATCCGCCATGTTGCCGAAAAACTATTGTTTGTGGTTATACATGTTATATCATCGCGTACAGCTGACTACTTAGATTCTAACAGCTGCTGCCCATGGCTGTCGGTGTATTGTTAGACGTCTGCTCAGTTTGGTGCTACAACAGTTGCAGTTGTAGATCTGTTATCAGGTAGATATCTTTTTTACGGATGGGTATTTTCCGTAACCTAGTATACAGATGGAATGTGTGTACACGGCCTCGGCTGCTGGTCGGTCTTCTGGTGATATACAGTGTCTATGAGTCGTGGCTGTTGTGATGATGACGCCAGCGTTCTGGAGCCTGAGACATGGACTGTTATTGATTGATCCTGGAGAGGAGCTGTACTGCAGGCTGACAATCCATCCCATTGTCACATCAAGTATGCAGCTATCCAATACCGCTATGCATACTCATCGCAAGTACTCATTTATTAAATGCAAAATTAACACGTGTACATACACGATGTACACGTGTTAATTTTGCATTTAATAAATGAATGGTATCCAGGTGAATTGAGCACGATTGTTTTCACATAAAATTGTATTATAAAAATAACCATCAATTGATCCATCGACATCAATTGGAAGTATTGAGAGTATTGAGCTTGACCTTAAATGAAATGAATGGGGTTTTAGGCCACCCTAAACTGGGCCACTAAACTGGGCCAGGACAACCTCCCGAGGATGGTTAGATGACACTGCCCTTCAGACACAGACAATTCTGGGGGTCTGAGGCCGAGCTCGCTACTTCTTGGTCACGGATGCTCCCCACAATATTGAATCTTCACGAGTGAGCAGGGAAGAAACAGTCTGTTTCTTTTAAACTTGAATGCCAGAGCAGGTACGAAACCACGATCTCCGACTTTTCAAGCAGGCAGCTTTAACCACTGCACCAGGGCCCCTGTCAACTTGACCTTTAATAAGCTTAGCTCAATGAACATGACGGTTAAAAATGAAGACCCTAAGGGTAGTAAGTCAAGACGTTATAAAGATATCGCACTGTGAAACCAATATGGTTTCCATCCCTGGTGCCATTGAAATTAGATCAAGGTCACTGAATATCGAATAGTGCACATGTGGCTAAATAGGAAAGCCCCAAAGGAAAGGCGTTATGAAGTTTTCGAAACAGTCATTAGATGGGGCTAGGACGGACGCACGGACCGGGCTACGCAATAAGCCTTCCAATATCACTTCTTTGGGCGTGGTATTTTAAATTCATCATAAAGCAGTTTGTTTAACGTAGCGCATGGTTGGTCATGTTACGACACATATACGGATGGGGGGGGGGGGTAAAAAAGAAATAGAAGGAATAGATGATAAGGTTGGTAAGTAATGACTTCTTTCGACATTCATTGACCCGATTTAAATATTTGAATTAAAAAAAATTTGTAACGAACATAGGGATATGAGTCGTGATAAAGGGGAAATATATAATCATTGCTGATCTTTGAAAATACAGCTAATTTGAGATGATAACATTTTCTCTAATTCTGCGAGTTATTAAACCCTGGTTTGATGATGAATTGTGCAAGTTATTTGCAAAATAGATGAGGATGCAAAACAAAACAGGAAGAATGTTTCAACGACTACAAATCTTTGAGGAACAAGGCCCACAGAATAGTTGCCAGATCCAAACAAATATTGTCCAGAAAAAAAAAGACGAACACCATAACGATCCACATGCAAAAAATAAAAAAGTACGGCTTCAAATATAAGATGTCTCTTTAAAAAAAATCAAACCCTGGAAATTACAGACCAGTCTCTATCCTGAGTGTCACTTCTTTTATGGCGCTTACTCAGCCGTGAAAGCTACAACTCCCTATCACCATCGTTATCACAAGTAGGCGTAGGCCACTGTCACCACTCCCTCTTACCTGCTTACGTAATACCAAGTACGGAAATCGCTATGCACACAGTAGGTTTTTCAGGATCACGACTTCTCAACACACACGGGCCTTTGCTCAAACGTTGGTTTAATGTCGGGTCAGCGCCGGAGATACCAGGCCAACGTTGAGTCAGCCTTATTAGTTGTTGGTTGGGCGGTGGCAATTGACTCTGGTATTGTTATACAAACACATTACTTAAAGTAGGCAAAACGGTTCCAATCACTGCTTTATATGATCAATAAATATACACATTGATGATGTAGGCTATTATAGAGTTATTTTTATTCACGCTCACGCAGTATATCTCGGCTAAGTTTATATATTGTTTTTTTTGTCTCTATAGAGGCTGTGGTTAAAGCTCACTAGTATTGGTCATTTTCGATGATAATATCATAGGTAGCGCTATTATAATAATATTCGCAACATTCTTGAATTCGCGAATATGTCCTCCTTGCGAAAATTAAAACCTTGCGAATATTACCAGATCTACAGTATATAATATCAACAAAATTATTCTTTAATCCATGGCAATAACATTTTGTTTCAATTTCAATCAGGGGTTCGTTCCAAGTTTTCAACTGACACATATCTTATCCAAGTCAACAAAAAATACCATAGATCTGAAAAACTTGAAATTATTACTCTTACTTGACAAATAGATTTCAGTGACTTGAGGCAGGGAGACAGTTATCCACACCGGCATCCATTTCTTGTGGTGTCCCTCAGGGATCCATTCTAGGTCCCTTGTGTTTCCTAATTTATGTTAACGAGTTCGACTATTTCGTTCAAAGTAGTATTATACACTGATGACTCTGTGACCATCTTTTCGGCCAGAATATCATAGAAATTCAAACAGTAGTAATCTCAAAATTAACATCAATCCTAGCCTTGTTTTTTGGTGTTGTTCGTCATCCAAATAAAACTACTACTACTACTACTACTAAAAACACATTGTCGTAATAGCTAAACATGGTTACGTAGATTACCTTCTGCTATAAAAAAAAATGATTGTGAAAATGGACTAATTAGTTAGTGTAGCAACCTATATCTCTGGAATAACACGACAAAAGTCACTCCAACCTAAAATACAAGATGACCGCCATTCGAGACAAATGTGGTTGCAGCCAAAATGACAGAGCACCTATACTGAAGAAGAACTACATAAGCCCTGAATGCTTAAAAAACTATGGAACTGTGTAATGTGTGTTTTTGTTTTGAGAGAGAGTGGTTTCTCGTTACCTCTTTGATCGTGTCTTTTCAAAACAGATCCATGAACGCTTGGAGTATGTGTATGGACTCGACAACGTGTGTGCACCAGTTCACATACATATCAGACAGTGGCGAATCTGGAGGGAGGGGGGGGGGGCGAGGGGATCCTGACACCATTTAAAAAAAAAAAAATCCTCAACTTCTATCAAAATTGTTCCTTGCTCTTGCTCCTCTGTCAGTGGTGGGGGGACCCGTCCCATCTTGCACACTTCCTCCACTATCAATGTTTCTGCCCGCTCTCGGTCAAGGATGTACGAGGCTTCCAAAACGGGGATAGTCTTTGACGGCATCCATACCACCAGCAAAGTGTTGACTCCATCTGTAGACTGTTTTTTACCCTTTCAGCGTGGAGACAGTCTTTAAACGTCAGAATATGACGTCTGTAGACGTCAGATTCTGACTAATAAACACGATACATCGATTGAAATAAATGAAATATTTCTAATGGTCGTAGACCCATTACATAGGTATTCAAATGAGTCGAAAGAGTTAACTAAGACATTTCTGATCATTACAAATAGAAAAAGAATCGTTGGTCTCCATGGGTTATACAAAATAACAAAGCGTTGTAAGGGTTAATGAAGGAGGAGCATGATTCCCATAAACATGATAAACATGTACCAGATCTTCATAAATACAGAGTAATTCATGATTTATATCTTGTATAAATGTAAAACCGTATGGGTTCTTTTGTGAATTTCCATGACACATATCAAAAACAAACAACGGAGGAGTGTCTGTAATTTTTGAACCACTGTCTTTATTGGCACCAAAATCACTGATCATGGTCTTCACAGTGGACCAGCACAATACCGATGACATTGTATTGCGCATTATCAGATTATTGTGACGATCTTTTATGACAAAACTTTTTGATCTCCCCTCCTATATGCATGCGCCTCACATGCACCGTACGTATTTGATATGTATTGCACCATTCTAAATGGGGAGAGTTACCAGATTACTAAGCATGCCATTAGCAGAAGAGAACGCATATGGCGCATCACACGTGTCGTCTTTCACCACGTTGTAGGGCCTACAGTCTAGCAAATCCATAATTGCGACAGCAGGAGCTCAAGATGCTCCAAAACAATTGGACATCCTTTTTGCGTTTTTCCTTATATCAAAACAATGGCTTTGTGTTCCTTTTTTGGAAGTGTTTTGACAATGTAAAATCCATCAACGACCATCCTGTGTAAATAGCTAATTAACGGCAGTAGGCCTACTTACGACCATAATAATGTATAATTTGCACGCGTGAGGTGTCGCAATTCGCAAACGTAGTTATTTCGGCTTTGTTGATAGCTATGGTGACTGCAGTGAAGTTTGTTGATTAATACATCACTGTGGCGGCATGTATTGATCACTCGTCACTAATGGGCATTTAAGTCACATTTTACTATGATAAAACAGTGCAGCCCATTGACGAGATGGATGGTGTACAGATGATGACGTGGGGTGGATAAGGGGTTCTGTGCATGTCTAGTAGGGGATTTAGCCCCAGACATGCCCAGACGTAGCGAGACGAGATTCAAAACGGTAGCGAGACACAACTGTTTGAGTGGGTGAAAATTTTAATGATTTAATGAGCACTACTAGCTAGCCCCAGTACAGGTTTTAGCCCCGAATTGACCCCATACAAAATCGTGGGATATTTCTTTGGACTGTCATATATGTATCTGAGACTTGCCCTCGAATAATCAGGTCGAAAATAGGTTTTTTTGGAATCACTAACATTTAGGCTAAAGGGTCGCATGCTCAGCTCATTTTCCGCACAGTCATTGAAAATGTATGGACATTTTTGGGACCTGGGGTCTAGATCGCTCTCAGTCACCGCCATGTTGAAAAACGTTTACTTTTTTGGGTAAAGCAGCAATCTACGGCCTCGGATAGGACGTCACGGCTAGGGGAGCGCCACCATACTCTGTGTGAACTTGTATAACGGCCTGAGCAATGATTTTAAAAGATTATAATACTTGTTCGTATTAGGGGCGACTCAAAGTTCTCGCACTTTAAAAAAAGTATCTAGCATTCAGTAATTACGGTAGGTCTCTACATGGGTCATGGTTACAATGGGCAAGTCACACTTCATTTTTTTTCAGTTTTCAGCCTCATTCTTCACTTTTAATAAAAAAAAACTGTTTACTTTATAACATTTTGTTCTCACGTCATATATTATGAGGATAGTCTAGTAATTTACTTCAGACAAGAGGAAACACATTGTTTTATGACAACAATACAATCACGTAGTTTCAGCTTTGCATTTAATCATGCAGCATAAACAAGTGTCAGTTTTCAAAACTCTATGATTTCACTTCCAAGTTTTATAAGGAATTCGTGTCGATAATATTGTCACTTTCTATAATTTTTGTCATTATTTTACATCACTTTCTACATTAAAAAAAATGCCCTAGTCGGATTCTACACCTTTTAAAATGACAACGTCGCACGTCGTTTTAACCCATGAGGATTGGTTCAAATCACACACGCACTCTTCCAAAACGTAGCGTAGGACATGAGAAAAAACATCATTTCCCATAAACTTTTTGAAACATGTTTCACGTGACAAAGGCTGCTCCGAGAAAACACAATAAATCATTCGCAATTTTTTTATATTAACCCTTTTCATGCTTATCCTACTGATCACGACTATTGTCGTTTTTAATCTGTTTTATTAGTCGACCAAAATGTTATTGAAAATGAAATGTGTGTCTAAACATCAGCATTAACAAATATTTGTGCTCAAATTAAACAAATAAAAATAATTTTCAGCCACTTGAAGTGATGGGTAGCAAGACACAACTTCAAGTGGCTGAAAAATAATAAAAAAATTTTTTAGCAAGATAAGGTTAAAAATAATACTGATCCCACTTTGAAACTTGAAAAATTGGGGTTGTAATTTTTTTTAAATTTACGAAACGAAGGCCTAACGAGGTGCAAACCACCACCACCTAGATATCTATCAATATTATGAAGTTTGTGAACTAATGTGACGGCCCTGGGTTCCATGAAGACTGTATGGATCGCAGGCAGCTTTAACCACTGCACCAGGGCCCCTGTCAACTTGACCTTTAATAAGCTTAGCTCAATGAACATGACGGTTAAAAATGAAGACCCTAAGGGTAGTAAGTCAAGACGTTATAAAGATATCGCACTGTGAAACCAATTTGGTTTCCATCCCTGGTGCCATTGAAATTAGATCAAGGTCACTGCATATCGAATAGTGCACATGTGGCTAAAAAGGAAAGCCCCAAAGGAAAGGCGTTATGAAGTTTTCGAAACAGTCATTAGATGGGGCTAGGACGGACGCACGGACCGGGCTACGCAATAAGCCTTCCAATATCACTTCTTTGGGCGTGGTATTTAAAATTCATCATAAAGCAGTTTGTTTAACGTAGCGCATGGTTGGTCATGTTACGACACATATACGGATGGGGGGGGGGGGGGGGTAAAAAAGAAATAGAAGGAATAGATGATAAGGTTGGAAAGTAATGACTTTTTTCGACATTCATTGACCCGATTTAAATATTTGAATTAAAAAAAAATTGTAACGAACATAGGGATATGAGTCGTGATAAAGGGGAAATATATAATCATTGCTGATCTTTGAAAATACAGCTAATTTGAGATGATAACATTTTCTCTAATTCTGCGAGTTATTAAACCCTGGTTTGATGATGAATTGTGCAAGTTATTTGCAAAATAGATGAGGATGCAAAACAAAACAGGAAGAATGTTTCAACGACTACAAATCTTTGAGGAACAAGGCCCACAGAATAGTTGCCAGATCCAAACAAATATTGTCCAGAAAAAAAAAGACGAACACCATAACGATCCACATGCAAAAAATAAAAATGTACGGCTTCAAATATAAGATGTCTCTTTAAAAAAAATCAAACCCTGGAAATTACAGACCAGTCTCTATCCTGAGTGTCACTTCTTTTATGGCGCTTACTCAGCCGTGAAAGCTACAACTCCCTATCACCATCGTTATCACAAGTAGGCGTAGGCCACTGTCACCACTCCCTCTTACCTGCTTACGTAATACCAAGTACGGAAATCGCTATGCACACAGTAGGTTTTTCAGGATCACGACTTCTCAACACACACGGGCCTTTGCTCAAACGTTGGTTTAATGTCGGGTCAGCGCCGGAGATACCAGGCCAACGTTGAGTCAGCCTTATTAGTTGTTGGTTGGGCGGTGGCAATTGACTCTGGTATTGTTATACAAACACATTACTTAAAGTAGGCAAAACGGTTCCAATCACTGCTTTATATGATCAATAAATATACACATTGATGATGTAGGCTATTATAGAGTTATTTTTATTCACGCTCACGCAGTATATCTCGGCTAAGTTTATATATTGTTTTTTTTGTCTCTATAGAGGCTGTGGTTAAAGCTCACTAGTATTGGTCATTTTCGATGATAATATCATAGGTAGCGCTATTATAATAATATTCGCAACATTCTTGAATTCGCGAATATGTCCTCCTTGCGAAAATTAAAACCTTGCGAATATTACCAGATCTACAGTATATAATATCAACAAAATTATTCTTTAATCCATGGCAATAACATTTTGTTTCAATTTCAATCAGGGGTTCGTTCCAAGTTTTCAACTGACACATATCTTATCCAAGTCAACAAAAAATACCATAGATTTGAAAAACTTGAAATTATTACTCTTACTTGACAAATAGATTTCAGTGACTTGAGGCAGGGAGACAGTTATCCACACCGGCATCCATTTCTTGTGGTGTCCCTCAGGGATCCATTCTAGGTCCCTTGTGTTTCCTAATTTATGTTAACGAGTTCGACTATTTCGTTCAAAGTAGTATTATACACTGATGACTCTGTGACCATCTTTTCGGCCAGAATATCATAGAAATTCAAACAGTAGTAATCTCAAAATTAACATCAATCCTAGCCTTGTTTTTTGGTGTTGTTCGTCATCCAAATAAAACTACTACTACTACTACTACTAAAAACACATTGTCGTAATAGCTAAACATGGTTACGTAGATTACCTTCTGCTATAAAAAAAAATGATTGTGAAAATGGACTAATTAGTTAGTGTAGCAACCTATATCTCTGGAATAACACGACAAAAGTCACTCGAACCTAAAATACAAGATGACCGCCATTCGAGACAAATGTGGTTGCAGCCAAAATGACAGAGCACCTATACTGAAGAAGAACTACATAAGCCCTGAATGCTTAAAAAACTATGGAACTGTGTAATGTGTGTTTTTGTTTTGAGAGAGAGTGGTTTCTCGTAACCTCTTTGATCGTGTCTTTTCAAAACAGATCCATGAACGCTTGGAGTATGTGTATGGACTCGACAACGTGTGTGCACCAGTTCACATACATATCAGACAGTGGCGAACCTGGAGGGAGGGGGGGGGGGGGCGAGGGGATCCTGACACCATTTAAAAAAAAAAAAATCCTCAACTTCTATCAAAATTGTTCCTTGCTCTTGCTCCTCTGTCAGTGGTGGGGGGACCCGTCCCATCTTGCACACTTGAAATTAATGATCCTAATCAGTATCCCAGTAATGGTCTACCTATCTGGCACGGTTTACCCGATATCAGGCCAATCGAGGTAACTAATAGCTGATTTACGGTCATTTTGAGTTCGATATAAATTAGTCATCCTCCCCCGAAACCTCAAATTTTGTTTTATAGTAATGGACTAACATCTAACACAGTTTGCAAAATATTGTGCATGTGAAAGTAAATAATGGCCGATAGGGGGCCATTTTGAATTTGATCGAGTCAGAATTTTTCAAGATGCATCCTCAGCTGAAATCTCACATTTCATTCTATAGTAATCGTCTAGCTATCTAGCACGGTTTACCAAATATCGGCCATGTGGAAGTGAATAATGGCCTAGAGGCGGCCATTTTGAATTTGATCAAGTCGAAATTTTCCAAGATGCATCCTCAGCTGAAATCTCACATTTCATTCTATAGTAATGGTCTAGCCATCTAGCACGGTTTACCAAAAAACGGCTATGTGAAAGTGAATAATGGCCGATAGGCGGCCATTTTGAATTTGATCTAGTCATTTTTTTTCAAGATGCATCCTCTCTTGTAATCTCACATTTTGTTTTATAGTAATAGTCCAGCTATCTAACACAGTTTACCAAATATCAGCAATGTGAAAGTAAATAGTGGCGATAGGCGGCCATTTTGAATTTGATTGAGTCGAAAGTTTTTGAAAGGCATCCTCTCTCGAAACGTCACATTTTGTTTTATAGTAATGGTCTAGCTATCTAGCACGATTTACCTGATATCAGGCCTATCGAGGTAAATAATGCTGATTGTCGGCCATTTTGAATTCGTAAGTTAAAAATTTTCAGGGTGCATCCTCCCCCGAAAACTCACACTTTGTTTTATAGTAATCAGGTAATGGTCTAGCCATCTAGCACGGTTTACCAAATATCAGCCATGTGAAAATGAATAATGGCCGAAAAGGCGGCCATTTTAAATTTGATCAAGTCAAACTTTTTCAAGATGCATCCTCAACTGAAATCTCACATTTCGATTTATAGTAATGGTCCAGCCATCTAGCACGGTTGACCAAATATCGGCCATGTGAAAGTGAATAATGGCCGATAAGCGGCCATTTTGAATTTTATCGAGTCAAATTTTTTCAAGATGCATCCTCTCCTGAAATCACACATTTTGTTTTATAGTAATGGTCTAGCCATCTAGCACGGTTTACCAAATAACGGCCATGTGAAAGTGAATAATGGCCGATTGGCGGCCATTTTGAACTTGGACAAAATGATTTTTTTCAAAATGCATCCTCTCCTGAAACCTTACAATTTGTTTTATAGTAATGGTGTAGATATCTTGAGCAGTTTTCATGATATTCCACAATATCAGGCCTGTCGAGGTGAATAATGGCCGATAGGCGGCCATTTTGAATTTTATCAAATTGAAATTTTTCAAGATGCATCCTCTCCTGAAACCTTACAATTTATTTGTTATTAATGGTGTAGCTATCTTGAGCGGTGTTCATGATATTCCGCAATATCAGGCCTGTCGAGGTGAATAATGGCCGATAGGCGGCCATTTTTTATTTTATCAACTTGAAATTTTTCAAGATGCATCCTCTCCTGGAACCTCACAATTTGTTTTATAGTAATGGTGTAGCTATCTTGAGCGGTTTTCATGATATTCCGCAAATTCTTCCAGTCGGATTTACCGATGTTATAAATTAGGTCAAAGTGCTGGGTCAACTTCCAGGTCAAGGTCCAAAAACCTGAAAAGGCACAACTAGGGACCTTAGAGAACATGTATGTGCAATATGACTGTCATCGGCCCAGTACTTTTCGAGATCTGCTCCGGAAACGAAGTGCGCGTCAAAACGTCTAAATAGGTCATAGTTCTGAACCAGAAGTAGGTCAAAGTTCAAATACCCCAAAAGGCACAACTAGACCCCCTAGGGGTGTTGTGTGTAAAATTTGAAGACTATCGGACAAGTACTTTCAGAGATATGCTCCGGAAACGAATTGTTTACGGACGGCCCAACGGCCCAACGGCCCAACGGCCCAACGCCGTCACATCATCATTTTCTCCTCTGCAACCTTGCGTATTGAATTCAGATTAAAAATATTTTAACCCGTCCATTAGCCACCTGGAAGTAACCCACATACCAAAAATTGTTATCCTAGCTTATTTTCTCACAAAGTTATAGGCAAAAGAAGAGGCAAAAAAAAAACGGAGGTAGAATCCATAGCTCCCTTCGCTCACCTACGGTGACGGCGGGAGCTAATAACTAGAAGGGTCTAGTTTTTTTGTGTAAACAAAAAACTTCAGATGTCTCCTCTCCAGCAGCTTAGGTTGATAGCAAAACACGGGTCATTCACCCAATGCTGTTTCAATATTGGGCCAGCGTCGAAGCCGGTGGGCCAACATTGAAATAGCATTGTGCAAATACTCCATGTTTGTTGGATAGCTAAGTGGATCCGTATCATGCAGTGGCCAAGTCGCCTACCACCAGCAAACAGGACACATCAACCCAATGCCGGTTCAACGCTGGTCCAACACGGGACAGTGCTTTCTGTTGGCAGTGTACAAGCTGACACTGATGTCTGTTGATTCAATGTCTGTTGAATGTTAGGCCAGCGTCGCAGGTGCTGGGCAGTATCTATTCAGCCCTAGTCAGTACTTCATGCTGGTGGTACGAGCACAATTCTTTGAACCAAATTTGGGTTAATGCTGGCCGTCTGTGACGCTGGCCAACATTAGACCAGCATTGGTTCAACGTCTCGTGTTTGACCGCCTGCATGATACAATGGGACATACAAACAGAGAAGAACGCACAGACACAACTGAGCGGACGAACTGAGTGGACAAAGGTAAACCAGCATGTCCCCACCTCTTCAGAGGGGAGACATAACTATGGCTGAGTTGGCCATTTTGAATTTGATCGAGGTAAATTTGTTTAGGGCATATCCAGATATTATCCCTACCTGAAACCGCACATTTTGTTTTATAGTAATGGTCTAGCTATCTGGCACGGTACAGTTTGCCAGATATCAGACATAATAAAATTAATAATGGCCAATTTAATTTTACAGGGCATATCCCTACCTGAAACAGCACAATTTGTTTTATCGCAATGGTCTAGCTATCTGGCACGGTTTGACAGATATCAAGCGTATTAAGTAGGTCGAAGTTCATAAATCCCAAAAGGCACATCTACAACTCTGAGAGATGTGTGGGTTCAATATGAAAGAATTCCTCCCACGGATGGAAGAACAGCCGGATGACCAAACATCTCAGGCGACCCCATACCCCCCGCCCAACCTTCATCTGGTGGGGGATGAGTATACTTAATGTTACAATGCTGTCCTATTTTCCTGTATATACAGTTATATAGTGTTCCAATAGTTGGCAATGCATATCAAACATGATTGTTCAATTTATTTCATCCAAGATTATCATTTATATTTCGACAAATAGTCTATACTGCAGGCATTAAATTTAACTTGTTGTGCATGTTTTTCAACGATTCATCATGCAGTCAATTCTCAACCGACCTTCATGAAATTTTGCAAGAAATATTTGTTCTCCGCCAAATACTGCAATAAAATTGCATAGTTCAACAGTTGTGCCATTAGACATACATCATGTACATAGGCGTAGTAAATTGAGTTTTTACGACATACCGAGCCATAAACCCATCAACTCTTTCAGTTTAGAACACTTTTGCATGAGTCTCTGCTTCGACAGGATACTTTTCGTTTTAGGGGATTTTTTTTATGTCAGATAAAAGTCGTTGTAAGCAGCTTGTGGAGCTCAAAGAGGTAAATCGTTCAAAATTAAAGACTGTTTCAAGCCCGGGTTGAAATGCTCGGTACATGGTAGCTGGCGGAGGAATAGAAAATAGTGCTTGCACAATTTCATGAAAATCAAGTGAGTCGAATCAAGTGAGAAACCACCAAAAAACGTGCGATACAACTACAAGCTGAAGTGGAGGCAACTAGTTAAATAGTTTTTGCAGAATTATAAGAAATTCTGTTCAGAATTGGGTGGGGTGGGGTGGAGACTTGTTTGACTTGATCAGATCAAACCCTGAGACATTTCAGGCAATATTTATAATCTGCTTAGAAAATGATGTGGAAATTAAAATTGACTGAATCAAATTATCTTCAGACAATGCAAAATTACTTGGGTCTACTTAGACTCAAAAGTTCTAAATTCATATTCAACAAATATGTTTAAAATGTACTTTCATAAATTGCACAGACAGAATGGCCATCTTTAGAAGTTTTATCCTTTGCCACTTTCAGTTATATGGCATTTCTGTAGCTCAAGGCCATCATCTAAAGGATAGAAAAAAATACAGAAGAGAGCCCTAAGCTTAGTGTAGTGATTATGATACAACATATACCATGTTCTCCTATACCCCCGTCGCACGTGCACAGTTTATTTCGGGTTGTAATTCGGCATAGACTCAGATAATTTATCATGGGTTTATCCCGCAATGTGTAACTCGGGTTAGTCCACATTTCCTGGTCACACAAACAGATTTTGTAGCGGGTTAATCTCGGTACAGACACAGATTAGTTCTCGTTCTGGTCACACACATTACATGTTTTGGGGATAAACTCGGGATAAAATAGTACTGGTGGGGTTAAGGCCCTATGTTCAATTTTGTTTTCAGAATGTCCTAACGGGTATGTTCAGAAGGTCCTATGTACAAAAGGTCCTATGTTCAAAGGTCTTATGTTCATAAGGTCCTATGTACTAAAGGTCCTATGTTCAAAGGTCTTATGTTCATAAGGTCCTATGTTCAGAAGGTCCTATGTTCAGAAGGTCCTATGTTTAAAAGGTCCTATGTCCAGAAGGTCATATGTTCATATGTTCAGAAGGTCATATGCTCAGAAGGTCATATGTTCAGAAGGTCATATGCTCAGAAGTTCATATGTTCGGAAGGTCATATGCTCAGAAGGTCCTATATTCAGTAGCCTCTATGTTCAAAACGTCCTATGTACAGAAGGTTCTTGTTTAGAAGGTTCTATGTTCAGAAGGTCCTATGTTCAGAAGCTCTTAAATTCCGAAGCTCATACATGTTCAGAATGTCCTTTATTAAAAAAAGACAAACAGCATAAACAGTGCCACAACAAGAGACGCACGGCGCTGAACGATGAACAAAAAGCAAACAGCAGCTGCACATAAAAAGATGGTTGCATGAGGAGTAGGGGCCTACGTAAATCAAGACGCAGCGCAAGATGTTCCTTCAGAAACAGAGAAATAAGCTGCACAAGACACGACACAAAGACATAGTGCAAGAAAGGACGCGAGGCGAATCACAGCACATGGCACAGTGCAATATATAACGAAAGACGCAGCACAATAAATTACAATTTTAATTCAGTGTGGTCAGATATCATCGTAAAAAAACCCTAAATATCAGTCAATTACAAAAAAGACACAGCGCAAAACGCCTATGCATGAAGACGGAGCTCCTGAACATCGGAACTCGGCTATGGGAACTTGGGGAACTTCGAAGAACGTTGTATCTTTGGAACTCAATCGCGTGTATCCCAAGAAGAAGTGAATAATAAAATTATGAAGGAAATAAAACAGAAACGTGAAATGAACTGAGCTAAAAAAAAATGTTTCTATACCTGAAACGGAAAGATGGAAATGTGTTCCAATATAAGACCATCTGAACACCTGAAGATAGGACCTTCCAAACATAATTCCTTCTGAATAAAAGACCATCTGACATATGACCTTCTGAACAAAAATTTTCTGAACATAGGACCTTCTGAATATAGGACCTTACAGATATAGGACAATCATCTACGATAATCCGACGTGCCCTGATACACTATTTTTCGAATACAGATTGACACTGGAGGCAGTAAATTGTCCTAGAAGACAAATGCACAGATGTTCACATTTATAAGTATGATTTAAGTCCTCGTCAATTTGCTGATAGCTTCATCCGTCTACTATACTACTGGTCTATATTTACAATATAAATGGTTCTTGAAGGCTCTTTGCTTTATGTCAAAATTATAGAGAAGGGTTCCAGATGCCTACATGTATACATTTTGGAACCTCTTTTTTCAAATAAAAAGTGATATTAAGAGGTCTGGATTCGAAGGAGTCTGCAGAATATTTAATTATGACAAAACTTTTATTATACATGTATTTAATTATGACTAAACTTATAATTAAGACAAAACTTCATCCAAATAATCACAACAAACATACATGCTGTTGCTTTCTGTCGTTTAATACTGTATCTACCAAAGATATTTGATTCGTGGAAGGCTATGCAAATTATCATGTTAAACCCGTGTCTGACTCATCTTGTGGTCAGACATACAATATATATCGGGACATAGTATCAGTTACACACTTTATCACAGGATAAAACATTTGCCCCACCTCCTGAGTAGGGGCGAAAATTTTCGAAAATATCCATCCAGTGTTATCTCATTTAACCCAAATCTGCCCCGCTTACCGTGTGAACGATCCCGTGTTAAACCCGGGATATATTATTTTTCCCGGATTCAATCCGCGTTAAAGTGCTCGGGTGACTGGGGTACTACACAAGACCAAACTGCCTACATTAAAACTGGGCAGGGAGAGGAGCATAGCTATTTTTACTTATAATTTTTATTATTTTTGTATCGGGCCCTACACATTTGGAACAGTCTACCATCTCAGAATAAAGTAGAAATGCTCCCTCTCTCTCCAGTTTCAAGCCTAAAGGGATGAAATGGGCTACCTGGGAATAGATTAGATGTGGTTTCTTCACGGTATAAACAGATAAAGCAATTAAATATATAGAGTAAGATAAACTTCCTTCATTTATGATTTACTTTGGTAAATACATATTCATTATGTTCATACCCATATAAGTTCATCTTCCTCTATAATTATAGAGACCTAGGACTAGGTCAAGTCTATACGGTAATAGTAGGCCTATA
Source organism: Flabesymbios commensalis (assembly GCA_964017125.1). Classification (NCBI taxonomy): domain Eukaryota; kingdom Metazoa; phylum Annelida; class Polychaeta; order Terebellida; family Flabelligeridae; genus Flabesymbios; species Flabesymbios commensalis. The sequence continues at coordinate 14,178,516 of OZ024904.1, forward strand.
GTTGAGATAATAATAGGCCTAGGCTACTATTAGTATTATCTCTAAACTATCATACATATGTAGACTATAGTCTGTTTCATCAGATCATGGGAGTAGCTTTCTTTCCTATTGCTGGGTCATTGTTTAAAATATTTAACAAAAATTTTCTCAGATTATTTTGCCATCTTCCCCCAACATCCCTGGAATTTTGGTGGAATCATGTTGCTTATTATCGGAGTTGAACTATTTGGCATGTAATAAAATTTCAAAATGACAGCTCTTATTTCCCCATTAGTCTACCGTAAACCAAGAAAATTATTACATGCCAAATAGGCTAACTTACAAAAATACACAACAAAATTTTGTTGTCAAAATACACAACAAAATTCCAACAAATTTCCAGCGATGTTGGGGGAAGATAATATTTAACGGAGTGGCTAATCGTACGGAAAAGTTATAATGGGAGTCAATGGGAGCCCGTCAATTCGTAGACAAGCTGCCCATAAAGTTACATTATAAAGAATCACGTGTACGATTAGCCAAGTGGCGAGTGCTGCAATATTTAATATGATCCAAGAAAATTTTCACACAAAATTTTGAATAGCGACCGAGAAAATTGAAAAAAAGACTACTCCAGGATCTGGTAAAACAGACTGTAGGCCTAGCCCTGGGGCATAAATCTCTATAGACTAGTAAGAAATAGAGTATCTAGAGAGACTCCTCATGAGAGTCTACAGCCCGGGTAGGCTACAGAGTACAGGTCTAGACTACTCAGTCTACTCACTTTTGAATCGATGACTCCGACTGGGTCTGGGCTCATTAGAATTAACCTGTTGACATTTGTTTGCATCTGTGTTATCATTTGGAGGCTTGGAAAACAATTGACGAAACATAGATAAAGATGTCGGGCTGTTAGCAGTATTTGCAGATTGAGGACTTTCATCACTTTCAGCTTCATTTTTGTCAGCATGGGGAGTGGAGGAAGTCTTGTTGTCAAAACGGTCTGACATCTCGCTGTCATCGACATCGTTTGTTGTCGACTGATTGTCTTCCTCGGAAACTGACGCCATGACAGGAGTTGGCCATTCATCTAAATGAGCACCATCTAAGGTTTTAGTTGTTCCACTCACAATGTCTGGAGCAGGGTGTTTATTACGCTTTGGTTGAATATTTTCTTCACAAATATTAGACGCATCTGTCTGGGATTCACTGGTGGCCGCCATATTTGTTGTCATTCTGTTGGGTGTTGTAAAACTAGGAATTGATACAGTTATCACTGGCAATGTTCAGGGTTCCTCCTTCACGAAAGTTACAAATTATTATTATGTTGAAACGAGGCTCAACCAGCATCGGGAATTCCTGGGCTGGCTAATCAAATTTTCAGCTATTTTAGTTTATTTTCTTTGCTATTTGAGGCACAAACCAGATTATACCGCTAGTGGGGTGACTAGGCCTAAAAAATCCCCAAAAATCAGGAAATGTCAATTTGCCCCAAAAAGTTGTCTAGATTAGATCTAATACATGTATAGAAAAAGGGGAAAAAACGATGCATACCGGTAGTTATTTCTTCCAAATTTAACGCATTGGAGAAAAATTCTCACCTTCCTGGATGACAACGTGGAAATAAGATATACCAGAAGCTTTAAAAGATAAATTTAGTTTTCAAATTTGATTTTTTCTTATTTGAAAAATAGGCAACAATCCGTAAAAATTAGGACACTATGTCAGATAAAGTCACACTCTCATATGGAGTTCCAGGGGGCTAAGTAGGCTACTGCTTTTTACATTATACACTATAGCCTGCCACTCGATCAGTGCTATCATCTACATTTTCCACATAAACCATCATCCTAATTTATGCCAACGATACCCAACTTTACATATCCTTATCAGTTCCAAACACTATAGGAATCTCTTGAGAAGTTGCAACATTGTTTAATGGATGTGTCGGCTTGGATTTATGAGATTTTATTGATCGTCATAAAATCGCATTATTATCACAAGTACGTTACCCGCGAAGAAAACAACTGACATTTGCAATACAATGCAGAAATTTATTTACAATGGATAGAGGGTGCATCAGTGGTTATATAGGCCCCTATAATAATGGGGTTTGTAAGTATAGGCTTAAGGTGGGATGGGCATAGCAGTTTTCTGTATGACAGTAGTGAGCGTCGAAACGTGCACATTTGTCATCATTAGGCCCATACGTCATCAAAGTGGCCTCTCCCGCACACAGTAGACGTTGCAACAATGTTTGTCTGGTATTGGAACAGCGTTATAGACGTTGGGCCAGCATTAAACCAACTTTAATCAAATGTCGCGTGTTTACTGTGTCCCACACAAACACCCATGGCCGCCTGGAAGCCACGCATATTTCACTAATTGATGGTAGGCCTATCTCTCAAAGTATCCACATAATACGTTGACTATCCTATTGTGCCCGAATAAGACAAATTTGGGACTTTAAAATATTATAATCAGAACATATATAAAATTAATGATAACTCACCATGAGCAGGCTATTTGTCACAGTTCTAATTGCTTCTTTAATAAATAAGAAATATAATGTGTTATAAATTATAATTATAAATGCATGGAACATTTTACAACGTGGATGGCTGTTATATAAGCTGTGTAATAATAATAGGTAGCAGACACAAAGCTTTCAACCGATATCGTTTCAACGTTGGTCCACCAACTGCGAGGCTGGCCCGCCATTGAAACAACATTGGTTCATTGCCTCATGTTTGAGGGAGCCTAGCTAGAGCGGGTCATGTTAACATGTTCGCGATGCATACAGTATGACAATTCTTTGTTAACAAAACTAGCGCTGTAGTGTTAGGCCGTTTTCCGGCCGGTAATTCATTATTACTACCTACTTGAGTTCATAATATCGATAAATTCACTAAATATCATTATAAATCAATCTCTCGAAGGTTAGTATGGACATTTTAAAGGTTATTCATGGTTATCCAGGGTTATTCATGGTTATTCATGGTTATTCAGGGCTATTCATGGGTTTTGTCGCACCCGTCCAAGTTGCCGATCGATTATCCTTCTCATTGGGTCCAAACTTCAGCGAGAAAAGTTATTAAATAATTTCCCATGGTTAATTTTAGGTCAAGAGACTCAAGGCAAAAAACCTTGGTGTATTTGACAGTAGTCTGAATTTCCGCGACGACACACGTACGCGCCTCGCCCGCGACAATGTTGTGACAGCGTCGACGAAAATGGCCCAACGTTGAGGCAGCACTATAGGCCTATAGTTCCTTGTCATATTTCTGCGAAATGTGATTTTAATACCACCATGATCAGTTTAAGCAGTAGATAAACTCTTGTGGTTTTGTATCGATATAATCCATATAATTATATCTACCTCAAGAAAACACAACGAAAATATACGGTTTTATTTCGAAAAATAATACATTATTTCAAGATTAAACATGTATTAAGTTTTAAAAAAAAGTCAGAAGGTTATTTAATGTGTCTAGACTTATGGTAAAATGTGTATGATGTGATATATACATACTGGAATTAGATATATTTGGTTACCATATTTATTGGAATAAAAACTACATATGCTCTACTATAGTAGTTCCACAATTTTACGCTGTCATGCAGTTTAAAATTTGAAGCTGCGTGCAGGTGAAGGGTGCTCAACTAGGTTAACATTGGCGGATTGCATTCCTGTAGGGGGTTTGAGTGGAACGTATGCCCTACAGACCTACCCTTGCTGTCAGGATTAATATTACGCGGTAGCTGGAAAGTGTAAAAGCTACTATGGAAAAACATTTTCCACGGAAGCAAAATATATATTGGGAGGGGGGTATAGTCTAATACACGATTAATATGTGTTAAATAGGCCTTAGTAGTCATTTACCCTTTTTATATACACCGATCCGAAATAATACTATCAATAGCCCATTTGATGAAAACTCCCCACAATTTCGCAGCAAAATTGCTTGAAAAATAAAAATTGAAAAAAACATTTCCACTAGACATTGACGGCTGTAACGATCAACAAAGTGGTCGCTAAGTGGCTCTGTTGTGCTTGGCTTTCAGTCACAAGGTGGCAGACATATTATAGTCATTGGACATCGTACGTGGGTGCATGAGACACACAAATGCCGTTTGACACCATATCTTGCTATCAAGATCAAGCCTAATTTATAACGGTCGATAATTCTTGAGCGGACGTTAATCACGTTTTGCTCGGAACAGTGTTAATTGTCGGATGGCTCCTTTTCACCCCCTCACCTTTACAGGGGCTAGGTGTTCAGTTAGTTAGCATCGTATATGCTACATAACATATAACATTAAAAAAAATAATAATAAAAAAATCAGAGAAAAGCTTCTTTGTAATTAGGTTCTACAATCCATTATATTAAAGGGACCCCTTGGGATGAGACATTTTCAATGTTGTCAATTTTGAAAATTTAATTTATATGAAGCTATATAGCCTACTGATCTTAACTGAAAATACGAAAAAGTCAAAAAACAATTTTAAAGCACTGAAAAAGAGTAAAATAGTTGTATTTCCAGGTCGTATAATACCATGTAAACAAAACAAGTCAGCAATATTCAGCACTTTAGATCACATATTCCCACGTATCAGACGGTAAGATCTAACCAGTCGCCGCTAATTGGTGTCTCATAGTCAGGACACGGGAGGACACACCTGCAGCACTGATTGTCTACCCAACGCTGGGCCGATGCCATCAGCATGTGGCCCAATGCTGTGAAAATATTCAATCGTCCTTCAGGCATACAAATAGTTTGTCTGGGTTACTTCTGGTTTCATAGAGATGTTGATTAAAAATATTTGTAAAAATATGAAAATTCTGAAAAAAACTAGAGCCTGACGGCACTGAAGTAGAGCTTGTGCCGGGCTTCAGGGTCATTGTTTAAGGAAAGCTAAGATACAGCTGTTTCAAAATTAAGCAACAAATATATTTGTCTAAATGATGTGTTGAATCCGACAGTAGCTATGCTGTATCTCGTGTCTGACTGTCGTCAGCTCAATGTTGTTTTCAATGTTTAGTCGGGGAGGGAGGTGGGTGGCTGGTGGTCATGCGTAAGTACCCCTGTAAAAATAATCAACCAGAACGGCCGTTCGAACACCGTTCCATGTGCCGTTCGAACGGTTAGTGTTCAGAACGACAATCATGGTTTTTAGCCAGCCTCCCGTTCAGAACGACCGTTCTGAACGATTTTGGCCGCTCTTTTGGAATGAACACTGCGTTCTGAACGGCGTTCAAAGACGAGAATTGTTCTTCTTGGAACAAACCGTTCAAACCTGAATTAAACGTTCAAAAGGGAACAGGTGTTCAAATTAGAACGCCCCAGCAAGAACCAAAACGTTAAACCAATGTTGGCTTAATGTTGGTCCACCATCCATGATTCTGGACTAGCATTAAATCAACATTGGTTCAACATAATGTTTTCTGGGGCAGGCCGGCGTTCAAATTAGAACATTAAGCCTATCAGCCAACAACAACAGTTGGGCCAGCAACGGAACACTGTTGGGCTTACCTCAATCAAGATGAGCCAACATTGAGCAGGATCTTAGCCCACCATTGGATGTTACGCTGGTCCAACATTTAAACACACCAACGTATTACGTTTGCTGGATCTGCAAACAAGTTAATGCTTCTATACAAGCCTGAGTCAAGTGATTGCATGGTCAAGATGACCAGTTTGGCCAATCACATAGGCATACCTGAGAAATCCCAGCAGGGCCTACTCAATTAAGCTACTTTGAAAATATGCCTCCCATCCATACCACCAAACACTGATTCAATGTTGATTAACTGTTGGGCCAACGTCGCAGACAATGGGTCAGCGTTGGATCAGCATTGGGTCAACATATTGTGTTTGCTGGGATATGTAGGCCTATAGTCCCCCTCCTTTTGCTTGGGTCTGAGAAAGTAGGCCCTATGACGTCAATAAGCTACCGAGACTAACACAGATCACAAACAAAAAAATGATCACACTAGGCCTAATGTGCATAGGCCTATAATTATACTCACTTATAATCCTTCTTGTCTTTGTGATTCATTACTAGTATTTATGGTAGGCCTACTGTGGGCTCGCTAGTCGCACGACAGACGACAGTATATCTACCGTTTTGATTGAGTTTATAATGAGAGTATACATGGCTATAGCTGGAGGCCCTACATGTCTCCTGTGCAGGCGTCTGAACTGAACTGAAAGACTGGTCAGTTTTGAACGTATGGTGTGATATTGAAGATCCACTTGATTGGTCTATGCTAAATTAATTTCTGCGTCACAATGAAAATGTTGATTTATTATTTGTTATTTTGTTCAAATCAGAACGCTGTTTTCCCGCGGAGCCGTTCTTCTATATTTAGTTGACTGCAAGAAGGTTCAAGTGCCAAGAACGACGTTCAAACAGCCGTTCCAACTTCTTGTGAAGAACGAACGTCGTTCAGAACGATGACAGTGTTCAATTTTGGAATAAGAACGTCGTTCATGCCGTTCGAACGATTTTGCAGCGTTCGAACGCCCAGAACGGCGTTCGAACGGTCGTTCTTTTCAATTATTTTCACAGGGGTACGTGTAATGTTGTGAATTCAAGGCGAAACGAGCTATAGCGTATACAGGATCAGCCTTGATCTGTCACATCTATTTTTTTCACATCAAGTCGACAACTGTATTGATAGACTGCACACTGATTTCAGTGCACATAGTAAACTCCTGATAAATACGCCCCCCCACTGTGTTTATTAGTATATCCAGTTTATTAGGGATAATCGGGTAGGCCTACCCTAATGGAAATAGGCCTGCTCAGGCTACTCCCTGTGGGACCCTTGGCTGGGACTGTGGTGCAGTTCATTATTCAAAGCCAATCTATTAAACAGAAACTGTTTATATTAACCTGACAGTTTGAGTGGTATAGGCATATATGTTACCAGGCATACCCCTGTCAATGACAGGTAGGGGAAGGTACTGCATGCTAGTAGCCTAGGCACATTACATGCTAGTGGGCCTACTGCTATTTGCTCAGATGTGATGGAAGTGTGTAGTGTTCAGAATTGAAATAACCCTGTCAGGAGACAGATTGACTACTTCCATTGCCCCAGTTGTTGAGCCAATGTTGATTTAATTATATGCCAGCGTAAGAACAGTGTGAGACTGCAGAACAACATTAAATAGACCTGGGGGGATCTCTCTTGTTTTCTGCACCTTGGCACCATATGTTGTGTAAACCTACTTTGGTTGTCTTCTTCCCGAAAATTAGACCGTTAGCTCGACCATCTCAGTCCAACAAGGATTGCAATAGGCATATTCTATCAGGCATATGCCCTTGACAATCAGTTTCCATCGTGATTTATGTGTAACGTTGGGCCCTAATGTATTCATGTCAATGACTATTTTTAATTTACTTCTCCGTTTTAATTATGTTTTATGTGTGAAGGAAACATTTGCATTTTTATTTTTTTAAACTCAATAGGCCTATCACAACTCACAACTCACTATAGAACTCAAAACTCGATAAGCCTAGATATATTGAGATTGCAAAGTTATCGATATAATTAGTGAGTTAATAACTTGATATTGAGTTTAAAACAATAATAGCCTAATTTAAATGTCACTTCTGGGGCTTCGCATATAGCTATGAGATTTATTAAGCATAGCAGGATTAGGCTATGCATTGCCTGAGGGGTGTTTTTTAACCCTTTGGACCCGAACCTCCTGGGGATAACTGCCTCTTCCACCGAGCCTCTTGAAGCAGCAGACCCTATTGGTGATATTATTATTGACCATATTTTACTTTTCAAACGCTCTACACAATTATCTTGACGGAACTCACAAAGTAACACTCCATTATTGTTATTATAATGCTGTGGCTTGTTCAGACAGTAAATTATGACGTCATAATTGTATTTATATTTTGTGTTCTATTGTGTTTTTTTAACTTGGTTCATTACACAATTTTTAAACCTGAAATGGTTAATTTCGTACCGATATATCGGTCTTCGGTATATATGACGTCACAAAAATACCGATATATCGGTACATCGGGTCCAAAGGGTTAAAGTTTTCAGAACGTATTCAGACTGTAGGCACCAGTAGACCCTAGGCCTAAGTTTTTACTACACATGCATTGTTTTTTGTTGCTGGTTTAATGTTAGAGCATCGTCTATGAAGCTCGCCCAACATTAATGACACATCGGGTGAATGTTTGTTTGGACAATAGGCATATTATATAGGTCCTATACATGTGTATTGGCAGGCCAGCAGAGACAAGACGTTGAATCAAAGTTGGCTTAACGTTGGTAGATAGTGGATAAACGTTGAACCAACATTGATTCAACGTCTCCTTGTGTCAGCAGAGTGTTGTTGCTATGTCTCTGGGACAGATTGACCTAGCAAACACGCATACCGCTGGCCAATCACATGGAGCCACTGTTGTTTCAATACTGGCACAGCGTCTACGACGCTGGCCCAACATTTGGTCAGCGTTGCCGTATTAAGCCTACTATTAGTGCCAGGTGCTGTTCCCAGCGAACACCGAACACGAGACGTTGACGCAATGTTGTTTTAATGTCGGGCCGACGGCGGAGACGGTGGGCCAACATTTAAACACCATTGGATCATAGCAGGTCACGTGTCGTATACAGTACTATGCTAGCGAAGGCATGGTAAAGTGTATTGCTAAGGTCACGTGTCACACGTGACGTCACCTAACAGACCCTGTGCACTGTATGCCTGTACATGGCTGACATTTTATTAGACATAGGAATTGATGCGTCATTTATATCAGTATTCATCGGACCATTCAAGCCCAAATCTCAAAATGCGGCTTCGTGGTGCAAAGAAAAAAGTTATTCTTAACACACACATGGAGTTATATATGTTCTCAACTCGACAAATATAAAGCTATTGTCGTGAAATTAATCATACAGAAAACCACTCAGACTCGCATCATCAGAAGAGTAGAGAAGCTCTACTAATAAAAACATGATCCGTGGGATACACTACTTCAGTACGGAACTGAAAACGAAAATTGATGTCATCCCAAGGGGCTGCTTTAAGTAATTTATGTGATTGACAGGCAAAGTTCGATCGTTAATATTATTATAAGTTAAACAATGTAAAAAAACTTAATGAAACAATCTTCACAGGTCCAGTGTCCGCTGCTTAATTTCTGATAACATGACAGAAGATTATTGCAGACAACGAGTTTTTAGACACTGATGAACAGTCACGAACAGACCTATATAATAATAATGCAATATTGACGATGACACTTTTAGCATGTTTCAATTTAAAGACAAACAAATGTAGGCCGATATAGGCTCCCCCTTCTTCGCCAAATTATTTTAAAACGTCCCATAAATTGGCGTAAATTAACAAAACGATCTCCAACCCCACACACCCTTCTTTTTTAAATCCTTGATTCGCACCTGCAGTCAGATCAAGCAGCTGTGTGAATAAGAATGATGGCATACTAATAATTATTCCAACTAAAAAAGTTCTAGATGTCGTTACTGCTCATTTGAATAGCTGAACCCTTAATTTTAGGTGTATTCGTTTAATTTAATTTAATTTAATTCACGATTGCTCGAAATTTGGAAAAGTAAATTTATTCATGATTTTTCAGCAGTAGGGAATGCTAAGAGAAAGAGTATATATAAGAGAATATATCGAAATTTTCTGTTATATGCATAGACATAAAATGGTTATATGTCACTCTTGCTTGAGTTTAAATCGTATTCGTTCTGTTCATGCATCTGAGGCTCTTTTCACCTCTAACTTACTCGTCAAAGGCTCAACGAATACACACATGAGCAACAAACAAAATCACTCTGGTCCGAAAATACATAGATTGGTAAATCCAAACATATTTAGGGATCATTTTATTCTCAACCCAGAGATGTCGCTCACGTAGACTTGATTCTATCGATATTCCTCATGATAATCAGACCCGTACTAGATCACCCTACTCGGTTATCAGGTTATGTGATGAGCAGATAATGATTTATAGTTATCACTGAATTAGGTCAATATTATGTGGGTCAGTAGTCTGACTAACACATGACGTGAGGCAGGCTGACACATACCTACTGTAGATAAGGGCACAATTTTGACTGTTTGACTTTGAGCCAGCGTTAGGCCAATATAGGCCTAAGTAAGTCCACCACCGTGAGTTGAAAACATGGAGTGAGGGGGTGGGGGTTGGTTGAACTGCTCTTATCTCATACATGTTGAATAAGGGAACTGTAGACCTTCATATTTTGTCCGAGGCATTTTTTATCGTTGTTTAAGGTAGAAATTCCACATCATGCACATGTGGACTAACATTTTGTAAAATATGTGCTATAAACTATAGGCCCTAATTATCATGCAATGTAGGCCTACAAATAACAATTCTGAGCCCTTCATTACTCCAAACCCTCATCGACAGATCCCAACATCACAAAACATACCTGGTATATGCCTATATCTTGTAGCAAACAGACATATAGGCTACACTTATTTGTCCAGCCACTGTAGGAAATTAATGATGATCTAATTTTCATTAATACTCCTTTGATACGCTAGCTGCTCTCTTACTTCCAAACCTATCTATACTATAAACTTGTATAGGGATATTGTGATTCTGTTAAAATATATCTTAACCAAATTTCATGTAGGCTAAATTGGTTGATAATTGACGGAGAAATCAACAAAAAAATTGCACCAGTTCGATGTTTGTCTGCCGGTATCGGACTGTTAATTAGTGGTGTACAATCAATATGAGACGCCGAAAAAAAGTGTGCACCAAACTTCTATAAGATTTCATGGTCACGTTAACTGGTTAAGAATCAAGTTGGTAGGATCAGTATAAACGGCCGCCATTTTGTTTGAAATTCTCGAGTCTATTAACAATTACATCCAGCTCCCTGTCTGGAAACGAAGTGTCAGACAGACATCCCGTCTAGTTATAGCCTATAAGTATGTAAAGGTTTTTTTGGCCGATTTTTGACTCCCCCCTTCCTAATCCGTTTTAACGTTACTTTGACTATGCTCCATAACGCATCCCTTAACCCCTTCCCACCTCCAAGCAGATAAAAACACCAAATTTTGCATGGCGCTCTCTTATGACCCACTAATTATCATTAGCCTATGAGCCCTGTTGAATTTTTAAAAGTGTTGATGTGAAACACAAAAATCTAAAGTAGCTGCCGTTTTGACGAGGTCAAAGATTAAATTAATATAATTTTCGATAGAATATAATATAAGCAAATTCCTTTTGTTTTTTTGCTTGTTTATATTTTCTGAAAGTGACCCTGAAATCTTACAGATGTTGGGTGCACACTGTTTTTCGATGTTTTAGAAGTGAAATGAAATATTTCATGACGGGAAATCTCTCTGCTATAGACATAACTGGTAGTCTTTCAACCAAGCATATGGGGGCAGTGTGGGCAACACCTAAAAGCTGGCCGTCACGGCCGAGTGGGAGCTTATCTGCCACAAACTTCTTTAATTAAAGGCCTTTTCCCAGGCAAATGGCATGTTTTTGTTTTAGCTCTGTTATATCTTTTTAAGTGTTTTAATGAGTGAAGGCAACGCTCCGATAGATTGCATTTTTTAGAAACATCCAGTGGCTACGTAATTGGGTTTAAAAAAAAACCCGATTACCACAAAATGTTGATCATTACATTTTTGTCTTTTCGATCGACCCGGTTTATAATAGGCTTGTCATATTTGAGAGGAAATGGACATGACTCAGCAATTTTATTATTTCCTTCTTTTTTTTATAATTCACCAGCCGTAATCTATGACAAAAAGTTCTTAACTCGTATCAGGAGAAGTATGTTAGATCTCAGATGTATGACATAGGCTGCTTTTCTAACGGGCCATGCATTTTAAAACACAAAGGGTCAAAACATATAAACTCGGCTGCTATGACAAAAAGCTCTTATCTCGTATCAGGAGACGTATGTAAGGTCTCAGATGTATCACATCGTCAAAGACGTTGCGAGTTTAATTACAACGTCATCGGCAAATGGGCTGCTTTCCTAACGGGCCACACATTTTAAAATACGAAGGGTCAACACAGATAAACTCAGCCGCTTGACATGATTTAAATCTTTGCAGGACATCGTGAACATCGCCAAAATACACAGGCAATATCAATGGGATTTTCGTGGCTTGTGTAGTGACAAAAAAGAAAAGATTTTCCTCAGTGTTGACCCTTGTGAAGAAAAAACAAATCAACATCTGACCCTTCATATAGACCCTCAGCGGGCAGGTTGTATGGCAAAGCCGATCGAATTTGTGTCATGGTTGTCAGAAATTGTATGAACATTATGAAATACACACTTATCGGGTACGGTACATATTTTCTTCAAATAGAGGGTGGAGAAGAATAATATAGATTTACAATGATATAAGCCTAAATAACACAAATTTAAACTTTGAAACTTTTAAACCTGGGAATGGGCCTTTAACTATTAATTTAGGAAAAAATAATAATCATCAGTCAATGAATGATTTTTAATTAACAAGGGTTCGTCACAGTTTACAAGTTTTAAACCTAAATGGGTTTTCTTATATACTCGTGGCATTATGCAGAAATTATTTTAGACACTTTATATTCCAGAAACCAATATAGCGGTCATAACTTTTACTGGAAGTAAGATTTATCATTAATTTTGCAAAAATTATTGTGTCAATCTATTACCCATGTGTAACAAATGTGTAACAATGATATGGGGGCCACAAGGGGGGACTGGAGTTTTCTTTTTAAATAAATACTGTCGGGCAGACTCTGCGTGAAATAAATAATTTACTTCAAGAACTGTTCTATATAAAGATGTAGTAAATTTTTTAATTTTCAGCGCACGGCCGAGCCGGATGCAAATAAATAATTTGTCCCCGACAAAAACTACACCCCCCTGGAGATTGAAGTGTGGCCCCCCTAAATCAGGTGAATGGGTCTTTAAAGATGGATAAGTTGCACCCCACAAGCTATATGTCAAAATAGTGTGAATTATTAAGAGACACAAATTCAGCAAAGAATACTTTCATCAGTGAATATAAAAATATACAAAAATATTATAGTGTTCTACTTTCGGTCAAAATAGGGTCAAAATATAAGCCACTTGTGTTTATCTATCAGTTAGTTGTTATATATCCGCATAAAATAAAAATCTCACAAAACAAGATGTAATAAATTTTTTTTTAAAAAATATTTCAATTAATGAAAATGTTGACCGCACTGCCCTTTTCGCGTGGCGTGGGTCACAAATCTGTGGGTTTTCTTTTCTATCAGTGACATTTGTTTTTCATAGATTTTCCACATTTTACCAACAAGAATCAATTTCTTATTATATATTTTGACTTTCAGAATAATGAGATAAAGCTAGTGAACCCCGAGGACCCGGAACATCAGTTAGAGGTTAAATATTGGGTGAAACAGAAAGCCATACTAGGTGAGGCTAATTATGCAGTAAAGCAAGCTAAATTTTTAATCAGTGACGTTTGAGAATCACCAGGTGTATATTTATTATCTGAGAAGGTGCACGATAAATATTCAACTCAATGCTATTCTTTTGATCTGATTGACGGATCTGGATATGTTGTGTATTATATTGCACGATATTGCGAAATCAACATTTTTTTGTATGCATATCTTTTGTTTGGAGACTTTATTGATTAGACGGCATTCGTGACTTACAAACCCAGTCCAATGCAGCCCACGTGTCATAAACCGACATATCAATAAACATAGTAGTCTTTTTAGAATAATCGAGCTGTAAGTCATTATGCATGTGGGTCTCGTAAGGTATAATTATATGTGCCAATATATTTTTTTAAATACCAATATGTATTCTTTGTCGTAGTAAACAGACAATAACGGATATCCCAACAATTATATTTACCATGTTGAGATACATCATATTTTCTCATCCTGTCGCATTTATCTTATTTGAAATGATTTTATTCACATTTTGTAAACATAACATAGACCCCAACACCGTGTCATGTTACGCATGCCGACGATTTCTGACAAATAAATCGTGATAACGCAATTAATTTTATACAAATTGCTAGACGCGTGTCGCTCACAATCAATACTCATTTACCATTGTCTCTATTGACGCAAATATTCAATAATTTTTTTCTTAGAACTGATATCTCTTTATCATATTTTTAATATTCGAAAACAAGATAATAACATTAACATTTCGGATACTAAAGAGTGGACACCATTAGATTAAAATATACCTTACATTTAACCTAGATCGGTAAGTGACATTAATTCAACCTGCCTCTACCTATTTCTTATCGCAAATCCTTATCAGGATATTATGGAAACATTGCATGTCAGTGATCTGTGGCGATATATAGGATATTCAATAAATGTTAATTTCATATCTGATCTACTTAGTATCAGCCATGTCTAATAAATAACTAATTCACGATGTGATCAAGTTTCATTGACCGTTTATCTTCCTGCTTTACAACGTGTATTTTCTTCTATGTACTATGTATATAATTATAATTTAGTTATATATTGTATTTCATGCTTTATATGGTTATTAAAATAACTGTTTCAACGTAATAAGAAATATTATAACTGAATATATACGCACCGTAGGCGTGTATGAAAGCATGTAAAATAATTCGGAATTGTGGTGTAGCAAAATAATTGGAACATAATTCTGAAACAGTTAATCAAAATCAACACCTAAAATATCCAATTGGATCTATTTACGGTTCTCATAGGCTAGCTATTATACGTTCATGTCAAGCTGTGTTACAAGTGTTTTTGTTTACTTTATGAAGAGTCTTCGTATTTAAAAACCAGGAGCATGAAAAAGTAAAAGTTGTATGTTTTATTTTCTGATCGATAAGTCCTCGATAAGAGAAAAAAGATCAACCCTAGGTGAAGAGTGGAAAATTTCGAGAGCTTCGCACTTGACAAGTAGGATTATTACAGCAGGCAGTTATCTTCAATTATTAACATTGTATCACTCAATATCTATATATATCTATCAATGACAGTTTATCAGCCGTAAATGTAACAGTAAATGTAATGTCTTATCAGCTGTGATGTTGTTATGGTACCTTTGCGTCCAAAGTGATTACGTGCAAATACGTTTTAATGTATATTAAAAACTTTAAATCATTACCCCTTTGCCCCTCGTAACGTATTTTTTTGGTTAGGCTTTTCCAACTTAAATTCCCGATGGTCAGGTTTCCCCAGATGACATACAGTTTTGGAACTATGAGTCAGATTACGATTTTGTGTGTCACGCTTCTGAGCTCGGATCACCGAGGACTTAGGCGCTATAGAGGTTTATTATTATTAATTTAAATTATCGGCCTACCTTGGTCAAATAGGTAGTATGTATATCATGTGTACGCTATTTAAATTCTATGGCTGAAGTGCAGGTTCATATGATTCATCTCAATGTGCTTGAGAGGTTTCCCTAACCCAGTTTAGCCTTATATGCCCAAACGTGGCCTAAAGACGCATTCATTCATTCATTCATTCATTCATTCATTCATTCATTCATTCATTCATTCATTCATTCATTCATTCATTCATTCATTCATTCATTCATTTATTCATTCATTCATTCATTCATTCTTTCATTCATGCATTTAGTCAGTCAGTCAGTCAGTCAGTCAGTCAGTCAGTCAGTCAGTCAGTCAGTCAGTCAGTCAGTCAGTCAGTCATCAGTCATTCATTCATTCATTCATTCATTCATTCATTCATTCATTCATTCATTCATTCATTCATTCATTCATTCATTCAGTCAGTCAGTCAGTCAGTCAGTCAGTCAGTCTCAATAGATGGAAAGCAGCTTAGCTTAAATTTACCTTGCTTCTGTTCTGAATTGCTGCTGAATTATTATTGTAGAGCGATATCTTGCCTATCAAATATAGATCACTGCAAATTAATTACAAGATAATGTTTTGTTGCTATTTCATATCGAAGACTGCGTTCATGATTAGAATAGAGAGGTGATCATATTGAATATCGGCCCAGTCGCAAATGTGTAGGGGCCTAGTAAATGTTGTTGAACCACGTTTCATTCACTCATATCATAAAATTATTATATATGATACATCATAATATAACAAGTTTAGTAGGCCTACATGAGCCATATATACGGTTCGACTGCACGTCATGTGGAAAGTTTAATCGAAATAACCATTTAAATCTTATTGATTTTAGATAATTAGGGAATATAATCATGCTGGGTGTTTTTTACTCAAAAGATTATCGGTTCTATCGCTTTTCTGACTCGCTCAGTACAAATTGTGGGCCCACCTGCATGCGCAGCATGGTCAACTTCCACAGGAGTGGGGTCCAGCTACCGCAATGTATATATGAAGACTGATCTATATTCCTTCTATGAAGAATTCAATAACATGGCAGAAGATTCTGTTGAAGACCAGTGGACAAAATTCAAAGATGGATTTGTCAAAATTATAGATAAATATATTCAATCAAAAACATTGAAATATAGACATTCAATGGATGACCATTGAAATAATTAAAAAAAAGTCATTGGCTAGTCAAAATTCACAAAAAGTGCTAAATGAAAGCAGAGACTTATGAAAATCAGTGACAGTCTAAAATACAAATTAAATGATGCTTACAATATACAAGGAAGGCCTGACCCGTCATCGGGTCAGGCGGTAATCGGTAAAATCATCTTAAATTGCCCAACATTTCACAATTTTTTGGTTATAATAATATTTTGGCAGTGTCAAAATTATAAGATGGCGTGGGGCTGGGGGTCAAATCCAAGGTCAAAAGTCAGTTTAAAGATAAAATATGTTTTTTTTCAACAAATAAAGGTAGGAACAAGTCTAATAACTCTTTGCCGTGTAATTTTGACTTTTCCATTTATTATATTATTTTCATGATTCAAGTTCATCCTCAATGTCAAAAGGTCAATTTCGAGGTCAAGTAATCGAAATTATGATTTTACCATATAATTTCAAGGTTAATTATCTGAAAATATTGGTTTTAACAAATAGAAGATATTATTTAACAAATACAAATGTCAACAAACATCATGTGTAATACCTCTTTTTGATGATAAAAAAAAATTCCAAGTCAAAATGTAAAACATTTTTGAAGATTAAATGTCTTCAATGTCAAAACGTGAATTTCAAGTTCAAGTGACCAAAATATGATTTTTAATAAGTAAGAACAAGTGTAATACCTTTTTTTCGTGTAAAAGGAGGTAATCAACCTAACCTAGCCTACTGAAAGATCCATCTCCCCGCCACCTTTTATCCCACGAGGTCACACTTAAACGCATATTAGTCGAATTCACTATGATGCTTTTTTGCCTCTTCATCGCTCTTTAACGCCTTCTCATTGCTATTAAATGCCTCCCTATCGTCCCATCGCTATATAACGCTTTTCCATCGCCATTTAGCGCATCTTTGTCACCCCTTGATGCTTCCTTGTCTCCCTTTATCGCCTTCTTACCATCATTGAACGCTTTGTTGTCACCCTTTGATGCCTGCCCACCACCAGTCAAAATCACACCCAAGCGAGCTATTATGCGATGTCTAATTTGTATGCATATATGCATAGAAAGCAGTTAAGGCGTATGTCATGTGGTTGATCGGAGACGGTGGATATTTGTGGCAAAAAGTGTTGTATAATGCACTCACTCTTGTTTATATGGCAGTATACAACTTGGAAATGATACTAGTTTAGTCTTTTTTAATGCTTGTAAATTTTTTTTCGACTGGATTGTGTTTTTAGTTAAGATCAGTAGGCTATATATACTTCATATAAATTAAATTTTCAACATAAGCAGTTGTTTTAATAATTTGAGGAGAATGAAAGATCAGTTATACACTAAATTAATCATAGCAATTTCCTTCTGTAAGAGTCAGTGGCAGCCATCTTGGATTTAACATCTTCCGGTAGTCAGATTTTGATTGACTTTTTTTCCCTGCTATTGAGTATATTCCATAAGTGACAAAACCACTGAAGAACAGTTTGTTATATTTGTTTAGGGTTTCGAGTGGAAATTTGCATAAAGCGATCTTGCGGATTAACTTTTATTTAAATCATTCTCTGTATTTTTTAACCACGTATTATGTTCTCCACCTCTCAGTTTCTTCGTTCTTTTATTTGATTTCATGTACTGTAATATACTTTAATTTTGCGGGAATGAATTTCGACGTAAACCCAATTTTTGACCAATTCGTGGTCTTTTAATTTAGCGCAAAAATAATTTTTGAAGTTGATTTTTTTGGTCTGGACACATGCAATTGTTATTGCACCGTAACGACTGTCACCACCATTCCCGACTAGTAATCACTATGGCGCAACGTCGTCGGTAAACATAATGGTATGGTCGCCAATGAACTGGAGGGGGTGACTGACCATTGAGGCTAATGCACTTGACACGCGTGGCTCATTAACCCTATCAATCCAACAGGTTATTATTTAATTAATTATTATTCTGCTGCTGATTTACTACATGTGTCGTTTCAGTGAAATATGTCTATATAATTTTGGCTTTAATTTGTTTTTAAAAATGCTCATCGTATCTGTTTGATTGTGGGAATTTAAAATAGCTATATCGGTGCATGTAATATGTTATACGCATGTTATACATAATAGCTATTTTATCACTGGTTTTGTTCGGGAAACAATATGATAGACCCCTATGTTATCTTGGCAATGCCTTTTAATTTTATTTTACGTAGTAATTTGTCATTTGTATTATCGAAATATCCAGTGTTTATTATGGCAATGCCACTTAACATGATTTTAGTCATGTATGTCATACCATGTATATTGTCACATGATTTTTTTAAAGGTTAACAATCTTGTATATACATGTACATATATATCTCTCATTTCTATGACAAATAAGTCTGTAATGACTTCCTTTCAATCGATAAAATATCTGTCTGTCTGTCTGTCTGGCTGCATTTGTATGTACACATATTTGTGTAATATTTGCATAAAGTTGGGAGTAACTAACTCAAATCCTTAGAAAAACACATGCCAAGAAACGCGTCCATAACAACATTGAGTCTGTCCCTGATGAACACAACGCGTTGATCCAGTGTTGGAGAAATGCTGGCCCACTGTCTTCGACGCTGGCCCAGTATCACGCCAGCAGTGGATCAACGTCTCGTGTTTGCTGGGTCATCACACCTCAACTTGTCATAATATCTTGTCATTTAGTCGTTGTCATTCAGTCATTTAAATATAAGTCCTAGTACTTAAACTTTCAAAAGTTAGCGTGACCATCGCACAAATGGATTACATAACGACGGTCGACTGCACAGCGTCAGTCACACCCTTTAAAACCCAGTCCCAAAGTTCACCAAACACTAATGTGGTGAACAATATTTCGCTTGGTATATAATTTCGCGCTCACGGTCCTTGAGCGAAATGCGCGAAAATCAATTCCAAGCGAAATAAAAGTATATTACAGTATTAGCTATTTGTGTTGCCGTTTACTCATTTATTTCACTTACGTGTCCAAACCGGGATAATCTCTTCTTTCCTGATATTATCTGACCACTTCATTTGCTTTGTTTTGATCATGAGTTCTTCATTTGTAATTATGTCTGGTCATTTTATGTTCAGACTTGTTCTCAAAATATTTCTTTGAAAAATCTCTATTTTCTTTCCTTTGTTTTTTGATAAAGTCTATAGCTCACTGTTACATAGTAATATTGATGATACACATGCATTGAAAATCCTCATTATAGTGTTAAGCCTGATTTTGTGTGATTTAAAAATGTCCTTTTTCTTTTTGTAACTTTTTATGCATTCATGGCTTGCTCTTTTCGGTTTTTTTTGTCATTTTCTATGTCAAGAAGAGTGCCAAGTAACTTACATTGTTTCCAGTCTTCGCTTTTCCTGAAAATATTATACAGTCTTCTGTTTTAAAATCATTTACTCCTAGAATGTATTTCGTTAGTTGTGGTGGTACTTCATTCTTTTGTTGCTCTTTTTCTCCTTTATTTGATGTATTGGTAAACATGTCGTCAGCGTATTGCCTTACCCTGATATTCTGTGTTGGCGTAGTATAAAATTATTCTTGGTCTATTCGTTGACTGCTTAAGTTTTTAAAGCTTCTGAAATATATAAGATGAAAAGGAGTGCAGACATGCATGCAGTCACCTTATGGTACTTCTGTATCTGTGGTAATTTCTTCTCACATTTTATCTTCACTTTTTACTTTGAGTTTCACATCTTCAGTTAATAATTTCATGACAAATAATTCATCTTCTTTTAGAATTGTTGATTAGATGGTAAGTATAGTGTTCTTCGGTCTACTGTATCAAATGTTTTCTTCATATCGAGTATCAGAAGATATAAAGTGTAATTGGATGTTGTTGTTGCCATTTCAGTCTATATTTTTAATGCAAAAAAAGTTAAGTTGTGCTTCGTCTTGTTTGGTATACAATGCTACTTGTGTTAGCCTCCTTGACAGCATCACTCCAGTGGTCCACCAGTGGCTATACGCAGCAAAAAGCCGCTGGTGGGCCACCAGTGACACACAGGCGGCAATCGGAGGGTGGTATTTGCCACCGATGCACCATTGGTGATCCACCACTGGCAAACAATGTAGCTAGTGGACCACCGGCTATCAGCTGGACATCTGCCCACCAGCGGATGCCACTGGTTGCCAGTGGTGGCCCACCACACGGATGTCCAGCTGATAGCGGGTTGCCCACTAGCTTCATTGTTTGCCGTTGGTGGACCACCGGTGGTCCATCAGTAGCAATTGCCACCTTCCGATTGCTGCCTGCGTGTCGCTGGTGGTCCACCAGTAGTTTTTTGCCGTTCATAGCCACTGGTGGGTCATTGTAGTGATGTTGTCTGAGTGATATTGACTATTCTACTTAGCGTTTTCTTACATATATTATGTTTTATCATTATCTTAGCTAATATCTTACACAATAGTGATAGTCTTATCTAGGTCTCAGATTTGATTGGAGTCCTGGTTTCTGAAGAGGTGTTAATTGTTGTAGTTTAATTTATTTTGGGTAGGCCCTATTGTCCAGCCTGACATCAGTGTCCACCACAAACATTCCGTCATGGTCAGATATGCCTGGAATCACAGACGCATTCTTGACCAATGAAGGATTGTTGGTTAAATAAATGTCTAGATTTCGACCATGGCGGGTGGGTTGGGTTTGAACATTGGATAACGAATGGTCATTTATCAATAATATTAATCTAGAATTTGCAGCAGGCTCGAGGCTCCGGGGTTAACAGAGTTGTGGGACCAATTTATATCACCACAATTAAAATCACCTGTTATCAACCAGATGTTGAGATTGGTTACCTGCCTGGATGGTAGTAATAGAATTTTGTAAACAGGGGGTAAACTCCACTGCTTGGAGGGTGGTAAAAGCTACAGAGATGTAATTATAATGGACGCCCAACTGGTAGCTGAATCTTAGCCCATACCTCTTCCGCTTGGGTCTTAATGTCTACACCGTTGCATGACTACAAAGCCGCCCTTATAGAAACAATAACGCCACACAACCACTAGCTTGGATGTCCTATCTAGTTTTTTTATGTCTTAAAATATCTTGGTTTCGCAATCAATAATGACGTCTGGCAAGCAGCAAAAATTGCTGATTTTTTATCCCTGGCACCATTGATGTTCACAACCAGGACATGCCAATTAGATTTATTTATGGCAGCGATTGCGTCTTCACAACAAACATTTAAAAGCCAACTCGCTCCGCAGCTTGTTCAATGAATTTGAAAAACATAGTGAATGAAAAAGGACATTTATTAATGACATAGTAAACGCAGAGCAGTATAGCATCCAGTTATGGCTTTTAAACAGTAATTAAGAACCATACATAGCTTTTCATAACAGAAAGCAAGTGTTGAACAAAATGACAATGAAATTGGTTCAAATAGAAATGTCATTTTTCAACTTAGTTATAGATGCTAATAATACTGTAATGTAATGCATAATACTGTCAATAATTCAGCTACCATAAAAATAATCTATCGATGAGCATTGAAGTCATTGAAGGAGGAGGCCACCAACGCCCACCTGAAAAAGAGCATAGCAACTAAGGGGGCAGGTGGGGAAAGAAGGTGTTTTTTATAAAACTATATTAAAAACCTGTACCTTTCAGAGAGCTAAACATGAAGAAGAGCCAATTTTCGATAACACATGGCTTAAAATAACTTGAAAACTCCACCGATAGATATGAATTCAAGTACAATTGTAAAATACAATTCCTATACATCCATATATAGTTATATTTTCCAACAACACTAGCAATTTTTATCATGGTAAAATAAACAAATTAATATAATAATAAATGTTGTCGTAACTGCAGCTCTAATGCCGCTCCAGTCTTATTTTGCACTCCTGTAATGAAGCAACAGTCCTGCCATAAAATTGTTTATGTCTGCTTTGGTAATAATCTGTCATTTATAGGCGCTGTTGAAATATGAAGGTTGGCGATGATGAGGTGGTAAAAAGGTCTTATAGTTACTTTTTTGTCCTTATCAATAATTAGGAGTGGTGTAGCCTATTATGATTTGGGGCTAAACAGGGATTTCACGGATTCAACTGAAGTGTTGTAATTCTGGGTTGAACTAAGGGAATTACTTATATATATTAAAATTCCAAGAGTAGAAAAAGTTTAAATCTGAATTAGTGTGGTTACACCTGTTACATCCACGAAACATCATGAGACACATATTAGGCCTAGGCCTACATTGAAAAGGGGTATATTCTGAGAGGGAGGTTAGATTCTGGGAGGGCATCATACAGATGTTTGAAAGGGGGTATAATCTGGGACGGAAGGGGAGATTCAAGGATCAGAAGATACCACTGTCTTAGCTAGGATTATACAACTGCCCGTCTTTTCCCCCAAATTTTGCATAACTGCCCGTGCATTTTCCTCCTTTTAACCCTTTCCAGCCCGAGTTTTTTAAATGAAATTTGAATAAAAATAATAACTCAATATAAATTGTACGATATCTTTTAAACGATTATTCCAATGCACATTAATTTTTCTACGCACATAGAGAACACTTATAATACCCCTCGAAGACGTACCCTTACTCCCTAGAAACGGTTTTCATGGAAACAGTACCCAATATTATATATTGTGTATTTTCAAGACGCACGAGATCAAATTATTATAGAATACGTATATATTTATATATTAATGGAATTGTAAGATGTCTGTAAAACATGTTTCACAACGAATCATCTATATAAGATCTGTAGCTGTTGTTGCTATGGGTATACGTCAACAACCATTAACCCTTTCCATGCGAAATAATTCATTATTTCAAAATTAAATGTAAAAAAGGAGTAATTTCAGTAGCTACCGCTAGTCTTGCAAGACATTTTGAGGATATCAAAATGTATACCAATATTAGTATGGGATGGGGTTAGACTCCTCAGGTACTCAGGGCCCGTTCAAGGTCATTCCACTTCACATGATTCTGGGGAACTCAAACTGCCACACATAGCTTATGTTTCTATACATTGCGCCTATCAAGAAGTGGACAATATGGTTTGACTTGTATAACTTTTTTTATTTGAATTGCAATGACCTTGAGGTGACCTTTGACTGACCCAAATGTTGCATGCTCACAAAGGCCCGCCCCTGGCGAATCCCACGTGTGTGCATAATGACAACCATTATCCCTGTGTCCTGGCATGAACTTGAGAGTCAAAGGGTTAGCACAGTTAATGTTGAGATATGAATGGGATAGAGTGTAAATATTTATTTTTAAATTATTACCCGAATAATTAAACATTGCACAATGTATTCCGGCCGAAATTATATATATTTTTAAATGTATTGTGGCAATCTAAAGACCATGTGAATGCAAAATACGGGCATGTGAAAAATGACGTCATATTTCACCGGCCCTCAGGGGCCGTACGGGCGTGAAAGGGTTAAGCCCTTATAGTGTAATTTGGACAAATTTTGCCCGTCATTTTCACTTTATACCAGTCCAAAAGACGGGTGCACGGATGGAAGATACTTCACATAATCACGAAAAGGCGGGGGGGGGGGGTGGATGCTAGGATGGAGGGGTAGATTTAATTATGATACACATTGATTGGGACAAACTTGTTGATCTGTATCCAAAGCTCCATACACGTCGTCTTGAGCTAGATTCACTTTTATAATAAACATTATAACGATGAGCCTTGTTAATACGCTGATACTGTTATTAGTTTACACATCTAATTATGTAGTTTTTCCTCAAATAATTGTTTCTATTTGTCTTCCGGCCATAGTATATTTATATAGTGAAAATAGCCTACTGGAACGAGAGCATATTATTAAAATTACTTCACCGAATTAAATGTGAAATGAAATGGAATGAATAGGGCTTTAGGCCAGCTTTGTGCACATATAGGCTAAACTGGGCGAGGAAAACCTCCTGAGGATGGTGAGATGATTGAGATGACACTGCCCTCCAGACACAGAATGCGAAATTCGGGCCCTACAGGGCAGTCTGAGGACGAGCACGCTACCTCTCGGTCACGGAGGCTCCCCACAATACTGACTTTCACACGTGGATAAGAAAGAAACATTTTTTTTGTTACTTTCAGACCGCCGAGACCGGGAACCGAACCCCAAACTCGTAAAAGGCAGCGGTGCTAACCACTATTCTAAGGCCCCCGCCCGAATTAAATGTGCATTAAATTATACGATAATCCTGCATGCCTTATGTAGACAAGAGTGGGATTTTTCCATCAAGTTTAAAGCATAGGCCTATATGATGGATGTAGGCCAATTGATTATGTAGGCTACTTGTCAATACAAATTTTATGTTATTGGTTTTTGCCTCAAATAAAAAAATAATCAAATACCTTTCCAATGGTTGTAATTATATTTCAAAAATAGATAGGGGGGCCTATAGGCCCCTAATGATTTTGTTTGAATAGCCCTTTGTCGACTCGAAGGTTTTGAGTAATATTTGGTTTAAAACTGGATAAATATACTGATTTTCAAAAGTAGTTTTTTTTGTCAGGCCAAAAATATAATGTGCATGAATAGGGCCTACAGGGTTCCCAGTCAAAACTGAAAACAAAATTCCATGATTTTTCCATGATACCAGGTTATTTTTCCGGGTTGCTCAATTAGGCCTACGTTTTAGCTGCATGTGTAATTTGCCTGAATTGTTATTATTCGCCTAAATTGTTTTTTACGTAAAAAAATGAAAAGATTTGGGCACATGTACCCACCAGTAGTCAAATAACAGGCTAAGAAAGAAACACAAGTAACAAAGAATAAATTCTGCATATTATATTCTAATATTAAAAAAGTGGGGATAACTAAAACAAAATTCCATGATTTTCCCATGAAAATGTCCTTTTATCGAAATGCCATGATTTTTCCACGCATGCAATTTCTTAGGCCAAATTCCCGTTTTTCCCAGTGAGTGGGAACCCTGTGAACAAATCCATTATGTCTCCAGAATTCATGTCAGGTGCTCTCAGAAATCACAAACAAACAACATTTTCCAGGGGGGCCCCCCAAACCCCCAGCTGGTCCACATCAGAACGTATGTACCCCCCCCCCCCGCAACGTGATCAGCCTACGGCTCTTTCTAACATTGAAAGGGTTGAAATCGATTTGAATGAGTGGCGAATTTACTAGCATTTCTAGATTGGTTATCGTCATTGGTTTGAGACCCAGCCAATCAAATCCCTTGTTGTGGCCATGTGGGTTGTCACTGATGAATAGTGGTGAACTAGCATCTTGCACATTCGTTTTTGATATTGATACGTTAACACGTTAGATCTATCACAGTATCAGGATGGCTTCGTTTGCTAAATATGGAACATCATTTGCAAAATCTTTATGTATGAAACGGACAGCTATGGAACAGATGCGATCTCTTTCATGTACAAGAAGCAGGTATAAAACATTGCGGTGATCATTTGCATGAAGCATTGAAGAATGATCAGATGTTGAATTGGTACTCATGTCATGCCTTTACGTTACTCACTTACTGAATACTGGCGTTACATTTAGAGCTGGAAAAGGCTATGTAGACAGTGTTGTAAGGGGCCGCCCATTTAATACCAGAAGGGAGGGGTATGTTTAAAAATATCCAAAAGTTGCCACTGTTGATCCCAAAAACAAGGAGAGAAAAAAACAAGAGATGGGCGATAATGTAATGAGTTCAGTATCGTGAAAATTTATTGTTGACAATGACATATTGGCAGCGCATCGTACGCCCATGGCCGGGCATGGGCGTACGATGCACTGCCATGGGCGTACGATGCACTGCCAATAGGTCAGATCTACACTATACAGTGTGGAAGACTACTTTATGACATCATGGTCTCACAACTGTTGTTAATGTTAGCAGGGTTAGCCTTAATTTAAAGCTTAGCCTTAGCCTTAGGTAGACTACATCACATATATTTTAAAACTGTCCAATTAAACTATGCTGACCTTTTTCTAGTAACAAATCAATATTTGCAGGGCTGGCCAATTGTCGCTATGTCACGCATCAGAAAGACAGACAAAGTAAAAACGCACCAAAGGGTTATTTTGCGCGACAAGAAATTACTCCAGAAATGGCCCACATACATATAGGCAGGCTACATAATAGAATTATGTGGATGCAAAGTGATCCAAGTCCCCATAAGCTGCAGGCATTTTTTTCTGGTGCCCATTTTAATCAGTGTAGAGCACCAATCAATGCCACTTTTGGCCAGCCCTGATTTGACCACATTAGCACATTCCATAGTTTTCACGGAGCAAGAAAACTGCTGTGCTTGATCAAAATCTGAGCTAAATTATTAAAACATCAAAAAAGTGTGACCTCAAATGTTGCAAATGGCGGGAGGGATACAGAATCCAAAACATCACCCAGACACTTGAACTTTTTGAAGCAGCTGAAGAAAACTACTGAGATGAATGTTCCTGAGAGTTTTAGTTTTTAGATCCGTCAGGGCACCCAATAAGTGCCCCGCAATACAGTAACAGTAGCAAATATACCACATATGCACATAACAATCAGAAATTTGGGCATAGGCCCGGCCCCTGGTTATATTTTTTAAGTCCAAGAGGGGGTCATGAAAGAAGAAACAATTGGTGGATTTTAATCCTTATGGCTAAGAAACTTCCATTTTTACCCAAGGTGCGCCCCATGAGGAAGCGTAGGACCGGCAAACAAAACTTCACCCAGGTTTTTCCCTGGGCAAACTAGTGCAGCCACATTGTTCTGTCCAAACGGCCTTGATAATTAATGTCCTCCAGAACTTCCTCATAGGGCAGTGGACATGTCTATTTTCATTTTTTGCATTTTTTCACAAAAATTTAAAAAATGGCCACAGCATGCCTGTTCCACTTACTTCTTCAAGCACTTGCTGCAACAATTATAGAATTGAAGGCGAGAGCTGGCACTATTTTCATAATTGCTAGAAATCTAATGATGGAAACCCCCGGAGAAGGTGATAAAAATGCCATTCAAAACAAATAACGTTTTTAATTCTGCAATGATGGCTTCCCTTCTACCAGTAACAGTGAACAAAAAGAACAAACAAACAGAGAAAAATATGTATTCTATTGCAAGAAAAAACATGAAAAAACCATCAAAATCACTTTTTTGGATGTACCTACTGTTGTGTACTTACTACTTTTACCAGACCTACCCACCTCCTTCATGAATGAATATAAAATAGGTTGCAGTAGGCCTAGTGCCAACTTTCCTGATTTTGGCGTAAGATCTCCAGATTTTCTGAACAATAATTAGCCTGTCACGATTTTCCCAATTTACTCCCAATTAATTTTACAATCATTTCTACCATACTCAAAATCATAGAAATAAGTCACCATCTGGTCACCAGAGGCCACCATTTGCTGTGGTAAAATTCAAAATTTCCCTGTGGCACAATTGGTTTCAGAGGCTTGGTGCACAAATGCACTAATCAGTAATGTCACAGAGTGGGGGCGAGCCTTCCCTATGCAATGCCTATTATATTATATCTCAGCCCAATGTCCTATCCAATAAATCTTGGGAATGATCCAGATTATGATCTGGATGCAGGACCTGTATTACAATCATCAATTTTAGTGGAGGTTTGAAGTCAAATAAACTGTTCTATGCCAAAAAGTGTATGCATTCAAATGGCTCTTGATTATAGCGGCCTAGCACTTAAAATTATCCAACCAGTCAATCTTCTGAAATGTTGAAAACCGAATCGAATAAATGAGAATGAAATAAATCTTTTTTTTTAAATTAATGTTTTTTGTGTATTTATTCACCCATATGTTTGGGAGATGCAACCTGCTGATTGGTGTGCACAAGCAATTTACTGTATGCATCACAAAATCAAGTAAATTGTGACTGACAATGAATGACTGACAATGAATAATTACCTGTTTACATGACAACAACTTGTCAAATAAAACCGTAGACGTGTTGTAAAACCCTTTAATCAAATTTGACATGCCTAATGTTAATACTAGGCCAAGTGTTGATCGCGAGGTATATTAAATAAAAACAACACAGATTCAGGACTTAAAACAACATGGTTCTGGGTGTGTCGACGTCTTTATTTGTACGGTAGTCCCCCTCTGATAGGACTTCCATACTGCCAAAGAACCAAAGTCACATCAGAGGGGTAGTCGTATCTTAGAGGGGTGAAAAAAACTCTAGAAAAAACGTAAAATAGGCCGAATTTGATGTTTAAGACAGCCCCTTTAAACACCTACATTCTCGTTGTGACACGATCAGCGCAGTTGACAGCCTGTGTTAATTACCAGTTCTAACGGTGACACGTAATTTAGAAGTACTGGAAGTGGCTTGTGTTTTCATAAGCATTGATGCAGTGTTTTTCTCCACATTTCAATATAGCCCTATGCTTTACACTACAAAACATGTGACACTGACTCCATTCTGGCCCAGCATTAAAACAATGTACCGTACAGTGCCGCTAATAAACCATAAACCGTAAACGTGCCATGTAGGCAGACGCAGTTGAGGCTCGTTTATTATATATGTGCACTGACGTAAAGCGCTTGGGTGATATTTAACAGCGCCGCGATATTTATGGCTGAAAAACTAATTAATCTGTCTGAGTCAATGATCACTGAGTCAGAGCAATGACCATATGTAGTCATTACTTTTGTTGTAAGCTAAACTGACACTCCGCGGCCTGACACATCTCATCATACAGCCTAGTAGAGCCAACTTAATCAAGGTGCCGACATCAGGTGTGAAAAATAGCTGTGATAGACGACGGCTGACACTGTGCACGCTATGGATTGATCTGTTAATGCGTCACGCACATCATACTCTAACTCGACCGGAAACACTAGGATTGATCAATAATACATTGGATTGCCAAATAAAAATTTAAAAACAAATATTATGGATGTACACTGTATTCTCATTAAAATAGTCAATGGCAAACAGGCGAGGTCGGCGTCTTCTATGTTGACAAGAATTGAAGACAATACCTATACGCACACACTAGCACAGATATTATCTTCACGTGTATACTCTGAGAGACTGTAATGCACGTGACTGTGAATATGGACAGCGCGAGACGTTGTTGCAGTGCTGTTTTATTGCTGGGCCATCGTCGTCAATGGCGGCATCGGTTTGCGTCTCGTGGAGCTTACCCCGTTTACGTTTATTCCCCGGGACGATAGACTGCTAAACCCTGCCTCATTTTCAAAATCAATAACTCTGCGAGTTTAGGAGCTATCATTATCTAATTTATATCATTATTTTCAGCATTAAATAAGCTTTCTGGTGATATTTATGATAGTCCGTACGATCATAATTAAAAGAGTTAGGTATTTGAAGTAGGATGTTTATCACGCCCCGCTGACACACTGACACCGTTGACGTCGGCTGCTAATTAGGGGTGTAATGCACCTTGTAACGCCAAGGGCGCGTTGTATGTTAACTGCACCCATATCAATAAATATATACATTGAAAACCCCATAGAAACATGGTTTTAAATCAATAACAGAAAACGTATTTAAGATATAGTAAACATAGTTATATCACCGGAAAGCATTTTTCAGCCACTATAATGTGATATGCGTCTCAACGCTGTTACTAAAATACTAAAGTAGTTATACATTTAGTCGGCTAGAGACATTAAAAAGTCGTATCTTGTCAGTGCAGGGCCGGCAGACACCTGCAGACGTGACACAGTCTGTAAGCAGCTAATTTCAAAAAGTCGTATCTTTAAAAGTATATTTCTATCTGGTACGGTGATTTGAAGCTACCAGTACACATCATACCCACTTCATACCACGCAGTACCAGCCTTAGTCCGACAGTGGCTTAACATACGTATCTGCTGTGCTGTATTTGACGGTATGTACACACAAGCAGTATCTTCAGACGGGCAGCTCATGCCAGGCTGACAGTGCCGCTTAGCAGCTAATTTCAAAAAGTCGTATCTTTAGAGGGAGGTCGCTAGGTAGTGCCATGATTTGAAGGTCGCATGTCGTGGGAGAGGGGAAGTCGCATTTAAGGGGTGCTTAACAGTGTAAAGCACGTCGGTGCTACGAAAAAAAGTCGCATAATAGGAGAAGTCGCATCTGAAGGGGGTCGCATCTGGAGGGACTACTGTATACGGATTAGTCCACTACATGGGCAAGGACTTAGCCAGAGACCCTGAACGGGCTATTTTCAGGCTGGATGTAGAAAAATATCACCAGATTCCACCAAATTACATTGTGGGAGGATCTCAGACACCATCCTGGCCTAACAATAAGTAAATTTGGGCTCCCTTTTATCATTTTCTGGCTAAGTCCTTGTACATGGGTAGTAGAGTATCATACACAGATATAGATCTGTGACATGCCATGATACAGGCATTGCTAGTGGTACAACTTGATATACCACAGACATGTTTTTGTACTATTATCAGCTGGCCATGCTGATTTTAACTGTATAGTGGTGGGCAGCATGTCAGTTCTAATGCTGACATGTCCGCCCACCATGTCCACATCTCTGTTTGTCTGGAACTAAAGTGGATTTGTTCGCATTTGGTTGGATGAAAACCAATTAATGGCTATAGATCTCTGTAGGATAACAGCGAGTTCCTTGGTGGGCTTTACAGCTGTGATTGTTTTTGTCATAGATCTGTGTAGTTGAATTTTACTACATAGTTATATATGTACATTTGATTTTTGAACCCTTTCAAGCCTGAATTGACCATTGTCATCTTCATCCACTACAGTTTATATGCACTCGAATTGCTGTCACAATTTTCGACTTGCGTTGGGATGAAGATGACTTGAAGTGGTAGGCAAGTGAAAAAAGGATATTGCTATTGTTAAACCTCCGGGTTTTAGGAAAATGATGCTCTAATGCATAGTGAAGGCTTAAAGGGTTAATAAAGTGAAAGCTCTAGGTCATTTACAAATGTTAAAAGATAGGTCGTGACACAACCGTACATGATTCTTTAAAACGGAAAAGGCGTTGCAAATAGGATAATAAGGGATGCATCTCTTTTCAATTGACACAGTTGGCTAACAGTTCACTTGACAAATTTATAGGTTGAGAGCAAAACTGATTGATGGCACAGCAATGGCAAAAGACATAAAGAATGAGGTGAAGAATGAAGTAGAAGCTTGGATGGCTGCTGGTAATCGTCGCCCCAAACTGTCGGCTGTTATTGTGGGTGAAGATGCTGCGAGTCGTACATATGTGAAAAACAAAATGAGGGCAGCTGAATTCACAGGTGAACCTAATTTACCAATACAGGTGTATCATCTAGCATTGTCATGATTTTGCAGTGCTAATATTTATTTGTATATTTTACACTATTGAATAATATTTTCCTCTTTTTGAATTTTGGAATGATATTCAAATCACTAATTATGTACAGGCTGGTAGTCACATTTTCAAAATCAGGAGATAATGTGTGACCTAATATCAATCTATGTATACTGTCTGATTACTGATGTATCTCTAAAACATACATGTTGTTTTTTTAGTGCCTTTTTGTTTTCAGTAAGAGGACTGTTAATTTCTGTCATTACTCTAGGTGTAATTTATAATCAAATAGGATAGCACACTAGTTAGATAAAACGGCTTGTAACAGTACTGTTGTTTATTTACAAGTATATAGCCACATCCTCCTATTTTTACCTCGAGATTGATATTCCCGATTATGTTCTTTATTAAATTATTTAATAATGTTTGATATATTCTACCTAGTCATTGTGCCTGCAGATCATGCGTTTTTGGAAAATGCCTTTTAACTTACTTAACTTATCTAACTTATTTAACTTACACCACTTATTCAATTTTAATATCGCATCATGTATATATTTTATTTGATTTTTATGTAAAATGACAATTCTTCAACCTTTTGGCTGCCATGTCTTTTTAGTTGAATAAACACCAATTATTATTATTATTATATTTATTGGCAGGTTGTAACTAATTTTATTGACAGCAGGTCTTTTCATTAGGTTTACCTGTAGGTATCTAACTTTTATTTTCAGGAATTGATAGTCAAACAATTCAATTACCTGATACAACCTCTGAAGCAGAGCTACTTGCAAAGATCCATGAGTTGAACGAGGATGATGGAGTTGATGGTATCCTTGTACAGCTTCCAGTTCCTAAACATATTACAGAACGTAAGGTAATCCAGGTTACTATTTCTCTGTAGGCTGTAAGATTACTCTGTTGATATGTGAATGGCTGTTACTGCCCATGGATTGAATGATTATATTAGCCTACTGTTAAAAACTACCCCAAGAAATATGAATTTTTTTTCTATCTAGTGAATTTTACTAAAAAAATGCTATCTTATGGGGTATAAATACAATACAACTTTGCATAAAGTGCACAACAAACTTGTTATAGGTATGTAATGCTGTAGCGCCAAATAAAGATGTGGATGGTTTCCATATTGTCAATGTTGGACGTTTTTGTGTGGATTTGATGTCCATGATTCCCGCAACTCCTGCTGGTGTTATTGAAATGCTCAAGAGGACAGGTAATATAGCTACAACATCTGTTAAATTCTGATATAAGTGTGATAAATCAATCAGCAAAGGTTATCAGTATATGTTGTATTTAGCTCCTAAAGCGCTGACAAATTTTCATATAAACTATGGAGACGAGAGGGTTTTTTCACTTTGAAATCATCGTAAATATCTTAGTTAGCTCTTCCCGCGTCATTTGAAGACCTATTTTAAATATAGGTCTATTGCAATTATAATGTTTTTAATTAGTTGAGTGAGGGGAATTCTTTTAATAACCATGGGTTTTTTTCGATTTGAAACCATCATAAATGTTTTAGTTAGCTCTTTCTGCTTCATTTGAATACCTATATTAAATATAGCAATTATAATGTTTTTAATCAGTTCAGTGAGGGGAATGTTTTTAGACATCAGAATCTGACGCACATTCTGACGTATAAAGTCAGCCCCCCACGCTGGAAGGGTTATTGGAAACACAAGAGTACAGGTGAATAAAATCTGGGGAGCGCGTCTATCCTCAGCGAACTTATTGATTCCAGTGGTGTTTGATTGTCATTTCAATCTAGATCTTTCTAACCACTATGAAGTCATTGTTAAATTTCTCTAATACAATGTAGTTTTAAAATATCATTTATAAAGTTCCCGTTTATTATGCAAGGCCATGGAAATTATCAACAAAAATCTGATTATTCCTACTTGCCTAACCTCAATCTGTTTTTTTCATTTCAGGCATTGAGACTTTTGGAAAAAATGCAGTGGTTTGCGGAAGGTCCAAAAATGTAGGTATGCCTATAGCAATGCTGCTTCATTCTGATGGAATTGGTGAAACCGAGGCATGTAAGTAAAGACATATAGTGTAGTGGTTAAGCTCCCATAGCGAAACCATTGTGCATTTTATGATTAAAGCATGAAAGTTCCACCATTATTAGTACATATCCTGGGGTTTATTTTAAGATGTGGCGGTAAGTAAAATTTGACCCCTGATGACCTCTAGAGGTCATTGACCTCTAAAGGTCAAAATATCCAATAGCGAAGCTAAGAAGTGGTGAAAATTATGTATTACAATATCTATAAAATGTTTTTGTATTCCAGAAGTGTGTCAAATACTCTAAGAAACTGCTGTTAATCATAAACATAACTCCAAGGTCACGTCAAGGTCACTTTAGGGTCATTTGAAGGTCAAAATGGCAACAAATAGTGAAAATATCCACTTTTAATCAATTTTACCAATACTAGTGGTGCAGTCATCTATTACGAAGGATTGGTTTTGACACAGTCTTGGTCAGATATCTTTTCCATGTGCATTTTAGGAGATTGAGGGCAGTATTTAACTTGGGAGGGAAAATACACCCTAAGTATTCCCCTTACTACACCTCTTCCTCATTGTTCGATTGGACGAGCAAAATTACAGTGTGCAGCAGGTTTTAAACATCAGTTTGTGCTCCCATATCAAACTATTGATGCATAATTGGGCTGTGAAGTCTGACATGGGCTGGGATTATGTTTTACTGAGGTACCGTCGAAAAACAACCTTAAGGTCATATCAAGGTCATTTCAAGGCCAAACCTTCAAAAATCATGAAAAATATTTATTTTTACTTTCATACCGGATACCATAATTAATTTCTAGGCTGCATCAATTTTTCAGAAAGTTCAGCAAAATACTCGAGTCATAGTGTAGTGTTTATATTAAGCTCCTATAATGAAACAATTGTGCATTTTATGATTAAGGCATAAAACTTCTACCATTTTTAGAAAATATCCTAATCTTTATTTTACATTGTGGAGGTAAGCAAGATTTGACCCCTGGTGACCTCTAGAGGTCATCGACATCAAAAGGTCGAAATACTTAGCAAAAAGTGGTGAACATTGTGTATTACCATATTTATAAACTATTTTTGTATTCCAGAAAAATGTCAATTGCTCAAGGAGACTACTATTAATGATAATAATAACACCAAAGTCATAGCAAAGTTACATCAAGGTCATTTCAAGGTCAAAACAACAAAAAATGTGAAAATATCCACTTTTTATCTAATTCAACACGGTTAGAGGTGCAATAAACTATTACAAAGACTGATTTTAAGACATTATTGGTCAGACATATTGTCCACACACATTTTCTAGAAATCGAAGGCAGAGTCAACCCTGGGAGGGGTATATCACAGCCTTATTCCCCTTATTAAACTCATTTCTCAATGTTTATTTGAACAAGCAAAATTGCAGCGTGCAGCAGTGTGAAACATCAGCTTGGGCTCGCATGGCAAAATATCGTTAGATAATTGGATATGAAGGATAGCATGGTTTGGAATTGTGTTTTACTGGGGTACCGTCTGAAAACAACGTACATGTCATACCAAGGTCACTTGGAGGTCAAACTGGCAAAAATCCTTAAAATATATATTTTTACTTACTTACAAACCCGTTGACCTCTTGAAATTCAGCATTTATTTTCAGAATATGTATCAGATATATAATAAAATTTTGGTGATAGTGACAACACACAGTCATTATAGTCCCAATATATTATATGAAAACACACACCATTGAAATGATCTTAACTTGACCTTGGAAGCCCAATTTCAGGAAGCCGAAGGGCGCCCTCTTTGTATGTCAACTGTAGCCATCTTGTACATCGATTAGTTTATACTAGAGTGAGAGGCATCGTTAATCAGTATTTTATAAATATACAGCGATATGATGTTATTCACAGTGTTATAATCCAATTAAATACTAGTATGTTTTCGTGGTATCGTGACTAGGGCTATACCACACATTTAAACCAATATGTATCTATTTCGCTTATGAAGGCACCATTCAATTACTAGGGGGGGGGGGGGGGGTGAATTGGAAAAAACAAAAAATTCACTTTCTATCTGCAGAAGTTTATTTTTTTCACACTCGAACAATATATTTATTTCAGTACTCAACCGTGATAACGGTCTAGTATTTCGTTATAACGATTCACTATTTCGTTGTGACGGTTTATAACAAAATAGTACACCGTTATAACGAAATACTAGACCGTCATAAAAGGAGAGTAGACCGTTATAACGGATTAGTAGACCGTTATAACGGATTAGCAAGCCGCTATAACGGATAAGCAGATCTCTATAACGGATGAGTAGATCACTATAACGGATTAGTAGGCTGTTATAACGGATTAGCATGCCGTTATAATCGATTAGTAGGACGTTATAACTGATTAGTGGGCCGTTAGAGCGGATAATTAGACTGTTATAACGGTTTAGTACGCCGCTATAACGGATTAGTAGACCGTTAAAACGGATTAGCAGGCCGTTTTAACGGATTAGTAGGCCGTTATAACAAATTAGTAGGCCGTTATTACGGATTGGTGGGCCGTTATAAATGATTAGTGGGCTGCTATAACTGATTAGCAGACCATTATAACGGATTAGTAGACCGTTATGACGGATTAGTAGACTGTCATAACGGATTAGTAGGCCGTTATAACGGATTGGTAGGCCGTTATAACGGATTAGTAGGCCACTATAACGGATTAGTAGGCCGCTATAACGGATTAGTAGGCCGATATAACGGAATTATAGACCGTTATAACGGATTAGTAGACCATCATAGCGGATTAGTAGGCCGTTATAACGGATCAGTAGGCCGTTATAACTGATTGGTAGTCCGTTATAACGAATTGGTAGGCCGTTATAACGGATTGGTGAACCGTTATTACGGACTGGTAGACCATCATAACGGATCAGTAGGCCGTTATAACGGATTGGTAGTCCGTTATAGCGAATTGGTAGGCCGTTATAACGGATTGGTGAACCGTTATTACGGACTGGTAGACCATCATAACGGATTAGTAGGCTGTTATAACGGATTGGTAGGCCGTTATAACGGATTGGTAGGCCGTTATAACGGATTGGTAGACCGTTATTACGGACTGGTAGACCATCATAACGGATTAGTAGGCCGTTATAACGGATTGGTAGGCCGGTATAACCGATTGGTAGGCCGTTATAACAGGTTGGTAGACCATTATAACGGATTAGTAGACCATCATAACGGATTAGTGGGCCGTTATAACGGATTGGTAGGCCGTTATAACGGATTAGTAGGCCGTTATAACTGATTAGTAGACCGCTCTGACGGATTAGTAGACCGTTATAACGGATTAGTAGGCCGTTATAACGGATTTGTAGGCCGTTAAAGCGGAT
Source organism: Flabesymbios commensalis (assembly GCA_964017125.1). Taxonomy (NCBI): domain Eukaryota; kingdom Metazoa; phylum Annelida; class Polychaeta; order Terebellida; family Flabelligeridae; genus Flabesymbios; species Flabesymbios commensalis. The sequence goes on from OZ024904.1 coordinate 14,215,651, forward strand.
TAGTAGGCCGTTATAACGGACTGGTGGCCGTTATAACGGATTAGTAGGCCGTTATAACGGATTGGGAGGCCGTTATAACGGATTAGTAGGCCGTCATAACAGATTAGTAGGCCGTTATAACGGACAAGTAGGCCGTTATAACGGATTGGTAGGCCATTATAACGGATTGGTAGGCCGTTATAACGGATTAGTAGACCGTGATAACGGATTGGTTGACCGTTATAACGGATTAGTAGGCCGTCGTAACGGTTTAGTAGGCCGTTATAACTGATTAGTAGGCCGTTATAACGGATTGGTAGGCCGTTATAACGGATTAGGAGGCGGCTATAACGGATTGGTTGACCGTTATAACGGATAAGTAGGCCGCTATGACGGATTAGTAGATCGCTATAACGAAACTCTAGACCGCTATAGCGAAATACTAGACCGCTATATAAATACTAGACCATTGTTGCGAAATAGTATACCGTTGTAACGAAATACTAGCCAGTTTTAACGCAATAATAGACCGTTGTATTGTAATAATGCACCGTTATAGCGGGATAATTGACCGTTATAACGGATTAGTAGACCGTTTTAACGGATAAGTAGACCGTTATAACGAAATAATGTAATATTATCACGAAATAATAGGCCGTTATGACGGAATAGTAGGCTGTTATAATTGATTAGTATGTCGTTATAACGAAATACTAGATCGTTATAACGAAATAGAAAACCTACGTTAAAGCGGAACAGTAGCTCGTTATAACGGATTAGTAAACCGTTATATCGAAATACCATAAAACGAAATACTAGCCCGTTATAACGGAATAGTATATGCAAAGTAGTTAATATTATATATCATATTTCATGCCTGTGATAGGGTTAGTCTAGTAAAAATGCAACTGTTGCCGACAAGTCATGGAAAAGCGCCTTGTCCTAATAGAAAATAATGCAGTCTATCCAGTATGAATTGGATTGAATACCGAACGATGGAATAATCAGTTCGATATATAACATGGTGACAGGGTCTTAATTTAACGAGAAAACGAGAAGTCATAACATCGATATTTTGCCATGCTTTTTGAAAAATTAATGTAGCCTAGAAATTAATTCTAGTATCTGGTAAATCACCTGCACATCTCCATATCGTGGAGAATTGGATTGTGAAATTTGACTAATTTCTTACAAAGTTTGAGACTTTCGCGGCGCAATAAATTAAGAAGTTGATTTGTGGCGGCCATTTTAAATTTCAGTGAGATCTTGAACAAATTGCCTATACATCTCCATATCGTTGGGAATGTGAGTGTAAGATTTGGATAATTTCTGATGAAGGTTTTTCGTTTTTGCCCCCACAAAAAATTATGAAGATATATTTTGCATTTGGTAGCATGTTTAATAACTCACTTGCACATCCCCACGTTGTTGAGAATGTGATTTTAAATTAAAAAAAAATGACCACTAGTTTTTTAGTTATTGCACCCACAAAAATTAAGTACCGCCTGATGCCTCACGCTTGATATATCCCACCGCGACTAAAATCCCCCTTCCCCCACAGTCGTGGGATATAAACATGCTCGCCACTTCTGTTAGGATATTAGAATATATATACAATTCAACGTTCGAATCGAGCAGTTATAATCAGTATAAACAGCCGTCATTTTTTCTGAATGTATGTGGTCTTCTAACAACTTCCAGCTACCTGGAACATTAGACTGGAGAGACTAGATAAAGGTGATGGCATCAACGCTATGCCAATGGCTCACATGGCTTACAAAATGCATCTGTCTACAGTCGGCCTATAGATAATAATGTGGTCCCAAATTAGAAGACACTGCTTTGTTGACCAAACTTATTGAGGGAGACATGATTGCTACATGGAGGCTATCAAATGTATAACCAATGGGCCTAAAACCAAGCTTTAAATTATCATATATGGCTCACCTGCATAAAGTTAAGTTGATGTAGATAGATGTGATTCAAGGCAAATTGTATACATGCCACCAGAAATTGGAACAGCTCTGAAGAAGACATGTGATCTTGGTAACAGTTTTTTGAAATGACCTTGACATGACCTTCAAATTGATTTCGGATGGTACTCCAGTAAAACACAACCCCACTCGATGTCAAACTTCATATCCCAATTTTTTATCAATATTTTGCTATGGGAGCCCAAGCTAATGTTTTACAGTGAGGCATAATTTTAATTTGGCCCGTTCAACTGAATATTGAGGAAGGAGCGTAATAAGTGGAATACCTAGGAGAGCCTCCTCCCTCCCAAGGTTGATACTGCCCTTAATATCCTCAAATCTGTGTGGAAAATACATAGGACGAAGAATATGTCAAAACCAGTCCTTTGCAATAAATGACTGCACAACAACAGGGTAGAAATTAATAAAAAGTGAAAATTTTAACTATTTTCTGCCACTTTGACCTTTAAATGACCTTGGTGTGACCTTGACATGACCTTGGTGTTATTTTTATGATTCAAAACAGTATCTTCGAGTATTTGACACACTTTTGGGCCATAGAAACAAATCATAGATATTGTAATATACAAGTTTCACTACTTATTTGCTTTTCCAGTAAATATTTTGACCTTTCGAGGTCAATGACCTCTAGAGGTCATCAGAGGTCAAATCCAGTTTACCTCCACATCTGAATATGACCCTTAGGATATGTTCTACAGGTGGTAGAAATTTCATGCTTTAATCATAAAATGCACAATAGGTTACTTTATCTACTATACTAATATAGCTGTGTGTGTTTTATATTTAAAGGTACATTGTAATTATGGGAAGGAATAAACCAGTTTGTGGCTCCTAATTTGCCGCTTGCTAATGTAACATTTTTCTGGACTTAAGTCATCTCAATTGTGAGAAGTTTTCAAATTAGCCACAGCATGGCTATGGCTGATTAACAGTTCACTATAGTATAATTTAGCCAACTTCAATTAGCAGCCTGTCAATATGAACTTTTTCAAATACATTCATTCAAATGGATACAAATTACCTCAGCCTTTTAAGCTGGAATTTAATAAATAATGTGGATTCTTATTTTAATTTCTTTATGTAGAATCATAGACATCATATTCTGTGATTAAGATTATCTTAACTTTTTGTCATTTCAATTAGAAAACTTAAGCTGCTCTTAACTTTTCTAATGGGAAATGAAAAGAAGTTATTATAGTCTTGAGATATTTATCAGGATGAACCCCTGGCCAACAGAATGTCACATGGCACTTACTGAAAACAGCTCTACTGTAGAAACTTCTAGATTAACTCTTTAACTGCCAAATTATTTAATTTGAATTTTCCCTCCCAAAGTCCACAACTTCAAGTGAGTGAAAATTATTTAGATTTGACAAAATAGAGGTCAGCTCTTTTTAAAAATTATCAATTGATTTCACATTTTATCTTCAAAATGTTTTATTTAGATTTGACAAAATGGAGGTCAGCTCTTTTAAAAAATTACCAATTAATTTCACATTTTATCTTCCAAATGTTTAACTGTTGATACCTCATGTGGTAATAAAAATATGAAAGATAGAATATATGTAACAGTGTTGAAACTGCCCAGCCCGGGGACCGAACCACCAACCCTTGCATCGTGATGCCTGAGTGCTACGCATCTAGCCAAAGAGTCGACTTGTTGGCCAGAGTAGTAATCACTCCAGTCCGCCATACACACACCCGGCTACATATAGTTGGGACCGGCAGTTAAAGGGTTAAGAGAACTTTGATTGCCATGACAATCACCTGTGAGTATTTTGTTGCAGGTGACTCTACTGTGACGATATGTCACCGCTATACACCTCCAGAAGAACTACGTGTTTTCCTGAAGACTGCAGACATTTTAGTTGTAGCTACCGGTATTCCCAATCTTATCACAGCTGATATGGTTAAAGAGGGAGTAACAGTCATTGATGTAGGAATCAACCGTGTAAAAGATGAAGAAACAGGCAAATACAAGCTGGTTGGTGATGTCGATTTTGAAGGTAACTAGCCTTGGATCTGCACAATTTGAGTATCTATATATTGTGAGACAATAGATCCACATTGGACACTCGCACAACTACATGAGTCACTGCTAGGTTAAGAAATCAAAAGTGATAAATAAATTTAACAGCTGTCTTACAACAAACATACTATTTAAGACTGCTTCGGTTGCTATAAAACTAAAGTCATATATAATATGTGTATGACTTTTTTTTTTTTTTACATCATATCTATTGCAGTGAAATTCATGATTTATAAAGCAGAATCCAGTGTAGCTGATAATTTATCACATTCGCCGTATGTAGTTGTCCTCTCGGGCCAAGAAAACTGACAAGTATTTGAACTGTTGCTTTTCCTCCAGATATTAGCGATAATATTAACCTTTGAATTTCTCAAATGTCCACCACCCATTCACGGTGCAGGGACTATTTGTGGAGGATCGTTCACTGCATTACTTTCACCTACTGACCATCACAAACTTTATGGAATCAATAGAGATGCAGGTCCAGGACTATTGAGATATTTTACAAATTCACTGATAGATCTTTGCTGAGTGTATCAGTCATATTCATTGTGTGTTACAACAGCAGCCAATTAACCCTTATATTTTTCGTTACACCATGTAATCCAAACATTTTTTTTCAATTTGAGATCATCATAAATGTTTTAGTTATCTCTTTCCGCTTCATTTGAATACCTAAGTTATGGGTTTACAGCCTTTATAAATTTTTAATTTATTTCTGTGTGGTACAGTCTTCAGATGTCAAAAGATAGTCTCTGCGCTGAAAAGGTTAATGAATGACTACACTTTATTTTTTATATATATATATTATATAGCTCACATAAGTATTATGTAACTTACAAAAGTGTATTTTTGGTAGCAAGTTAAATAAAAAAAAATGGTTATGCATTTGCAGATGTTGTTATAATGTTTTTATAACATTTTTACTTATAGGTGTAGCTGAAAAAGCAAGTCACATAACACCTGTACCAGGAGGAGTTGGTCCAATGACGGTAGCCATGCTGATGAGGAACACATTAACAGCTGCCAAGAAAGAGGTCAAATACGACTTCAATTAATAGTGGAGAAATCTCAAGTAGATGGTGAGTATTTATCTCTACATCCAGCACAAGACATCAACCAATCTTGGCTTAATATTGGGCCAGCATCACAGGCAATGGGCCAATATTGCGCTTACATTGTTGCCTGGCATGTGTGTGCTTGGTATATATAGTTGTGTTTTTTATTTGGAACTGTCCAGATAATCGATGAACAATTATCAAGTTTAATATTGCAGACTGGTGGTCTTTTCTTCTTAATTTCACACATTGTCTTGGAAACTTGAATGATAATTGTAGTGCAGACTCTTTCTAGTTTTTCTCTGATGTACGTACAAAGCATTCTTATGTAATGGATTTCTAAATTGCTATTCATCTTTTTTTGTTGCAGGCAAGATACATCCCATCTATAAAGAATAGGAAATACTCAGATTGTAGTAAATATCGAATTGTATACTAGAACAACATATCAGCCTACTGTGTAATGGATTTTTTTATTTTGTTTGTATTGGGAAAATTACATAACAGGTCTACTAAACCCTTTCAGCGCGGGGACTGTCTTTAGACGTCAGAATCTGACGTCTGTCCCCACACTGAAAGATTTAAAAAAATTATAATGGCCGTAGACCGATAAGATAGGTATTAAAATGAAGCGGAAATAGCTAACTAAGACATTTATGATGATTTCAAATTAAAAAAACCCTTTGGTCTCCATGGTTTATACAAAAATATTTCAGAGTTGTAGTGGTGAGGATCAGTTTATTACTTGTTTTGTGCTGGGATGTCAGTAATTGATAAACAAACATGGTGTTGTTTTTCTCACTATATATTTACTTATCTCATTGTGTGCATTTAGTCAGCAAGATTTAGGTAATAATAGTGGCTTTGGCTAATGCCAAAAGGTGTAGGCCTATTATATAGTTTACCTCTTCAAATCTGAAATACTACTCTAAAAGATTACTCTAAGAGAAAGGATAAGCCAGTACCTATGAATACAGTGATTATTTGATTAAAGCACTGAAATGTTGTAATGCCTTGCTCAGTCCATTTCTTAAACCTAATTCTAGCTATTATGATTGAAGCTCAGATATGTTTTTCTTGAGTGTTTTCACATAATCAAACTAATTGAAGAACATGGAATATCTCAAAAGTCTTTCCCATAGAATATTACAAAAGTATGTCTTCCTAATCTGATATTATAACTGGATAAGAAATTGTTAAAATCATTTTTTTTGTTTTAAATATTTATTACATTACATTTATATATAGTTGTTTTTTTTGGTTAGGCATTAATATTTTTTCAAGTTTGAATCCTGTCCTGTGTTGTCCTATTTGAAACTCCTGGTAGCATGTCTGCTTTATTATATAATTAAAACGTTTTCAATGATAATGAGGGTAGCATTCTCTGAGTCCTCTGAGGTAGTTTATACTGTTCACAATTTGTTGGATTAATATAAAAAGAGGAAAGATTTGAATAATTATCAAGACTAATGCTCATGTATATTTATCTGTGCCATTACTAGATCAAACATTAGACATTGATTTTATGTGTTTACTAACCTGTTTACAGTGCCATAGCCATGTATATTTCACTTTAGAAAAAACGTTTACATGGACTATTTTTGGGATGTTTTTCCGAATGCTTTTATGTTGACCTCACAGTGCCTTAACCAATTAGTCATAAAGTGTTCCTCAATACTTGAAATCACATAAAATCACAGATTGATGAATGAAGTTTTTTTAAACTAGACTGTTGCCTAAATAATGATTTAGGTTATAGGCGAATACATTGCTATCTTCCCCAAATTTCAAAGTAAAAGTATATAGTAATTTAAAGTGTATGTTTGTACACTGTCACGGGAGCTGACGGGTTATTGTTGGGTGAGGTTGCATCCATGTTCGACCAATATCTTGATTTGTAAAGAGTATTAAGTAAATGACGCTGTGTGTGTTAGTATGTACTTTGCTATTCATAGCTCATAAATTGCCATATATTCTCACATTATACATATATGATATATATATTTATATAATTATACAGTCATCCTCATTTATAGATATCGATTACATTATGTTTTCATATTAGCATTTGTGTTATGTTGGATTGTTATGTTTCTGTTCTTGTAATGCCATATATTTATTATTATTATATACAGTTGTACACACAATAGCACTTTCTCTCATGATAAACAGCACATTTTAAAATTATTTCGCTTTTTGTAAAATGGTAATTGAATAATACTTGGACAAAAAAATATAGTACAAGTATCAATAAAATAACTGATGTCACATTCTGTAGAAACTCTTTGGAAATTATCTGTTTTGTGATAAATTAGGGACATAAAGATTTATGTAAGGCATATAAATTATGCTGTAAAGAAAGTGTATATTCCTATTCAATTAACATGAGCTGTTATTGGGTTATTGTTTAATGATTGTTACAAATCACACGTATAAAAGAATAATTGAAATTTATTTTATATCTTTGAAACTGAAGAAAATTAAAATAATAGTTTTTAGTTTTATTCTAAATCGATCAATGTAACAGTGAATAATAATAATTACTATGTGAACTATATCCATTAAAGGCAGCTGAATAATCTCATGATAATAATTAAATTATCACCATAATGTTATTTATATTTAATGTGCTTTCCCTTACTTGCACCTTTTTATCCACCGCCCGTAGGGGAAGGGGGATTTTAGTCGCGCCAGGATTCTGTCCGGCGGCGTCCGGCGTCACGTTTTCTTGTGGGCGCAAAAACTCAGAAACAACTGGTCAATTTTTTTAGAAATTTTAACATCACATTCCTAGCAACATGGGGATGTGCAAGTGATTTTTTTAGTGATGCTACCAAAATTCAAAATGGCCGCCAGAGGTCAACTCTAAAAAAATTTGTGGACGCAAAAACTCTAAAACTGTAAGTCAGAAATTATTCAAATTTTACTATCACATTCCCCATGATATGGAGATGTGCAGGTGACTTTTTCAAGGTTTTACTGAAATTCAAAATGGCCGCCACAGATCAACTTTAGTTTTTGGGGGGGCGTAAAAACTCAGAAAGTTTGTTCGGTCCATTTTTTAAAATATTTTAACATCACATTTCTAGCAACATAGGATGAGCAAGTGATTTTTTAATGCTGCTACTAAATTTCCAAATGGCCGACAGAGGTGAACTCCAAAATTTATTGTGAGCGCAAAAACTCTAAAACTTAACATCGGAAATTATTCAAATTTTACTATCACATCCCAACGATATGGAGATGTGCAAGTGATTTTTTTAAGGTTTTACTGAAATTCAAAATAGCCGCCATGGATAAGCTTCATATTTTTTTGTGGGCGCAAAAACTAAAAAATTGAAATCAGTAATAATTCACATTGTACAATCACATTACCCACCATCTGGAAATGTGCATGTGATTTTACTTGAATTTGAAATGGCCACCACAAATCGACTTTTTAAATATTTGTGACCGCAAAAAGTCTAACCTAATTTATGGCGAGGGATGATAAAGGACTTCAGTCCTCTTGTTCTATATAATTGACTAAAAAATATGTGGTCAGAACATTAGCAGGTATCAAAATCAAAACGATGGTCACAACTGTCATGTTGGAGTTATATCAGAATATGAGGATTTATTGATATTTTCTTTCCTTGTGAAAGCGACTATTAAATTGCAGGAATTTTATTATGTATTTTTGTTGGGACAAAACATACATAGCAAAGATCGAACTTGGATAATTTCATTTAATGCTAAATGTTATATGGTAAGAGAAATGTAAAGAAACATGACGTGTTATAATTGTTAAATATACATCTTATTCCAGCAAATTTAGTTTTGTCAGTCATCAATTTCACCATATTAGGTTATGTTGGAAAGATTCTGTGAACTTGTCAACTGGGTATATGTTATCTTGTGTCCTGAAAAATACGACCCTTATGAACAATAATTGATGTATGTTACTTACTTTGATGATACTCACTATTAATATCCACCTGACTGTTTTGTTTTACGATAAATAGAATGATAGAACTACTTTTGTGTTTAATTTAGCCTGAGGAATCACAAAAGAATTGTTGTAGATGTGCTGGGAAATTAGAAGAATTAGTAATCATGACTTAAATAAAAGCATAGTCTGTTATTTTAACATTATTTGCACTTGTTTTTTTGTTGTCTATTGCATTCTTTTATTGACAGGGCTGTACTTTTGCATCAAGATTGGTTGAACCCATTCTATTTTCATTGGTTGAACATAGCTATTGATAAATAATTTGCCATTACAAGAACACATTGGATGTGATTGATGAAAATCACAAATATCACCCCATGCAGAGTTTCCCACTGTCATGTCGTGTCTATTCTGGGGATCATCCGAGGATAGCGAAGACGTGTTTTAAAAAAAAAGTCTCTGGGCATCTGGGCATGTCTGGGGTGAATCCCCTAGACATGCCCAGAACCCTTCATCAGGCTAGTGAGGGAAAACACTAAAAAATCCATTATGCCCCATCACTCCACCCCTCGTCATTATTTGTACATCATTCATCTCGAGGACTGTGCATCAAAGGACTGCACTGTTTTTTTGTCGTATTACAATCACAGCTTTGTGTAGACATGCAGAATGTGGCCATTGACGCCAACGATGAGCCGAATTCAGCCTGGATTACGTTCTCTAGACCTCCAGCAATGCCATCTTGCCCCATCAGGTCGGACAGTCAGACCACTTGTCTGACCTTGACAACAGGTGTGTGGGAAAGCTGTATGAAAAGAAGGGGTGCAAACAACATGAATATTCATTATGACGTTACCAGTTTACTGTCTGCAGTGTGTAAGGTCACACTCAGGTCAAGTTGTCTGAAGTTGGCCAGGGAGGAGGGGGGTCGTATACTCATAGCACATATGCGTGATATCCAGGAGTTTGCCGGTAGCAGACAACTGGATAGATGAAGATGCCGCAACGCGTACACAAGATAAACAACAACTCTGGCCTTAATTCACCAACTTTTAAGCACCAGGGCCGGGAAATAACATCCTGAAATAGACACCCTTGAAGCGAATTGCTTCAGACTCTTGTGAAAATAGTGATTAATACAATGAGTTAGAGTCCCCAGCAAACACAACACATTGACCCAATAATGGCCCAGCGTCTATGACGTCGGCCCAACATTGGATTGATGTGTGGTGTTTGATGGGATCGCACTCGTATTCGTCACTTATAATTTTACAGACTTTAACGTTAAACGTACAAGATACACAAATGACCCTCTCGATCTAACAGTGATGATAAACAATATTATGTTTAGGGCCTACTTACATTTCCCTACACTATTTAAAAGTAAGCCTATACAATATGGTTAATTGCTCCAAGGGATGATCAATGGGCATTTACATTTTAATTAGAACTGCTGGAAAGGGCCGTTGACCCTTTCAGTGGGGGGACCGACTTCAGTCGTCAGTATCTGACGTCTGTAGACGTCAGATTCTGATGACTAAAGTCGATCCCCCACTGTAAGAGTGAAAATATTTATACTATCCGTAAACCCATGGCATAGGTATTCAAATGAATCGGAAAAAGCTAACTAAGACATTTTTGATGATTTCAAATTGAAATAAACCCTTTGGTCTCCAAGATTTACATAAAAAAATTCAGCGCTTTAAGGGTTAATCACAAGACGCTGGACGCAAGACGTTGAACCAATGTTGGTTTAATGTTTGCACAATGTCGGCAAACAAGACCAACAAACACGATACATGGGCACGTGATGATGGTCATGTAGGCCACACGCCTCAAGGGGACTGAACACATTGTGAGCCACAGGTTATCTAGTAACAAACAATCCAGCAGGACAAGGGTTAAGCTTAATACAGAACGCAGTCGAGTATGTATCCACCCTTGTTTTATGCATCCCCTGATGCATGTGTTCAGTAGGTAGTCGCCGCCGCCGTCGCTCACCACATCTTGTGAACTTTATATCTACATAACTGCTGGTCCGAATTACTCGTAATTTTGCATGTAGGCCATTACCTCACTGACCACAAAATGAAATGGTTTTGATCACGGCTCAGTGATTTTTATGAAAATGGCGGCTATTTTTTAATTTTTTTCTGACCTTTTGAACGCGATCTCAAGAACTCCTAGTCCGAATCACTCGCAATTTTGTATGTAGGCACTTGCCTGCCTGACCACGAAATGAAATAGGTGGTTTTCCATCAGTAATCTAACAATATGTTATTTTTTTTCAATTTTTAGTTTTCAATTGATTTTGCTGTGAAATTATGTTTTCTTTCGACAAAGAACTAGTTATTTAGTTGAGGTGCATCATTCCGGCTCTGTGTATAAAAAGAGGGAAACCACTATTTTACATATGTTTAGTGTGTATTACAATTTGTCAGAAAATGATATTTTTGAAAATTATTTTTCTGAATGGAAAATGTTTAAAATACTATAGACATGATGGAGTACAGGGCTGATCACAAGATACTACTCAAACGAGACCTTGACCCAATGCTGTTTTAATGTTAGCCCAACGTCTGTGACGGTTGCCCAACATTGAACCAACATTTGGCGGAGTGTATATCGGATGTCCTGTCAATACACATTTGCGGGGGTCAACTCTTTTGCAATAAAATCGGTTAGCTTGCAAACCCGAAGCCCAGCTAAGAGCCAGGTCTAAAAGCTTTAAGCTTAGGTGGAATTATTAACTCATAGATGTCGCTCAAGTATATATGGACCTGCTATGATTTGGGAACTTGCTCTTAATGCTGCGGTGGGTACGAAACGCATATTTTAGTATTATTATGATATAGGGCCTAGGCCTGCCCGCGGGCACTATTGCATTCTGGGGGACCCATGTCCTGCAAATTTTAACAGTTGACTGTAGACCTTTAATTTTCCCATAGTAGGCCCCTATATACACTTCGTAGCTAATCACACAGGGTTAATCAGTTATGTGTCGTTCATGGTGAAATAAGCCTTCTTTAAAATGCCAGAAATATCTGAAAATTCCAGTTTATTATATGCTATCGTGTATTGCATCTTTCAGACGCATATCCTGAATGCACTTTTATTTTTCAGTTAGCTGTAACTTCGGTATATTTTTTATCCATTTTCATAACATTTTGTACCAAAACATCTGGGCAATATGTTATTTCCTGGAATTGCAGGCAAGAAAATCAAAATCAAATATCCACCTTCCGCCTCATTTTGAGGTGTAACGTCACATATGGCATTTTAGAGGAATCCGTAAGCCAAAGTTTATAACTTATTGGAAGCTTTTATTTTATGATTATCAAAGCTAAAGTTTTTATAAGATAAAAATAATATAATAGCATAATGCCGTGCAAAGCCAAAGATCAGTAGGCCTATCTGCTTACTTTACAAGTGAGCATATACCGCCTTTTGGCTTTGCAGAGCAGGCCATATAGGCCTATAACCTATTATTATCTACCAATAGATCAGACCTCGCTGCATAAAATGTTCTGCAGGGCCTACTATATACGGTGGCTCACGGGTGACACCCACAGTAGGCGAATCCTGAAAAAATATTAAAAGAAATCAAGTTCAACAATTATTTATGCGCGTTGTGAAGACATTAATGCAAGTAGGGCCTATACTACGCATAAAGACATTAATGCAAGCAGCCTACGCTTGAAAATGAAAATGAATCGGCTTTAGGCCACCTTTGTGCACATATAGGCTGAACTGGGCCAGGAGAACCTCCTGAAGATGGTGAGATGATTGAGATGACACTGTCCTCCAGACACAGGATTTGAAATTCGAACCCTGGCGGTCTGAGGCCGAGCACGCTACCTTTTGGTCACGGAGGTTCCCCACAATACTGACTTTCAATTCAATTCAGTTTATTTATTTATGCTTGAAACATATGTATACATGCGAATAGTTATAAAAATGCAAAGGAGACCTACAAAAGGCTTATGACAAGCCGCTTCCATGCAGGCCACCCTTCAATAAAGTAATATATTGTTTCTGAAAAACTGCATACTTCGCGGGGAAGACGGAGAGACAAAAAGACGGCCAATAATAAAATAGTAACATTAATGCGGAGGGAGAAGCAGACAATACGAGTGTAGTCTATGTATCAACGCAAAAACAGAGACACAAATTAAATATATTGAGAACGTTAAAATCAGCGGACTGCATGATATAAAATATAATAATACGATCATATATAATATCCTCCACCTTGACCAAAAATAGGGCCAAAGAGAGCCAGCGTCCAAAGTGCACCGTGTATTACGAAACAGCAATTTTTGACAGTTTGGTATTAAACACATTGAGTTGTATTCATTTACAAGACAATATTTATACTGAAAATCCTTTTCGACTATGAGTTTTATTTAAAATATCCGGAATACAAAAACGCATACATTTTTGAGCAAAAACATGTTTTACTCGTGCAACTGAGTAGTTTCTTTTTTGTCTGATGTTATGATGGTAGATTACTGGTGTAATCTACCATCATCAATTTCACACGCTTGAAACATCATATATACAAATTATTTATGCAGGTAGGGCCTACGATTACAACTTCTCAGTTTCGACTTCAAGCTTCGCAGTTGCGACTTCCGATTTTCGGCTTCCGAGTTTTGTATCGTAGACACTGACCTAAATATATGAATCTAATGGCTACAATTCAGAAGGAAGGTGAAATTCTGAAGTCGGACGATAGAACTCGGGAAATTAGCTGAACTCGGAAGTTGGAAGACGGAAGCTGGAAGGCGTAACTCGTAACAAATTATCGGAATTCGAATTTGTAAGTGACAACTTGGAAGTCGCAACTAGGACGAGTCGTAGGCCTAGTCCCTCTACTTGCATGATTTTTTTCATACTTCTTTTCATACTTGTATGAATGATATGTGAGCTTGCAAATGTTTTCAATCGTATTTCTGAACTTCAATAAATGTTTTAAATCGTTTTCATGAACATGATTAATAGCTCATAAAAAACGGGAACAGTTCTGAATGTGCCCAGACTAGACAGGGTCCATGGCGCCACGTGGTGTGTGACAATTATATAAGGTATACTACCGGATAGCTTTACCGGAGTCACCTGGTGAATAACTCCATAACTACTGCCAATTTCATCATGGTATTCTAGAACAAAGGAGAATTAATGGCCCTGAAATTTGCATTAGTCTTCTTTTATCTGTGTTAAGCGGGGTGTTTAGTTATGTCTCAAAGACGAAAGCTTTATTTTGCGTTGTCTTAGATTATTACTTTATTTGTTTAAATGTGACATAAGAAATCAGACAAAGTTACTGGGAGATGATTGATCTAACATATTATTAGATAGGCCTACATTTAGGATCGTCAGTGATAGTGGTGTAAAAAAATATGATATTGATTATCTCTGATTATTAGGAATTGTATTAAAAATAGTATAGTATTTGAACGCATAAAGCTCAAAACATACAAACGCAAATCGCGCGCGAAAATGATCAAACTCACTATTTTATCAAAAACATACCAGCGCGAAGGCGAGCGTGAAGGACAACCAAAAAATTGTCAAAACTGTTGCATTCTGCTCACGCGTCGCGCCGGTTTTCGCGCCGGATTTCGCATGGGAAATGAAGTCACCATACCACAATCTGGCTTCGAAAAAAGGGAAAACGCCAGCTTTTTTCAGACTTAAACCATGGATTTTTTCCTGTAAGCATATGCATTTTGAATTTGAAACAGCGAAGGTGTAAAAATGGTATGATTATATATATATATATATATATATATATATATATATATATATAT